>OZ023331.1:22699697-22789697 GCA_964007535.1 Brachyptera risi | reverse complement strand
GAAACGTGATATACGGTTGTGGTGGTGGGTGAGCAAACGTTCAGAAAAGAAGTAGTATATATATTTTTTTTACCGCGTCTTAGGTAAAATGGAAATAGATCGAGAATTATTTTTTTAATTCAATATTCATGAAGTAACCCTCCTGAGCTCAATCAGCAAATTGTTTAAAAAACTGGAATCACCGTTTGATTTGAGTTCGAGTCCAGCATGAGGAATGAAACCAAAATGCATTGGCGTGAACGCTATTTCATGTACCATCACTTCATCGTTCAGTAGTGGCAAATTTTTCGAAAGCTTGTGTTTAACCGGAGACGGAAAGTAAGTGAATACTTCATCGTTCTATGCTCATTCGTATACCCTCAAATAACCTAGTTGTTGTTGGGGTCCTTAAGCAAACAGTAATCAATCAATTATTCATGAGGACAACTGTAGGAATACCCTAATATTTCTACTCGAAAACAGAAGTCACCCTCGGTAGCTCAGTCAGATGAGGCACCGCTTCAGGAACTAGAGTCACCGTTTGATGTGGATTCGAGTCCCGCATAAGGCGTAGGTTTTTGTATACCACCTTTAACTTATCATCACCTCACAGTTTCATAATCACCTGCTCATTCGTACCCCCGTATAACCTAGCTGTTGTTGGGGTCGTCAAGCAGACAATTATCATCACTAATCACCTGTTGAGTGCTCTCTTTAATTTGATGGAGTGATTGGGAACAGACGATCGTGACATGATATTGAGAAACAAATCCATTATTCACACTGACTAATAAGATAACCACGAAACACTGGATGACCTATCATGGCGGGAAGCGAACCCCGTTCTCTTGAATGACGGTCCAACGCGTTGCAAGAGATCCACCTGTCTCAGTTAGCCTATTTCTTCTATTTATCATCATTGACTATCATCATTTTGGGGTCTATAACGACACCCATGTAATATGGGAGGGGAGTATAGTCTGTCTCACAATTCTGGAGTTAAGTGTCGAGATCTTTTCAGTTTGCTCATCTATTGTCTGGCTAGAATATATAGTTATATGCAAAAATGTCAATCATATCTACAGACTTCATTGGACTCATACACTGTTGCATTTTTCTCAGAGTATATTATACCCAAGTTGATTTGAATATGAAATGAAACTTTGGGGTTGAATGATGAATGATCGTGAATGATATCTACACATGTGTAGGCCTATATGGATATGTTCTCAGATGTAGCAACGTCGCACAACAACCCTTACCTAATCACAAACTTGGTCTTAAAAGTCAAAATGCACAAGAGAAGCCATTCCTTTATTACCGTTGAAGTTATGGTTTACATGTTCATCTATTCAGCAGTTAGGCTGATCGATGAGATAGCAGCACACTCCGGAAGAGGCGTCTGAAGAGCGTATACTGGAATAGAGATATACTACCAAAAGTGAAAGTGGGCTTGGCTTGTTTACTTAGAAAGAGGACGTGCCTATTCGAGGAAATGATCGAAACCTGACCCAAATAACCCCAACGATAGCTCCTATGTGCTCTAATTAATTCCCCGAAATACAACTATTTCGGGGAATTAGTTAGAGCACAGAGGAGCTATCGTTGGGGTTATTTGGGTTAGGTTTCGATGGCAGTATTACATGCCAAGCCCACGTTCACTCTTGGTAGTATCCGTATGCCGGTAAGCGCTCTTCAGTACCCCTCTCCAAAATGGTGAGACAGCTATACTACAGCAGTTGAGGGATTCAGAAAAGTCTATGCGCTATGAGATTAAAACCCGAGTCTGATTTATATTTCTATTAAATTGGGTTTACCGACGAACTGCACTGATGACTTGGAACGATTAGTGTCGATGGATGATAATTATATGAGAGGGTGGGATGATGAGATGAAAGATTATTTAAAAGGGGGAGAAGCCATCGTAGTATTGACCTGAACGACAGAGGAAAACCAAGAAAGCCCGTGTTGACCATGGCGGAAATTTACCAAGTGATCCAACCAACTGATTTAAAGATGGTTTACCTTATTGAGAATATCCCATCAGGATATTTCTTAGATTCCTGAATGACGGTTCAGTGTTTTCGAAGCAGTGCGTTAACTTCATGATGAGTTGGTGGGTTAACCCATACATACTTTATGATTAGTGCTGATCGATAGGCCCTATACGGTATATTTGGTCTACGATGTAGTGAGTACACGATGATGTTAAGTTAAATACAAATACAAATGATACCAACAAACGTTATCATAATATGAAGAAGGTGTACCGACTCCCATACTGATAATCCCATACTAATGGACAGTATTTGTGGTTTCTTGCGGTCAATTCAGAGCCAAAGGTCCTGATTGCCTGTCGCGATTCAGCGGATTACCTTGTGAAGTAGGTAAGTTTTCTATACACTACCGGTGGCATTGTTGAACTCGCAAAATCTATAATTTTGGTGCAAAACAAATGCAACTGGTAATAATAATAATTCTACTGAGCCATGTATAGCATTGTTGAGCATTGTTGTTTCATGTAATTCGATATAAAAGCGATAGTTGCGCTACAAGCAGTTGAGCATTAGACTCAGATTCTGACCCCGGAAATGTTTCACTTTGAAGAAGCCATGCAGTTGGTATAACATCTTTATATTAGGGATGAAGTATGTTCGTATCATTGCATCGTGTTTGGTCCATGAAGGTGGCAGCAAGTATATAATACCCGAATCAAAAGTTACAAAGACTCCAAATCGAAGTTATCGGCGCCAATCTTTTTTTTTTATGTGATTATTGTCAACTGACGTTGAAAAGCAATCATCACCGAAGACAATTCTCAATTGCACTTTTCATATCATTTAAGGCCTATATATATATATATATATATATATATATATATATATATATATATATATATATATATATATATATATATATATATATATATATGGCCTATATATATTATTATTTTTAATTTTTAATTTTTTTTCCAAATATAGCTGATCTGAATTGATAACTCCATTTGACCAAAGAGTCAAATGAGACTCGGCACGTTCGACCCAATTTGTATCACATCCCATCATTTATATAATTAAAACGATACCAAACAAACAACAAACACAATAATCCATTTTGGATAATTTGTCAACGTCTGATATATTCTCAAACTCCAACAAGAAGCTCTTATGGAACATGATGAACAAACAATAACTCTACAACCTTCAGTTTTTTATAATTAATGTAATAATCTATCAAGCCAACTTGATTAAAATTTGACACTTCACACAACTCATTCATCAATATCACCATCACAAAAATGTCCACTTCTTTTCTATATTCTTGTTCAAATCACCTTGCCAGCATGTATGCAATTCTATTGCCCCACATAGTGTACGTTTGGCCATAATCGGGTGGAGTCGTCTTTTGCCAACCTTGAACTATAAAACAGTATGCAGCTGAGTCCGGATCCGTGCATTACCTTCATCAGAACAATCATCTTAGCGATTGGCATCATTGATCTCTGAGGAGATAGATCGACCTATATTGATTTAGTGCATAGCTTATAATGATTATCTCTATCATGGACGTCCATAGCAAGTTCAGTAGTTCAACTGAACCGCATGAATAATTGAACGGTCATTTCGTCATTATTCTACGTGAGGTGGATTTCCGATAGTGTCATTCAATTATGTATATATATATATATATATATATATATATATATATATATATATATATATATATATATATATATATATATATATATATATATATATATATACATTCATATATATATATATATATATATATATATATATATATATATATATATATATATATATATATATATATATATGTATATATATTCACACATATATATATATATATATATATATATATATATATATATATATATACATATACATACACGGTACAGTAGCTGAGTGGTTAGCTCACTTGCTTCGTAATCCGGGAGGTGAAGGGACATTTCGGACCCGGTTCGATCCCCGCCACGTACCGTCCATCTTTACAGGGGTTTTTCGTGGTTTCCCTCTGTAGTCTAGGCTAATGCCGGGATGGTTCCTACAATATAGGCCACGACCGCTTCCTTCTCACTATACTTCCCACGACCCATAAAAAACCTTCATCTCAACATCCCATCCTCTCATTAATCATTCATCCGACGCCAATAGATCTTAGTAATCATTACAGTGCGTCGTTAAAACCCAATAAAAAATAGATATATATAAATATATATATATATATATTATATATATATATATGATTTATTTTTGCTTGAACGTCTTTGACTACTGATATCTGTTGGAGTAAGATAATGATGGGATGATGATATGAAAGGTTATATAGTGGGAGGGAATCGGTAGTGGTATTTTGAGCCACACACCAGTAACCTGTACGACAGAAGGAAATCACGATAAAAACAGTCAGGATGGTCTACCATGGCGGGAGTCAAACTTCGGTCTCCTGAATCAGATTTTCAAAACTTGTACTTTAATGACTCGAATCATTATTGAATGACATAACTCCAGGTCTATTATCGTCGTGTCCGAATGAATGGAACACAATTTGAATAAAGAACCTTCGAATACTTAACGCTTCGATTTGAATGTTTATGATTGCTTCTTTCAAAGAACTGAGACTGAATATTGCAATGATTTGTATGATCATCATAATGGTACTATACAAAATCATGAGAATTCATGAGAAAATATTTGATCAAGATGATAATAAATTGTAAAAAATGTACTTTGGTATCACGGTGTATTTTGATGCACAAGTATTTTCATAAGTTGAATGCAATATATTGCTGTCAATATCAATTCACCAGTCTACATCATTGATGTCAGAAAATTTGGACTTCTCAATGAATGTATCGCAGGGTTTGGAATCTTCAATTCAATTTCTTGCAAGAAAATATAATTTTCAACTCACTTTGTGTATATATCAGAGGAAAAAATACCTCAATTTTTACAGGTGTTATCATTTGATATAGTCATTTGGAGTAATTCCATTTATTTTATTTCTCATGTTGATATAAATCATAGCTCAGGCAACAAGCTTCGAAACATTTTCACCATGAAGGATACCCACACAAGCACATATATAGTTCGTGAGTGGAGAAGAGTCAAATACAAATGAGAAAACTAGTTTTTAACTCAAGATGTAGGTTCCATATTGTACCACAGATTTAGCTCGATTATCTGTGATTGTACCATTCAGTTTTGCTCAATGAATGGGATGGAGTATGATATGCATCAATTAAAATTTTGAGAGGAAACTAAATTTGAAGTTAGGTAGTTTCCCCAGTAACTCTTCCATGACACAAATATATACTCCTGATTATTACTCTAGACCACGGTATATAATAGTAGGGCCTATAGGTGATGTATCGGGCTATCGGCTGGTACCAACAGTGCTCGCAGTTCCATCAAAATCCGAGCGGAACGCCACGATGATACGAGGCCACTGAGCCACGCTCTACGCATGCGTGAATCAAATATATGTCATCGTTGGCGGCAAGACATCAGCTGTCAACGTCACGTGGACCACGTGACTAGCCTCGTATCATGGTGGCGTTCCAACGGATTCTGATGGAACTACGAGCACTGTCGGTGTACCAGCCTTCCAACGCACGGAGATAGCCCGATACATCACCCAAACACCGTGCTCTAGACTCTAGACTCTAGACTCATGACTATATTAATTTTAAAATGTTCACATATCTCCCAGAAGATTTATATTCTCTAGAAAGTTCAGTGGAATAAAATTGTATTGAAGTGTTTTCCCATATCTTCATTCTATCACTGAGAAAATAATATTTAACAATGGTTTGACAACTCTGACCAAATCATCAACTTAGAATTAATAACTTGAAATCAGCATTAAAAATGAACATTGTGCATCAAATATTTGATCATTGAAATGTACATTTTGATATTGCTGCAATAAATCGGTTACAATATTGACTGTTCTCGAGGGTTCCTATGGCAAGTTCGCCGTGAAATGAACAAGATATTTATACAAGACGTGCATTTGTTCTGTAATATTTTACCCGATTTGAAATGTACACGTTTGAAAATGTATGTAATTGTTTGCTTTACATCTCGAGAATTGAACTTTTGAGTGTAGAATAATTTCCCAATTTTTTTTCCGTCATGGTAATCTTGTGGGTATTATCGATCAAATCTTATCGATACAAATCTTTAATTAAATAAAACTTCATCTGAATGTTGATGATTGACAGCAACTAAATCACATTTAATTTCTTATTTCAAATGTTCAAATTTTCATCATTTTTGTATATATCCTTTTTCATTTTGTTCTCTTCTCTTATTTTTCTTTTTCTTTCTCTTCGTGGGATTTACTAGACCAGGATTTTCGATATTCATGCCAGAACAGCACAGTTGTATTCTTCATAAGGATCTTGATTTATCATACTTGGTAGGCTCTGGTTTTTTACCCGCATACTGGAGCGATTTTTTTAACGGCTTTTTGGATCAAGATTTGTATTAATTACATCAAATAATTATCGATTACAAAATGTCGATCATCTATCGTTCAGAATCTTCTTTGATCAATTGTTACCCAAAACTAAAAAATTCTTAGTTTCAAAATTCCTAGTTCAAAATTCAAAATGCCAAAAAATGTTATTTATTATTCGGTTGGAGCGAGCACAACAAATGAAAATAAAACAGAAGGATCCGATTTGGTTTGATTATTGTTTGCTTAACGACACTAACAGCTGGATAATAGTGGATACGGGGGTGCGAATAAGCAGGTGATAATGAAACTATCACGTGATTATGATTGAAAGGACGTGTACAAAAACGCATGCCTTATGCGGGACTCGAACCAACGCCCAACGGTGACTCAAGATTCTAAAGCGGTGCCTTAGCTGACTGAGTAATGGAGGAAAGCTGATTTGACTTGGTGACGAGTTTTCGCTCATGCTCTTCTGATTAATTTCAATTTTACAATATATTTATCAATAATTTTAAAATACTTACCAATGTTGTCAAGAAATTTGTGGACGTAATCAGTAATATGTTTATTATTACTTATTGAAATAAATAAAAACACAAATGATACATGAATGAAACCATAAAAGTATACATAGGAACAACAATAGGATAAAATATATGAATGGAGTTATTTGGTGTATAATACTCCATACAATATAATTAAGACCTACCTCAATGTCACCAGCTGTTACGACCTTACGCTATATTATCATACCCGATAAGCTGTTTCGTCGTATATGCTATACTAATGACGCTCGGTTGTCTCGGACAGTCTTCTGAAATATAACCACAAAGTTATTCTATATTTCGTATGTGAAGAATTCAATATCAGGTGAAGTTCTGAAGAAAATGTGAAGGCTTTTTGTTGAGCTTTTACAAAGAAAATAATAATGAAAAGTAGAAATTATGGCTATTGTATATGAATATTTGTGTTTCTGTTACAATATTTCGAACGTTTTTATTTTTCAGTAAATGCAGGCATCTTCATTTCCAAATTGAAACCCACTGAGAAATCACGCTGATCTGCTGAGTGAGTATATATATATATATATATATATATATATATATATATATATATATATATATATATATATATATATATATATATATATATATATATATATATATATATGGATACTAGCCAGCCGCACTAATTATCACTTCCATTTGTATGTGTATCTGATTGATGGCACAATTAGGTTTTCGTCCATCAAACTGAGTCCTATGAAATAGGACAATCAATTTCACTTTCTTTCGAGTGTTTCAATGACATTAATTTTAATAATACGAAACTTGTTACTAGGTCACAACTATTAAATTCGATTTGGTAAGACGATGTAATTTTATTGTAGATAAATTTGTAATTATAGTTCGTGTCAATAACTGTGATGTACGTTATTAGTTTTATTGACCAAATGACAATGAAAAGAGTTCTCAATTTCATTCATGAACAAATATATCTATAATTATATATATATATATATATATAAGTATATATATAAATATATTCATATATATATATGTTTATAAATATATATATATATATATATATATATATATATATATATATATATATATATATATATATATATGAATATATATATATATATATATATATATATATATATATATATAAATATATATATATATATATATATGAATATATATATATATATATATATATATATATATAAATATATATATATATATATATATATATATATATATATATATATATATATGTATATATATATATATATATATATATATATATATATATATATATATATATATAAATTCATATATATATATATATATATATATATATATATATATATATATATATATATACATACATGAATATATACATATATATAATATATATATATATATATATATATATATATATATATATATATATATATATATATATATATATATATATATATATACATATATATGAATTGTGATGATGTATAATCGAATGAAGATAGCCAACACATATGTGTATATATGTGTAACATGTGTAGTGGAATGAACCGAGCTTGTAAATACTTTAACCTGATTTTTTCAGCTTGTGCATTGTTATATTGCAGGAACCATCCCGACATTTACTTATACGATGGAAACCAAGAAAATCAGTTGGTAAGATGAACGATAGCGATTTAAACGAAAGATATATATATCTATATATTTATATGTATATATATATATATATATAGTTAGACATATAAATATATATCTTTTGTTTAAATCGCCATCGTTCATCTCACCAACTGATTTTCTTGGTTGATGAACGATAAACGTAAGATGAACGATAGCGATTTAAACGAAAGATATATATATCTATATATTTATATGTATATATATATATATATATATAGATAGACATATAAATATATATCTTTTGTTTAAATCGCCATCGTTCATCTCACCAACTGATTTTCTTGGTTTCCATCGTATAAGTAAATGTCGGTATGGTTCCTGCAATATAACAATGCACAAGCTGAAAAAATCAGGTTAAAGTATTTACAAGCTCGGTTCATTCCACTACACATGTTACACATATATACACATATGTGTTGGCTATCTTCATTCGATTATACATCATCTCAATTCATCATTATACTACAGAATATCAAATACAAGGCACATTCAGCTCGGTTGCTAGCGCGCCTCCCTGATGTTATCAGGGAGGTGTAGGGCACATCGCACTTTGGTTCGATATTTGCCTGTCTTCATCTTCACATGGGTTGTTCGTGGTGTTCGTCTGTCTAGGCCAATGCCTTCATGGTTATAATGTATACTGTAAATTAAATAATATATAATCTATAATCTATAATGTGGACCACGATGTCTTTCTTCTCATTATTCTTCCCATACCTACGAAACCGTCATCTCACCATTCATTCGTTCGTCTACGTCAATAGATCTTGTTCATCATAGCAGTGCGTCGTTAAACCAAATCCATATTGAAAACAAACAAAATTACCAAATAATTACAATAATATTGAATAATTGACAAGGCAATTGCCAATTATCGATAAAATTCAGTCATATACCAGATAGTAATACACCGGTACTATTGATTTTACAAAATGTTTTTAAAACCTGAGAAAAGTACTTGTCAAAATAAGTATTGTACTAATTGGGCATTCATTCTCACTTTCCGTGTAGCTTCCTTTGTATTATTCAGCAGAAAACCCACTTTTTATAGCAGCTGAATTGAACATCCACCGCGATTGATCGCCAGACACCGACACCAAATCACATTCAAAAGAAAAGAGATTTTTAAGGTGAGTTCACTAAAGACGTATCAGAACAAAATATGTGAAATAAATCAAAATCTACTGCTGAGCAACAAGGAAATAAAATAAGAAAATTGGTAATCAATTTTTTCGGCAAAACTTCATAATTGAAATCATAATTCTTGATCATGATTATTATATTGGTATCATTTCCAACCTGAAATATGGAAACGCGAGGTCACCTCATGGTATAGATAATGAAGATGTACTTTTTCATATCTTTTAACTGTAAAATTGAAGTTTTCAATAGTCAAGATTAAATTTTGTGTTGTGTAGCCTATTTTCAACTTTTTAACAGTTTTAATTCATTTGTAGTTTCGATGACATCATTGTTCATAACTAGGAAAACGCGCGGGATGCGCGTTGTGAGATGAGTTTAGAAGTATAGAAATGTACAATGAAAAATATTCTGTCAGCTTAATTCACATCTACGGATCTTGGATTACTTCAAACGTTCAAAAACCTCATCTGCAACTTGTTGATATTTATAGTGCTGCAACCTGTCGCATATACACTTTGCAAATCCAATTGATCCAAATATTCAATAAAATATACTCTTTTATTGCGTTTTCTTTCTTATTTTACGTCCGATTATTGCAAAAATCTCTGAAAAGGAGTAGGCCTATAATAGTATTGTTCATATTCGGTGAGAATTTGAGAGCATTTAAAAAAAATCTTGTTTTTCAAGTATTTTTCCTCTGGGTTATTCTTAGGAGGATTTTTCAGACTTCACGATTTTTTTCCGGAAAAATTTTACAACTGATTTTTCTGAATAACAATCCCAGCCTATCCTGGTATGACAGAAATGTTTATAAAAAGTTTCAATTCGGTTGGTATTTTTTCCTGACCTGTATGCCGCGCACAAAATTTAAAAAAAAAAAACATAAATACGAAGCCCATTTTTCTCGGCATGTGAATTGGAATCTTCGCTACGCTCATCTAATAATTCATTTGAAAATTTGATATATTATCGACTCGGTTTGCTCGTAGTCATCCTTCGGTCAACAATCTTATGTGGAAATGTTGACACTTTATGAATATATATGTGGGCCTGAAGAAAATATTAAACTATTTCCACTACAGCGGGAATAATAATATTCAATAAATCTGGCTAAACACCATATAACCCTGTTGGATTACATAGTATCTCTTCTTCCTATCCATCCCCTTCTTCGTGCTTATTAAAATTTATCTAATATTTTTTTATCAACTATTGTGGTTAGATTTGCATAGCCAATTCCTTTGGAGAATAGCGTATAGGAGTCATTCAACTGGTCAGAGCATCTTGCGTCGATGAATGGATATAACACAGTCACTATATGCTCATATAGTGACACATATTCTACATATTGCATCATTCTCAGAGAAAGCATCGCGAGGAACAGACGATTACTGAATATACCAAAAAAAAAAAACATTTCATTATTGTATTGAATCATCCATGAAATTTGAAGATTTTATAGAAAAAATGTTTCCAAAATTGTTCATTGACGTCTTATATTCTATGGAATTGAATCAAATATATATATTTTTTTCAATAACATCTAAACTTGATACAAAATTATTGTTCCCCAATTAAGGCTATGGATGAAAGATAGAATCGTTTGGACGGGGCACCACAAGGGCGATCTTATCACCCCATTTTGATTATTTGATACTAATGATCTTCAACACCAGGACTGCGCTGTCTATGACCATAATTTTTCGCCGTAGATAAGTGTCTTTCAGTATAAACACACGAATGTTGATATCTTCCACTTTGAACTAAGTATCTTGGGCAATGATCACTTCTTTCCATTGACAGCAGATGTGAAGTTTATCATTATACAAAATTCACAAATTAAATTAGTGCTAGGATAGGATTAGTGATATGTTATAATTAGGCCTATCGCTCTACTAATTACTCAATCAAATACGATTATTCTTCCAATAATAAAATTTTACTCCGATATTTTCAGAACTGATAAAGATCTTCCTGGTTCAAACAGTCCGAATTGTATAGTGTGAAATTTTCTTTAAAAGTTTCGTTGAAAAAAAAACATAGTATACAAATCTGTCAACAGTGAAATTGAGTATCGAGAGCACTCAACTCACCCAGTAAGAGACTAATCAATTACCAACAAACGTTGAATATAAATTAATTTCAAGTCGTATAGAATATCCTCAGAAGAATCTCAATGCTACATGATTTGGTTCAAGTCTGCGTCGTCCGCAATAAGAATTGGATATTTACATCACAAAGATTAAAATATTGAGGACAATCAATTATCAACAAATGTTGAATATAAATTAATTTCAAATCGTATAGAATATCCTCAAAAGAATCTCAATGCTACGTGATTTTGTTCAAGTCTGCGTCGTTCGCAATAAGTATTGGACAACTAATCACAAAGATTAAAATATTGAGGACAATCAATTACCAACAAACGTTGAATATAAATGAATGTCAAATCGTATAGAATATTCTCAAAACAATCTCAATGCTATAAAATTTTGTTTCAGATGTGCGTCGTCCGTAATAAGAATTGGACAATTACATCACAAAGACTAAAAGATTAAGTACAATCAATTATCAACAAACGTTGAGTATAAATTAATTCTGAATCGTATATAATATTCTCGAAACAACCTCAATGCTACATGATTTTGTTGTAGTGTGCGTCGTCCGCAATAAAATTGGACCACACCGCGGTGTACACTCAACAAAATGACATTGCAAATATCTCGACCAAGGACCTATTTACAAAATACATCGAACCAAGGTTTTAAAGAAAACAAGATCAACTATGATTCAACAAAAGAACAATGAAACGTAGGCCTATAAAGAGAGATTAGATCGAAACTCTGATCGACGTCTGAAAGATTGTTGCAATTGGTATTTTTTGAAAAAAAAAGTAGTACAAAAACTGACGTCAGTGAAGTTTGTTTTGACATGGTTGTATTGAAATTCAAGAGTTTTGTTGTTTGTTTATTCATATTGGGCTTAAAACTAAACTCCAGGAACTGAGACGTGCGGCCGAGTGGTTAATATACTGAACCGTCATTCAGGAGACTGATGTTCGATTCCCGCCATGGTCGACCATCCTGACAGGGTTTTTTCGTGGTTTCCCTATTTCGTTCAGGTCAATACTGGGATGGTTCTTGAACAACAGGCCACGACCAATTCCTTCCCACCATCCAAAAACACCTGATGAGATAACCTTTCATCTCATCAACCCATTATCTGACATATCATTCACCGACGCCAATAGATCGTAGTCAGGGCGTTGTTAAACCCAAAATAAATAAATACAAATAAACTCCAGCTGGGGGTGAATTCCTGTACCAAAGTCCCAAGATTCAAGGTAGGAGTGACCATGCTGTAAAAGTAAACCATAATCACGATGCATAGTGATACCAACCTAATTTATCATGATATAAATAAGGTGACCCAACTTCCATACTGATAACATGGACGGTATTTGTGGTTTCTTGCGGTCACTTCAGAGCCGAAGGTCCCGATTGCCTGTCGCGATTTAGCAGATTCTCTTATGAACTAGATGTGGATAAGAGTGGCTACGGTACCGGTGGCGTTGTTGAAATTACAAAATCCATCATTCTCGTGAAAAAAAAATGCTATACTGTTAACATTATAATTCTACTGGGCCGTGTATGGCATTGTTGAGCACTTTTGTTTTATATAGTTCGATATGAAAGAGATAGTTGCGCTACAGGCAATTGGGACCCTGGACTCGGAAACTGACCTCGGAAATATTTCACTTCCTTTATGTTATGATAAAATAGATTGGTATCACTACACCGTGGGATGATACTGTTTTTCTACTGTTTTTTCAGTTTTATTTTTCGAAACAGTTTTAAATGGTACAGGGAAGCATCCCCAGGAAGATTGTATGGAATCAGCCTCTCTTACTTCCAAGTGGTGAGTATTGGAATTGTTCAGGGCGGATTGTGGGAACCTAACCACGAAATAATTAAAAAATGTGGACGTTCAGAGGAAGTGTGGAGACAGGGTATTTGAGATTTTTGTTTGTTTTTGTGATTAGTATTCATTTTCATTGGTATTTCATGTTATTTTATTTATTTTATTCATTTATATTCATTATTCTGCCACCGCACTTATATGAAACTGTGAGTGTACCACGAAATAAACAAGTGAATGAATTATGACTATAAGATCTGTTGCTGTCGGCCAATGATGAATTAGTTGGTGGACAGATGAGAAGAGAAGATATTTTATTGTGTTTTTGAATAGTGGTGAAGAAAAGGTCATGGCCTATTATTATGAATATATCACAATATTGGAAGGATGGAAAGATGGGAAGGGGTAAGATTACAGAGATGATTTAGTGTTAAAAGATTGTTGGTGGTGTAGATTAAACGTTTTAGTGCATCTATATTTTCAAAACTTGACAAAATCAAAGTGCTGAATTGAAGTATACACTTCATTCAAAATTCACTTCTGTCAAGTGCATTTCTTTATGTCGATGAACCAAGATCTAGGTCGTGTTATTTCCATGCTGTCAGTCTTTGAATGTATTAATTAAAACTAGGCAAACGCGTTATGTGTTTCCGCGTTGATGGATGAGCTATACTACTTAAATCAACTTATATCTTTGGATTGGTTTTTTATATATATATATATATATATATATATACACCTTGAGGGCCAAACAATTAAGTCACTGCTATCTTATTTCCTGATCAATTCCTACGATAATGAAGAAGGCTTTGTTTTAATCGTTTACAGTCAATTGGTAACACCTGTTGATTGAATTTAATAGGTATCTTAATAGCTTTGAGTGATTTATAAAAATTACATTATATATTTTTTACGTCAAAACGACTGATCTGTTTTAACTCAAGGTTCGGAATAATGTGTATAATTATTATATTGAAATTGATTTTGAATTCTCGTTTGATCTGTGGAGAGCGAACAAAAAAAAAGCACTTTTTTTCGGGTATGGTGAAATTGAGTCTCCGCTTCGCTCATCCAATTAATGATCAACTGATATATAACTATATATGATATATATGATATATATGATGAATATATATATATATATAAGTATATAATATAATACTACTACTGATATACTTGTATAAACCAATACTGATATATTTTTGCTATATTTTTACTGATTGATCAATATATGAAATGAGTGGAGAGTATTCCATTCAGAGACTAGAGATAACACACGAAGTTGAAAACCACATCAAATTGAATGAAATCGAAGATTGTGTATATTTTAGTTTACTTGGGCATCCACGGTACTCGTACTACCAAGTCAATTTTACCTTTATCTGAGAGTTGGTGGAAACGAATAGTGTTGGTAACCATGGTGATACAAAAAAATGTAACTGCCAGTTAGCGCTATACCCACGTTGGTAACCAACACTTGGTATACAATACGGTGTAAAACCGTACAAATGCTCAAACTTTATGTTCAAATAACATTTTATATGATGTTCATTTCTGAATATGGATGTATTTCTGATGTCTGTTTCTTTTTAAAAACACAACCTATTTTCCATGATTTCAATTATGATGGAAATTTTCTGATTTTACACGCGTATCAAACAGTACTAACACAAATCGTCTCCGTAATTTTTTTTTACGACTGTAAAATTGATATAGGTCAACCTCCATAGCTCAGTCAACTAAGGCACCAGGGCTGTAAGGTACCGAATCGCGAGGGTTCGATTCTCACATAATGGCATGGATTTTGGTATACGTTCTTTCACTCATCATCACTTTATAGTTCCATTATCACCTTGTTATTCGTATCCCCATATAACCTGACTGTTGGTGGGATTGTTAAGCTCCATATTCGAAAAAAAAATCACATATATCAGCTCATCCAAGAAAGTATTGAGATCAATGCCATCGAAGAGGTAGTGAGGGAAAAGTGTGGGGTGAGTTTTTTTCTGGACATTTGTGATCATGAAAAACCGTGGTTTTGCGATAGAAATTATCATTCAATTTTCGAATTGGCAATTCTGGTACACTGTCAATATTTCAAGCACAGTGAGTTTTAGGTACAGCTATTACACATAAGAAATACTGTGCACCAACTTTGAACCTCATTTACTCAGTTCTTATTATTTTCAACTTTGGGAACCATTATCTCATGAAGTGATGAAGGATTTGTTGTGATTTTTTTTTCTGTTGGTTCATGACTTTATTTCAAATGAATCCAAACAATATTATTCTGATTTATGTATTATTTTCGGGTTTTATTGTTTTTCCACCTTGTCAATGTGTAATGTTATTTATCTTATCGCTATCGTATTTTTGTGCAAGAAGTAATAACAATAGAAGTTTCAACTGGTCGGAAACTGTTCCCAATTTATGTACTGTCACGTATGAAAAATGTCTTCATCATAGTACCGAACATCTTTGAGATAATTCTTCCTAAAAATATGTGATTCTAAGTGTTAAATGGGCCCGCAACTGATGTAGATATTTTTTGTTTCAGCGAGTACTTGATGTAACAGTCCGAAATGGATGCAGTTGTTCTTGCTAACTATATCAACATACGTTGTTTCTGCAGAAAATATCATATCCATGGAGGGGCATGTATTTATGCTATATGGACAAGCCTGGGTACACAGTGAGACTAGATATTACTAGTTCGTCTGTATAGATGACCTGTTCATTGTCAGCAGTGGAAAGTAAACATCAAACATTGTTATCGTTGTGGTATATAGACCAGGTGGGGAGTTGAGTACATTTATTGATATCATTGAATCCCTTTTGGAGCGAGTTTTCTCTGAAAGAAGACACTTGTTTTGTGTGGTTAATCTGGTCCTTATGGAGACTGGTGATCTATAGGATGATCTCATTAGATTGGTAGAATCATTTGACGTGATATCATTGGTAAATATACAGCACCCGTGTGACAGCAAATAGCGCAACTTTCAGACACTATATCCACGAATATTCTACTTGTGGATCAAGTATCAGCAGTTCACACTGTTTTTTTTTACCGCGAGGTCAATTACTACTATTTTCACAGTACGATTGAATTTGCCGAATTCAATATTGAATATCGTCTGTACAGCAATGCCAATACTACGAAGTTTGCTAATTCTCTTCTTGCGACCAATTGGATCCTATATTTTTAGCTGACAATGTTGGCTCTAAGTATGCTCTGTTTATCACTATACCTTCAGAAGTCTATTCATTAGATCATATTCATCAACTGTGAACTCAAGAATGAGCACAAATGAGATAAAACGCAATTGCTTTGATGAAAAACTACTCAAGTCAAGAGAGGGGGGAACCATCTTCACCGATGGAACAAGAGAACAAACTATGAGAACCTCAAGTCTGCATTCAAAAAAGCCAAATGTAAATATGGGGAAGATCTCCAGCAAGCCATGTATACGGTTGAGTATGTATGAGTAAGTCTGTTTCTGTCGTTTGATACCTGTTAAATCCTATTCAAAATGGTCACCTGGTTTGACCATGTAGCGTAGAGACTTTTACTTCTGCTTCAAGCTGTACAACTACTTTGCTGACAGAATTGCGCGTTCTGACAATAAATCGAAGACCATGTGGAATATTGCAAGTGAAGCTTGTGTAGTGCACGTCCCAGTCGATATCTTCAGTTGTTCAAAAAATACTGGTGTGGTTCCGACTGATTTCAAGCTCGCGAAAATAGTCTCTATCTTCAAGAAAGGAGCGAGAGGAGGAGCATTTCTCTTTTGCCTAATTTTTTAAAGATTCTAGAAAAACTTGTATTCAATAGATTTAGCCATTTTAGTGAATCATGCAACATTTTTTCAGCTCATCAACGCGGCTTTAGAAATAGTAAAAGTACTGATACATCCGCATATGAGTCAATACAGAAAATTCATTGTACTGAAGATAAGAGACAGTATTAAGTCGGTATATATTCTGATCTGTCCAAGGCGTTCGATACGGTTGCGCACAATGTCTCACTGAATAAACTTGAATTTTATGGAATCCGAGGAATACTCCTCGAGTGGATCAAGTCGTACTCAAGTGAGAGAGCCCAGTGCGTTCAAATACTCTCTGATGATCCTTGTGGCATATCATCGTGGAGACGAGTGAGCATCGGAGTTCTACAGGGATCCATTTTGGGCCCTTCACTCTTTTCACTTTACGTAAATAACCTTCCGATACCAGATGAGAATATCCACGTCACTCAATACGTCGACGCTACTATAGCTAACTTGTGGAACATGGCGTTATTTCGTTCAGTTTTACAGTCCAAGCTCAGGTTTGAGCCTATTCTGCAGTGAACAGTCGGTGCGAATGGTTCCACGTGTACAGTAAATAACAATAGAACAGTCCTGATCAATTTCTCTGGACTACCAGGACTGTACCGGGAACCTGTCATGATAACCAGGATAAAACTCTATGTATGAACGGCTCAAAGACATTTCTTGGATTCGACAGCGATAGACAGATGTAATGGACAATCCATATCAATAGATGCACGAAAAGCTCAAGAAAACTATCATTAAAAATAGATTCTTGAGACATGTATATTGAGATCACCTGAGATGAGAATATTTGTATGTGTAACTTCTAACCAAGTATGCGCTATGGCATAGTATTTTGGGGGGTACGTAGGTAAAAGAGAGATAAATAGAATGTTTAATATTCAGAAGTATTCCATCAGAGTGATCCTATAGGTATCAAGAGAAGTAACAGTTACAAGGTAAAATCCAAAGAGCTCAATATTGTTACTGTCTTATGTTCGTATATTTTAGGAGTTAAATGTTTTGACATGATGAATTTCAATTTGTCCAAGAGCAATACAGAGCACAATCGTGACACTGGGCTGAAACCCAACCCAATAATTGAACCACCCCACCGTGCAGTATTATATGAAGCTGCGTTGTACAATAACGGTGTCAACGCTACACCGCAGATATTGTCTCTGAAAAGTATTTCTTACGTTTCAAAAATGATGTTAAACGATATTGATAGGTGAAGAATTCTATAATACTGACGGTTTCAATTGAAAAAATGGCGTTATGCATGTGTGATGAATATAGCCAAGTAAACTTTATGAGCCTCAAGGTTGACGATGAGACACAACATTGTATCAATGTGTATTGTGAATGAAATTCTATCTATCTATTCATCCATCCATAGTTTTGATCCGCTCATTATCTTATGAATGTTTCATAAATAAATACTTGACTTAATTATTTGCCAGACAAATATACACACACACACACACACACAAAAGTTTGCTACACCTTTTCAATTCGTCGACGTCAACACCCTAAACTTGTGCATATAAGTGATCAGTGCCAATTATTTTGATTTGAGAATGCTGATATTTAGCAAAAGCTAGCTTTTATCCTACATCAGAAGTATTCTACAAGGACTCATACAAACCATTCTTCAAATCATTTAATATTCTTACCAAGCCGTGCATATACATTTTTAATACAATTGTATATGTTTTGGAAAATAAATATCTTATCCACGATTTCGGTGAAGAACATAACCATAACACCAGGAAAAATAATATAAAAGTGAAGAAGGTTAATCTATCTATTATCAAAACTGGACCATGAATGCTTGCATTTACTTCTATAATTCACTACCTCTTGCACTCAAAACTAATAGAACGAATTCGTCAAATTTAGACTTAAAAAACACCTAATTGATGATAATTATTATAGTGTAAGAGAGTTTCCAGATAATTGATTAATTTATTGCTGTCCACTGTTTTTATAATGTTTAAATGTGTTCATTATATTTGTTTCTAAAATTGTTCATCATTACTACATTTTGTATTTTCATTACCACATTACTGTACTAAACTGATACGTCTAATATCTTTATAAAATCAATTTGGACCAATAAAGCATATTCTATTCTATTCTATTCTATTCTATATCCAATCGAATCTCCAGAAACATTACCCCTTGTGTGAGCGTAGGATACCAGTCCGCGATACACGTCGGTCGTTGAACCATCATATATCAATCACTGCCTAAAATACAGCCACAATGAACTATATACACGGAGGCAATGACTATATCAATAACTAATAATTAGAATGGATTTAAAATGTAGAAAAGATAGATAATCTTGATCTAGGTTTATGTAGATACCAGTTATTAAGCTCACTTGGATGCTGTGACGGACGTGTATCTAGAGAAATGATTGGTTAAATTAGCTGTGATCTGTTTATGATTAGTTTTATGCCGACGTAAGAAACAAGTATACGAAATGGATTATTCGGATCAAATATTTCATAATGTTTGTGTATTATTTGAAATATGATGTTTGCTTATAAAATCTGAATAAACTCAATATGCATAAACGGAGCGAATTCAATAAACATTGTCCTACACATAATTATTTGTTAATTGTTGAACATTTTATACTTTTGATTTAATGATATAATATACATATCCTCCATATATATACATATATATATATATATATATATATATATATATATATATATATATATATATATATATATATATATATACATATATATATATATACATATATATATATATATATATATATATATATATATATATATATATATATATATATATATATATATATATAAATATATATGTATATATATTTTTTTTAATATAAATTTACTTATTTTTAATATACATTCATATATATATATATATATATATATATATATATATATATATATATATATATATATATATATATATATATATATATATATATATATAGAGAGAGAGAGAGAGAGAGAGAGAGATAGAGAGAGAGAGAGAGAGAGAGAGAGAGAGATTCTAAAATACATAGTTCACATAAATATATCATATATATTATGAATAAAATATATATATGATATGTCCCACATTACATATCACATAGGCCTAATCAATTGGGATGAAAATTCATTATTGGGTTATTGTTATTAAATTATCATTATTATTATCATTTCTCATCCACTCCAGCGCCCACTCCTCATATTTACTTTAAAAATTCAATTATTTGAGAAGAAACACGTACATTTTGTTATTCAGCTCTCCAGATGTGCATAAGTGAATCTTATATGTGGTAACAGTATGTATAGACCTATAGACAAGTCGGAACTCACGTAACTTCTTGAGTCTACGTTATTATTTCATGTTTAATCAACATATGAATAAAACGCCTCTCAAATGATGAAAAAACATGTATTGTAAAATGAAGGGAATTAAATATCTATAAAAAATAAATATCTTCCGTTTGGTGCGATTTTGTACACATTTTTTTGATAAGCAATATAAACGTGATTTATCAGGACCAGGAATGGTGTGTACTTATTAATGTGAGCAGCTCTGAAATTTGCATACCGACTTTTCTGAGTGTTCTTGCTTGTATAATCAAATACAAATGGAGGCTGAAACAATTGCTGATTAAATTAGTATCGTGAGGAAGACACTGTCGATCACCTAGCTCACAGAAATTTGTAAACTGAGTTGTCATTTAGTCACAATCTACAACTATCGATGAAAAAAGAAAATATTGAGTAAAAATTAGAAGAAGAGCTAGAAGTTAGAAGAAGAGCTAGAAATTGCCCATCAGTGAAGAGATATAAAATGTCGAAAATATTAATATAACATTCAACCATCATATGTATGGCAATTATTTTAGCTCCATGATTAAAAAGCTTATTTCAAGTTTGTGGGTCGGTTCTGCCTAACAATACACGTATACTGGCCAACGCTCGGACACGTGGAATTACTGAAGAATGATTGCTCATCTTTCTTGAGATTCAGTTGTTTATCTGTACAGACAAAATAATTACTTTGATATAGTTTATTGGTTGTGATATTTCCATATGAAGTAAGTGAAGCATTTCAAGTACCGAATCAACATTCATTCGAAAAATGGCCAGTAAAATTTATTATATTAATTTCTGCATTTGATAGTAGTAATTAAAGAACACGAAGAGTAGTAATTCTGCGGCTTGATTTCAATTGCGTGAAAGAAAAGTAATCCCTCAACAAACAAACCAAGATTCTTTTCAAATGTTTCATTAGATCATGGAATTACCTTCTCTAAACCCCCCCCCCCTCCCTTCCCCCTCTTCCCTCCACAACAATATCAATGTCACAGTATTATTTCCCAAGTGCCCTCTCACCCAAATACACTAGAATGAAGGGTGTTAAAACGATTGCCCCCTCCCCCTAGTAAGTCTAATTGCACATCAATGACATGTCGAAGTGACCCCAGTGCCCCTCCACCTTCCTTACCCCCCCTTCCTCCCCCCCCCCCCCCTTATCACTTGAAAGCCGCGCGCCACAATATTTGTCGTATAGGAAGGAAGGCGTGAGGGCTAGAGACTAGGCCAACGTGGAGTAAAAGGTGCAATGACCTCCGCTACATGAGCGCTGGTTATGAGAAACCAGAACGCTGTGATCAGCTGACAAGGCTGGGACACATCAGATCTGGTGGGCATTATTACTAGAGGAAGAGAGAGAGAGAGGTCATCAGGAAATAAGGTCAATATTAATTACAATCGTTTTAAAAGTATTTTTCACAATATGTTTTTTTTTTATTTGTGGTAATAGTTTGGTCATAAAATACGTGGATCGTGTCTATAAGTTGATCAGTGCTTTTCATCTTTGAATTGTTATGCAGAGAAATTAGTTGATAGAAATCATTGAAAAGTTCTTCCAAAAAGTGTGTTTTGCTATTTGATTCAAATTTGACTGAAAATAATATTTCTCATCTATAGTATAATTCGCATTGAATAATATTGAGAAAATACGACGAATTTTAAAACTAGATTTCAAGTGCTTGATTACTTTTCTGATCATGGTGCTATTTATCTCCTCACGAGAAATTCTTTCATCTCCATGGTATATCTATTGATTGTTAATTAGCAATATGGAACCCTCAATCTCTTCTACTGTCGCTATTTTCATTACTCTCCAATCAGCACAGGCACTTCTGACGCAACCACTCGAAAATCTATAAGTGTTGCTAACTATAATCAACTATGTTAATTTTAAATGGTTTGGAAATGTCTTCCTGATATGATTTTTGTCATTATCTTTTTCCCACGTTGATTATAATTTATAGAATAATATTCGCTAATTGAAATTACCTGCTGATAACACACTGTAGACAATGCAAATGAACCTAAATTATGATCGCTGTATTATTTACAACTTTAGTTCAAGTCTATTTTTAGCGTGTTCACCACACTGTGGAAACACACTTATACGTTTGATTCAAAAGGGACCGAAAAAATCTATTCGTCGCGTAGAATCGCTGAATTTCTACGTAAATTGAAAATTATCGAGCTTGGATTATGTATTTTTTTACAATCTTCGACTACGTAGTAATGAAACTTGTCCACATAGCCTGTATATTTTCAAATCAACGAAATAAAGAAAAAAACTCTATCGACCTTGGAATGGCGTGGACTTTTATACCATATTTTGCGCGTTAATAGAATCGCTGGTTTTCCACGTAAATTAGAAATTTAAGCGCTTTCAAGTTGTAATTGGTTATAATCTACCGCGTTACGATAATAACTTTTGTCCACGTAGCCTTAATATTTTATAATTAAATAAAAACCGAAAAAAGATTGAGTATACCCCATTTTTGGTCAAGGAGGTTAAAATACTAACCTCTTTGGCTTGGCCCTCTGAAAACCATGGTAACATTTTATAAACAACGGATGTGTTCATATTATCTTCTGGGCCCGAATTCACACAAGGTCATAACTTTGATTTGGCTCAAAGTTACTAACTTCTTTCGAGATAATACCATATTTTGTCTTAATCCAAACTCATGAAGAAATATTTGATCGTCCCACCAATCCCTAGCAAGTGTCTGAGATCCTAATAGCTGCTGTTCTTTCATCTATTGTCCAGAGAGAAGTACCTAAAAAATTGACTGGTAGGCCTAGGCCCTAGTAAGATGATCACCTCTTGACTTTGAATATCAATTTACAATGATTTTATGACTGAATTTGACAGAAAATGTAAATTCTACCCACCAAAACACGGTAAGGATATTTTTAAATACCGCGCAATTTGATTTACGTATTTTATAAATCCGGTTGTACATCTAACCTCAACGTTTTGCTTGATCTCGACTAGGCCTAGGCCTAGCGTGTGCAACTGTCAGTGTCACCTCTGACCACTCACCTTGTCTGTCTACTCTAGCCTAACCTGTCAAAGAGTGTACCACTATTACTAGGCCTATATGCCTACCTAGCTGAAATGTAACTTATGATTACTAATATAACCACTAAAACACTAACACTAATTATATATACAGTTATAATAGGCCTAGGCCTATTTCCTACTAATTATATTACAATGTTCAATGCTGGGCTTTTCCTAATTCTGGATGAGGCTAGGCCGAGGCCTAATCAGGAGGGGTCTATCATTGTTAGACCTGGCAGAGTATTCAAAGATAGGCTGGATTCATTAAATGTGTCGGATGACCATCTGATTAAACGGTACAGGTTTCCAAGACATATCGTCTTGGAACTGTGCAGCATTTTGGAAGGCCATTTGACCAGACCGACGCAAGTTCTTACTGCATTGCGATTCTACGCGTCTGGAACGTTCCAGCTCGTTATGGGCGATGTAACAGGCATAAGTCAAGCCAGTTGCTCGCGAGTTTTGTGTGACATTAGCAACGCATTGGTTCAACACTCCCTCCAGTTCATATCCTTCCCTATTGAAAATGAGGCATACGTTGCCAGAGTTGAAGCAGGTACGTTGCTGAGGTTATTAGTTGCTAGTACACTGAACTGTCATACACAGACTGGGATCTGATGTTAGAGTCAAGTTGAGTTAGGTTAAGCTAACTTGAACCGAAAATCTCGTACACCGCAAGAAAAATATTTTCATGCATGATGGCTAGTATATTATTGTGGGGAGAAGAGGATAGTCTCACACTATTCGAATGCAATATCGTAGCCTCCCTATTCAGTCATCATCTGAAATAATGCTTACGGTGTAGGCCTACGTTTTTCTCAATTCACCATATTTTCGGTGTATCAGTTATGCAACCCAAGGGTGGTATAGGAGGCCGAGGCCTAATCAGGAGGGGCCTATCATTGTTAGACCTGGTAGAGTATTCTAAGATAGGCTGGATCCATTAAATGTGTCGGATGACCATCTTATTAAATGGACACAGGTTTCCAAGACATACCGTCTTGAAACTGCAACATTTTAGTAGGCGATTTGACCAGACCGACAGCAAGGTCCCATGCTTTCCTATTGCAACGCAAGTTCTTACTGCGTTGCGATTCTACGCGTCTGGAACGTTCCAGCTCGTCATAGGCGATGTAACAGGCATATGTCAAGCCAGTTGCTCGCGAGTTTTGTGTGACATTAGCAACGCATTGGTTGAACTCTTCCCCCCCAGTTCACTTCCTTCCCTCTTGAAAATGAGGCATACATAGCCAGAGTTAGAGCAGGTACGTTGCTGAGGTTATTATTTGCTAGTACACTGAACTGTCATACACAGACTGAGATCTGATGTTCGAGTCAAGTTGAGTTGGGTTAACATTAAGCTAACCTGAACTGAAAATCTTGTACACCGCAAGAACGATATTTTCATGTCTGATTGGGTAATTTTACTGATTAACGTACCATGGCCAATTTTTTGTTCTATGTTTGGTGTTCGCGTGGCCCTGAGTGAGGCGGCTCACCTGGCAAATGCCCGGTTGCCAGATAACCCAGCCCGCCCCTGTGTATAATATAATAAAATATGGTGATGTGAGCTGAGAATATTTTCCAAAAGATTATGCTCAAATATGCTCGAGCATATATTTTTTTAATCGTTATTCTTAAACATAATTCAAGTGCAATTAATATATCAACAATTCGAAAAACCTAATTTTATTGTTCAATAATTTAGTGTTGTTAGCACTGGCCAAATATGCATGTTCCTGCCAAATATGAATATAAATTGATCTTTGTGTAAAGGCAGGCATAATTTAAAATGGTTGATGGCATGTCAAATATGTAATGAGTTACCATGTTCCTGTCGAATATAAGTTTATCAATTATTAGGTGAACGCAGGCATAATTTGAAATAGGTAGTTAATGGCTGTCAAATCACGAGTTACCGTCAATGTTCCTGCCAAATATTTGTGAGTTATTTGATTTTTAGGTAAATGTTGAATGAACACAATTGCGTTTCTTTTCGTGTACGGTGCAACTGAGTCGTTGCTATGATCGCTCATCTTTTTTTGTCATTTTTAGATGATATTAATAGCAAGTACATTTCCTCAATTATACTGTTTGATAACCTGTTACCTTTAAATGATTTCAGTACAGAGAACTACGGTATTATAAATTAGACGTAAAACTGATACAATAAGTCAAAAACACACATGTATATGATATTTTTTTATTATATTTTCATATTATATAGACCTATGTTAGAATACATCTTAATTATGTACCGTGTCAAAAAAAAGAAAAAGGAAAGAGAAAAAGTCGAACAAATTATTGATAGGTCTGAAACCTTTAAAACTCATTTTATGAAATATGCTTCATATGAGAATTTACTCAGGAATGTTCTCAAGAAAATTCTCAAAAAGGAAATGCTTGAGCATTTTACATCACCAAATTAATATGATAATGTATAGTATAAATTGGACTGGCCAAATAAGGTTTGCTTCTCGTACGAGACAACGCTCTGCTGTCACAAGTTGATATGTACTCTGTGCTCTCACTGATCGTGCATGATTGAGTCGAGAAGGCACAGTGGCCTGGGTCGGCCCAGACCGTACCATTTTTAATGATCCACAGTCGAAGCAAGATTTGATTTGGGTGAGATGGAGATCGGTTACATTTAAGGGGATGGAAGGAAGTGATCATTGCCCAAGAGACTTGGTTCAAAGTGGAAGAAATCAACATTTGTGTGTTTTGTTTACTGTTAATACCAATGCTGATGATGTCCGGATATATCACAGAAACGGTTTTTACTTGAAATGTGTTCCGAACTTTTGGAAACTGAAAGACTTTTATCTACAGCGCCAAATTATGGTCACAGACAGCGCAGTCCTGGTGTTAAAGTTCATTGGTTTTAAATTATAATTTCAATGGGGTGGTAAGTTTGCCATTGTGGTGCTCTGTCCAAACGATCCTATCTTTCTTCTATAGCCTTAATTGGGGAACAATGATTTTGTATCAAGTTTCACCTTTATTAAAAATAAAAAACAAAAATAAAGTTGTATCAGATTTATTCAATTATTATAGTAATCGTGCACACTCATATAAACCAATGTGAGCAAAGGTACATAATATAGTATAAATAACACTTCATAATACATACGTATACTGTACATATACTTGCTGAAAATTGAGGGGAAAAGTCAGGATATTGGTAAAATACAACGAATCGAGTTCTACAAGGTATTTCACAGGTACATACATACAGACAAACAAAGAGACTGGACAACAAATACTTTGAAAAAATTTGTAATTATATAGTGCTAAAATAGAAGTAAATAACATGTACAACACGATACAAAATTTACCACAGCTAAATAATGGGTGGCACGCAGTTGGAAAATTTATTAAAGGGGCACCAAGTTGCCAATCTTGATATTTACCATTAGTACTTCTCCTTATATTACGACAGAAAACTCCCTTCACAAATAATAATCACCCGTGTGCCGCAAAAAAATATTTTCAAAAAAATAGGCTGTCAAAACACTAAATTTTCTTGGAATATGATTTTGTTCAGTACTGTACAAGCATCTGTCGTTCCGAACTGAACCTAAAACCAGAGAGCGATCACAGCGAGTCGAGGCGATGGAGCACTAAGTCAATAAAAAATTTGGAAATGAATTTGGAGTTCCTCAGGGGTCAGTTCTGGGCCCAGTTCTGTTTATAATATATATGAACGATATTCATAAATGTATAGAACAATCATTTATGAATCTATTCGCAGATGATACTCTAATATCGTATGCTGGTGATAATGCAGAAGAAGTAGTGGCAATTATGAATACAGAATTAGAGAATGTTACAAACTGGTTAGCGTGTAATAAACTCAAACTTAACTTGAGTAAAACTAAATATCTTATTATTTCACAAAGTAAATCTAAAAATGTATATATTAATCAAGTACTTCTAAACAATCATCTATACATGGATGGAATTATTCTGGAGAGAGTTGATCAAATGAAATATCTAGGAGTAATAGTAGATGATCAACTGAATTTCAGGTGTCATGGAGAATATATTGCAAAAAAGTTGGGAAAAAGATTGGTTTCATGGCTCGCTGTAGTCGAGAACTTTCAATATGGACCAAAATATTGATATTTAAAACAATTATAGCACCACACTTTGAATATAGCCCAACTATACTGATGTACCTGAGAGATAAAGAAAAAGATAACCTACAAGTATTGCAAAATAGAGCAATGAGAATAATATTGAAATGTAAAAAATTTGTAATTGTTCAAAATAACTATGTATATACACACACAAATGATATGTTGAATGCATTACAATGGATGAGTGTAAATCAGAGACTGATACGAAGTGTATTAATATTTATTTATAAGTTGGTTAACAATCTGCTACCTGATTACCTAGGAGATAGTATCGTATATGGATTTGAAATACATGAGCATAACACCCGTAACTGTAGAAACATATACTTGGATTATAGAAAGAATAGTTTTAATCAGAAGAATGTTTTTTATAATGGCATAAGAATCTATAACAAAATGCCGAAAAATGAAAATTGTAACAACTTGAACGGGTTTAAAAGAGAGTGCAACAAGTATGTCAGGGAAAATATTGATAGATTCAAGAACAAGAACTAGTAAATGTCGACTACTTAAAATGTTAATGTTTGAAATTCCATTGTATGGGTTTTTAAAGGTAATTTAAAGATAATTCTTTAGTATTCTGTTATAACATTTATATTCTTATATTAATTATATAACATTGTAACATGTATGGAGCTACTGATAGCACAAGACTGCTAAATAAATCGATTACATACATAAAATGTGAAATATAAATCATAATATTAGAGTTACAATGCAGCATGCCTTTTAATGCCTACATATTCACTCGCAGGACGAAGCAAGCCGCAACTTCGCAAGCACACTATATTAATATATATTATATATATTAATTACCAGCACATTTTGTACACGAGAGTTTAAGAAATATTCTCGCAGATTTGCCTCTGCACTCTCGTTGCTTACTAATGAATTTGTGTGCATGATTTGAAGTTCAAGGAGTTCCAATCTCTTCTCGTGTTCTATTTTTTCTTGCCGCAGTCGCACCTCCCTGTCCTCTTCGTAGTTTTCTCACTGTCCTGCTGGATTTACCGGTACGGCTTTCGCTGGAACAGCATTGGTTGTCGAATCTGCAACAAAACATTGAAAGTGGAAGGGAAGAGACAGGAAGGAGTGTGATGTGGTACAAGAATGACTAGTAATTGCAGGGATGTGGAATGGACTGAAAATTAGTAGCTTTTGTATTGACTAGTTATCTGACACTTCTGAAATAGGTACTCAATATTCATTAATATAAGTGTAACTCAGTTTAGATAGCTAGAAAAGAAACTTTTTCGAATCACATTTTCAATGATGGGTCATTGAAGGGGTAGGAGCCTACAAATGACGTACTGGTATGTAACATTTTTAACATGTAACATTAATTTGATCAGCAATGATCGTCGTCATTGCCAGGGATGTGAAAGAGCACCTAGTGGAATTCAATGTAGGCCTATGGTTCCATAGAGTTTCCAGTAGTTACAAACTCAATTATGGTACTCGACATTTAAGCAAGGTTTGTTTATATATGGGCGTAGCAGTGTATCGTATTATGTAAAGATTGAACTTTATTTGAATTTTATTCCACGAATATCTTCCACAATATATGGCCATGTCCCTAGGTAACAATAATTGAAGTACGCAATCAAACTTAAAGTGAATAAGATGAAGTACTAGGGGATAACCGGCACAGTAGCTGAGTGGTTAGCGCACTTGCTTCGTGTGACCCGGAAGATGAAGGGACATATCGGACCTGGTTCGATCCCCGCCACCGTCCATCTTTACAGGGGTTTTTCGTGGTTTCCCTCTGTAGTCTAGGCTAATGCCGGGATGGTTCCCACAATATAGGCCACGACTGCTTCCTTCCCACTACCCATAAAACCTTCATCTCATCATCCCATCATCTCATTAATCATTCATCCGACGCCAATAGATCTCAGTCATCATCACAGTGCGTCGTTAAAACCCAATATAAAAAAAAAAGTACTGGGATACTTGTAGGCCTACTGAATAAGATTTTAGACAGCATGCAGCTAGCTTACCTCGTCCTTAACATCATATTCACATCTGGACTGCCCGTGATTGTCTCATCGTGAAGTGGCAGTACGTCACTACCAAAGTTATTAGGCAGACCCTCTGTTGTTAGATTTATCATTGCTAGGGCTCTCTGCAGTAGGGACTGGAATGGGCTTAGTAGAAATGTTTTTGAAGAGGATGAAATTAGGTTAAAGTTATTCTGTCAGAGGGTTAGGGAGGTGGTGGGATAGGGGTAGTTAGGGAACTTGCCACCGCACATTTATGTGCAATTGCAAGAGTTTAAATAATAATAAAAAATAAAAAAATAATCAATTGGAGAAGGCCTGCATTCCCCTCCTCCACTTTTCAATAAGTTTGCTCTCTCTCGGGCATTTAATTTTCGAGCCTCTCTTTTCAAGTTATTGAACTTGATTTGTAGGTGACCCACCATGCGGTGCCAGCCCAACTAGTGCTAGCGTTAGATTCAAGCGCTATTTGAGCCCAAACCTCTTCCTGAAACAGAAGTGCACGGTTATTAAATAATATATGAACATAATTTGTTGTGACCTACCCAAGGCCTATGCTCAAGCTAGTCTAGGTCATTGACTAGGCCTATATAATAACTAATGTCTAGGTCATGCATGGATGAAATTAAAGAGTTGGAGCTATATTTAGGTCCTCATGAATATGCCAAGCTTATAAGGTAGGTCTGGGTCTACGCCTATACTATAAGAGTAGCCACAAGGGACAAAAACAGCCATTACATCGACACTAAGCATTGAGATTCTAATGTCAAATTTATCGTAGGCCTAGGCAAGTGTTTGGTCTGATGTTTTGAGTTTGTATCCATCACTCAATGTCTGAAGCTTGGCCAGACAGGCCATTATAATGTGGGCCATAATAAGAAGGGTTATGTAATGATTGCTCACCTTTTACTAGTCCGTGGACTTGCATTCCACAACGTGTTGATACTTTTCAACTAGAGACCCCAGTAGATCGAGCTCGCTATCCACAAAGTTTGCATACAGTGCTCGTTTTGCTTTCTCCATTGAGTGGTTGAGCAAAACTCTGACACTGACAGTTCAAGTCAACTAGACACAGCTAGCAACAAGGTCACATGACACATGGAAAGTAGTGCCAACAGAAGAAAAATAATGTAAATGATTAGTGAACCATTAATTAGTTAATTATAAGCACTTTATGATTCGTAAAACCCATATATATATATATATATATATATATATATATATATATATATATATATATATATATATATATATATATATATTATATGATTATTATCGATGATTAAGGTATTCATTGATTACTTAATTATCAATTACTTTTCTAGTTCGTAGGTTTATAAATAATCATAATATTACATTGAAATTATATTAATTACGTACAGTTGAAATACTGAGAGAATAGGATTCGTGCAGCCACCACAAGAAAACTGCATCGATATACAGAAATGAGATATTTCACAAATTCACTCGTTAATGGTTGTTTTTAATAATCATAATGAATAAAAATGAATATATTTGCAATATCAAAATGTATCCTGTGCACTTGAGCGAAAGGAACTTCGAAAATACGGGTATGTTTTATTTGTGTTTCATCGTTTTTCTGTAAGATGGTTGGTGGTTCTGTTAACCATACAGGTTCGGGAACAAGCAATGTGTCTATGTGAATCCGCTAAAAACAATGTTAATTGTGTATTAACATATCTGGGCCTATATATTATCTATATACGGCTATATCTATATATTATCATATATTAACGGCTATATCTATATATAGCCATGTATATTAGATTCAAAAAATCAGAAGAGCCGCTATTGGTGTGTAGCATGCTCAGCTGATTTTAGTGTCGTCATGTTGAAAATTATTCAGTGCACCAAAGTGATACCAGGATGCGCCACGGTAGGAATCCTATTCTCTCAGTGTTTCAACTGTAGCATGATACAAAGAAATGAAAAAAAAAAGGCGCGAAAAGCAATAGCAAAAGATTCTATCCAGCAAGTGTTGCTATAAATAATATATATATATATATATATATATATATATATATATATATATATATATATATATATATATATATATATATATATATATATATATACGCTATATATATATATATATATATATATATATATATATATATATATATATATATATATATATATATATATATATATATATATATATATATATATATATATATATATATATATATAATATATATTCATATCTATATATATATATATAAATATATATATATATATATATACATATATGATAATTAAACTTCTTGGATACGATCCAATATCGAGATATTTGGGATTTTATAGTTATATAACTTTAAAATCCCATATACATATATATATAAATATATATATATATATATATATATATATATATATATATATATATATTGCCACTACCCGGTCTTGGGTAGTGGGTAGTGGGAATAGCCACTTCGATATATATATATATATATATATATATATATATATATATATATATATATATATATATATATATATATATATATATATATATATATATATATATATATATATATATATATATATATATATATATATATATATATATATATATATATATATAAATATAACGGTCTTTGCACTCGAGCGTTTCGCTAGTTGATTCAAATCCCGTTCTTTACCTTGTCACGAGAACTTTCGTCGAGCTGGCCGTGGACAATCGTGTTGCCGATAATTGCCCAGTGATTGGTTGTTTTTAGCGTGTTCACCACACTGTGGAAACACACTTATACGTTTGATTCAAAAGGGACTGAAAAAACCTATTCGTCGCGTAGAATCGCTGAATTTCTACGTAAATTGAAAATTATCGAGCTTGGATTATGCATTTTTTTACAATCTTCGACTACTTAGTAATGAAACTTGTCCACATAGCCCGTACATTTTCAAATCAACAAAATAAAGAAAAAAACTCCATAGGCCTTGGAATGGCGTGGACTTTTATACCATTTTTTGCGCGTTAATAGAATCGCTGGTTTTCCACGTAAATTAGAAATTTAAGCGCTTCCAAGTTGTAATTGGTTATAATCTACCGCGTTACGATAATAACTTTTGTCCACGTAGCCTAAATATTTTATAATTAAATAAAAACCGAAAAAAAATTGAGTATATCCCATTTTTGGTCAAGGAGGTTAAAATACTAACCTCTTTGGTTTTGGCCCTCTGATAACCATGGTAACATTTTATAAACAACGGGTGTGTTTATATTATTTTCTGGGCCCAAATTCACAAAAGGTCATAATTTTGTTCTATATTATTATGGTTTGCATTCCAGCACCCGATCTGGTGCTGGAACCAGACCCCTAATTGAGGCGTTATTTGAATTTCTGCAACAAAATGACCCATTCAGGGTGGTTATTTGATCGATTACATTCTTCTTTTTCACCCTTAACTTTTTTTTGTATGACGCTCGTTTGGGTGGGATTCATCCCTTAACGGATTCGCGTTTTTCGCTAACCGGACCCCTATTGGAGGGGTTGTTTGAATTTCTGCCACATAATGACTCATATGGGAGGGGGGGGGGGGGAGAACAACCCTATTTTGTTTTCCACCCCTGAATTTTTTCGTATGACGTTCAGAATTCGTGAGAAATTCATTTCTTAACAGGTTGATACTTTCACAATTATTCTGGGTGCTGGAATCAGACTCCTTGAGGGGTTGTTTGAATTTCTGCAACAAAATGACCCATACAGGGTGGTTAGTTGCTCGATGAAATTTTATTTTCCACCCCTAATTTTTTTTGGATGACGCTCGTTTGGGTGAGATTCATCCCCTAACGGATTCGCGTTTTTCGATTACCGGACCCCTATTGGACGGGTTGTTGGAATTTCTGCAACATAATGACTCATATGGGGTGGTTGGTGAAACAACCCCATTCTGTTTTCCACCTCAAACTTTTTTTGTATGATGCTCGTTTGGAAGAAATTTATATATTTTATATATATACAAATTAAATAATAATGAATAACATCATGAATGATTTTAATTCAATAAATCCAAATAGGATCTAAATAATAAAATTGCAACATATTTTATAATTTTGTGTATCGTGTGGCTTAAGTTTAATCGTTGCATCACTAACACGCTCATATGAATGGACTTTAGGCCATTTGTTCATGTTTTGAGAATAACATGCATGATGCCTATCAACACAATGTGTGGTACACAAAACTGAGACCACCATACATACAAATATTGCTTTTGTACTTTTTTTAGGTTTCTGTAAACAATACAAGGTTGTGATACGAAGTTTTATTTCACTAGAAGCAATATATATATATATATATATATATATATATATATATATATATATATATATATATATATATATATATATATATATATATATATATATATATATATATAATTAAATGTTTTCTGCCAACAGAAGCATTCAAACCGCCCTACTTGGTCTAGAGGTAGCACATCTGCTTCTGGTTTCACGGCAACAGGTTCAAATCCTGCGTAAGGTGTGTTTTTTTTAAAATGTCCTCCCATCTATCATCACCTCACTGTTTCTTCATCACCCACTCATTCATATTCTCTATAACCTAGCTGTTGGTGGGGTAGTTAAGCAACATAAAAAAAGCATTTAATAAGAGTTTTAGATTATTAGGTCTATAAGCAAAATATTGAAAGTACTCTACTCTGTTGATAGGATAATTTAATTCAGGATTTTCTGTCTATAGAAGAAATCATGTAACGTTTTTTGTGAATAGAAGCAATGTATTCAAGATTTCTTTCGATAGAAACAATCAATTCCAGAATTTATTTTCACAGAATAATCTATTTGATGTTTTCTGTCAATAGACGCAATCAATTTAAGGTTATTTTTCTACATGAGGGCGTCCAAGGGTGAGCTCGCTCACCCTTTTCATCTCCCACTCATCTGTACTCTCCATAACCTAGCTGTTGGTGGGGTCGTTAAGCAACATAGAAAAATGAGCATTTAATGCATTTAATAAAATTATTAGATTATCACGATTAATAATATTATTATTGGATTATAAGTAAAATATCAAAGGTGGGTCTACTCTACTCTGTTGATGAGAAAAGTTATTTCAGGATTTTATGTCAATAGAAGAAATCATGTCACGTTTTTTTGTAAATAGAAGCAATGTATTCAAGATTTCTGTCAAAAGAAACAATCAATTTAGGAGTTTATTTTTACAGAAGAATCCATTTCAGGTTTTCTGTCAATAGAAGCAATCAATTTAAGGTTCAATTTTCTATATGAGGGCGTCCAAGGGTGAGCTCGCTCACCCTTGTTTACTGTGTGTTCGTACTGATTTAGAATACAGATTAATGGCGGGATTGTTACACGATTCAATCTTGGGTCATTTCCACACTTCATCTCTCTCTCTCTCTCTCTCTCTCTCTCTCTCTCTCTCTCTCTCTCTCTCTCTCTCTCTCTCTCTCTCTCTCTCTCTCTTGATGAATATATATATATATATATATATATATATATATATATATATATATATATATATATATATATATATATATATATATTAATATATATATATATAAAACTTCAGTGAACAATTACTTGAATTTGTAGAATTGGATGCACCGTGAATCAATTGTTGTATATATATATATATATATATATATATATATATATATATATATATATATATATATATATATATATATATATATATATAAATATATATATATATATATATATATATATATATATATATATATATATATATATATATATATATATATAGTAAATTGAAAATGGTTGCATTGACATTAGTTTCACTCAATGGACATCGATTACAACTAGCAAGTCCAACGACCATTGATAAATAGAAAAGAAAAACTCAGATAAATTATTATGTCACTTTAGGTTAAGTAATTTTAAAAATAGTTCCTTGGCTTTACAACCGACTGGCTTCGTGTTTTTATCATACCGATATAGGCTGGTGTGCGGTGCATTGAACTTCCTAATGTAACGAGTTATGGGTACCGGGATTGGTCACTATATAATACTGCTATCATACGATTTATAATGGGGCTTACACAGATCAAAACCATAACACGATTCGGAAAGTTTTTTTTTTAAAGCTTGTTTGAAATTTTGGTGCAACTATAAAACGTACAATAAGAATTAATAATGGGTTATACACATTAAATTGAGATGGTAAAGTGTTGGTATCAATAAATTATTCGGTAAAAATGAATACAAATGAATAATTTGAAAAGCCAATTATCATTCACTTTTCAATTCAAATTTGAATAGGTCTACTAGAAATCTTATTATAATTCATTCGAAAATTGAACTTCACGTGAATAAATACAACTGAGATGCATTTCAAGTGCCTCCCCGGCTCAGTCATAGCTATACAATGACACTGTTGAATAAATTGATGTCCAGTCGGGCGTGGGTTTGAGTCCGTCATAAGTTTTTGTACAAAAATATGTCATCATTAAAAATCACTCAATTTTCTTCTGATAATAACGAAAATTACGATGTAGAATGATTGTTTCCCAATTTGAGTCTGAGGATGAATTATACGTACCCTTGCATATTGGGGTTTACGACGCGTCAACGGTGCGCCCTTTTATCGTACCCTCAAAGGAACTAGCTTTGGGTGAGGTCATTGAGCATCTCGACAAGTATTTTCACGGTCAATAATTCATCAAATAGTTTCGAATTTATAAGAAATTGACTTCAAATTGTTCTAATTTCTTATTCATTTCATTTCATTAATGTTGTAGTATTGTTAATTGAATTTGAGAAAGATGCCTGATAAGTTGGTAATACACATTTTCTATACCAGTTGAGATATTGTGACAGGTCAAATTTGAATGAACTTCTGAAAGAACAAAAACGAGTTTAAAAGATAATTGAAGAAATGCAAATTAATAACTGGTTTTTATATTGGCTCTCGACAGAAAATATGGGGAAGAGATTAGCAGAGTAGTAATAATGTATTATTCTTCAAGCGAATACCCTGATGTGAGACAATCACATACCCTTTGTGTAAGATTTCAATTTCGAAAGCAAATAATGTTGTAATAAGATAATATAATGAGTATATTATTCTTCAATTATTATAGGACATCCATTTCTATACAGTTCGCTCATCTCATGCACAAAGACATCCAAAGCGCATATATATATATCTCTCTCTTTCTCTATTTTTTATTAATATTAATGGATGGTAAAATAATTGAGTTTTAAGTTTAATGGCTACATTACTACAGATATATTTGTACGGAAATGAAATGGGAGTGATTGAAAGTTTATTGTAGTGGCATCACTGAATACGATCCTCTTGACTTTCGCTGTTTGTATTACGGCGACAATCAGATCTATCTGCCCACGTGATCCACGGAAAAGTAAAAGTGAATTACAAATACTATAAAATAGGAATTCCCCGAAAACATTATTATATTTAGCATGACATCTGTAGCATTAATTATTCAACTTGGGAACGGCTATCATCTATTGTGGATAACATGAACTGATATTGGGTTATTTGAGGCGGATAAACCCTTAATTCACCAATGTTCACACAGATCACAATATTTTAACATTTAATGTCAGTAATAATGAATGAAATAATATAACAGTGAACGAAGGAGTGGAATTTGAAAAAGGAATGATTGATAGGTTGTCATCTGTAATAAGAAGAACATTGTTTTTATAATTCATATAAAAAACATTTATTGTCAAATTGAGTATATTATATTATATAAACGATAGTAATCATAATATATTCAATGGAGAATCAATCACTAGCCTGATATTGAATTAAAAGTAGGTCTCTCCATCAACTAGTTCGTAGGGCAACAATGTTTACAGTAGGCTTACACATTTATCATGTTGGCAGTGAGTCGATATATTGAGCTGAATCAGTGGCGTGTTGTCGTATCTCAATTTGTGGCCATGGCTTTGAAATTCTGTCGAATAGATTCAAAAACAATAATAGGGACATACATTACTTAAAATTCAGGTACCAATTGAAAATAATCTATAATAACAAGCCTGGGGAAAAAATGAGCACCCGAAATTAAATTGAAAGTAATCCTACTCAAAGGATGGTTCTTGAATCAAATCGTCTGACTTGATTAAAGGCTTGATAAAAAAAGTATGTTTAGCATAAAACAAGGAAAAAGTGAAGGAATTTTATGTTTGACAAAGTTGTAATGATTTGACTAGTATGATAAATTTAGAGCAATTCATAAGGGGGGGGGGGGGGCTTTGGTCACATTCAGGACTTCAACACACCACTGAGCTGAGTACAAAGAAATATAATACCACAAATCTGGTAATTGTTTGAAGTAGGTATAAGAATACGATTAAAGTACTGTAATTGATATTTATAATTGGTAAAAAAAGGAACAAAATGGTTACCTAGTTTGATTGAATGTGAGTGTTTGGAACTGTTGAATCATACATGAACACGGATGGATAGAATTGCAAATTTATAAATTATATAAAATTGCAATATTTATATTGATAGTCAATTAAATATAATCTTATGTTTTATCAAATTATGGAGATATTTTCATACTAAACTTGATTGGCTCTTTTATAATACTCTATCATGCTGATTATAAAATTCCAGAGACGAGGAGGTTAAACTATCCATCACAGGAAACTTTTTCTGTGACGATGATACAAATATTAATTCATGTCGTTTTTTGTCGTATTCAACATGGTATCTCGATAATCCAATTATATCACAAAAGAAGTAAATATATATCATATAACTTAATGGAGGGAATAGTATTTCTAGAGATCTATTCTGTAAAAAATATTGTCTTTATACAAATTGAGGTGTAAATACAATCAAGTAAATGCAACATCGTGAACGTAAATTTATACAAATCAAAACATGTCTTGAAGTGAAACTCATTCATAGCCATTTTTTCAGTTGGATCATGATTTAATTAATACATAATGAAAATAATGTGTATAGAAATCAATTCAAAAAGGAATCAACACATTTAAAAGAGACAGATATTAGTGAAGAATGGAATTCTGTATTGTATTAAAATGAAAAGGTGTAAGGTACAAGTTTTCGAATGCATGACCTAAAGTAGATCTGAAACCAGGTGGAGTACACAGCGGGTTCATTGCCCGTGGATGATACTACAGAACACTCTTCCTCTCTCTCTCTCTCATGCTCTCTCAAGTTAACAATGATTTGACTATATACAGATAACATATTATATCTCACATTTTCTTACTGGAGCATATAATATATGGAGTTTGAAATGACTCAAATCACAGAAAGAAAACAAATATATTAATTAACACAATCGATAATGGCATTGATAACTTTGATTCACATGTAACATACATAATAATTTTATACAAAATGTACAATTTTTTTATTTTTAATCAGTGTTCAAATTAATTTGATAATGGTCACATTTGACTTTTACATTCTTGAAATTCAGAAGAAGAAAATCACTGGTAGATATCTCATCTATTTAATAAATACATTCCTTAATTCAAAACTGCACAATATGATTCAATAATTTGTATAGTGAGTTTTAGAAATTAACATTCATCAGAATAATATTACCTTTATGAGTATTTTTAATTCGATGCAGATATTCCTTGAACATTGAATATGTTAATTATCAAACTGGTATGATATACCAAGGCAGTGTATGAAATCTTAGATTGTTTCTTGCTTCTTATAGGCCTATGTCTACAAATGGTAACAAATCATCGATGATCGATATAACTGCTGTATAGTACTATGTGAAAGCAATTGATTTTACAGGAATCTTTCACACATTATGTCTAGTATTTACTCAGTAGATTGTTAGATATTGAGTTAGAAATAGGGAAAAGTCCCTGGTAGTGAGAGACTGGTTTAATTGCTTAACCCTGATCAATATTGATGGTTGAAATTTTAAAATTTTCTCAAACAAATTCGAAGGTTCAACATTCGAATTATATTCAAGTTTTCTGATTGATGTCTGGTATAAAATGCCTCATTTCAGGCCTACGTATATTTTTTTTACAAAAGAAACGACTCATTTTACATGCTTAAAAATAAACAGTTGAAAATAATACAATTTTTTTTTTCGCTCAAAATAATACAAGGATTGTTTTCGTTTTAAATAATAAATTAAATGGCTCACCAATACAAAAGCCTAGTGTTTTACGATAGCGTGACGTCACTCACGACGTTCTCGAAACAGCTGATCGAGGCACATGGCGTTTCGTGCGACAACCGGAAGCTAGACATCGTTTCTTCTTCCGCTTCTTTTGTCCCATTTGGCGTGCCCTTTTCCGCAATTGTAGTGACATAATTTGTTTTTTGTAATTATCAAAAAGTTCATTCAAAAACATAACCTCACTAATGTCGACACATTATCTTCTTGTCATCGGAACTGTCGTTTTGGCGGCTGGCGTCGCGACGTCCCTCGTTAGTACAAACCGGTCGGGTCTAGTGCTGGCGAATCCATCTTTTTGTTTGGTTGGATTTTCGTAATAGGAATTATCAATTTTTCGATCGAGATCCGTGAATAAATTCTTGGATTGTCAAGAATTTGAACTGAAGACTAAACGTTTTGACTAGTAAAGTCCGGTAGGATCCAAACTTTCGACGATGGCAGACATGTTGAGAGTAATTGTTTGAAAACTGACTTGGAACAATTCTCAAAATGAAGTTCGTTCGATTCCTGAGTTCGATTTTCAAAAGAAATTCACTTGCCTCACGTGTACGTAGTACTTGACGAATGCAGTGCTGGCAACCTCCAAAAATAGTATCGAAACTTCAAAAAGTAAATTTCGTTTCAAAATGAAAATAATAAACGTTCACTGTTATTATTTATTTGAAAAATGTGTATTTTAAAATTTAAGTTCACTAGCAGTCTCGTGCTCGTGTTGACAGTATGATCGTCGACTGTGGACTGATGTGACCACTGCAAACGCGTGTAAACGTCTGATATCGTTCGAAGTAAGGTTAGGTAAGATATAGGAGAACTAGTTAGCGCATGCGTATAACACAAAGTGAGGGTATCTGACGAGACTTGGTGCTAGACATGGATGGTAGTGGGGGAAATCATGGTGAATGATGGAGGGGGGTGGGGTAGTGGGCGAACAGGAGGGGGGCGTGGATCCCCCGGAAGTATATTGAAAGGTCCTTCGGTCGCCGATCACCGAATATTATCGGGGAGGGGGTATCGTTTTGGAATGGATGATTATTTGATTTTTTCAAGTTTGCACTGACTTCCGTGATCGTCTTTCTATCACACATCTTTTTAATAAATACCAGTAACTTTGTTATTTTCAAAGTATTCATATTATTACGAAAATGATAGATACGCGTATGTATATACTAAAATGTACTAACGAACGTTATCAATTATGAAATGAAATTACCATACTATAAATACAAATTAAATATGGCTCCTATATACAGTTATTACAAGTGGTTATATATACAACTAAATATATATATATATATATATATATATATATATATATATATATATATATATATATATATATATATATATATATATATATATATATATAGCTACTATTAATTATTATTTTATTCTTTCTTGATGAAACTAGATTTGTTTTTTACATTCTCTTAGAGACTTAATCGTACGATCGAGCTGATAAATAATATAATTATTCCCAAAGTAAACTGTTTGAGTTTTATTGTTAGTTGATTACTACCTGACACAGCTTCAATTGACATCAATTTTGTATAATACTATATTAATTAATTCCATGTTTTTTTTCCTACATACATTATATTATTATAAAAATCCGAAATTACCATAATACATAACTATTACGATACATATAATTATTCGGATCAAAGTGGCATTGATCACCACTCCTCTCTTTGATTCTATTATCATCCAGTTACGCGTGATTACTCTCATGAATATGTTTCATAATTACTTGTTAATATCGCATAACTGAGAATAAACAATATTCAAGCATATAATATCAAGCAAAATCAAGCAATATTGCTGTGAACTTTTTTGTTGTTTTTTGTTGTCCTATTTTTCTGCAGAGTCTTAGAATGAGGTGAAAATGATCTATGAAGCATCAATTTTGAATCAACTCAATTTCAACCTACAAATTGGAAAATTCGTTAGAGCTTCCATGGTCAATTAATTGCAATACTCAAGTTATGATAATTCTCTTGTTGATGTTGTAGAAAACCAAATTCAGAATACATTTGGATTGATTACATTATATTGTTTGTATATACAACATGTGAGAATGCAATATTATTTTACCTCTTGTGTAAGAAAAATCGTTTGTGAATAAAAATCTTTTTGAATGCGTTTTTTAATCAACTGTCAAGTCATATCGTTTCAAAGATGAAATTCACCTGAAATATATCAAAAATCAATTCTGATAAAGAAAAACCATACAGAAAAATGAAATATCGAAGAATGTTAAAAATAAAAAAAATGCCAATCTTTATTACGGCCTAACCTCCATTACCTCATAGGTCATGGAAAATGCATTATTTTTTGTTAGTCGATTCGTTTTGATGTACTCGATAATGATATCCAAACAGATGATAGGCTAACCGGGATAAATTTTGAGATATATCAATTCAAATACTAAATGTTTCCCTATCATTCAACACGCAGCCCTCAAATTTCCTGCGTTTTTATTATTCAACAGATCATTAGAATACACTAAAAGTGATGACATTCAATCAAAATACTTGTTTTAATGTATATGAAGATATTAATAATGGAATTATGCAAAAATAAATATAGGTACCCGTTCTCATTTATGAATCACACTCATTTTGAGAGGAAAAATAGTTGATTTTTCACCAAAATGAAGTCAAAATAGCAACTTAATATTTCATTCAAGCGCTGTAACTTCGGCCAAAAATATATGACCGTGTTTCTGACGCAATTTAAATTCAAGAATACATATATTCAATGATGCTTTACTCAATTTTCTCCAATGTAGAATTAATTTCAAAATTACTTTTTACTTGCTAGCCAAACGGCTGTTAGACTTTAATAATTAAATAATAATACAAAGAATATCAAATAACCCCCTCCCCTTGCCACGTGTTTACATGAACCAATGAGGAAGCCACGTGGGAGCTATTAACCAATAAGAGTTCAGAGACACAGTGAACCTGCGGACTGGCGGTCAGCTGTTTCTTGTCACGTGACTGTGCAGCAGGATTGCACGCGTTATGCAATATTGGAAGAAGAACATTGTACATGATGAGATGGTATGCGGATAGTCGAGGTTGTCGGTACGAGATGACGGAAGCCATTAAACATTCCCAGGTTGGATATTTCTTGAATTAGTATTGCCCTACTGCGGATGTATTTGATTTTTTTTAGGTTTCTTCCTTATTATAACTCAAATATTTGTGGATCACTGAAATTATGTTTAGTTGATATTCAAATTCTTTGTCGTAGTATAGATGAAATAATTGGTTTACAATGATTAATTTCATTATATTCAAGTTCGAAGATCAGAAATTCAGCATACAACCACTTATGAGAGATAATGAAATTTTTGTTCTCGCTCAGAATGGGATTTGGAATACTTTATGAGAGCAACATTTCTTGGGCGCAAGGGAATCTCAATACGTCAATCATCTGCACTGAATGCAAACAAGTTGGTACATCTATACGCACTTGTTAGAAGTTGTTACTATAAGAGTATTGTTAAAAATGTGATTTTGAGATGAAAACTTATCCAAATCGGTAGTTTGAAAAAAAAACGTGAACCATCTTACCCCAAAATCCTTCATTTCATACATATTTGATATTTTAATATTTCATGATCTTCCTCAAGCATTATTTTTCAATTCAATCCATTTCAGAAATATATTTTCTCAAATTATTCAGTGAGTTTGTATTGTCAGTTGGAACTTGGGTAATCATTGAATTTAAACAGTGTTTGAATCTCTAAAACATCAACTTGGTAAAAAATCTCAATGAATGAATTATTCGAATCTGTTATTTATTCGAATGTAATCAAAATGATACGTCATCTATCGTATTACTATTGGCACTCATTTGTGACTTTCTATAGGTGAACGTATTCTACAGATAAAATTTAATTCCATTCACATCACTGAATGGAGTAAATGTTCTCATATCCAAATGTCATTGTTATTGAATGATAGATTGATTCAGCGTTCCAATCGCTTGGAAAAGTCATTTGGTCAAATTGGTCATGTTATCAAGTAAAGAATCCATCTATTCCAGAAATTTCGTGTAGTTCTTGAAACCCGTAGAATCGTAATGGAAAGAGAAAATTTTCAAGAACGTCCCCACGGGGCATGGCTCTCATATCCCCTCCTTGCATTAAATTCCAATATGCACACTCAGTTTTGGGAGCGCACAATTGAGTGCTTGCCCAGGGCGCTAAAATAACACGAAACAACCCTGCAGCTATAAATATTGGTTTTGGTACTATTCTTCATTTTATGAGTGGAATGATTCCGGCATCTAAGCCTTATCTGAAATACGCTAAACCGTATATCAAAAATGGGTGTAATTTCCAAAAATTAACTGCCTGGCCAGGAGGGGGCCTCCCCATCCCCCCCCCCCCCCCCCCCCCCCCGCGAGTTGCCGGCTTCGCGATGACGAGGCCGTTGCACAGCTGTTCTCATATGGAATTTTCTTCTCCAAACTGAAATAGTCCCCCCTATGAATATGACCTGCATGGATCCCTGCCCCTGCCATTGACTCAGCCCAATCCCTGATCCCTGCCGTCCATCCTGTATCTCAATATTCCCAGACGTATTTCACGGTATTTCCCTGTCTACTTCTTCTTAAAATACGATTTTTTCATCTGATGACTTTTGGTTCGATGGCTCAAATTAACCGAGTGTCAGAGTGAGGGGTTAGAGGAAAATGTCAGTTCGCGAATACCCAGCTAATGCATTCCAAGAAAATCATCACTATCTGGTGACATAACCAATAGCCAATGAAAATAAGATTATTCTCAAGATGTATATTTTAGGGACGTTTGTTTAAACACAAAAGGCCCATCCCTCTTGAGTGTTCCATCTCGACCCTGCTGTGCTCGAAATGAGATCTAATCACTATTTTTAAAAAATGGTGTTGTAGTATAGTGTTTTGTCAATATCGAACAAGTATCAAATTGACTATGAAAAATTACTGTTTCGACATCGGAGAGGGAAGGGGGGGGGGGGAGGGGGAAGAGGAAAACGTGGAAATCTTTTGCTCTGTGACATTTTTGAGCTCATGAAATTCGGACAAAAAAAAACTCCGCTTCGGTACCTTTCGAAGAAACTTTGAAGGAACTTAATTTCTGGGTGTACTTTTGAGTTCCTTCATTTGAGGAACTTACCGAACACTGCTGAGATGTTTTCCTCAACAATGGTCACGATTATTTCCTTCAAATCCTGAAACATCAAATGAAACTCATCATCTTATTGTATCTTCTCAACATCTTATTCATCATTGACCGACACAATAAATATTCGTAATCAGTGAAATGCGTCGCTAGATCCAATGTTGAATATATGATAGAACTAGGAGCTGGCAGTTAAAAAAAAAAAAAGTGGAGTCAAATTTTGTAAATATATGGAAATATGACATTGTATAATATGTACACCAGATATCTCTATCTCTATCTCTATCTCTATCTCTATCTGGTTGTAGACCAGATATTTTCACCAAATATCTCCACATCAACATGGATAGTAATATGCATGTTGAACATGTAGCCAAAAAAAAAATTATTAAGGATCGACAATATTTCAGATAGTGTCATGAAGAAATTCAGCTACCAATTAAAATATACGGACTGAAAGTCCATTTCATATCCATATATAGACCATATTTATATATATATATATATATATATATATATATATATATATATATATATATATATATATATATATATATATATATTCATATATATATATTTTTATATGAATGCAAATGTAATGTTACACTCCTAGTCGTGCAAAAACGATATTTTTACCGGACTCAAAAATAACGTAATGATGCTGGTATAATATCTCTCTATAATATCCTATAATATCCTCATCTAATATAAGAAGATGAAGTCTAGATTGTGTAAAACTATACAAGCTGGGAAGTATTTGGGAAAGTTGGAACTTGAAATCGGGAATTTCGAATTTGAATGCAGACTGGCATGAGATTGCGTTCCACATGGTCAAGGGTTTTTCTGAATGTATTCAGTCGATTTTGGCGTTACCAGGGCCCAGATTCACAAAAGGTCATAACTTTGATCCGGCTCAAAGTTACGAAAATTTCTAGAGATAATACCATATTTGATCTATTATTTTTGATCTTTTAATTTTAATAAATTCTAGATTGATGATAGTAATGGATTTAATCGAAAATTGAGATTGAAAAATCAAAAATAATAGATCAAATATGGTATTATCTCTAGAAATTGTTGTCACTTTGAGCCGGATCAAAGTTATGACCTTTTGTGAATCTGGGCCCTGCATCACAAAGTACATAACAATTATGTTCGTATCAAAATATATATATTCATGAAAGACTATGTCTATGTTCATGTTGAAATGAGTATTGTGTATTCTGTATTGCTCACTATATGGAACCATTTCACCAAACTACAGGAATGTAATACTCAATTTTTCCACCTTACTCTTCATTCATATAATTACTTAAATCTGGAGAAATTAGTTCGAACAACATAGTATTTTAGAATTTTCTCCCATCATGTAAACAGTTTTTTTAAACCATCTTGTTCAATACTTCATTATAGTGAGAATATTCTAGAAGGGTTGAAATTTAAGTAGGTTAGGCTAGTTTGACCCACTTCTTGCTTCTGAGAAATCTTTTTGGAGATGTTTTCGACACTATTATACTATATATTTATGACAATTCTGAAGGCCAATAGGTTAGTAGGCCTCATTTGTCAACCCATGAAAATAGACTTGTATTAGATTTATAAATACATTTTCGATAGTAAATATTTCTATGTAGAATGTATTTTGCTGCCTCTATGTATCTACATACCTTTCAGTTTCATTCATTTGTTTTCATATATCTCTTCAAAATAATGTGGAAATATGAGCTCTGTATTTGTAGCGATAGTACAATTTATGGAACAATATTGTTCGATAAACCATTATTAATCAGATGAAAATAATAGGAACTTGGACAAGTTGAACTCGATACGATGACGGAAATGAAATATTTCAAACAAAATTGTATATCCATTTTCAAATTAACTCTATGATATGATATCCTGAATAATATTCTAGATAATATACTCATCAAATTGTTGTTAAATCTCCCCCAAAAATCAATCTAAAATCTTGTATGCTTTCCATTAGTTTCTGATTCTTTGTCCGCTCATTGAATACCCGTCGACCAACCACATAATGGAATATTCTCATTTGTATAAGTTATACAGTAGCATGGACAAGAACGGTCATTGACCCCTTGCAAAAAGCCAAATTTGATTCCGGAATGGAGTCGCCATGCCACAACGCCTATGCCATTATACAATGCACGTGGTCTAGAGTGTGTAGACGCGTAGACGCACGGAGACGCACCAAGACGCACAGACTTCGAACTGCACGTTTACAATGCGTTTATTTTCAGTTGTCTTTGTTGTATAGGAGCTGTCACTGCTATTGTTTTCGTCACTCAGTAAGTACATAGAGAAGTAATAGTACTATTACTTCTCTATGGTCAGTATGATAATTAGCTTGTGTGGCTTACCCAAAGGCTAAAAACTGAAAAGCTCTTTAACTTTTCGCTGTTCTTTCACATTTTGACCTAAAAAAGTAAGTGTCTTTCTTCTTTGGTATCACTCCTCTTCCGAAAGACGATTTTTTTCCAAAGAATAGACATTTCATCTATTTATTTTCTCTCCAGGTATGAAAAGTAGTTACTAGAGAATAATGAATGCGGAAAAAAATATTTTCAATAATCAAAGAATGGTGTATATTCACCTTTAGAAGGAGGGGGTAATTGGATCCTGTCTATATCGTCAAACAAGCGTCGGAGATGAAATAAAAAACTGCCCTTAAACTTTCATTTTAGACATCTCAAAAGAATGAAGCCGAACAGAGAAGGGCAATCGGTCAAGTTGTTAATTTTTGACAGTTGTATTCTTTACAAAAATGTAAAACCTGATCATTTTTATTATATCATCCGGAACTCCGTGTTCTATGTATAACTTATATGGGCGATAAAATATTACCGATAAAGATTCTTTTATAGATAGATATCTGTCAACTTCCAATGTTGTTTGATGAAAAAAAAAAAAAAAAAGTTTAGTAAATGAAACTACGTTATTAATATTCGTATATCATCCTGTATCAAAACTGAATATTTTCAGAACCGGAACAAAGAAATATGTCAATTATATTGTGTATCGCTCGTAACTGAACCCGGTTTACAATTCCGAAGCATACTCATCCAATAATTGACTTATCATTATACAGTTATTCGATAATATAGTTTGAAAAAAACAATAATTTTTAGCAATGCCAATTTCATGACCGCAAGTATGAAGGAAATTGAAGATACCGTTTTTTCCATCACGCAAAGCACCGTAATCATGTAAATCGTAAACATTATATGAATAGGTATCATTGGATATAGGTCTATATACCGGCATAGGCCCACGAGGCCCTAATCTGGGGAAAATTTTTACGGGGTGTTAGCCACTCAGCCCCTCAAAAAATCAAATAATAATTGAGTGAAGGTATTTTTAAAAATCGAAAAAATCTCATATAATGAGCGCCTATATTCACGTTTTGAGATGGCATTGAAAACAATGTTCTGAATTCCCATTAAAAACCCCAATAGTGGATGAGAAGATTATTTACGAATGATAAATGTGTAAAACATGGATAAATAAGAATATATAACATCAATACATCACTCCTCATGATGATTAATAGAGAATTGGGCCTACCTTTGATTATACGCATATTTGTAAATCAAATGTGTTAAATTCTTGAATGCCGTGTTTAGGTGCCTGATCTACTTATAGCCTCCATCTTTTTCTGGGCGATTTGATCATTTCTCTAACGAGAGAACGAACGAAATTTCTTTTGAATTCGTCGTTTGCGCTTCAAATTTCCACATACAAATTAACCTCAAAGAGACAGCTTGCTGTGAATGTGATAATGAGTACTGTAATAACGGTATTGAAATAATTGTATTGAAATAAGAAAAACTTGAGCGAAAGTCTTAAACAAATAAATGTGATGATGCATTGGAAATATAAATTCGAATCGATAATAATTATTCAATAATAATTATTATCATTATCATTGAGTAGGCCTATATTGTCTATATCCATAGTGATCCGATGTTTATTTGCAGAGAATGAAAACAGATGATAACATTATTGAACTCATCAAGTTTCATTAAAAATGTAATATTGATGAACTGTACTTTTACGGTGAAGACAATCATACCACATTTAGGTGATTAGGTTTTGAACAATGAACATGCACCATTTGTTCTGAAAGAAGATGATAAATGAATTATATATAAATATATATATATATATATATATATATATATATATATATATATATATTTATATATTTATATAAAATAAGCATAGAATATGAAATAATAGTGAAAAATATGGAATATAGTATGAAATATTCAAAACTTTTTGAATATCTCATGTTATCATATGCAGTCAAATGACGATTATTTATTTTTAGATTTAAAGTTGATTGTTTTACATAGATTGTTTATATAGAATCAGGTTTATTTCAACTTCTGTGTTATTGTCCGTATATTTTGTTCTGTTCTGTGAGGCCTATAGTATTGTGTTATCGACTATCTGATTATTTTCACCATTAGAATATTGACATAAAATTATCAACGTATAAGTTCGATCATCCTGATTTCGGGTAATACTTCGGTAATAATACTCGAAATTATAAACGTGAGCTCTCCAAAATTGTGTATTCCATTACTAGTTTTCATCCGCGCTCATATAAGTATCACTATTAATATGATTTTTTCTCTTAGCGGCGGCGTTGATTGCTTTCAACAAACCAAAGGTTGTGTCAAATTGAACGAAAACTACACATGGCTGTGGTTTATAGACAGAATGGAGAACAATAGGTACAGTTATATTGTTAAGGGCTTTGGATGATAGATTTCCGTCTCCTACGATAGTCATTGCATAAAGGAAGAGACAGCCATTTATAATAAGAACAAGTCAATAAGTGAATATATATAACAACAACAAAAAGTATTGAATCGATCTGAAACATTGAGGTAAATATACACATAATAGTGTTATTATATACATTTTGAAGAGATAGATTTGAGACAAAAGTTGAGTGAAGCGGTTTTCTTTTGCAATTGAATCCTTTGTCGATTGTTCTGAGTGTTCAGAGAGCGTCGACCAAAGTCAAAAGACTTCGACTGCTGAGAATAGAGGCACCAAATCGGAGAAAAGTCTAGTCGATTCTTGTAAATACTTCATAACTGTCTCGGGTTGTGGGATTACAATTTGAGTTTGAAAAAAATTGAATACGAGCTTAACGTGGGTTAATTCATTCTCATCAAGGTTTATCGAGGTTTCCCTCAGTCATAATATTAATTATTATGACGGTTTTGTGGTTTCTCAGAATAGAGTTAAGTCCACTTACTTTCTCTCATTAATTTCCTTCCTTTTTATTTATATTGGATTCAACGACGCACTCTACTGATGACCACGATCTATTGGCGTCGGTGAATGATATATATGAGATAGTGGGATGATGAGATGGAAGGTTATTTTATGAAGCTTTTGGATAGTGGGAAGGAGTCGGTCGTGGCCTCTTGTTGTTTTGGCCTTACTGGGAACCATCCCAGTATTGACCTGAACGACAGAGGAAAACCACGAAAAATCCTTGTCACGATGGTTGACCATGGATGGAATCGAGTCCGGTCTTTTAAATGACCGTTCAGTGTATTAACCACTCGGCCACTCGCCTCAGTGATTTCCTTCCGTCGAACGTCCTTATCAACCTTTTGTTCATCCTCAACATAGTGCTTCATAAAAGACCACGACCGACTCCTTCCCATTATAAAAAAAGATGATAAAATAGCCTCCCATCTCATCATTCCACCATCTTATATATATATATATATATATATATATATATATATATATATATATATATATATTTATATGAATATATATATATATATATATATATATATATATATATATATATATATATATATATATATATATATAATATATATATATATATATATATATATATATATATATATATATATATATATATATATATATATACATATATATATATATATATATATATATATATATATATATATATATATATGTATATATATATATATATATATATTCAAATATATATATATATATATATATATATATATATATATATATATATATATACATATATATATATATATATATATATATATATATATATATATATATATATATATATATATATATCACCGACGCCAATAGATCGTGGTAATCAGTACAATTCGTCGTTAAGCCCAATATGAATAAATATATGAGAATGATAGTAAAAAGTGTGTAAAAGATCGCTAATCAATACACAATTAGGCCTACAGTCCCCATAAGAGCAGAACATAAATTCATCATGATCCTCATTAATTAAAGCTTTACAGTACACTTGCGTCCACATGATTGTGTGTTTTTTCATGAGAATGTATCCATATTCAAATGAATTCCACACATAAGTAACCACTAATTTTCTTACAGAGTACGGGAAGAGCTTATTTATATTGTCCGCTACTTTCAGTGAATATCATATCAACAAATTTTCATCAGGTATCATTCAATTGTGACTTGATCGAACACTGTACGTGACCGTGAGTGTACTTACCTGAAAAAGGTCAAGACTGACGAATAATCACTGTAAAACCAAATTTCAATTTAGTTTTCTCTAAACATTTCTGCATCTGCGTCAGTTTTGAAATTGTTTATTCATACTTTTCTCAGATCTGACTGGCCTGGCTATATAAGGCCTACCATCCAGGGCCAGTATTATTTTGCCTTATTGCCGTATTCTCAGAGTTAGGGAAAATAAATAACATTTATAACGATGATGATAACCGGTTTTAGCTTCCAGTTATGAGCCCGGTATTTTGGATGTTCGTTGAATATACATCTGTATATTTATAGGCTATGCCCACTGAATCAGTTAGGAATGGTGAGAACAATTTGATTGAATCGAATAAATACATCTTCATCGTATTCATATGCAGACTCTACAGCAATGTATAAAAACATTGAAATACTATTTTTCTCGAATTAAACGAAATCAGATAACTACATTTACAATCACCCACTTGAGCCCTGATATTACTAAGTCTAGTTAGCATTACTTCATTCTGATAGATAGTGAAAATCAATAGCATGTGTAACGATGGTGATAACAACTTTTAACTACCAGTTAGAGCTACTTCCACGTTGAAGATTCCTGCACTCAGTGTACTGAGTAAATGATCAGAAATGAATGATAGATAAATTTGTAATTACCAATCAAGACGTGTATATAGGATAATCGAAACATCAGTGAAAACGCGCTCAATCGACAACTCATATTGATGAATCAAGTTTCTTCAGTACACAGCATCTCAAATCAAATTATACAAAAATGATATTTTTATCGATCATCACATAAATAATTTCTAAAAGAAAATTAATGTTGCATTTAATAACTTTACCAACAATAACTTCACAGTAGTAAAATCGAAACTCAATTTTGTATTCACTTCATAGCATAGCTACGTAAATCGATTAAAACTCTTTAATCGTTTTCATACCTTCTCTCACCATTCATATTTCCGTGACAAGCGTGGTTACTATAGTTATAGTAAACGGTTTTATTGACCATTGAAAATGATTGACATAATAACAGTAATGTTTCAGTGACAAAACCATTATCTAACAGTATATTGCAATGTGGTTGAATAATAGTCATATTTTAGATCCATTATATTGTGTTAATCTATTTTATATTATAAAAAATAATGATAAAATAGATATTGCAAAGTTTTAGCTCTTCCGCGTACTTGAGGTAGTTCATATAATTGGTGATGTACCGTTTAGCTCGTGGATTCAAACAATTTAACCAAAGCGCATGTTGATGGTGGACATTCATCGTAGTAAAATGTACTTATGACTACTGATAATGTCACCAAAACGGTACATGTTATGTTAAGTGTCAGGAAACTGAAAGTATTAGATATACTTATAATGTATCAATTCACTTTAATTATTGAAAACGGTATTGTACAAACACTTATAATTGTATATGTATATTTATGATGATTGTGGATGGTTAAATATCTTCAAAGGCTTTTCTACTGTTTTTATAGTATCAGTATTTAAAGTATTTATTTCAAAGTAATACAAATTGTACAAGTAAATTCAAAATTATACATGATGCAATAAATATTTCTTACTCATGTAATTAAAGCCGTAGACTTATAATTAAGTATTGAAATTTGTCAGTATAATGAAGTGAAATAGTGAATATTTATTTAATAAAAGCTAGTAAGTATGTTAGAACAGAATGTACATTTGCAGTTTTTTGCTCTTTCAAAATATGTTGTATTATAGAATGCATGTGAAATTAAAAATTCTCTCATCCTGAGTTTAAAAACTTGTCTTGGCCAGGTGGAGTTTTTCAATTTTTCTGGTAGACTATTAAAAATATATATTCCTGCATATATAGGATCTCGATCTGTCATTTTTAGTATATAGAAACCTTTGTAAATATTTTTACTTTCCCTCGTGTTATGGTTATGATAATGGACTTATTTAGTCTATGTTATGATTGTTCCAATTCAGTACAAACATTTGAGTGTTGTCTTTGACAAACATCAGTATCTCCAGAATATACGGTTACTGTTTGTTTCAAAATGAAAAATTATGATGTTAGGCTCACTAGTTTTATAATGTACCACATCGGCGCAAAATGAACTAGATGTCGACGCGCCGTGAAATTCGAATATTCATTCATAATGTATATTAAGCCTATAGTAAAATTGGACATATATTGTTAGAGGAATTATCTCAGAAATGTATAGTTTTTGATGTCAAGTCAATTCAAATGGATATTTTCATTAGACAAACTTGTTTCATCTCATATATATATATATATATATATATATATATATATATATATATATATATATATATATATATATATATATATATATATATATATATGTATATATATATATATATATATATATATATATATATATATATTCATATATATATATATATATATATATATATATTCATATATATATATATATATATATATATATATATATATATATATTACATATATATATATATATATATATATATATATATATATATATATATATATATATATATATATATATATATACACATATATATATATATATATATATATATATATATATATATATATATATATATATATATATATATATTAATTATTATTATTGAACATTTATTATTATGACAAAATACTTGTTATCACCAGAATTACAAAATAGTATCTGAATCTAAACATGGTAGATGTTGTCTAAAACTGAACATTCTAATTTCTTCAATTATATTTTCCCTATTGAAAAAAATAGTGGCGTGATAGCTTGGATTATAGCTTGAATGTGGCATAGTTATTTGAATTAAATTGAAACTTGAGTAAGCCTACAAATTCTAAATTCGAAACAAGAATGAGCATGGAAATTATGAAATGAACTGTGTGTGTATGCAAATAGAGGATAGCTTACTCAAATTCCAATTGTCTGTGGACAAACAAAGACGTACAGTATGTAGAATCAAGCAGTGAACATAGACATAAATAAACATGAATATGAAAAACATGAAAACATAGTAATAGAATAATTAATTTTTCTCCAACCTGGAATGGTGTACATACAAATGAGTTGATGAACATAAATATTGATCTCATTTCGTTTTCAAGTCAGCAATCCAGAAAAGATGAAAAAATTATTTGAAAAAATAATTATCAACTCGGCTCAATATAAGATATATTGCATACTCCTAGACCCCATACTTTGGTGAAGGTGAAATCGATGAAAACGATATAATTCGATTCACTCAGACATGAAATTGAAACAATTGTCGATCTGGAACCACCTTAATTTCCGGCTGATATGAGTAATCATTCTTATGTTCCCAACGACGCGTTTCATTCTTACCAATTTCATTTGTCATGAATGACAATTTTATTTTCTTGTTCACAAAATATTTCACTGAATGATTACATTTTCTATAATTATTTATTTGTATTCATTTCAATAAGAAAGAGATGGTTCATGCAAATTCAATGTCAAATATGACCGTTTTATTTTATCATTGGAATACATTTTGTATTACAATTACCATGAAAGCGTTTGACGAATAAAAATGAATACATGTGAATTTAATTAATTTTATTCCTAATATTTTTCCTAATTTTATTAATTCTTTACAATTGTGATTTATAGGAGAAGATATTAACATGAAATTGAAACCTGAAATGAATCAATTATTAGTTGTTCAGTTGAACCAAAATTGAAAGTATGGTTACACAATGAATCATTTTGCAAGTGTAATTATACTTGAAAATAAATTTCAAAAATGTTAATTTCATCTGAGGACTAGTGAAACGCTCGGATGATTGATTTTTATGGTTCTGCTTTGGAATTGCCCGAGGATGAACAGAAATCATTGATCGATTTAATCGACTACAACTTTGTTTCACACTCTCTCTTTCTCTCTCTCTCTCTTTCTCTCTTTTTCTTTTTCGCTCTTTTTCACTCTCTTCAGATCCATGTCTCTCCCTTCCTCTCTCTCACCCTCTCTCTCTCTCTCTCTCTCTCTCTCTCTCTATCTCTCTCTCTCTCTCTCTTTCTCTCTATCTCCCTCTCTCTCTTCCTCTTACACACACACTATACTTCATTACGCAAGGTTATGTGTCGTACATGCCACACCAACTTCTAGGTCGGTCACTCAACTCTCTGCCCCTTGTTCTTAGACTACCATCACTGCTGCAACGCCTTTACGAAACGCATTCTCTTACGACGCACATGACCAACAAATCAGCTTATTCTGATGGCTTCCAAGTTATAAGTAATTATCAATCTATTTTATTAATTATCGGTGGTAGATTAGAGAAGTGTAATAACGATGTGCTGATATATTAGTATGAAATCTATTGTTAGTGAGCCAGGAAGAATTTAAATTGCATATAATTATTAAAAATATGAACTGGTAATTTCACTTATAATTGGTTGCGATTTTTTTAAAGATCGGATCTGATTGGATCTTTATCTGATGGAAAATAATCATATGATTTTTCCATTTAACATGTTGATCACGTTTGTTTTATCTAACGTGTTGAGACTCACAAATTTACAATCTCAAGGGTGTTTGTTATTGATTAAATGTTTTTCAGTAACGCCAATAAGATTTGAATGCTCATATCATAACTAAATAATATTTTGGGTATAGTTTCCAGTATTGGGTATATTTGGAAGTTATGGTCCAATTTTTCAGTGTGATTATTGGTGAATAGCGAATAGCAGCCAATAGGCCGATTATATTTCAGATAGAATCTAATCGCATTCAATATGGAGTAATTCAAAAAATAGAAAAATCTTGATGGATTGAGAAATTAGAAGCGATGAATAATGAATTATGAATGTCAACTCATTCATAATGAATGCTAGTATTTTAATTATGCAGTTGAATAAATGCGCATAACAACAGGCTAGACAATTCGAATAAAATAGTCACCAAAGATGAAATCCATTGTCACAAAGTGTGATTGAATTCGTATTTGTAATTTTGTAAGATCGTGAAACTGTAATCAATCCAGTATTGAGTGTATTTTCTTGAATAGCTCCATTACCAGGAATTGTGCTGTATATGTTATACGGTATAGCAATGTTAACAATAACCACATCTATTTCATTCATTCATGATGTCTTTTTACGTTGAAAATCCTCGGAAACTCTTACATTTTCATACTCTCTCTCGCTGTATGGTGAGAACATAGGAATACAACGGTGATCAATTTAATTGATAATTATACAATCTATAATTCATTCGAAAGTTTTGACATGTCTTACTATAAGTTCTATTTACATCAGCGAGTCTCAATTAATTTCCATCAGAACCAAAATTACTAGTATGGAATTGTGTGCTCTGTTATATTTTGAAATGTATATATTGTGAGTTTCACGCTCACTCTAATAATGGTGCATCGAATTATTTGTCTGATTGGGAACTTGAAAATATATTCTCAAACATTCGAATAGAATGAAATACTTTTGTCTGAATCCAAAGTACCTTTTTCAGAATTTCAGCTTCATTTGAGCACTGATCTTCACTAACATTGAATTTTTTTTAAATAAAGATAATCGGTGTTTTGGACAGTTCTGTAATAAATCTTCGATTGCGGTAAGTGAAAAACATTCCAATTCAAGAAATATAAATCTATGAACAGAAAAAAAGAGTGGTTATATACCTATAATGAAGAAAAATAATTACCAAGAACAAAAATGAATGTTTTTTTCAAGTTTCAATTACTTTACGGATCATTTATATATTGTATTCGTATTGACATGACCGTATAGGTATATATATAAACAATAACATGACGTTATTATACAGCTTGCACACGTTCGATATATATCGAATCGAAAATATAGAAGTCGATAGTGAACTCAACGTTGACCTCTCTTGTCCTTCCTGTATATTATGCTTTCAGCCGTCAAGGCAGAGTTGTTGAGAGATAGTGAATTTCAATTGAAGATCAAAACAGATAAATTTAAAAAATTTACAAATAGATGGATGCCAGAATTTCTAAAAACATATTTTCAAGATAGTAGTGAAATAATATCTTCGAATATATTATAAAATTAAATTCAACGCGATTGTGTATAATATATATTAACTGGTATAATATATATCAAGTACGAAGTACATTTTAATTCGTAACCAGTTATATTTTTGATAGTAATCAATCTTGAATTTAATGATCTGTTGTCGCGCCATAATTGCAAGATTATCCAGTTTAATTTCCAGTAAAATTGAGCACATAACGACGAAGATACAAGGACATTGGAGTATACGGAATGCACACGATTGCATTCTGCTCTGTATTATCTATTTAATGAATATCATTATAGACTCAGTTATGCCAGGCCAATGAAATAATGGCACAAGTCATTAGAATAAAGCTAAATGAATGATGTTAGATGAGAAATATCGCATTATTAGGTATGTCATTAATATGGTCAATAATGTATGGGTCGAGATGTGAAGCAATTTTACTGGAATAAAATAAGTATTTTCATAATTATATGTAGGCCTATTCATGATTATTTTCATTATCAACAGTATACATAGGCATTGACCGTTTTTGGTATGATATAGTTGGATGAAAAATCTTGGTTTGGTTGATACTTGGGTTGAACTTTTTCTTGTGCTCACCATTGTCACAGCTTATAATCACCTCAATGTCATGATTCAGTGCCAGCTAAATACTGTTCAGCTTCTCAATATAAGCCCTATGAGCAGATAAGTTTTATGGGAGAACGAATTCTAAAGCTTCACGAATGACAAATTTAAATGATTGATAACTCCATAAGAGCCAGAAGAATATACGCTCCTAGAGTAACCTATGAGTTAAAAGTTGACATATATCAATTTCAATTAGTAAAAATATTACAGAATATTAACTTTGAACAATCTTGACAATGATGAGTGATGAAGTCCAACACAATATTTATGATCATTATCAATATTTATTGACAAATTTTGAGTAGCACATTGGAATATGAATTAATTTCTCTCCACGACAAACAATAATCCAGCGAAAATCTGATACCATAATGAACATCTGCATCTTCCTATATTTAATATCCTCCTCAATTTCAGCATAATCATCAATCAACAAGAGTACCTCGAGAAGAACTCTTCAGTTTGATCAAATTGGATACTTTTGTCAAATATTAAATGTTATATATTGTAGTTTGTAGTTGTTATTTCGTAGTGTGAACTTCATCCAATACTTATTGGGATGAGCATCAAAAATGGCATCATATGATGAATTTCAGTCCCGATGACCATGGTGACCACCAAATAACAACCAGAAGCCAACTTTCAGTATCAACTAAACTAAACTATTGACACACACAGCAATGATTCTGCAAAAGTTTTGATTTACTATTCTCCAGCTAACTTGAATTGGTTTCTCCCTCATATTTACATGTTCTTATATTCCCCTTAACTTCATACATTCCCTAATTTTTCAATTCAGCATTCTATATTATTAATCTATCATTAATCAGACTGTAATAAGAAATAAGAAAATATATGTATTATAAAAAATATTGAAAATTATGAAAAATTATGAAAATATATATTTATGTAATAAGAAGGTATTAATAAGAAATATTGTGAACTCAGTTTTGATAGATTCGGTAGGTCTTTTACAGCACCATTTATATTCTTTCAAATAATTTCAATCATTTTAATAATATTAATAATACCTTCTTTTTCTATTACCTTGTTCCATTTTCATATATTCTTCATACTTTTGTTATTTACCCTCAATTAAGTTAGTTTTATAATATTTCAGGATTTTTCTGTATTCAATTTTTCATCACTTTTGTAAATAACCATTGTACTATATTGTATTGACTATATTACGCTGTACCATCTTGGTATCCCGCTATGCGGACAGCCGTCAATAAATTGTCATTCTCTCTATATCTAAAAAATAAATATGATTTGACCAAAATGTTTACCACACTCGAATTAAATACTAGTTTCTGTGTTTCTTAATGGACCTTGATCACATCAGTAATATACAACTGAATAATTCATTATTCACATGATGATAAAATCATATTTCCAGCTCACGGAAAGGAAACGGCCATACAAGTATTTTGTTGTTGTTGAAAATTACATTTCAAGTTTATTGCCCAAATTAGTAATAGCGACGTCAGTCCCAAGCCCTCTTAAGACAGTAAATACTTTGTCTTATGGGATTAGGGTTACATCCCAGTGACTGTAGTCACATCAGGTCAGTCACCTGTGCACCCAGGCCGGTATCAAGTCAATGCAGTGGTCCCACAGAATATAATATCATCTTGCACTCTATAATACGAGTCGAGCCTAACAATTTAATGGAGTGGTTTTTTTATTATATTTTTTTCTCTTCTCTGGGTATTTATTCGATTTTGATTAGGTAGATAATGTGAAATATTGTGATGAAAGATAATGCTAAATCAGCGCTAGAATATGACAAATATGGAGGATTGACAAAAAAAAGTGGGTATAGTGGATTGGGTTGAAAAATCAATTTTTATTCGAGGGAGCAGTATATATTATATATATACACACACACATATATATATATATATATATATATATATATATATATATATATATATATATATATATATATATATATATATATATATGTATATATATATATTTTTCTTCGTTATTCTAATATTTTTTACTGTTCAAGATTGAGCCCCGAAAAAAAAATTAATTTCCGCTTTTGTCAATCAGAAATCTTCAGAAATGAAATGAAATCTTCTCAGAAACGAAATCTTCAATTTTATCGAGATAGAAGATGATTCAAATAATAATCATAAAAATCGGAATGAATAAACTACATGTTGTTTTCAAGAGAATCATCATTTTGTTATAAAATGAATTTGTGAATGAAATGAAATGAAATGAAATGAATTGAAATGAGTTCAAATGAATCCGTTGAATTTCAATTTCGATTCATTTACTGAATCATATTGATTGCACATTCATATCTATTCACAATCCAATTGTGATGAGATCAATTTCATTTAATAAGCAGTGAACATACAAAAAAAAATGTAGCCTATTATAGGTAGCGGAAATGGAATATGATCGCTCAACTCTTGAATGGATATTTAGGGTTTTAAGGCGCATCGACAGCGAGGTAACTCTTTTCACGTGACACTTTGAAGCATCACAGAAATGATCTCATCGTCACAAACTACTGTGAAATAATTGAAATCAATAAATATTCACATCCATGTTTACTCAATCATTCAAATATATACATTTTACAATTTAACTAGATTTCCCCATACCAGATGTGATACTTTAAACTTAAATCACATCCCATAGTAATGTACATGATGGACATTACCACAAAAAAAAAACATCTCTGAATGAACTATTAACGTGGGATACACGCATAGCCTCCAGGATACCCCTCCTCCCCCCCACCCACTACGACACTCGATCTTCAATTAATCAACTATGCGCTCTTGCTAACTCTTCCTCAACGCAGGAGACGAAGTGCCGCCCTTGTGGATATCAAATCAAATGGCACTTGCCCTAGAGCAATTTGGGATATCCTGACTGCCGATACGATGTTTCTTACAATGTTAGTAGATTCTATAAAATATATATAGGTGTTCACCATAAAGGTGAATGACCTCTGCAACCAAACATGTATGATGTTACTCTTTTCTTCTTCGTCTTCTTCAATCTTCATTCTCTCCTTCCTTTTCTTGAGTATATATAGTGATCTGCTCTTGTTTCTGTTGTTTGTTTATGTGTGCTCTCTCTCTCTCTCTTTCTTTATTTCTCTCTCTATCACTCTCTCTCCTCTCTATAAATCTCTCTCTCCTCTCTCTCTCTCACTCTTTCCATCTGTCTCACCCCCCCCTCTCTCCTTTCATCTCCTTCCTCTCTCTTTCTGTCTATTCCCCCCCTCCCCCTCCCTCTCTCTCTCGCTCTCTCTCTCTCTCTCTCTCTTGTTTATGTATGTATCACTTCCTAGTGACCCGATGGCATTGCGGAGCTCGACGTTGATACGTCCTGACGGCGTAACTTGATGAAATGACGTCGTGACTCGTATCTGTGGAGGCAGAAGGGAAATTTGGTATGGGGGTAGGAGTGGGAAAATTCGGAAATTACATTAAATTATAATTATAAGTATTTCTTTTTACATAGAACAAAGATTTTCGTTTCAGCCGTTGATATCGTTCTTCAATCTTTATTTATTCTTATTTTCTTATTGTTCAATCATTCCGTCGGTTTTGAAGTAGACGAAAAGTGTTACTAATGATAGAAATATTCAAGGAGTGATTTTTTGTCAAGTTGATATGATATCAATTTGTTGTTTTAGTTCAATCCTCCTACGGGACATTGTATTTCAACTTTGAATCGTGATTATATTTCAAATTGGGGATATATGGATGAAAAAAGAGGTTGCACACAACTCCAAATATAAATTAAAATATCTTATAGTTTAGCTTTCATAGTTGTATTTGTCATTTTTATGGATGCAGAATTCAGTTCCGTTCCTAATATGTTTCCAGCTAAGTGATCGGTTTTCCAACCCAAACTTCCAACCATTGAATATCTCAATTTCACACAGTATTCTTCTTCCAGTGATTCATATAAAATCAATTATGTTTTTATCATCGGTAGAATCAGACATCATATTTGAATCTGATATATACATATAATTACAATCATCAAGATCTTATAATACGTATTTTCGGTTCAATACGACGTACTAAAAAAAAAAGATCGTTTGTTTCCGTAAATAAACAATTTTAAAAACAAAACAAATAAGATTTCATGAATGCCAATAAGTGGAACACAATTCCACGTTGTTGTGCTACCATATCTAATTGAACATCTCACTGCAGTAAGCAGAAAATTGTCTAATATTCTAACAAATGCACCCTGCAGTTTTATGATGCAGTCCCCCAAGGCATGCATGGTTCAAATCAGACAACTTCTTCGAAACATGACTGAAATTAGACACACGGCGATCGAAACATTTTATGCATGCGGTATCACTATTTAATATGTAAATATACGTAATTAAATGAATTAACTTTTCAGCTTTTTTCTTGTGAAAAAAAGATGACCCGAAGTCATGAAACAGCTTTTGTAAAATGTCTGTAGCTTATTTTATAATACTTCCTGGTCTTGCTTTGTATTTTGGCAATTACCTTTTATATGTGCATGTAATTGTAGAAAAGACTCCCGGGCTCGATCCCCATCATTGGATAGCTTACAGCTGTCGATCATTGGATAATATAATCCAATTATCTGTCACTCAATTTATTTCGTAATGCCAATTGCTTTCAAATGAATATAGGCCATGCATATTGGAAACTGAAATTGTAGGCTCAAACTTTCAATCACGCAAAATGGATATCAATATTTTCATTATCGATAGTTACTTTTTTATCTGAAAAATATTCATCCATTTTTATCGGTTCACTCGAAGGAGTTGAACAAAAAAGAAGATTGCAATATTTTTTATTTCATTTTTCCATTTCATTAGTAATTTTGTTAGTGTTCAAATTGATTCAGATTCAACTATGAGGGCCTATCATTTCTTCTCATAATTTCATTCTTCACATTCTATTCTTAATCAGTATTTATTCTTTTATATTGTTATCCTTGATCATATATTTCGGATCTTGTTGTTTTCATTATTATGTGTCGTATCGGCAACCCGAATATGGGCAGAAATCTGTATGAAGATTATACACACATAATGGGCGATAGCATCATTTTGGAATAGCATGATCATAATCCATCTTAATTTTCCCCGCCTCCCCTCCCCCCTCCCTCTTGGAAATCCCCTATATATCTTTCTCTCTCGATTCTCTCTATAGCAAAATACAATGAAAAAAACATTCCTAAAATAAGCACAAAATATGCATTCATTGAACAATAGTGTACTTCTTTATTTTTATGAGTATTCAGACTTGAAATGAATGCAAATTTCATACAACCGTTCTACTTAAGAAAGTTCTTATCTTGAAGGTCCACTTAACATTCTTGTAACTGAATGCTCGGTCCAGGTGTGAAAAAATAGGCAGAACAAACAATTGTCAATAAAGAAAATCTAACAAATATATCTTAATTGACATGAATTTATGAAATTAGAAAAACACTGCGAGAATCGCTTAGAGTTGAGTTTTAATGATAGTTTGATATAATGTTTTTCTTGTGTTTTTCTTGTTGTTTTTCTGATTCAAAGAAATGTTCGAAAATAAATGAATGTTATCCTCGAACTTCTACATGTTCAAATATTTCGAAAAATATATAATTATATTCTTCCTGATATGTGTTACCGTTATGTGAATAAATTTAAAAATGTTTTGAATATCAAATGTATTTGAAGTCATTATTCTGAAGATTTATCAATACGATGGTTTTCACTAACCGAACAATAACATTTTTTAAAACCATAATAAACCATTTTAGACCATTTTTTCTCTTCCCACCTTGTAATCACAAGACATGACATCTAATCGAATGGGCTGTCTATTAGTGTGGAGATTTTTAAAATCTCCAATCAAGGTAGCTCAAGTTACGTAGATCCAGGTGACCGATTAATAAGCCACACCTATCACTACTAATCGTTCAAGAACATCACAACCCTGAAACTAGTATTTAACGAAATATGACAATATTTATTTCCCAATTTTAGAGAAAACTAGATATCATCATCTCAATTTCAGAAATTATAATCAATCCATTCATTCTTCAGGACCAGGACCTTTTTCCGAGTCGTGACGTAGACATTACTCAATTCTGTATATGTTTCTATAAAAACGGTAATGCCTATGTTATGAGAAATTCTGATGAGATGAGAAGTCATGATACGTCTTTAGAGAAAGAACAAATTTAATCATAACTTCTGAAATTAAGATGATGATTTCTAGTTTTCTATTAAATTAGGAGAATTAATATCATAATTATTCGTTGAATCTAGTTTTAGGGTTGTGATGTTCCTCAAGGTGGGAGCAAATCATGAAGTTTTTTGAATATGGAATAGCTTAATAGCTAGGGCTCCGGAAATAATTAATTAAAAATTAAAATCACAGTGACCCTTTTCCCAAAACGTGATACTGAGTGATCACATTTGTTTCATTATTCATTATTTGTATGTCACTGTGTGGGTTCTTGTGTAGAAGATAAGTATCTTCTCCATGAAAATTTCAATAATAACAACAACAACAATATTCACCAACATTATCAAACTTCGAAAAATAGTATTTTCTTTGTCTTTTATCAAACACGAGACTTACAATTGGTGTACACGAACTTCAATAATACAGGAAGCCACTACTTGCACATCACCAATAATTCTTAATCGCAAGAATGTGTGAATCATATACCTGTGTGTAGTTAATAGTTTTATTGCATGACTAGCCGTTTCCATTACCAACATGGTTAGCTCAAGTGGTGATTTACCAGTCTCTGATAACCACTTAATTCTTTAGATGATATGCCGTGTGCGTATACAAACAAAATGAAAAAACTGTATTCTAAATATATCCGGAGAGTCTGTAGATTCAATTTATTTGTTCTATAATTTATTTATAGTGATAAGAAGATGAGGTCTAGACAATATACGAATTGATTAATTGGTTAGGTTTTAATTCATATCAATGTGGTTGTGAAGTTCAATTTATAGTAAGTCAATGATTTAATATTCTACTTGTATTCATTTGTTACTCGTGAATGGAATGGCAAAGAAATTTTTGGGGTTAATTTATTCAAAATATAGCTTCAACTATCACATTGGAGAGAGTTCCTTTGCTGGAACAATCGATTCACAGTGAAATTCTTGTATTTTCATAAACCTTTTTTGATGAACACAATAATTGCTATACAATTTTCCAAATCCAAGTTCATCGATATTTCATATTGTATTGTCGACTGAAATAATTTTGAATAATTTGTGGAAATTACTATATTTATTTCCGGCAGAACAATTTGCTCTTTTTTGCATTTGGGTCCATATATAATAGATGAGTGTGTGAATATATTAGAAATTATTGATTCATTCCTTAATTACTATGTATTTGGAAAATATTCTATATATTCTAATTTTTAAACAGATTTTATCGTATAGTAGTGAAAATAAAGCGCGAATCAGTGATACAATTCAAGGCTCATCATGTGTTGGGCTACATTCAATAAATAATTGTACATTCAAAATTAAGTAGCACGCTAGAAACGCAATTTATCTATGTAAGGTGAAAAGTTGAAAGGTACGAGAATATGTGATGATGTTTCCAGAAAAGATCTCAACATATTCCAAATAAAAATTAAGATTTGTGATTATTGATAAAAGGGCCTATCGTTGGATTTTGAATTCTTTGTCATGTATAGTGACACATTGTTACATGAATCATGAATGGCCTTAATTAGTGGACGACTTTAAGAAATCATCATCAGAAGAAGCCAACTATGAGACCAAACACGTTTGATTAGCAAGGATAAATAATTTGATAATCATGTAAGAAAATGATTGTATGAACAATAAAAAATGTTCATACATATGGATACAATTTCATTCATCGTTCTATAAATATAAGTATCAACTTTGCTGAACGACAATAAAGTAGCTAAATGGTTACTTACATCACACACGTTTTACAGAAGATCATAAATTCCTACAAACTATTCCAATTTAGAATCGATACGCCGAAGGATATGTATTTTGCCCACTTGATTCAACCTTCGAATCATCAAATCAAAAATCCCCCAAATAATCCAAAAAAGATTTGAATGACAAGATTTTAAATTATAATTAAAAATATCAAAATATTTTAATACACCTATTAGATCGTATACCGTCTATCAAAATACACGTTGACAGTCAAAATGGCTCTCGGCAACAATGTTTAATATAATAATAAGTGACTAACTTATATATAAAATACAAGTTCTCAAGCTAAACGCGTCAGGGCGGTATCATGATCAAAATAGAGCCAATGGCCTGACTATACTAAATAATACGAAAACATTCACTCATTTTTTTTTTACCCGTCAATGAACCTATATAATATATTTGTACAAGTTTCCATTGGCTCTTGCACACGGCCGTGATGAGCGCAAAATATCGGCACGTGTTTGGTAAAGAAATAATTGAAATATCGTTAGCTATTTGATGGGATAGTGCAATGCTATTAGGACGAGAAGATTATTTGTTTTGTGAATTTTTAGAAAATTACGTGTTTTTAATTTGCTGTTTCTTTTGGTTTTTAATTGTATAGGATTTTGTGCACGCGAAATGTTGGTATTACTACATGTCTACGTGTCATTGTAGTGAAGAATTGCGCATACCAACCTATGCTTGTCATTGCTTAAATATACTGTATGGTAAATTCAAGTATGGGGAAAGAATAATTGCTGTATTTAGTTGGTCACGTCATTTTTCAAATTGTACCCAATGAATTATCTAAAAAATCAAACATTATGTTATTTTATATGATATTTCTTATCCCACTTAAGATATGATAAACCAATTCTCATATGTTTACCGCAATATACTGCATTTAAACGATGACATTTTTATCACAAAATTCAAAAATTTAAATAGCTTTCGGAGACTTATTGGTATTTGTGATTTCAATTTTATATTGAATTCCACTTTGATTTTTAAAATAATGGAAACCTAATAAAATCTCCAAATATGCTATCACTTTCACGAATTCTCCCTGAATAATAAATTAACGTGCGTATAGGTCCATTTATTCATCTCTTATACTGATTCTATTGAAAGCATTCAAACCTTTTCAATATCTCTCTCTCCCTATATATATATATATATATATATATATATATATATATATATATATATATATATATATATATATATATAAATATATATATATATATATATATATATATATATATATATATATACATATATATATATATATATATATATACATATATATATATATATATATACATATATATATATATATATATATATATATATATATATATATATATATATATATATATATATATATATATTTATATATATATACATATATATATATATATATATATATGTATATATCTATATATATATATATATATATATATAAATATATATATATATATATATATATATATATATATATATATATATATATATATGTATATATATATATATATATATATATATATATATATATATATATATATATATATATATATATATATATATATATATATGATGAAACTGCGTCAGAATCATCGAGACATTTCAGAGCTTCATCATATACACCTCTATCGTGTAACATGGCATCATCGTACCATACGAATTTGCAAACTTTGGAGTTCAATACCCTTTCGAAAATGACAATAAAAGAAGTGTAACCAGAACGGGTGGTTATGCGATAAAAAAAATCTATTATTATTATTTTGGCAATGAAAGTAGTAGTACTCTGTCTCCTAACTTGCTTCAGTTGTTGCTGTTTGCAGGATCCTCCCTCGTCGAACAGAAAACTGTGAACGAATCAGCTGGTTGATGTGAAGGTGTGGTTTCACACACAAGAGTTGATGTGGTATGTTCTTCATATTTGAAGCGATTGAAATTTGTCACGTACACAGTCAATGTTCATTGGCACGTGTATATACCAACTGGACGACCGAAATTGTTGGCGAAAAGAAAATTGATTGTCAAGATTTGATATCTGATGATACTTCTGGTATTGATATTGTTGATGCGAAATGTTCATAAACGTATATTGTTGATTTTTTTTTCTTGTTTCTCTATGATGATTGTTTCATTGTAAATTAGCCGTTTCTATCATAAGACAGCAATGTATGAAGAGTGTGAAATATGAATGAGTCATAAGGTATAATACATTGCCAACTTGTATTAGGAACGTTATTAGTGAAATTTTTCAATTTGAAATTATATTTAATATATATATATATATATATATATATATATATATATATATATATATATATATATATATATATATGTATGTATATATATATATATATATATATATATATATATATATATATATATATATATATATATTTATATATATATATATATATATATATATATAGAGAGAGAGAGATGTTTTTTCCGTATGAATATTTTTCTCACTTGGGATAGCTGACAATAAAAAATTGACAATTATAAAATTTTCGAAATAATGATGATAAAACAATAAAATGAAAAGCAAAATACAAATTAATTGAATCCATGCATAATTGTGATCAAAATTGAATAATGATGCTGATTCGAGATGAAAAATTGATAAGTGAATCGATAATGCATATAATGTGTGAATTAAGAGAACAAAGATATTTCATGATATATGTCATTCATACTGAAAGATAATTCGAATTAATTCATACTAAATTGCTTGAAATAATATAGAAACGTTATCGTGATCAAAGACAGATATTAATTGAAGAAAATAGCTCAAAACATTTCTGGTCATTATTGAATCAAGGAGGAATACAATGTATATATGCATAATTCAGGATTCTCCTTGAATATTCATTCATAGGGTAATGAGATTTATACATTGAAATATTCAATCTCTCAATTTACTCTTGAGAAGTGGGCCTACGCCAGACAGTGTTTGAACAATGTAGGCAAGTTATCGTTTAGTTTGGGTGCTCTTTGATGACTAATGAGATTATTTCTGTTATTTCTGTAGGTTATTTCTAGTTCTTGTTGGGTTGTTATGGCCTACGGATATTATTTTCTTTGCTCAATCGAGGGTTATCAAAAATGAAAATGTTAGTACTATATTTAATAATATATTTGAATAATATTTATAATATATATATATATATTAATATATATTAATAATATATATTATAAATGATATTTAATAGAGTAATAATTTTGAACTGTTCAAAAACTTGAACAAGGATCTCAATAAATACATCGCACATCGGTTTGAAAGAATGGTTTTATGGTTTCGAAGGAGTGAACATTGCCCAAGAGACTCAGTTCAAAGTGTTCCGGACTTGGAAGACTTTGATCTGCGGTGGAAAAGTATCTTAATTTATTTCGTCTTTATGGGATCCACAGCATTCAAATTCGCGTTTTGATGGTGAAATTATTAGCTTATATGTTGATCAGAAATCTTGGAATGCCAACAGATCTTGGCCATCACAACAGTGCCAACAGTTCCAAATATCTATTCATTTATTTATCTATTCATTTATTCCTTCTGACAATAGATCCACTACATAGATATGAGTCACGTCAAAGTCATTATAAAAAAATAAGAGACGCATTCAATATATATATATATATATAGATATATATATATATATATATATATATATATATATATTCATATATATATATATATATATATATATATATATATTTGGGATTTTATAGTTCTGTCGAAAAAGATATATATATATATATATATATATATATATATATATATTTATATACATATATTTATATATATATATATATATATATATATATATATATATGTGAATATATATATATATATATATATATATATATATATATATATATATATATATGTGAATATATATATATATATATATATATATATATATATATATATATATATATATATATAAATATATATATGTATAGGTATATAGGTGTATATGTATATATATTTAATTATATACATATGTATAAAAATGGTAATGATAATGATGATAACAATAATAATAAGTCTCAGATATACATGCAATAGACGATAAATAAGACGATCGAATATACAATTGTGAACAAATGAAATAAAAATACACACATTATTCACTCTTGCAACACACACACACACGCCGCAATACAAATCGGCCCATAGAAAATGAAGATAATAAATACGGTAATTCACAATAAGTTATATATACCATTGAAAATACTCACTCTGTAAAGCAGAATCCTCTGAAAATTAATTCACATAATATTAACACTTTTCATTGAGGAGATGTTTTAATTCGTTTTCAAAGTCAATGACATTGTTATTTCTCAAGTTTTTCAATTTGTTCGTAAGTAAATGAAGTGAATAAATCTCCAAGTTCTTTCTTTGAATGAATGTTCGAATTGAATCAAGTTCCCGTTTTTTTCTGGTTCCAAACTCTCATTTAGTGCGATTCTCAAAACCAATCCAACTTTTTGTATTAAAAACATTTTTTCAATTAACCTAATTAAAATATTCAGTACGTATTACAGATAGTTGCCCATAGTCTGTGAGGATATAGAAAAATCCATCTTGTCATATGTACCTCATCTACCTTACAGTCAGTGTCAGTCCCATTTTGTAATTGAACAAAACAATTACGCAAACTCAACGTCGTTAACACATACTGTTTGCACTTGAATTTTACTATGGTACATTGCTTATGCATGTGTCTTCCGAGCTGTTTATTTATCGATACAAAATCAATAATACTTTCAATCATTTGTCTGATACAAAAATAAACTAAAACAAAATATGTTCAGAATTTAACAATACGTCTTTCATCGTGTCAAGCATTCATTTCTTCACTATTCATATTGTGAACAGAAATACATTCAACATTTACATATATAATTTTTCATTCATAGTTTTTTATGTGTCAATTTTTTTTTTTTGGCATGACTCTTGCCAAATTAGTCTTCCTTTTGACGCGCGCTAATACAGTTTAATCATTTCCTAGTTTTTTGTGTTGACTTATTTTTACTGCGTTGAATGATCTCTTACCGTTATTTCCACCGCACATTTCCATCGACCTACATACCGGTAGCCTATGTCGATACTGGTCGTATTGAACTTTATTTCATATATCCGTATGAACTTCAGTTGTGTATTCCTCTTCCTACACAAGTATGACTACTACAATTACAGTGGCGTTACACAAATCAAGAATAATTTTATATAAACGCATTTTGCAATGTCATTCATTATGGACTATGATTGTATCATTTTGTGTTATTATTATAATCGTAGGGTTCTACTTCTAATTGATTATTCATAATCATTGTCGCCAACTTTTTTTTTATTATTGATCATTGTTTTTATTAACGACTTTACCAACATGTAAGTTATTTGGGATCAAAAATGAACGAATGACACATGGATCATGTTTTGGAAAACCCATACGGCTACCCCAAGTGGGACTCAAACCCGCGACCAACCTGATTTTAGTTTGCAATCCCCTAACTGACTGGATTTCAAAATAATATGGTATGAGAAAATATTATCAATGATCATATCATTGTGTTATCATTAAATATAGCACGGTCGGGTATTTTTTTCGATATATATTATTTTACATTTTCTTACATCACCTATAAGAGAATAATTCCAAGATAACATTTTTTCATCCATAATATTGGAAACTGGAAATACGAAATCACATTTTTGTAAAATAGCAATTGAAAGATAACTGACATATTTTTCAAAAATACGATTATTTTTCATAAAAAAAGTTTTCGTGGTTTGTATGAATGCTACAAATACCAATAATTCGTATTTCATAAGTTATTCAACTCGGCATTGCATACATATTGTACTTTTACAACATTAAATATGTACTTCATTCAATAAATTGACTAATATGGATATAATATAATATTGGAACTGGCAGAATCCCAGATATTATACTTGATCATCTCTTAAAGAGAAAAAGAAATGTAGTGATTGAATGACCAAATGAATAACGCTTCTTTTTGTATCCAGTCTTTATACACAACAGAAACAGTCTCCCCCCTCAAGAATAATAACATATGCATTCAATTAGAATATATTAATTATTTTTAAATAACCATTATTTATTGTATTTGTTAGCGGACAACAGTTGACCATCACAATCGCATCGTAATACATCTCAAGGCTTCTTCTCTTATACAATAATAAAATCACCTCTTACAATATAATATATGAATCAAAACATAAAACCTGTGTGTGCATAATATCGTGTAATATATTTATATAGTTTTTACTCACAGTAATTATATACAATGTTGCAAGTTTACTTTATCTCAAATTACTGACATTCCTCTCTCTTTAAACAAGCAGTAAATTATATATATATATATATATATATATATATATATATATATATATATATATATATATATATATATATATATATATACATATATTGAAACGTCAGAATACAATAGACAACAATAAGTATAATTTGTGTGGTCATTAAAGGACGTTCATCACTTCAGCTACAGGATATATGTACCTTTATTATAAAACAATGTACGTATTAATCTTTAATCAAGATTCAAATGAACCTAAATCAATTCATCCAGATCTTTATTACTCATCACATCTACTTCGCCACTGTTTTTACATGCATAATACCATATGCAACATCGTTTGTTTCGAGGTATAGACCTACCTATACTTCACCATTACATTCAATGAACCAGGAAGTAGGAGAAAAACAAGGTGTCATATTATTTACTGGACGTATGTATATATATATATATATATATATATATATATATATATATATATATATATATATATATATATATATATATTTACTTGCTAATATGTAAACACACTACAAACCCCATAGAAGAGCCATACATGCACTCATCATTATTATATGGCATTACTTATTAACTTGAATAAATTTTGCCGATTGTTCATGTTTTGAAGTATTGTGAGGTGAGACAAAGAAAAATCGTCACGGAATTAGGTATATATATATATATATATATATATATATATATATATATATATATATATATATATATATATATATATATATATATATATATATATATATATATATATATATATATATATATATATTATGCTATTTGGGCCAGCCGGATTTCGTATTGGCAGACTTCCTTGTTCAAATAACATTCCGGGTGTGTGTGTTACTTTTCGTCTATGGTTCGGCGTCTATCTAGGATACGAATGTGATTCATTTTTTTTTCTAACGTAATGATTCTTGTTTCTCTCTAGATTTAATTTCCCTCAAAAATGTGCTATAATTAGAATTGTGAAATATTTGTTAGAAATTTGGGTCACAGGTGTTGAAAATAACAAAACATACAGGTAGAGTAGGGATACAATTAAAATTTTTGACAAAAGAAGAATTTTTCGGAAGATCTTAAACGATGGCAATATGAATGGAATGAAATATTAGCAGTTTGTAAAACTGTCCAACCTAACCTTAAAATAGTATCGTGCAATTTTTGCACCGAAAGGGTTTTTAAAAGTAAAACCATATTTTAAAGATTATACACATGAGGATTTTTTTTCAGTTTGGCTCTTTGATATGTTCATTAGTTCTTGGAAGTCCATCTCTCTCTCTATGTATATAAATATATAATGATAATGAGCAGTACCGCCATTATATGCCTAAAATTTATGGTCCTAATCCATATACCCTTTTAAAATACTATATAATATAAAGGTGAACTGATGGTCATTTTGTGGTCAACACTATATATATGTTTAAAAGTAGGCTTACGCCTCTTCAGAATGAACAATATCTATGTATAAATGACAAGCTACATAAAAGGTAAATCCTTTTCATTTTAAAAGAACCTAACGTGTTATTACATTGAAAGGATTCAGGAAACGCATCAGTCAAATGGTATGGTCAAACGGTCAATTGCTTTGATAATGTGCCGTTCATTTGCTCTTTTCATCACTGATGTATCTGTCTCACTCTTGCTCATTCAACTCTCTCGACAAAAGCCATTCAGATGTGGATGGCTTTTTATCGTGGGTATGTGTTTGTGTGTGTATGTTGGATGAACCAAACTAGGAGACTGCAGCCTCCTCTATGATTGAAGCGTTGTTGAACAGAAGGTAGCACGATTCCTATCTGAAGAGATTTCAAGATACTGTCTGATAATACGATATCATAGTGTATCATGAAGATCTTGACAAAGTCACAAAGTACACAGAAATATACTATTGAATGGATTGTTTGGTGTGATGAGATTATAGGATTATTTTATCTTTGATCAAGTGATATTTTGTAAAAGATATGTGGGAATTACATGAATTGGGTTGAACAATGTAACATTAAATACATTACTACAGTAATAACATTTAACCCAAGATTAATTCACACATGACCGGGTGGTATTTCATCATCACAATTTCTTCGGATATATTTGTCATTACCTACGATATCAACATTGTAAAATTTACTCGAAAAACATTTTTTCTTTTCGTCATGAATTATTATAATGTAAAATCATATGGTGAAGAATGATAATTATACTATACTACAACACAGTCGATAAAATTGGAAATATTTGTCATTATTTCGAAAAACATTGAAATTAAATTCCATAATATGTTAATATAACATGAAGACTCCAGTATTTGATCCTAACGATCCTACTTGAAGGTTACTATAAAATCGGGGCGATTTAAACGTGAACTTGAATTCATTTTATTTATTTCCATGCAGACTAGAAATGTGGTATTATTTCAAATTAGTGGTTATTTTTCGAAAGTCCTTCATACAAATTGTGGGTGATTCTTAGTGTCTTTTTGTTGTTTTGTTTTGATATTTCAAATCATAATTCCTGAAGCCACGAAAATACGAGTAATTCATAAAATGACAGAATCACCTTCTTTGTTACTCCTTATTCATTGGAATATTCGAATATTTGAATAAATAATACATAGTTTGTACAATTTTGATTCATGGATATTTTGTCTGAGAAAACAACACCAAATAATGGGAAATATATTTGAAAATACAGTGACATTGAAATGACAATTAGAAGTGATTTTAGACAACCAGCTGATCTATGAATTGTAATGTATACGTTCTGATCTTAGATTATACTATTTGAACTTATAGTCAGTACTCATTTTACAACACTCATACACAACACGTAGGTGACCGATTTATCTTCCAATATTCTGCACCCTCGCACAACCTGGAGGCCAAGTCTTGAATCCTAGCGATTTATATCGATATATATATATATATATATATATATATATATATATATATATATATATATATATATATATATATATATATACATACATATTCATATATTTATTTATCTATTATATATTCATATATATTTATATATTTTTATGTATATATATATATATATATATATATATATATATATATATATATATATATATATATATATATATATATATATATATATATATATATATATATATAGAGAGAGAGAGAGAGAGAGAGAGAGAGAGAGAGAGATATTTATATTTATAAAGCGATCTCATATCGTTATTGAAATCATTCGGTTCAAGACTTGGCTGGTGAGAGTTGTTGAGCACAATTAATTTTCAATTATCGAAGTCCAGTTGTGAGCGTTAGAAAAAATGGATAATTAGAATAAATTACTTTTGTTGACATTTCCGATATTGATGAATGGAGAGTATCAATTGCCAAGGATGCAAATGCATGTTTCCGATTATGGGATATCCATATCGCTCATAACTGAAGGATTATAAAAATATGAATTCCATTCTGCATATAATTTTTGCGTATTGTGCATTTGTGCAATTTTGAAGGTTTATTCCATGTCCATGAATGAATTCATTTATACTGATTGGACAGATATAATATTCTTACTACTCATTAACCACTCATTTTAAGCATATTGGCCATATATAAAAAATAATACTGTAGCTTACATATTGGTAGTTTTCATATTATAGCACAGGTAATCGAGCTAATTTAGCTCGATTATCTGTGATTATAGTGCGTATTTCAACTTTATTTGAGTTCATCAATATACAGATACATATATAATATGAGCTTTATATTTGAATTTTTTTATATATTATATTTCATTTGTATCCTTGTGCCAAATTTTCGCCTTCATGGTGCTTTGGTCATTTCGGTGATGGTGCTCACGGTTTTTATCATAGTGTTCATCGTTTTGGTGATCGAAATATTTAATCTATTTCCAATTCACACAAACATTGACTCAATCTCGATCAAGTGCTTATGAAAAGTAAGAATTAATTCAAAATGTGTTGATGAAGTGACGTGATTTGGTCCAGCTGATAAAAAGGGCAGATCTATCAGTGTCTGTTTAACGCGTCACTTGCCACGTGTGACGACAGATGTACTCGCAGCTTGTGTGATGGCCACCCGTCTATTGACCACTGACTGTTGAGTGGCGGCAAATTGCTTGACCGTTGCCACCCTTGTTAACCGGTAGCAAGGTGAGAGATGATGAATGAGGTTTACTGATGCGGTCAAGAGGGTTATTCAAACATTTTAAAAGTACTTGAGCATGTTTGGTAGATGTACATTTTTTTCTAGTATGTGTGTTATGTTTGTATGAATAGATTCAGTTTAGATGAAACTCAGTTATAAACCTAATACTGATCTATAAACTTGAAACTCAAGTATGGATCAATCAACTTGGTTATAAGTTAACACTGTTAGGCCTAGTCAAGAATATATTGTGAGTATTCAAAGTTTCAATTGTTAGGCTCACTTAAGAATATATTTCGAGTATCTAAGAATAGGGACCTACAAAAGTTATTATTCATTGAACAGCTGACCAAGGCTATAATTTGAAAAACAAAACGGAAGCGACACATCTTCGTTTTGTTACGAACTAAATATAACTATAATTGCATGATCTTTTCATTTTTTTTGTTTGTTTGTTTCATTTGTTTGTTCCTCCAACTTTTGGCCAAACTTTTGGTGGTGGCAACTTTTGGTTTCGTATTTGAAACAAATTATATACAAATCCTATTAATTATGAATAATTGAGTACACAATTTTCGGAACAACAAAAACTCTCCGAAACGCTCATCGAACACGCGTTATTCAAGATATAATTTCAGAAGCATTCAGAATACGGTATTGAAGATAATATTTATTTAATATTCACACCAAGCTATAGCCAGACATTTATGTTACTGACAACCTGACTTTTGGGCGTTTCATATATTCATTTAATTTACCTCAATCCTTTCGTATATTTTTTAATGATCTGAAACTCAAATGTGTTGAACTGAAAGTATAGTTGAATCACATTAAAAATGCTATTTCAGTTGGAAAGTCGTTCTTGTTATCCATTGAATAAATTGATTGAACGATGCAATAAAATATCAATATTATGGTCGTTTGTATATTTTGATGGAGCTGAAAATAGTGAATTACAAAGTTTATACGTATTTATATACATATGCAAAGAACACGTATTTTTAACATCGTAAAAAAGGCACTAACTCTTAGTTCGAACTACGAACAAGTCCTATAATAGATCTGATGTAATTACGACTCAAGAGGGCGGCAAATAGCTATTATTTAAAAACCAAATTAATATAATATCAAAAATGATAAAAAGCTAATGAAGCATGCTATTAAACTTGTAAATCCCACCGATTCGTTGGCGTACTCAACATTAGTATCATGACGGTTCTACACCGCCGATCGTGACACTTGAATCTAATGACGATCGGGTATTTGAAACAGGTAAATTATCTGATGTGGAAGAGGAACCACTTTAATCAGAGGTCGTGTACCTCTAGTCTCTGAACTGTCTATCAAAATGTTGAATCACGATTGTTGGATATTGATAACAAGAGGACGTGGGACGTACCGTGGAGATACTTGTATCATAATGCATTAGGTGCAGCCAAGATGCATAGAGGGTTGCGTTTGCCCGTAGCGTTGCCCGATGCATATGTTTTGGCATCCAAGATGCGGTGGAAAGAAAAAAATGCACTAGGCTTATAAGAAAGGATATTCACTGATGAAATAAAATATGAATACTCATTTGTTTGGGGCATGCGGACTTCTCATACGATTTCGATTACATATATGAATCATCCAGATGTGTATTTACTATATAGCAATATAACTTGCTGAATTACTTCACAATCTAAATAGACAATTTAACCTCACTATCTCCGTTTTACTTCTTAAGAGACTGTTTCCGACAACTGAGCAAAAGTAAACGTCATTTCGCGTTCAAAGTTAGTTCCTTTTATCACTTCTACCATAGATAATCGAGCTGTGCGCACACTATACGCACAATCGTTATTCTGAAGATGTGGCCAGTAAATTGGTACAAATTTTCAATATGGAAGAAATAGGAAGTGGTCACCATCTCCAACGGGCAAACACAACCCTCAATGCATCCTGGATACTGCATAACTGTGTTCATACTTGGTATGTATTAGGTGTGTCGGCGAGTTCCCGGGTACCCGAGTCGAGTACGGGTACACCACTAGCCACTACCCGACTTCAATATTCCTTACCCGGGTACCCGCCACTTTTTAAAACGCGAGCTTTTGTTCTTCATTTTCACTGACAGATAACTTAAGCAAAGCGCGCTTGTGTGGCGGAGCCTCCTCTACTACTCTCTAGAGTAGACCATAGATATCACCAGTCGCATCTGGCTCGCACGTGCTGCTTCCCCCCCCCCCCCTCCAACACTCTGGCACTCGTAACGACCACAGTTCTAACACTTCTGCATACCGCTGAAACACATGGCCCTTAGTTTACAAAAGGAGGGACGTTCACTCAAGTTGACTCAACCAATGTGTTTGGTTGGATTATGTTGTGCTGAGAGGGGCAGTGATATGATATGAACAGACTGTTTACAGTCGCAACATTAATAATGGTAACCTAAAGATGGTGAATAAGACGATAAAATACCTTTAAATGGAAAGTAGATAAGCATGGTTAAGATTTGAAAGAATTTGATTACCCGGGTAATGCTCGGGTAATGATGACGGGTACCCGACTCCAAGAATTGCTACCAGCCGACATCCCTAGTATGTATCATTTTTTCGTCACTATATTTTTAAAAAAATCTTGAATACGTATAACTGACAAAAGAGCAGCGAGGGGTGATATTGGAAAATACTCCAGAAGAACAATAAGAGACGGAAATAAATGGAAGAATGTTATACAAACGAACAATACTAGGTGAATGGTATGAAGGTTGAATGATTTGAACTTTGTCTTTTCATTTTATTTTTGCATGTGAATATATATTCATTATCATTTGTCCAATCGATTATCATCATCAGAATGTGAATAAATAAATATGAATATATATATATATGTATATATATATATATATATATATATATATATATATATATATATATATATATATATATATTTATATATATATATGGCACTCGTAGCGTAGACGTAGAGAGAGAGAGAGAAGGAGGGTGAGAGAGAGAGAGAGAGAGAGAGAGAGAGAGAGAGAGAGAGAGAGAGAGAGAGAGAGAGAGAGAGAGAGAGAGAGAGAGAGATTTGAAGTTTTATATGAAACACATCCACTTCTTGATATTATTTGGAAACAAATTTTAAACATTGAAAAATTAATTATCAGGTGAAGATATTTTGTTGTTTGTGGTTTTCGAATGAAATGTAATGTTCATTATTTCTGAAGTTGGTATTGAAAATGATTGCGTCTCCAATTAATTGGAGAATGTGTGGTATTTAAGTATAATATCAAGTTGAACATGTGTGGAAAATTAGTCATTATAAAGACCGACAAGATGACCTCTCCGTTCACGCCATTGTTGGTAGTATCAATAATCAGTAATATAATTCAACGACACAATTATTATCGATTCAAGTCGTCTCATGTGTGCTAATAGCTTCATCGTACTAATTAATTAATTAATTTTAATTAATTTCTCAATAATATTATAAAATTACGTCTCCGTTTCCTTATTCATGTTTAAGATGTTTCAACTTATCTGATTACGTGTAGGATTGTGGTTTTTCTATGTACGGCATTTAACTAGGGATTTATGTTAAAATTCAATTAACCATAAGAAAGATTAATATGACTTTTGAGACTACAATGTAACAAAACAACAGTACATTTCAATAACTATTGTTCAATTGTCAAGTCAGTTTATTATGAAAAACATGTGTATTACTATAATCAAAAACTGGATTCGTAATTCTACATACTTTTACTTTACTGCAAGTCTGGAGTAGGTCTATGAGTATGTGACTACCTTTAAATATTCAAAATAGGAAATTTAAATATGTTTTTCACTTCCGACAATATGTTATTTTCAATGTTGATGGACATGTTTTGGAATTTATCATATTTATCGAATCAATGCCTAAATGAACACTAAATGCTTATCACATACTGAAGAAAAAGTGTGGAGTGAGTTGTGAATGAGAGAAATTTCCAGTTGATCGTAAATAGCGGAGGATAAGTTCAAATAGCAGCATGATTTCGTAATTTTGTAACTGTTGGGTCGGAAATAATTCTCAACAAATCATCATACCATATAATATCCTATTTGATGGATAACTTATTTAAAATATGAAAACATGTTTCCAACTTTAAAGTGTATGTGTAGTATTCTAATTTTTTAGTTTCACAATTTTCCCATACATATTATCATTGAAATAATTCTGATCATAAAGCCATGAATACAGCTATCAAAAATCTACAACATACAAGTTGTATTATATACCACAAGCCATATTATAATGACTAATGCGTATATTATATATTGATAAATGTATACTATCAAGAAAACTTTATGACTAATACCTTATAATTATAATCAAACCTATACAGATACTTTAAGATTTCAATAACTAAATAGGAACCTGACTCAGTTACTTCATCTTATTCTTATAATATTCATGGTATAGGAAATGAATATATTTCCAACTTCCGACTGTTATATTATTTCAAATGCGGAATAAACATGTTTTCGAACAATTCAGACCACGTTTCAAATGGAAAGATAACGTTCAAAGTTTTCACGCCGTAGTAAAGTATACAAAACACGGTCTACCGCGTACAGCTTATCAGTGTTCAACAGGTAATTAGTAAATAAATTACTGTGCAATTACACATTCTTTTGTGACGTGTCAGAATAGTATGACTTAACCTTTCTATACTTGATTCCACGAAAATAAAAAGTTGTCTACCAACGTAATACACACAAATACACAGTTATATCAATATGAATGTAGTATTTTCAATGAATATTGTGATTTTTGGGACGGGTTTGACAATAAGAAAGTAGCTGCATCTCACAAAAGTGTTGAATGTTTAAAATTGTATCTATAGACTATATCTGATTACAAAAAATGTCACCATTATTTAGTTGGTAGACAATTCTCTTCTCATGAGGAAACAGGTATATATAAATCACGTGGTATCAGTAATTTATAAATCACTTCCGAAATTCAATTCGTGAATCCGGAAATTTAACTCGTTTCCTTTCTTCACATAACCGTAATTCGTTCTACTGTTCTAGTGTTAATCATGGAAAATAATCACTTGTTTGTTTTGATAATCGATTATAAAAAATTAGTCAGAGAAGGAAGTTGTTGTTTGTTGAGTGATGGTATTGTTTGTAAAAATTAGATCATTGCAGTAGGACGCATTTCAAGTGACGAAGATAGCTGTGGTGGTTCGGGAAGTTCCGGTATAATTATCTTGTATGCTTGTATACAGAGTGGGTCTATTGTCAAATTAAAGGTGATTAAAACACTGAGTTTGAATCACTGTTTCGTCTTTTGTACGCATATGTCTAGGTGATGTTCATTACATAAATTTACTTATTATATATAATTTATTTATATATAGACGGAACTGGCAGGAACCGATTGATATGAGAAGTCTGCCTTGGAAAAACTGGTGGGAACTCCCCCTGGCCCAATTTAATTGGTTATCTGGGTTTGAGATATATATATATGTATATATATATATATATATATATATATATATATATATATATATATATATATATATATATATATATTCATATATATATATGTATATATATATATTTATATTTATATATATATTTATATTTATTATATTTATTTTTATATATAAATATATATATATATATATATATATATGTATTATATATATATATATATATATATATATATATATATATATATATATATATATATATATATATATATACATATATATATATATATATATATATATATATATATATATATATATATATATATATATATATATATATATATATATATATATATATATATATATGAAGAGAGAGAGAGAGAGAGAAAGAGAGAGAGAGGGAGAGAGAGAGAGAGAGAGAGAGAGAGAGAGAGAGAGAGAGAGACAGAGAGAGAGAGAGATAGTCAAAATCTTCTCGCACAGACATGTGCTTTCTGTCGACAATTAACCTCATTATATATAAATAAATATAAATATATATATAAATATATATATATATATATATATATATATATATATATATATATATATATATATATATATATATATATATATGTATATAGCCATGAATATATATAGCCATAATATATATATGAATATATATATATATATATATATATATATATATATATATATATATATATATATATATATATATATAGTTTTGTTGATATGACGGAGTACTAGGCCTATATTTTTCCTTGTTTATGAACAGAATCCGATGGTGTACCATTTAGGCCCGGTATTACCAAGTCCAGTTAGCAGTTATCTGAGAGTTGGCGAAAACAAATATCACAGGTAACCATAGTGATAACAACTTTTATCTGCCAGTTAGAGCTACTCCCACGTTGGTAATACCGGACCTTAGAGTTTTCATTGTTCATTCTGATTGGAATACGGAGAGAAAGAATTTTGATGGTATTTTTATAAAATCGAAGTAAATAAAAATCGTTTCCCATGTGATATGCTAAATCGTGTCAGTGGAATCATCGTAGTTAGTCAGTTCAATCCTACTGTACTAGAATATATGTACAAACCTGTATGATCATACAGTAATTCATCATAATGACGGAAATCACGAGATGCTAAAGGCACTAGTTCAAATAATCTGACACCTATGAATACGAAAAAAAGATAAATATTAGTTGGCCTACCCAGCAAATAGCCTCATTTCATTCACATATGCTGCAGTTACGACCTAGAAGAGATTCAAGTGCTCTTATTGAGAATGAAGTTGCTAGAACGCCAGTGCAGTCATCCATAAGCACTGTTGGCGTTCAATCAATAATTTGCTGATAATGTTTGAGAGGCATCAGAAAATATGAACAAATTATTTTTATCAAAAAGTAACGTTTAATTACAACATAGACGAAAAATATTTATATCTGACCTTCTTATGTTCACATAAATATGTTTGTAAAAATATTTGAACACATGATTTGCAGTCATTCAAACATGTTTTGCAGATTATTGACAAGGATACTATAGATTCAACAGATATACTTGTATCCACGACAAATGAAGGTGCTGAGCGACCATCCCCTTTTCCACACTTCCAGAGTGCGCGTAGTTTGCGCCGTCTTCTTTATTGGATACAATGATATTTCACTTTACTTTCTCGCATTGGATCCAACATGGGTCCAATTCCTACAGAAAATATCACAGGTTACCGTAGCTTCTGTCAATTTGAATAACAGTAGTTCATGATAGTGCATAGTTAATGGCTAGAGTTAGATAAGAGTTATTGATTGACTGAAAGACACCACAAACAGCTACGTCATTTTGAGGTACGAATTAGTGGGTGATAATGAATCTGTGAAGTTGAAAGATGAGTGGAAGATCGTGTACAAAACTTATATCTTATGCGGGTCTCGAAACCACGTCCAACGGTGGCTTCAAAGTCTGAAGCGATGTCTTATAATTTACTGAACTAGAGGGTGGTGATAACATTTATGAAGTTGGATAAAACACATTGAGAGAAATTATTGGCCTGATTGAATAACTTTTTAATTTTCAGCATTCTCATTAATTTGTAGTTTGCTGTCATAATGATTATGATTATAGGATAATTGATGGAGAATATGAGTTGATTCTTATTTACATTGCATTAATATTGGAATCATAATTATATTAATCGAAATGACCAATGTTTTCATCACTATGAGCGTGAGGTTGAACTTTGACCTTATTGAATATTGTATTAAATATAGGCCTATATGTAACGAGAAAAGCGATTCATGCCCATGAGTAGGCCTATAAACTGATTTCTCCCATAACTGGCTGAAGACTTTGCAGGTGGAAAATAAAAATGTATCTCATTATTTTCAATGTACGGAAAAAGATGGGTTTTATCAAATATTCTAGCATCGGTTTTGAATCTTTTCCAATGATAGATCAAGTCGTGTTTGTTTCGAATAAATTATCAATTTCACGCCTTTCTCGTCTTCCTTTTGGAAATTTCTCCACTGAAGAATCAATTGTGTTGTACATGCATATATAACGAATACGTTTTATATAGAGACTACAATTGATTTTCAAAATCATTTAATTCCACACAACCTTTTTTTTACCAATGAAGAACATGTAATACCATGTATTTTGGGTTTTCAAATCTCAGTATTATCAACTAAAGATTATCTTTTAAACCGATGTAGAGCTTGTATAGTCAGCACACCAATTGGCCATTGCTCACACCTGCCCTAAAACCACCCACGAGTCATGCCAAACTGAGGGATGGTCAAACTTCACAAATCCCATTCGTACAATGTTTAATACATGCCCACGTGCCTCAATGAACACCCCATTTCACCTGCGGAGCTGATTAGGATGGGGGGGGGGAGAAGGGAAGAGGAAATATGGCGAGACATTTCTGAAGATGTTTTTGCTATAGTAAGTCCCTCTCCTAAATACCAATGAATGTAAGAAAATAAGAACAATTTTACAAGTGTAGTAACGAGGTCGTAGTATTTACAACTGTACTATATAATATAGGCCTAAACTATTGTGATTGATATATTGTGTACTTCCAGAATATCTCAAAAAAAAAAAGATAATGATTTTGAAGGATTTTTCAGTCACACAATTTTCAGAATTGCATGCATTGAAATCATAAATGTCGTTCTATAATCAATTTCCTGATGAATTCCTATTTTTCCCGATTATCAAATCATCATTTTTTTATAATTTGGAATTATATTGAAGTTCTTCCCATACATCGAACTTTTCGAATTCATAATAATATTCAGGACACATCAAATACACTAGAATCCTAATGAATAAATACTATACTAAATCAAGAATATACTAAATTCAAAATAATTCCCTTAAATTGGTAATATTCTATATACACTCACAGCCCTCTTCTTTGATTGAGTCAAGAATTCTTCGATCATACTGTCATGAACCGTCACTATGTTATCATCCAGCTACATAACAGTCCGATTCTCTTACAACTTTTCACTTTTGAAACTGAATACATCACGTATGTATCCAGGAACGTACGTGGAGTGAGTCTTACGGTTCATATTCAAAGAATGTGACAGAGAATGCTTTCGAAATTGAGAGTTTATTCCTCAGAATTACAAGAGTAAGCCAACAACTGGACACGTATCGTCATTATTAAAGTAGGCCAATATTACAGTTTACACACGAAACTGTCAAACGTTGGCTTTTACGAGTAGACGTGCACGCTGACACGTCAACTTGACCTAGATTTCTATGAAATAGAATCAGTCTATTACATATTGTGTAGGTCGGGCGTTCTTTTTTTGTAGCTGTCTTATTTTAAGGTCTCGCTATTAGTGTTTTTTTTAAATGAGTGGAGAAGACAAGCCTGCTATGTAGGTGTGAAGAAAGAATTGTATTCAATTGTAAAAGTGTATGCTCTTATTTTTTTATACCGTTGTGGCTATAATTCATATGGATGATTTTCACTGCCGAAATATCAAAATAAAAAAATGAAAATGAGAGATAAGAAAAGTGAAAAATGTAAATACGTGATAAAATAGAAATGAATGAAAAAAGGATTGAGGAATAAATTAACGAATGAATAAATGGACGAAAATGACTTTCACAATTTTTCACTTTTTTATTTATTTTATTCAAAATTAATTTTATTCTTACAATCAATATAGTACAGGTATGAAGTTAACAATTCAAAAGTTACTATGTAAGAAGCCCACGTAGAGTATGAAACTCTGTGTGTGGCTGAGTATGGTAAACTTGATGAAATAGTTCGGCAATTAAAATATTGTTAGCACTCCAATATTGTGATGCTCTCTGTATCTATACACCTTCAATTTGCCGTCATATTATTCGCATAATATATAAATGCAGAACACCTTTAAATATCAGTTTAAATTTCTCATAGCGGATATGAATATGTTTAGACGGAAATCCTCATTCAAAACTGAATTGAGCTAACACGTTCAAAATCGATATGGATTATCAGTAAACTGGAAATGGCACTTGAAAGTTGGTCCTTTATCCATAAATTGATTCGATTATTATTCATTAGTTTTTTTCATAAATTTTTACATTTTGACAGTTGTTCAGTTAACCAATTCATCAGTTCATTAACAATCAATCTTTCACCAGTAAGCAATTTGAATAGTAATATAATCTTGAATTTTGTCAAATCCTCTCTACCTTCCACAAATAGTATCCATAGTGTTCATATAGAATCCAAAATCTGAATGAAGATTTTATTCCCATATTTTATTATCCCAGTCATCATTCATTATATTTCCAGATTCCTCCAGATTTCATTTGAAATTCATATTTTCCAACATTTGTATATGAAGCTTTTATAATGTAATTGCTACTTCATAGCAAATATATACTTCAGAACTACTTATTATAATATACTTTTTTTATACTTTAAAGGTCTGCGCTTTATTAACTGAGTATTTAATATTATTCCGAGAAAATTACACATTCCTACTTTTATTATCAATTTCCGAACTATAACTAACAGATAAAACTCGAAGAATGGTAAATAAATCGCGCCCACTATTTATTATTGTGCTCATTACAATCGGCCTTCCATTACCGATTAAAGTATACAAATCCGTCATCACAATTATTCCCATTCCGGATCCTACTCGACATTGAGTCTATAGAACCCCTTCAAAATACTTGAGGTGCCCATTCCTTAGAAATAACCGAACTTTAATGATATACTCGATCATATATCATGTAAACAATCATTTGGGTTGTGCTTGTGTTTCCGGGTTCACACACTTATCCTGTTCATCCCTCTTGCAACGGTACCTGTAATGTTTACACCCTACCCCTCCCCCCTTCCTCCCCTCTTCCCACCTTTCACCCCCACCTACCCTTAGCGTCTTCTACCACCCTCAGGTGAGAGTCGTATATTAGGTTTTACCGTTAGGTACAGTCGTACAACGTCACATATAGCCTAGACCGGTATCAGAACTAGAAGATGGTAAAACAAGATTAAGAAGTGGAATAATAACTGAACTATTATAATAATAGAGAATAATTATGTCAAACTATCGATTAATGAATTGGCACAAGTTCAATATTATTATTGTGATAGTGTTGAGTGTCTACTCATAGTATCAAATATCTATGAAGTTTTGTAACTGTGAATTTGTAGAAATACATTTATGACAAAAATTGGGATTATACAAATTTGAAGGATCTGAAAATGTGAAGAAATATTCAGTATTCATGATCAAGTTCGTTAAGTTGATATAAATTCGATACGAATTATGAAGGATTCAGTTTTCTTGATTTATAAATAATGATTTCATCAATCGATTGGTCAATATTGATTGATTTGTATTTGTCCCACATTGCTGCCCACTTGAATTTTCATTGCTTGGATATTTTCAGTATTGACTTCCTGATAGTTATGATAGAAAATTTAAAATTATGATAGATATAAACGCATTTCAAATTATCTAATAACGAACTAATAGGCTTATTAGAAATCAATGTATTTCTAGAAACACATCACATTTCACTGAAATATATTCCAAAGCATTTTATATTAATCGTAAATTGAAGTATGTAGGTTAGCATGTTATGTCTTTCGACATCGGGTAAATTCTTTGCTCCTAATTTCATAAATCAAATTATTTCTTCATTTAGATATAATGGATTGGCACCAAATTCATTCTTGATACGAATTCCTTCTATATCAAAGGTTGTATCAATTCATTACGATCTCTTTCATTTCATTTCATTTTAAAATATCTTGATACAAAAATTTGACTTCTCGAATTGAATTTACTCCTAGTATTAATTGAAAAGTAAAGAACTGAACTTCCTATTCTTGAACTATCCGCCATTTTTGATCACAATTGGGTGAAATTGGCTATCGTACTTACGAATCACAACCTCATATACAACCGGTCAAAAGATAAACAATTTTCGTTTGAAATAATAATTTGAACAGGAAGAAACATCAGAAAGAACACAATCATACCTCTTATTTCATAGGGCCTATTTTTCAAAGTGGGATCAATAGTGACAAAATTTTGCATTCGATGTTCGACCTGATATTTCGGTTTGATAGACAGAGATCGAGGAGATCTAAAATTAATCTATGTTCAGATTGAGCCGAAAAAAATAATGTTTTCACCTGGCTAAACCAGTCAAACCTTCTGACATAGCATAGATGAACATAAAACGAACCATTATTTTTGGTTCAAAGAATTACATATGTAAGACCTTACTCGGACAATATTTTTCTTCCGTCGTTTACGAGATTATGACCTGTTCAATTATTAACTATGCTACCCGGGAGTTCTTGAATCACACATTCCTATACTCAAATCTAGCAGTTATGACTTAATTTTTCATCAGACTAACAACAAAAATACAACGTAATTTCTCCGTTTTACCGGTATTTAACACAATATATCAGGCATTCACGTAATCAATTGAATAAGTTGTTGATTCATCAAAATATATTATTCTTTATCGTGAAGTGATTACGTCCACTGTGACACGACTAATAAACGTAGTTGTTTTCCCGTGGCTTATCACCATTATTGTTCAACACGCAGTCGATCTAAAGGCAGAAATAATTTATAATCCAAGCGAGAAATGGCTCAAACATTCAGTACATTTTGAAAAATATAATATCATTGGTGAATTTTGATCAATTGTTCATGGATGTATTGATGTAATTAAATCTATTGCACTATATATTATGTTATTACATTAATTATCATATTATATCATGCATGCTATAATTTGGAATGTAATTTCAATCAATTTTCATACAAAAATAGCATTTTCTATCTGAATTTAATGAATGCAACCTTGTGCATGATGTGGCCATC
>OZ023331.1:22617197-22697197 GCA_964007535.1 Brachyptera risi | reverse complement strand
TCCTTCGAGAGAATTCAAATTTTCAGGAAATTGCAATATAATAATCATACACCTTATTCCGAACTTTCAGTCAAATCAGATTAGCCGTTTTGTTGTAAAAAATATATGATCTAATTTTTTTAAATCACTCATGCAATTAAGAAACCAATTAAATTCAAGCAACAGGTGTCACCAATTGATTCGAAACGATTAAAACAATGCCTTATTTACTATCATAGAAATCAATCAGGAAATAGGATGGCAGTGACGTAATTGTTTGGATCTCAAGGTGGATATATATAATAAACAATCCAAAGATATTTTGATATATTCCAGCTCATCCATCAACGCGACAATACATAACGCGTTTGCCTAGTCCAGAATAATTGGGTAATTTGATATAAATAGAACATAGAATGACTATTTCACTCTCTATCCTCAATACAGGCTTCTTGCAAGAGACAATCTTCCTCAAATTGTGTTCTCCAATCACATCTTTACAATGAGTTCGTTAGCGCCCCCCCCCCCCACTCTCAGCTTTCCTAGTTGCTTTTTTTAAAGCAACTAAATGCTTTTTTTCAGTTCATTTAAATGGTAGCTGAGATCTATTGGCGTCGAATGAATGATTGATGAAATGATGGGTCGATGAGATGAAGGTTTCTTAGGTATTGGGAAGGATAGTGGGGAAGGAAACGGTCGTGGCCTGTTTTATAAAAACCATACCGGCATTAGCCTAGACTACAGAGGGAAACCACGAAAAAACCCTCTAAATATGGGCGTTGGCGGGGATCGAACCGGGTCCGAGATTCCTCTTCGCCTCACGGATCACTTGAAGCAAGTGCGTTAACCAGCCAGCTACAAGTGCCGGTATCTAGTTGCTATAAGATAACCTGACAATTATACCATCTTCCTATTAAGGACTCAACATGCAACTTATTGATCGCTGACATTTCAATAATGACTCAAAGTATTTGTAACGAAAGATTGTGGTAAAGTCTTGAGAAAAAAGTAATTAAACCAACGAAAATCCATCATGCACTCAATTTAGCACGCCAGCTAGAGTCCTATAGACAACTATGGAGTACGATTTTTTTCTCAAGGATACAAATATTTTATCGTATACGTATCGTGAACTGAAAAGTTTCAAATGAGTCGGTCGTGACCTGATATTAAGGAACCAACCATTATTCACTTTTACTACTGAAGGCAGCTAACAATAAAGTTCAGCTCAACGTCGCAATTTACTCGATTGAAAATCATGTACATCAAAATCGATATAAACTTTTTTTCCGAGTTCTTAAATAACATGTTTCATACCGGCACATGGTTAACGCGCTCGCTTTATGTGATCCGTGAGGTGAAGGGGCATATCGGACCTGGTTCGATCCCCGCCACCATCCATCTTTACAGGGGTTTTTCGTGGGTTCCCTCTGTAGTCCATGCAGGAATGCTGGGATGGTTCTTACTATACAAGCCACGACCGCTTCATTCCCACTATCCTTCCCAACACTTGAGAATTCTCCATCTCATCATCACATCATATAATTAATCATTCATCTGACGCCAATAGATCCTGGTTATTAGCTAGCCCGCACACAAGGGATTATCCTTACGCGGGCATCACACATCGAAATATGCATTATTTTGTAATTTGTATTTTTGTATTATGTTTTCATGTGTTATGTGTGAATAAAATCCATATCAAATTCGATTGAATTGAAAATTGAATTATAGTACGTCGTTGAACCCAATATGTATTTTCAAAAACGTGTTCCTTGAGTACCGAGAGTAATCGTGGACAACTCAAGATGGTGTCCGACCCGGAATCAGACCCTCGTCCTTTAAAAACACGATTCTTATTCAAAATCACAATTAATCATTCAACAATAGTTATATTTAACTATGATAGTTCACCACAAGGGCGTAGCATAACTTCTTTTTATTATGTAGGTTTATGTAAATTTATGTTAATTTCACTGCGATTTTCCTTTTCGTTTCAGAGTTGCAATCTTCCGACCAACCACGAGACGATAATGCATTCCGCGCACGAGTGCGACAGAGACGCCGATACCGGTAGGAGTATTAGCGTGATACCGACACCGGTATGACAGTAATATACCGACCACAGTACGTCTGATACGCCAATAATGACATCATCATGGATTGATTTGAACGGTTATACTGGTATACAGTCTAGACGACGATGTCGGTGGGAGTATCACTGTGATACCGACATCGGTATGGCAGTAATATACCGACCACAGTACGACTGAGACGCCAATAATGACGTAAAATGAAATCATAATACAAAAATACAAATTACAAAATAATGAAGATCAATTTGGACGGTTATAAGCCGGTACAGTCTAGACGCCGATACCAGTAGGAATAAAAGCGTGATACCGACACCGGTATGACAGTGATACCGATTTCAGTACGACTGAGACGCCAATGATGGCTTCAATGTAGATCGATTCAGATAGTGATACCGGTACACCGGTAGGATTAGAAGCGTGATACCGACACCTGTATGACAGTGATATACCGACCACAGTACGACTGAGACGCCAATAATGACGTCAAATGAAATCATAACACAAAAATACAAATTACAAAATAATGAAGATCAATTTGGACGGTTATAAGCCGGTACAGTCTAGACGCCGATACCAGTAGGAATAAAAGCGTGATACCGGTATGACAGTGATACCGATTTTAGTACGACTGAGACGCCAATAATGGCTTCATTGTAGATCGATTCAGATAGTGATACCGGTACACCGGTAGGATTAGAAGCGTGATACCGACACCAGTATGACAGTGATATACCGACAACAGTACGACTGAGATGCCGGTTATGATGATTGTGGATTTGACTGATTGTTAGAATTGGCATGATTATATACTAGTACTAGGGATGTGTTTATACTGGAGCGGTTAAGATACCGATATCACTGTGGTTTAGATGTCATTATCGGTGGGAACAGACCTATAATCTAGATACCAGTGCGTCTCAGCCTTCAATGGGCATTCTGGTATAGATGCGTCAAACTGTTTATATCTATTCAACTGAATCATTGATGTACTTGTATCCAGTCAAACTACCAACACGATGAAAAAAAAATCAACATCTCATTTTGTATAACTCAAAAGTATTCAGAATGTCAATATGGTGGGTTTTATGGTTATGAGCAACTAGGTTTTTTTTTCTAGAAAACTGCGGCTAGTTCCTTTAGAATTTGAATATTTTTATAATTATTCAGTTCGTGGATGGCCATCATTTTTCGTGAATACGTCTACGAAATACGTCTAAAACGTCATATCGATGCAACCAAGAGATCCGCTCAAGACGCCGGCCATCCAGTACAACGGAGACGCCTTCTGCAATGCCGATATTGTGGTCAACGCGTGCAAGCGATCTCGAGGGAGTGAGAGGAGGAGACGATCGTAGAAAGAGAGACGAGTTAGCGCGAGTGTTTTGGGTTGAATGTACGGAGGAGGCATCGTGTTGTGACCCAGATTCACTCGTCGCGAGGGTCAGCGACCGTCGTGTCGTCACAACTCGTGACCCAGTTCTGAGCGGAGGTGAATGCACCTCCTTGCGATTCTCTAGCTTGGTGTGACGTCACGGCACGAGTTTTTGGTTCGCGAAGGTAAGTCCACGTTACACGATACCTTGTAAACCATAACGACTAGGAACTATTCTCAGACGAGACATTCAAATTAGGAACGATTTTTGTAGACGTTTGGTTTTTTGTTTGTTTGTTTGATAATGACGGTGATCAGAGATGAATGAATTGTTTTTATAGGTGTATTATCGTCGGTGAAATATCTGACTGAAAATAAATAGGAATTGTTAATGGAAGGATCTTCCAGCGGCTGGAAATGAGATTCGTTGCAAAATACAAGCATTTCAAAATGATTAATTGTTCTGGTTATAGAGAAATACTTTGAAGTGTTCTTGAACTTTTGGCAAAATGCGTCATTGATATTTCTCATAATGGTTTCTGTTGATCATTGACGGTGTATACCGAACAAATCAGAGTAAAATATGATCGTTGCTTTGAGAATTCAATTTTTTAATTGGTAAATACGATTAATAATGAGTCAATAATTCCTCTCTTGGAGTAGGAAGGTCATCACAACATAGAAACTTGCAATAAAGTGTGATACTCTGTTCGATGATGAAACAGAGTCTTGTTCGGTTCACCTTAGGATTGAAGCCATATTGTACAAACTGGAGAGTTCAATGCGCTGCATTTATATCTGAAGATAACTGAAAAAATCAACTCACTGATGAACTATTATTAGATAATCAGTTCACTGGATGATTCGATTGTCATTTTTTTGTGAATATTTCTTCAAATTATGCTTCCAATTGCACCTACATCTACTTACAGAACTAATGTTCATTTGTTCTGGGAACTCGTGAATGAATTGAAATTGAATAAGATCTATATTTTAATTGGTTTTCTATTAATATTATTTTGATTCAATATGTCGCTAAGATAATTAATCCAAAATGACTATCAAATAAGAGATATGAGAATATGTCATGTACGTCAGTTTGAATTTGAAGTGGTATAAGTGACTATATGGCTGGAATTTTGTCTTTGTTACTTCTCCTTTATTTTTCTTCTCAGTCCACTGATCAATCAATTGAACCGATTTTCATCTCAAGTTTTTGCAACACTGAAACCATCCATAACTAAACTGGTGATTTAAAATAAATGCTCAGAGACATAGTTTAAATTCAGACCAGTTCATTGTCAAACTTTCCATGAATGTCTGTCTTTCTGAAAGAAATAAGGTGAAAAACGAAACATCACTCACCCCGAATTGAAAACGAAAACGAAGTCATTTAAACTAGATGAACGATCAACACGGTAAAGTGGAAAGAGCAAACAACTGACCGACTCGTTTCATGTATCGAACATTAAACGTGATATTTTGTCATAGTACAACAATAATAATTCACCCTCACGTTACCCATAGGTCAAAAAATGTTATTATCATTCACATATAATTGGGGTGCCAAATTTTAAAATATGACATTCGAATTGTCTCATGTTTTTGAGAAAAATTACTTGAAATAATATTTTAATGTTTTATCTATATTGCTTTCATGACGCACTGCAATGATAATCGATATCTATTGGCGTAGGATGAATGATTAATGAGATAGTGAGATGGAGTTTTTTTTTTAGTGATGGGTACTATTGTGGGAAGGAAGCGATCGCGGCATATATTGTAGAAACTTTTCTGGAATTTACTTGGGATACGATAGTTACCAAATACTTATGTAAAGATGGACGATGGCGGCATCGAACCGAAGCGCCATCTTTACCATTCATTCACTCCTTGCCAATTGCCACAATATTATTATCATTATCATTAAGGTATTTTATTCATCATGAAAAACATCTTTCACACATCATAAGAACATAGTACAATGAGAAGAACGATAAAATGTCGAGGTTTGGCAAAACCGCTCCTCCGCCTCCACATGGAGCTTCACATGGATTCAGCCAGCACTGAGCTATATGTTAAAAAAACAAAAATATTCCGAAAACCATGAATTGGATTAAAACTGAACTAAATTCATAGAAATATCATTTCATTGTTGCTTATAAGTTTTTTGATTTATAAATTTGGAGTGATATACTTCTTTTATCAACGTCAAAAAATTGATTCAGAGCCTTTGTTCCCCAATTGAGATAGAGGATCAAGGTAGGATCGTTTGAATGGGGCACTCACTACAAGGACGATATCACCACCACAAGCAATTAATTTGATTTGAAATTCATTTTAAAATAATGCAATCCAAAGTTGAACTTTTGAAAGTTACATATCAGATTTTTTTCGAATGAACCTAATCCCAATACACCACAGATCATCAGTTTATCATCAAGTGTTCTCCATCAATCAGTTTATTTATTCTTTGGAACAGAGGTACACAAATAAATGGTAAGAAAGTATTCATAATCTTAGTTTCACTCTTCCGGCAACTGATTGCTTTTCTACCAGAAGTAATCAGAAGATAAATGTGGTAGTTAACATTGTTTACGAAGCTGATAATGCCTATTGATCCCACGTTTACAAGTCGAACTGATAGCATTTTGCTGAAAGTCTTGAGTATATAGTTATATATTGAATGAATTTAATTCAAACAGAAATATTCTATTATCTCAATTCTGACTACTCTATAATAGCTACTTCATTTTCGAGAATTTAAAAACTTCACGGTGTAATTTGGGAACGTACATTTGAAATAAATTTGCACATTTCATTTTCCATTATTTTCACTTTTTATTCATGATTTTTGGTAACGAACGTAAGCTGTGAACAGTTATTAAAAATTTCAACACATCGGAGTAATTTTCAAAATTGGAAATTCTCCAACTTTGCGAATTGAGTTAGTAACTGAGTATAGAAAAATCCTAAAATTGTTGATGAAAATCAATAAACAGTTTTTGATTCAACTCGATTATTAACGAACATATTTTCATTCAAACTTATTTATCAACACCAATGAGTCGATCTGTACGGTGATCCATTGATATATACCAGCTGATATATTATGTATAACGTATCGAAGAGCAGACCTGATGAGAATCAAGGATAGTTCCGAAGAAATACGATTTTCAACTGTATGACCACGTACAATACATGTACAGCCATCTATATTCGACTCAGAACAACATGTCAAGTTGTAGATGGCTTCGTAGTTACAATATCTCCCGCATCAAGCACTAGCGGCACACTACACCGGTGAACAAGTGGCTAGAAAGGTAAACACCATTCAGGAGACATGGAGCTCGTTTCCCGCCATGGTCGATCATTCTTCTATCGAGAATCTTTTTCTTTCTCGATGAAGGTTCTTCGAGGATTTCTCTGCCGTTCAGGTGAATACTGGATTGTTTCGTATGTTTCGTTTGTGTTTTATGGATATTTAATATCTGGCCACGACCGTCTACTTCCTAACATATAACATTCTTACCAGGACAATGAAGTAGCAGGACAATAGCTACAATAACTACAATAGCTACAATAACACAAAATTGAAACATCTATACATTAGATTAGACCAATTGAAGTATGAATATGATTGTAATCGTCTAGAATGAACAATTAAATCATTATATATCGATTTATTAGTGGAATGGAATGAAACTAGAAAGTATCAACATTGTATGATATATTCTCGTGCCCGTTTGAATTTTTTTGGAATAAGTATAGATTGAATAATTATTTTGAACAGAGTATTCATAATTATTATTGAAAATAATCACACAATACATCAAGTTCGATGGTCAAAAAGTGGAAATCAATGGACATACACAAACGTATCAAAATAGGTTTATGTCTCGAAATGTAATTTTCAACTATAGACTTTATTGAACCAAAATTAATTTACAAACAAATAAAAGTAATATGAAATAATAATAATACGCAATGGTTGATTTCAAATGTGATCAGTATATATTTTAAATCATTTACAAATTATATTTTAACACAATCAACGTAAAATAAAATTGCGATAAAATTGCGCAGAATTCTAGAAGGCCAAATTATTTTTTTACAAATTAACCATGATTCAACCAAATGTGAGCAACCGTTGACAGTCAGCGCGGCGCTTTATTTGCGTTTCGTTGGCAGAGCAAGTTGGGCAGTTCGGGCCGAACATTTGGCCGTCAACGCATTCGGGCTCACTGCGAAGGGGTTCTCCTTTTCTTCGGTATTTGCTTGTAAACGTTTCTCTTTCGGCTGAGCAATGGCAATGATTCTTTCAGTAGCTATAGCAACAGACATATAATGCAAATTACAAAGAATCGATTTATGAATTGTTTACATCGATGAATATGCAAATAGTTTTGGTCTTACTTGAGACTGATTATCTCTTGTGCACTAATTATCAAAGTTGTTCCTTGTTGGAGAGAGATAAACTTGCTGTGCGTACACGAAAGAAGAGAGCACACTTTACATAGCCTCATAAGGTGGAATATAAAATTGTCGTAATTTTCTAATTCCTCGAGACTCATTTACATTGTTTAATCCATCAAATCAATCCATCCATTCATCCAATCATCAAATGCATCGAATTGAATAGTTGAGCTCATGTAATTTAATTGAAAAATAAAAATAATGGAAAAAATAATAGTAAAAGGCAAAACAAACAAGAAATAATTAAGGCCTAAATAAATATAGGCCTATATTGAACAAAACAAACCATTGAATGCCAGTTGAAAGTTGAGTTCAACACTTCTCACATAGAACGTTCTCTTCTATTTGTATATTGTTTTATTGTTATACTTGTTATATGATGTTATATTTCATAAAATATTGAATGAAACTGACCAATCAAAATGCACGATCGACAAACAGCGGAATCGATGACCAACCTAACATTATCATCTTTCCTAAAAATTTGAATTAAATTATCATTTTGAATGAAACTTGATTATCCAGTCGAATTAATTAAGCACGGTACACACGAACGATTACAGTTGCCCCAATCGCCAACTAACATGGCTGACCGAATCGGATCGTCGACTTGCGTATGTTCACACGTATGTACACACGAACAATTCCAGGTTAGTTGCCCAAGCCAGTTGGCGATTGGGGCAACTGTAATCGTTCGTGTGTACCGTGCTTTAGAGATACGCATTGGAATCAACTAATTTGATGCAAAATTGAACCGTTCAAAGGGACATTATCTTGATCGTAACCCACCATTTTTTGCTCCACTGATAAACGATGCAATACTAATCTATTAATACCTTCACTCTTAACTATAATTTACACTAAAATACTTTAGGTCTAACACTGAAGTGAGAAAAATCTTACGTTTGTAAGAAAGCGCGCCCTTGGATATAGCCATGTTCAGTCTTATCGGCCCGAGGGCAGGATCGTAAGGTCGATGTTTGGACAATTCTTCTGTCCTAGGCGTGATTTCGTACTCAAGAGCTGACGGTTGGACCTAGAAACATTTCCAAAAATATATTATTATTACTATTATTATTATTATGTAGACCCATAGACAAGTCGACACTTATGTGACTTTATGGCTCTAAGTTATTATTATGTTGTAGAATTCAAATGTGCATAAAACGCCTAAAAAAAATATTATTTTTATTACCTCCCATTTCAAGTTTTACTGGATTACATGTTTTACATGATAAGTTTCACATTGTGAGTTCCACTTGATATATCTACCTTGCAGAAAGAGACCAGAAACAAGAAGGGACCAGACATAAATATATATATATATATATATTATATATATATATATATATATATATATATATATATATATATATATATATATATATATATATACATATATATATATATATATATATATATATATATATATATATATATATATATATATATATATATATATATATATATATATATGTATATATATATAAGCGTGGGGAAAAGAGGAAGTACATGGGAAAATGTGGAATAGGATAGATGGGAGTAAGAACAGAAAGCATGGAGTATATTGGTAGAGATTGAAAAAGTAAGTGAAGAGGATGAAAACGAGAATGATTGTGACAGGATTGTTGACAGGACAGGATTCTGCAGTGAAACAGTTGGTGGTTCGCGTGTCTTGTTCACGGTTGTCTTGTTCGCGAACTGGGATAGAAATGGAATTCGATCCCAGTTCATCCCAGTTGAACAAGACGACTCCAGGATATGATCAGCAGTAACTGTTCGAAATATCGAGAGATAACGTTCTTTTCAGAACCACCAACTGTTTCACAGAAGGGCAATTCGCAAAATGAGACTGTAACATATGTTTATATACATATATTCATATGAACGTGTGTGTGTGTATTTAGAATATATTTGAAATATTATATATCAACGTCTTTCACTTGAAAACTCTGTGCTTACGTCTGGAATGTCCTCTGGAGGAACGTAAATGTTTCTCTCACTCGGCTCTGCAAGGGTGCCCAGTCGTATCAGCAGTTGCTCCAAGTGACGAGTCTTGCGCGGCTGTAATTTAATCATTATTCAACTTCATCAAGTTTGAATCGTTATACATAAAACTCACCACAGCTAGGAAAACACCACGTGAATTATATCAATATTTCTACTGCACATATTATTATTATTGTCATTACTATAATCTCTACTGACAAGTTGCGAAAGCAGCTTAGCGGAGTTTTGAACATAATCTGTGAACTGTTTTCAATTGCCAACAAAAAAAAAAAAAATATTATTATTATTTATTTATTCATTTATTTATTTCAATAACATAAAAACTTGATACAAAATCATTGTTCCGCAATAATTAAGGCTATGGATGAAAATTAGAATCCTTTGGACAGGGCACCACAAAGATGGTCTTACCACCCCATTTTAATTATTCAAAACCGATTAACTTCAACATCAAGACTGCGCTGCGCACGTAAAATGCACAGTTATTCTATTGCTAGGTCAACCAGTTGAATCCAGATGAATAATTCAGCAGATTTCGATCAATTTGCCTACTATTTTTTCGCTGTATTGTAGCACATTTATATGTTATCTTCGTCGTTATTCAAGACAATACCAACTTCCGAACGATCCAATTGTTTCTGTGCGTCAAAACAAAGCAGCGTTGTTACTTTGTGAACTATCTTCTTTCTATTCCTAACTATTCTTCTCCCACCTACATAAGTTTCACTATTTATTGCTATAGATTCATTTGAAAACCCTTTAGATACACTAATACTTCAGTACAAAATGGGCCTTAATCGTCATTATACTAATCAGATTGTGAGAAACTATAATTTCAATCGATTCAGAAGCCATACAGAATGGTATCAGGATTAAATACCGGTATAGCAAGCTTCGAGATCTGATTTTGTTCTTATCAAATTATGTATTGAGCGTTTATAAACGGAAAAAATTATACTGATTTCATCATTTTCGAGTTGAGCATGAATTCACTTTCATAGTGATGGATTAGCTAAAATAGAATATATTTATTTGAAAGAAGTTTGGTATTCATAAGTATCCCTGAAACAATGTGTTGGCAGTTTGATGACAATTTTCAGAACCTATTCAAAAAATTGGCACCTGTATAGTGTATTGTAAACAATATTTACCGGTGGTGGCCTCGGGTCTGGAATTCTCTTTGCACTCGCTCTTTCCTCCAACCACAGTCGATGACGCTGCCAATCTTTCTCAGACTTCAACCTAAACATTTTCGAAATGGTATTATTTTGAATTGATAGCGGACAGAAATCAATTTGGTGAACTGGATTATCCTTTCGTATAGCTTTCAAACGAGTGAAACCACCATCGCTTGGAAGATATTAACATCATGATATGTGATATGAATCAGTATATATAACATGCATAATGTATGATTTTTTTGTATGGTACAATTGTTTTGCAATTTGGACAGTGAAAAAATCAACACCGATCATTTGAATTCATTAATTCGTTGAAGATAAATGATATCGTTGGACACTGAGAACATTCAATCAAATCCAACTGAAGAACGTGTGGTTCATCTTCTGAATGAAATCCATGAAATTAAATGAAAAAATGATTATTAATGGAGTTTCTTTTGTTGTTTTTTTCTAGAGAAATTGTTTCACTGAAAGTAAATCTCATAGTTTGTCGATGGGAATAATCATGGAAATAATAATAATACATATATTCACTTTTTGAATTGTGATACCCTTTCGAACACCAATCAATTTGGATTGCTTTTATACATCGTATCATCAGAAAGTGCATTGGAACGCATCGGAACGGCGTACCGCGTCCTTCAGAATATGCATACTGCTAATTTAACTTGGCATTTGAAACGTTTTTCTTCATTTCACATTTTGACAATTTTTTTTCGGTTGTGTGTCAGATTATTTCAAGTCGTCAGGGATGCTATGTATTGTCGCAGTGAAAAAAAAATATCACGGTAAAAAAAATCGTTTTTTATTTCATGCTGTCTGTTTTATAGATGAATGGGGGAAAGGGTTAACCTATTTTTGCGTTTTTTTTCTACAAATATTGCTTACGATGCTGTAGACCGCTTTCGCCCACTACCCTTACTACCGATAGTCGAAGTTGACGGCTTATACATTGTCGTATAATTATTCTTTACGATTTCGTTAATTCTTGCATTCATCAGTTTGACGAACTTCGGTCCACGACGGCTCCTTCCTTCTCTCAAGTTTTGGACCAGAATTCTGTAACAGATAGTCTGGTATCAATTCATTTCAATTCATTTTCAAAACCGTTATTACCAAGTAATTAATGTATGAAGAAGAATAAGGGCAACTTCAGGACATGGCCGTACTTGAACTATTATGGTTTTCGATGGTTTCCCTCAGACGTTCCAGTATGAGGGATGTGTAACTCACAATTCCAATCAACGACGACCGTATATAGTGTTGAAAAACGAGTGAAATCGATCAAATATGTCAAGAAAAAGGAAAAAGTAAAGAAAAGAAGAAGCCAAAAATCGATTATTTGATGAACACAAGTACAGAGAGAGAAGAGAGAGATAAGATGTCAAGAGGAAGAAGAAAAACAACAAGAAGAAAAATAGCAAGAAGAAAAATAGCAAGAAGAAAAAGAGAATAAAAAATCAAGATGATGAGGAGAACCAAGATTTTCTCCCCACTGTGAATGTTTGAATTGTTTCCTGGCCCTGCATTATTACCTTGGGATTTATTGTTTGTTGAACTGGATCTTATTTTGTATTATTCTTTGGGGTGGTAAGATCGCCCTTGTGGTACCCCGTTCGAACGATCCTATATCCATTGCCTCAATTGATTAACACCGTTTTTGTATCTATATATTGAAGCTCATCTCCCATATGAATAGTTGACATTCGACTACTTCTCACAAACAAAAATTCATCTTGAACAACTCAATTGTATTAATTTCTTTTAAAAAAGATATCTTGGAGAAAACAAATAGCATTTCATTACTAACTAATTATGTAGGCTTACGCTGCATTTACTATAACTATTTTCACCTCTGTACCAATAAGATCCAAGTTTCACATGAAAAAATAGTATAATTTCATGTAAGTGATGTATTTTCTAGTTTGTTAGATGAGCGTAAGCGAAGATTCCATCCCAATCTTATAGGGTCTGTGTTTTTTTTGTTTTATTTTTGTGGGCACTGCACAGGTCGCAGGGGTTGACTGATCGACATGAAACTTTTTTGTACACGCAAAATTATCCAACTTAAAACTGTATAGTTTTTGGAATGAATCGGTCAGACCGATTTTGAGGAATAGCATCTCAAAGTTTCTAAAAACCCCATAAGATTAGGCTGGGCAAGAAAATTTGAAAAATAAAATCTCTTGAAATGAGATGAAATTTTCTGGTCATGTGTATACATAAATTATACACATTATCATGATTTTGTATCCAATTCAAATCATCCGTTTCGAAGAAAATAATTAAATTAACTGTTTTTATTCATCAAATATTATTATAGAAATTAAAGCAGATTCAGGTTGCCAAGATTCACTGCTTTCTAAATTCGATATTTGCCCAACAAAGAAGTCTTCTTTATAAGCATCAAGGTGTGTAGAATACCAGAGTTGATAAAGTAGCAAGGGTAAAAATACTTCAATGACTATTAAACCTTATTGAGATATCTCACTCATCTCACAACGCTTATGTCGCGTTTGACTAGTAGTATACATACGCAAGTCGAGGGGCAGCCATCATTTTAGTTCTGTCGGTACACACTCCTTTAAGGGCTGCTTTTTTCACGTAGCCACCGTCTGGCAGTCGACCCATGTGGTCCCGTTCCAGTCTGCACAAACAAATGTACGATATTTAGAGAATCGTTGTGTATTTCAATACTTATATTTTAAATTCATCACTGCAGTTTAATTGATTCGAATTAGAATATTTGAAGATAGATTTGTTTTCAAACTTTGATCCGAGAGTCAATTACAGCATTATTTGGATAAATTATGATACGGTTTGAAATTGTATTGGTCTGAGATGGTTCTTGAGATGGTTCCATCTTTGAGATGGGCTCATAGATGATTCTATTTTACGATCATGCAAATTGAAAATAAATTATCATTTTCCAAAGAATATTGGAAAATGTGGCACTTCCACCAAAATAAAATGACGTATTATGATTGATGTTTTATTGTCCAAGCTCGACTTGACTCTGAGTCTATTGAGAACTAGATGGAGTTGAATCGGCTCCACCTTTATTTCTTTCTATCATTACCATTACTAGATTTATGAAAAATTAAAATGACGTAATCGAAGTTTTTATATGATGCAAATGTTGCTTACTTGGGTAGTTTGGCCTCTTCTTCATCCCTTAACTTATGTTTCGATACAGACATAGTGAGGGTGCGCTGTGAGGGTGACGCCTTCAAAGCTGTTCTTGACACCTGTTTAAACAAATAAGTTGAATATTAAACAAGCGCGAAAAGTCATTCAGGAGACAGGGGTTCAATACCCGCCATGTTACACAACCCTGAATGAGGTTTTTAGTGGTTCCCATTGGTCGCTGACACAAATACTGGGTTAATCACTCAATATTAGGTCACGACGGTCCCTCTTTCATCATTCCAACTGGTTGATAGGCCTGGTTTTCATTGGTAGTTGACAAGAATACTGTGTTTATTCCTCGATATCAGGTCACGACCTTCTCTTTTCCATCATTCCAACTGACTGAGAAGCCTGGTTTTCAGTAGTACTTTAAAGACTCCTTCAGCTTATTGCCTGATTAGTCAATACAAACTGAGACTGAGGTCGAATTGTTAAAACACTGAACTGTCATTCAGGAGACCGGGGTTTGCTTCCCGCCATTATCGACCATTCTGACAGAAGTTTTTCGTGATTTCTCTCTGTCGTTCAGGTCAATATTGGGATGGTTTCTTAACAATAGTCCACGACCGACTCATTCCCACTATCTAAAATACACCTCCCATCTCATGATCTCATCATTTCATATATCATTCACCGACGCTACTAATACAGTGCATCGTTAAACCCAATATAAATAAATAAATGATCAATACAATACACCACTATAGTTAACCAAAGCAGATTACACTTCAAGAGTAATTGTTCGATTTTTGCCGAATTGGAGGAAAAGCGAGGTTGTACGAATGAATGAGCCCTACACTAATCGGTATTGACCAATTGAAAAAAAAAATGAAAATAGAAATAATGTTATATAAGATATAATATTCATTCAACTAAACTGTATATGAATATCTTGAGTTGTCGAATGTTGATTATCACTCTTTATGAGATCTTCATTTTGTTAGTTTTCTATCGAAATACCATTCTTTCGAAAGACCAATTTTTTTTTAGGCAATCGTTTCTCGAGAGTATGGTCTTTTATATATAAGGTAACGTTCTTTTCGACAAAACGGTTTATCGATTAAACGATCGTCTAAAAAAACTTTCGAACGATTGACAGGCCCATTCTGACCATTTGACTCCACTCCCCTCCCTTTATTTCACCTTGGATTAGGCCTATGTATATTTGAGAAAGAGCGGTCATGGGGACAGCAGCGACCCTTCTTTCCATTAAACTCACCACTCCTGACTTACTAGTTATGCTAATAGCTCATTCTTTATTCGAAATGAAATAAAGTAAGAATCCATTCCAATAACAGATAATCTGTCTTCATATGACAGAGAGTAAGCATTGAAAAACCGGCGGCTATATTTTTTTCAAAAACCAACGTCACTATTACGTGTTACACGTAATTAGATTATTAAGCACCCCAGATTCATCTAGAGTTTTTGTTGACACATTTTCAATTTCAGTTACTCAAAATGGTAAGGAAACGTCACTGTAAATCTTTCGTAATTAGGTTCTTTAAGTACACCTGTTTTTGGACCTATTGATATTTTTGCTGACACATTTTCAATTTCAGTTACTCAATATGAATAGGAAACGTCACTGTAATCTTTCGTGATTAGGTTCTTCAAGTACACCTATTCATAGACCTTAAATATTTTTGTTGACACATTCTTAATTTCGGTTACTCAAAATGAATGGGAATGTTGTCGGAACTCACATTAGTCTGGAAATAAGTGTCAGGAGGCATCATGCGCCGCTTCACCGGCTGCGCCAACAGATTCATGTGCGCCTTGCGGAAAGCGTTGTTGCGCTCGAAAGTCGTCAGCCAGGGCGATCGCTTGCTCTTCGGTGACATTTTCTCGTACTAACAGTCAGTTTTACGAATTCTTAGTTGAGTGTTAATCCTCTAATTATCAGTCAAGGTAAGAAAATGACATCTGTAACCCAGTTCGTCCGTTAACTATCGCCTAATCTAGTGACAATCAGTTTGTTAAGCCGGGACTCAAGACCAGGTTTTACGAACTCAATAATTAGTTGTTGCAAGGTTTTAAAGTTTTAAGGCACGTCGATTGCGAAGTCATTCTGCTCGCTGTCAACGTGCCTTTAAACCCTAATATATACTAATTTTTTAGTTTAACGAAATGATTCTTAATTCATCAGATTGATAGTTAGATTTGGTATTAGTTAGCAGTAATCATCGAACTATCAGTTAGGACAGGAAAAAGTGTAAGTAACAAGGGTAACAAGTTAATCCGCTAACTAGTGCTTAATCCAATACCTATATCAGTTTGTGAGACAGTGTTTGATTGTCACAGAACAATAGCAATGGAGTCTACTAGGAGAGGGAACTGTTTGAACGAATGCCATCTCGATTCGGGACAGAAATATATATAGCTGTCTCATATCAGGACGTGGCTTGCACATCAATTTGCAATCACCTTTTTCAGATTTGTTTCTAGACGTTTAACCATACAATAAGTTTGATGGTGTGGGTCTCAATCCTATTATTGAACTGTATATAACCATAGAGTATAGATCGTACACATATATATATATATATATATATATATATATATATATATATATATATATATATATATATATATTTATGAATATATATGAATATATATGAATATAAATATATATATAAATATATATATAAATATATATATATATATATATATATATATATATATATATATATATATATATATGTATATATATATATATATATATATATATATATATATATATATATATATATATATATATATAACCAAATCATCAATTGAAGAATTAGTAATTGACGTTGTATATAAATCGACCAATGAACATATGAATGTATAATATATGACCAACATATATACAATGCCTCCGAATTGATCTACATTAACTTATATTTTTGATACATCATCATGTTTCTAAAATATGATTCTCCGAGTTTTCAATTTTGTTTCCATTTGTATTTCTCATTATCACTTCTCTATGGTACGCTGGAACTTGATGGTCAATTGTCTCTATGATAAACAAGCGATCATAGATGATTTTTCCACTAGGTCAGTTGCATATAGTTCTAGTAGAACCTGAAGTTGATACTCAGTAGAATGAGTTCATTTTTATATGTATTATTAAATAAATTATGTAATATACTCACTTATATTCAGCGTGTGTGGAGATCCAAGATTGTAAATGATCAAACTCTGAACTTTTACTTGAATAATCTGAAGTACTCTGAAAAGAGTTGAGTATTACTGGGAATTTTGAACGTGTGGTCGAATATGCGAATGTTTTTATATTTTCCAAATTTAAATTTAACCATGGCAACTACTAATATATCCAACAGTGACACAAATACTATCACTGATATTATAATCATATTTATTACAAACAATGACCTTCGATCAAAAAGAACAAATGAACGAAATAATGATTTCACATAAATAATTATTTTCTTGAACAATGTTTATTTTCAAAGACTATCTACACATTTTTAGCAAAGTGAGAAGAGTATGGCCTATTAAAGGATGAGATGATTTCTACGTTATGAAGAAAAAATTAATTTAAATGAGTATGCACATGATCATGCTATATGTACATCGATAATATCATTCGAATGAACAAAAAATTGATTCATATAACTTCTATATTTCTTCTACTGAATAAATCATCTAGTCACTTCAGTACCAACACAAGTAATGGAAATAATATTGCTGTCTCGTTCATTGTTTACTGTGGACATCATTTTTGTTGAATTTCAATATAAGAGTGAACAAAAAACAATCATTATCACATGCGAATAAATAGAATAAATACGAAAAATAATTACTGAGAATATAATTGAATTCATATTTAATTCTTATTCATTTTATGAAAACATATCAGTTATATTTCTTGAATATGATTATTGTGTTTTCACCACTGCCACCTCACTACCACTCTAAACATTGTTTCAAATTCAACTATATAGAGTCGTCAACAGACAAACACCTTTTTAAAATTATTATTTCATTGCACCAACTGATTCACCTCTACTTCCACCACTTGACTTCTTCGTCAGATCAAACTTGATCATGTAATATAACGTACAATGGAAATCATTCATTCATATATATATATATATATATATATATATATATATATATATATATATATATATATATATATATATATATATATATATATATATATGCAATTCAATGACTCTGGAAGATGACTGTGTTAATATAAATGCATCACTAACAATTTTGTCAATATTGAAAAAATTGATTTAACCAAATTAACCATTAAATTCCCCATGAACATTCATTGGAGAGCGCAACAAAGAACTAGATGACTTCAAAATACTCGATTTGATTTATACAATATTATTGTCAAATAAACCGCAAATGAATACAAACACAAATACAAATACAAATTATTCATTTAGTAGACAACCCACTTCCTCCTTCGCCGTGGATACAATGATATACTGACCATTAACACTGTTTGTTTAAACATTTAATTGTTTCAAAAAATTGTTCAACCAATTGAAAAATGCTAAAAAAAAAATACATTAAAATATTTTCACTTCAATTTTCACTTCCGTTGATTAAACACCGACTTATACTCATCATTATACCCTTGTTCATGCGGATCATATTTCTCCTGATGATGATATTGTTTATGTTCACTCTGCGGCATATAGCTAGCCGACCTGGTCCTGCTCCAATGTTCCTCTCCTGGCGACGGTATGTGCACGTGATAGTTTCCGTTTCCGTTTCCGTTGTCATTCTGTTTCCCGTTCCCATTATCCTGTTTCTTGATGAGTTTCGCATAAATCAGTACTGCCAATGCGACAGCGCTCACGATTAGCGTTTTCTTCGCCAATAGACCCAAAAAGCTAATACCAGCCAAGCCGGCTACCGCAAGAGGAATCAGGGCAGAGAGTTTCGCTAACGTGGCCAATAGTAGAGGTAGGAGTAGTCGAAGGGTTATGTTTCCGACACTACAGTAATCTGAAAATGAAAATGAGAAAAACAATAGTTTATGTTGTGATGATTCATACAAGGAGACCATAGGTGCATAAATCAATAAATGAGAGAAAAGAAAGCGAACCAAATTCAAAATGTATTGTTCTTATATTTCATAAACCACAAAATGAGCTATAAATGGTTTGAGGGACGAAAATCACATTGTTTCAACAATGTATCATAATTTTGTGTGTCAATAATTGACCATTGTAGATGGGCGTGACTTATACGAAGCAGGGGAAATTTTAGATACCTTGATTGGTTATTTCCCTATTTTCCCCGGCTTCACTGTCCACTTGATTGGTTTTTATATGTTGTGACATCACGAGGGCGGACGATCTACAATGGCCAATTGTTTTGAAAGCATCGAATATATTCACCAGTAATAGTAACAATAGAATCCGCGTGTAAGTGCAACGTGGCTGGTGAGAGTAGAAACAAAATGTCAACAGTGGGAAATTTGTAATCAATCCTATTGTTGTAATCTTCGCGCGCTTCTTCTCAACTACATTACATTTGATGAGTTCTTCAGTTTACCACTAGAGAGCCATTAGAGAGCCATCTCTATTTACCACAAGTGCGTATCTGCAGCTTTCACTGCCGTTTTTCAAAACGAAATGAGCACAAATATCGTAAAAATAGATAAAAACAGATTTGAACGTAAAGAAGACACTGCAGAAGAATGGACAGTGACATTCGTTGTTATAGCAGTACAATATAGTTCATAAATTATTGTCAGTAAAGAATGATTTCAATCAAAATCATTGCTACAGTAACAATAGATTCAGGTGAGAAAGAATTATTGTTATAATAAAGATGCGTCTTTCGGCTGTCATCTTGATGCAATGTCAACACAAGAATGCTATCTTGGAATAACAGCTCGGATTGTAACTATATGAGAATGCGCAATTATTGTAATCTCGTTGGCATAAAGTTTGGATGGAGTTTGCAGTGGTGTATTCGGGCCGGGGCGGTGCCCTGGTACTCCAATTTGGGGCAGGGTGCGCCCCGGTACCTTTTTTCTTGAACACCATATTTGAAGACATATAAAGCTAACTTGAACCAGCTAACTTGTAAACGCACAATGTTAAAAATGATGCATCCTGATAGATGGAATCTGTCAATATTTATTTGCAATGTCAGACTTTACAATAATGACAGAATCTTGTAATGAAGTGTAGACTGTAGAGTCAGTTTGTAACATTTTTGGTACTACTTTAGAAAGAAAGAAATGTATTCACTGGGATTTAGCGCAATGAACTTGATAGTAACCGATCTTCGGACGAAACTGATTGTTAAGAATATTGCCTCGCTTTTGTTTATCAAACTAAATAACCACCTCTGGTCAAGTTTGATCCTACACCTTATGTAAAGACTTGGCTCCTTGAACATCGATCAGCTTAGATGCAAAGGTAAACCTCATCATTTTCATTTTATATTTAAATTAGAATCTCCTAAAACTGACAATGTGGCATGTTACGGCTCACAAGTCCCCCCCCTCCCCCCCCCGAGTTGGGATACATTTTTTTTCAGTTATCACCGCCTTGGTACTTTGATTTTACGATTACACCACTAGAAGTTTGGTTAGCATAAGCTCGGTGAATAGCTATGATGAATATCAAGAAACAACAAATATTCAACTTTCAATATCACCCAACTATGTTTTTTAGTTATTTACCAGAACGCGCCTTCAAATGCTACGGCTCCTATAGTACGATAGCTATATTCAAAGGAAATAATCCAAGTCAACATTGATCAATTGCTGTTCTTGAATAAATCAAAATGAATGTATCTAGAAAATTATAGTTGTTGCAGCATTTCTTTTCACAGTTCTCACATTTTCCCTCTTCTTCAAATTCATGTGAAGAAGTGAACCATATCCATAAACTACAAAGAAGATAATTTTGAATTCCAATTTCTCGTTTTTCTTAAGTAACTCGTATTATTATTTGAATAATGTAAGCTGAGTTTGTAATGCCACGTTTTGTGACATAAAACCTCGATCATGGAACAAATTCGTGTTTTGTTGACGCTCAATACCAATGCTGGTAATATCCGGATAGATATCACAGAAACGGTTTTTACTTGTAATGTGTTCCGGACTTTCGGAAACTGAAAAACTTTTATCTGCGGCAGAAAATTATGGTCACAGACAGCGCAGTACTGGTGTTGAAGTTCATTGGTTATAAACAATTAAAATGGGGTGGTAAGTCGCCCTTGTGGTGCCCCGTCCAAACGATTTTACCTTTCATCCGGCCATAGCCCTAATTGGGGAACAATGTTTTTGTATCAAGTTTCGATGTTATTGAAAAAATAACAATGATAATTAATTAATTAATAAATAAATGAATAAATAAATGAAACAAATTCATCAAACAAAAAGGAATATGAAAGTATGAAACGAAAGTATGAAAGTATAATTTCTACACAATTCTTATATTTTGGGGTAAAATATCCTATTATTTTATGGTGAACGATTAATCAAACTGAAAACCATAATAAGAATAATATAAAATACTCCAACTTACCGTTATTGTTAACAGTGCCAGTAACCTGTCTTCCCTCAACGACATCAGAAGTTTCAATTGGATTGATTTGTGCTCTACTATCAACCATAGTAAACCAAACTACACAACTAAGAAGTAAAATCCAGCTATGAAATATCACCCTACATACCAACACATGCTTCATAATTCTAGTTTGCACGTCTTAACCGAGACACATTTAGTAACATACTGAAATAATCACATTATATTTTAATTACAACTTTGGACAACGGTTCCTGATGACAATAATTACGAGCTTAAACTCTGCAAAAAAAAAACTCTTTCGGGTGTTTTAATCTTAATTGTGATGTTCACGGATCCGTAGCATTCAAATGATAAATTGAAACATGGGTGGGTCTAGGACCATAACCATTTTGTCGTCAATTTGACTTGAAAATCGTGGAAAAAATGTTCTTCCTCAATTTTAATACAGTAATTTTAATCACATGCAATTTTAAATGCTTTACAGTAATTTAATGAAACTATACCACATCACATACTATTTCAATTCTTGGTATAGTTATTTTCGAATATATTGAAGAAACATGGAGGGAAAAAATGTGAATTGAAGAACAGTATATTGCGAATTATCATTCAATCTGAATTACGAAATATTCATTATCATACGTGCGAATCAAAAAATACTTCTTTATTATAATAATTTATTGAAATGTGATAATATACGTACAGAACATACAGAAAATATAATTACTTAACTTCAACAATATTGGACTTATTTAGACACTCCTCAAAACTTTTCACATTCACCTTAAATTAGATTTTTCAATCAAAATCTGAATATTTATTTTTAAATATTCAACCTCGATCATTTTGTGATAATGATGAAAATAAGCTCAGTCATTCATTTCAGTCAAAACTTTTTCCTACGAAACCAAGTCGCATATCCTACATTCAAAGACATCGACGCTGATTTTTCACATTGCTGATATCTTTAAATACAATCAAGTGACAATCACTTACTGATCTCTTACAACCAGGAATGAGTGAAGAAATTGTGAATGATTTGACGGATGTACATTTACGTGTAATACAATTGAATGAATACGGGACTCGAACCCGATTAGATAACGAGAAAATATTACTATACTTCACGCTAGTAATGATTGTAAATGATCATGATTTTTTTTTTTCTCAAGAGAAGGATGGAGGTGTTTATAAATGAGGATCAGACGCGGTGAGCCCAACTAGTTGTTCGCTGATCTCCCATAACTTCTTAGCCGCGGCGGGGTCGTCTGCACCACGAGATACCGTAGACTCCTGGAATAAGTGGGGGTACGTAATCATCAGATTTGTGTACAGTATGAAAAATAAAAAAATCAAGCTTTATATTGAAGCTATATTTTATATGCCTACAATTCAGAAATGCATTAGGCGAGAAGACAAAATTGTGGGGATTTTTTGTTGTCATTTGTCACAAATTTGAGTTGCGGTAAATCGAAAGAATATAAAAATAAGATCGTGACTGAGTTTTCATAACATATCTCCAAAATCAGAAACATAAACCAACTGACACTCAAACAATGTGAAGAAAAATAAGTAATGTAAAATTCAGGTGACGTTGACTTTTGAAATAGCGAATAATAGAAGAAATAATATTATTTCAGCTGCCGAACGGAGTTTTATATATATATATATATATATATATATATATATATATATATATATATATATATATATATATATATATATATATATATATATATATATATGTATATATATATATATTTATATATATTACATTTTTGAAACGTTGATTAGTTAGTACCAACCATGTCGATTATAAATTCGACATGTCAATTGAAATCACATGACGTGACATGTTCAGGGAAATCCAAACATTGGTTGTTAGTTTGAAAATATAATAATTGTATCCATGGAAGGTCATCTTATCTACCGACTAGGTAATTGTCAAATACCTGATAATCAGAAGTTTTAAACTTGAGATTTGAACTTGAGATTCAACGCTTTAGAAAAATGTAGTTACGTTTCTAAACGTAAATCTCGTCTCAAAAATCGCACCTACTCACTCTAAAAATACCGGAGCTATACAATAACGGTGATATGTGTGTTTGTCATGTTGATAGGTGTTTTCCTTCCGTAAATTGATTCAATATACTTATTTTGATCGAACCGATTGTTTTTCGATTTCATTCAACACACCATTATGAAAACCTTTTGTCACTCTTTCCTATAGGCCTACATATAATGAAATGTTCATTATAATTAGGTTATCACTCGATATATTATTTGTTTTCATCGTACCGTGTTCGAGCTATAAGGGTTAGCGATCCAAATTACGTCCTTGTTTACTCTTGATATCAAATATATTGGTATAATCGGTATGCAAATGAAAATTAATATATGAATGAATAATTATTTGTATATTTGTAAAATCAGATCTTATCCTCAATTATTTTTTGGGGTGGTGAGATCGCCCTTGTAGTGGCCCGTTCAAACGATTCTATCTTTCATCCATTGCCTTGATTGGGGAACAATGATTTTGCATCGACTTTCGATGTTGTTGAAAAAAAAATAAGACACTTCCACACTATATGTACGCTATTAATGAATACTTGGAAATCTTATATTTTTATTTCAATGACAGCCTATTCAGACTCTGTACAGCCATGCAAACAGACTCAGTAAAGAGACTGTACAATAGTATTTGCATGACAGTCCACACGTACCTTGCAGTCTGAGAAATATTTTCCAGTCACACCTTCGACCGTCTCTGATACAGCAAGATGTAGAGAAGTTTGACAGCCTTGCACAGGGTTCTGAAAAAAAATGTATTTTTAAATAAAATGACAATGAATGAGCATGGGAGTTGATTTAGCGCAGTATCAGTGTTTTGGGATTACTTTTGAACAGTATGAGATAATTATCACAATTTTGATATTTGAAAAAAAAATCCCCATAATACCTTCGAAATGGTGTGAAATAAAATGATAAAACTTGAATTCTAACAATTCCACAGGTAAACACCCGATTCTTTTCCAGCTCTATACCTGTGAAAATCATGCGATATATAAATTGATTTTTTTCACTCATACCAGACAGTAGATTCGAAAGAGATATGTATTATTACTCCCGTATTAGAATTTTGATATCTTATACCGTTCAAACGTTTTCACTAATGACTGATATTTCGCTGAATTGCAAATACCTTTTGATCAGTATCAAATCAGATCACAATATCAATTGAACAGTGATCATTGGATTTTATCAGTTGAGTGATCAATTTAATTTGATTTATTGTTCTTAAATTCTCTTCTTGACTAGGGATGACACTAGCGTGCCTATTGACTAGCGTCACTTAATTTTAGTTCAAATGATATGAGAATATAATAAAATGAGAATATGATTATGAAACGTTTTGGAATATCAGGGATTATATATCATCGACCACAGCATTATTTGTGACTCCTTCATCATTCTCTGAAATCATCTTCATAGTTGATCATTGAGTTAATCTACTTCCATTACTTCTGTACACATACATATCGATAATATATTTTTACTTTCTCCATTCCATTAACACTAGTCGAAGCACATTCTTTTATTTATCTTTCAATCCATTCTAATTCTTTTATCAATACCATACTCCCTCCCCCCTTCTTCATTATAATATATTCTCACTACATTATATGAATCAATCATTCCTATACACATTCAAATACAGTTGTGATTTAAATCAATTCTTATGGTTTATAATTATTTTAGCCTGTATCTTCGAGTAACTTTTTTGTACTAAGAGTAGTGATTCAATATATCATTTATATAAGCCTATGAATTAAATCCACTCTTTATAAAGACCATTGTGTGTAATGAGCCCACTCATATATTCATTTTATTAAATTAAAAATAAGTCAACAGCAACATTTTTGTTCTAATGAAATAAAGATTTGAATATTTCCAACAAAATCGTCTCTTAAGTGTCACTTCGTTTATTACAATAATTGTATCAACATAGAACAATGTAACTAACTGATTCTAATGCCATCTATAACAAAGTTGGCCAAACTCCGGTAGACAGTGTGTATTAATTTCTTAAGTCAAAATTTAGTTCATTTTATACATATTTCAAAGACTTCAGCAATTCATTTTGACATGGTGAGCTTAATTGATCACGCCTACTTTGGTCTTAAATACTATCTACCAAATTTACGAACAATCGGTCCAAGACTCAGCTAAATGGAATCAATTTTTTTTCAAATGAATTTTCCCTCCGAAAATAGTTGAGAGAATATTTTAATATATATAATCTTTCAAGTTTCTTGTAAGTTATTTGGGATTCAAGAAATCATTTGAAACATGATGAACAATTCCAGATCTTTGATCTCTTCCAATTCCTGCTCGCTCATTCAATATTATCAACGTTGTACTACATCAAAGAATTGAATTGGTTCAACGGTACATAACTGGCAAAGATTATTTACATACCACCACTTCATAAATAACTCAATTAATACCTTGAAGAAGAATCTTGCAATGAATTTCATTGGATAATTCATGGGGAACGGCACATTCCTCCAGATTCCAGAGTCTATCATTCCTGGATGAAGACAATTGGCAGTGACTCCTGTTCCCTCGAGCCTCCTTGCCAGCTCCTTGGTGAACACGATGTTGGCGTATTTCGACACGTAGTACAAGTAAGCTGGGAATGTGTTGACCGGATTAGGGTTGTCCAGGTTTAATGAAGAAAGACGGTAGAGGGACGAAGCGACGACAACGATGCGACTAGGAGCTGATTTCTTCAGCAAATCTGTAGGAAGGAAGGGAATATTTGAATAGTTAATATTTCAAGTAGTTCATTCATTTGAGACACTGATTTAGACAGTCAAATGGGGACTGGGTTCGAGTCCTGAATAAGTTATGGGTTGTTGTGAGAATCATTCGTTTGTTATTTGTACCCTCAAATGATCTAGCTGTTGAGAGGTCGCTTAGCAAAAAATAGTCATCAGTCAATTTAATAAGTGTCTTTCAAATGATGAGGTGGAATTTATATTTCTCATCTATTTTCTATTTGTATTACCACTTTCACCAATACTACTATCGGCATATATACATATGAAAAAATATATATATATATATTTATTTATATATATATATATATATATATATATTTATATATATATATATATATATATATATATATATATATTTATATATATATATATATATATATATATATATATGTATTCATATATATATATATATATATATATATATATATATATATATATATATATATATATATATATATATATATATATATATATATATATATATATGAAAGTATACACATTTTATTTCTGTAAGCTGGAACCTTATAGTCGATCAACAAACATCAATGAATTGATTTTGCCTGAATTTAAAATGACTAGGTTATTTCTTTGGTGAAGATGGCAGGAGAGAGTGTGAATTCCAGTTCATGAAGGAAAAACAGTTGACAAAATTGAAAGATTCAGAAAAATATCGCCATTATCATTATTAGTATCGTTATTTTCTAAGTCAAAATTGTTTGTTTCCTGGGATTTTTATTCAATTATCAATTCAATTGACCATTGTAGATCGTCCGCCCTCGTGATGTCACAAAATATAAAAACCAATCAAGTGAACAGTGAATCAGGGGAAATATGGAAATAAGCAATCAAGGTATCTAAAATTTTTCCTGTTTCGTATAATTCACGCCCACCTACAATGGTCTAATATTAAGCTCTATTACAAGAACATGGTAGAGAAATGTTGAAGTTTGGTGTGCAAATACAAATCTGCGTGTCTGCGTGTCATTCCGTCATCCTTTTAATTTCTGATTAAATTTAAAGAACACACACATTCAGATAACAATGTGTGGTACAAAACGTTTTGTCATCAAGAGCAGTACTCAATTAAGACATTCGTTTCAAAATCAAGATGTGTAATGTGTGACAATACATTTCTTTCATGATGATAATGATGAATAACTGAATAATGCTTTCTGTTTTTACCTTGAGATATATCCACACGTTATTCACTACGTTTACGTTAAAGGACATCACAACCCTGAAACTAGTTCTTAACGAATTATGACGTAATTTATTTTCCCAGTTTTGGAGGAAAACTAGAAATTATCATCTCAATTTCAGATATTATAATTAATGTATTTTTCCGCCATCGAGGAACCATCTTTTTTTCCGAGTCGTGACGTAGGCATTACTCAATTCTGTTCATTTTTCTATACAGAATTGATTGTGACTACGTCATGACTCATGGTCTCTAGAGCACCCGAATAATTATTTTTAATTTATGAAATTGGGATGATGATCTCTAGTTTTCTCTGAAATTGGGGCAATAAATATCGTCATAATTCATTAGAATGTGGTTCCAGAGTTGTGATGCCATTTAATAATTTTGTTTGGTAAATATCACGACTCACACGCCACGTCCAATTTTTTATGACAATTGCTCAGAGAGAAATGATTTTTGAATGTTTGCAATCGTGATGAAATTACCATGTAAGTGATTCAGATACCAGCACATGTAGCTAAATGGTTAACGCACTCGCTTCATGTGATATGGGAGGTGAAGGGGCATATCGGACCCGGTTCGATCCCCGCCACCGTCCATCTTTACATGGGTTTTGCGTGGTTTTCCTCTGTAGTCTAGGCTAATGCCGGGATGGTTCCCACACTATAGGCCACGACCACTTCCTTCCCACTATCCTTCCTTACCTAAGAAACCTTCATCTCACCATCCCATCATCTCATTTTTCATTCATTCGACGCCAATAGATCTGAGTTATTATTATAGTGCATCGTCAAAACCCAATATAAAAAGAAAAGAAAAAAAAATCAGTTTATATTACTGTTTCACCGAGAACGATAGACTACTGATGCCAACATATAAACGACCCTCTTTATTTCAGGAGTCTTAACGACTGTGACGACCCCATATAACCTAGCTGTTGGTGGAATAGTTAACCACTGGCTTAGGAGTGAGGGTAAACCATTCTTCAGAAAACCGGATTCGATTCCAGTCATGGTCGACCGTCCTGATAGAAGTTTATCGTATCCATCTTCTTCTTATCATTCCATAGACTGAAGAAGAACATTCCCATATTTGCATGAATTAAATAATTAAAACATATAAATACTGATATAATATATCACTAATATAATATTATAACATGGTCAACAACATAATTAGGCTATTATACAAACTTATAAAACTTATGCCTAACACATTGCACATGTATATTGCAATATCGTAAGTGATCACTTATCTCTACTGTGGTATCTTTAATTTACCATTTATGAATATATGAAGAGTGAAATTTACGTTGTTTAATATTTACCAGTAGAGTATGTTCATTGAATACGAAGAACTATCACATAAATTCTACTTCTCCTGCATAAATAATCACTTATACGACAGTGACAATGTAGGAATTTGGAGTCCTAGTTTATTAAAAGATATGTTAGTGTCAGTATAGGCCTACATAGTGAATTAGTGACATAGTACATAGTGACGTATTGAAATAATGGAATGTCTAACCCTGAACGAGACATAATAATTACCAATTAGTAGATGTGTCAGCAAAAATGGACCGTAGTGGTTAGTTGCCATAGTCATCTCGAGCCCGTCTTTAGTTTTGACCTTACTAAAGGTATTCGCCATGCCAGCATTGTGTACGAGCACATCCAATCTAGTCTCCGATTTATTCACCTCAGCGGCAAACTTTCTGACAGATTCCAAAGAACTCAGATCGAGTTGCATTGTTATGACGTTCTCATTGTTGGTCTCTGCAAATATCTCGTCTGAAAACATCAAAGAAGGTTAAATGAGTCATATTTTAGTGAGATTCAATTGACAACTAGTGATTGACCCGCCCACAAAAGTCACACAACAAAACATCCAATCGAATGGGCTGTTTGTTATGTGGGTAAATTGACATTGCCTATCAGAGTATCTCTAACGGCCCACATGAAGTATAGATCTATAGGTGGCCTACCGATAAGCCACGTCTATCACTAGTGGTCCATTGACGACTCGAAATAGGCGTGGCTTGACCAGTACGCCAGTTGGATCTATATCATTTGTGGTAATTTGAAGATACCCAATTGATCATTGTAGATCGTCCACCCTCGTGATGTCACAAAATATAAAAACCAATCAAGTGGACAGTGAAGCAGGGGGAAATAGGGAAATAACCAATCAAGGTATCTAAAATTTCCCCTGCTTCGTATAAGTCAAGCCCATCTACAATAGTCAATTGGATATTTGAATTTCACTACAGTTCTAACAGCCCTGTTGATTGGACGGTATGATTTGTGACGTCAAGGAGGCGGAGACTGCGAGTCGTCAATTGTACTTCAGATGGGAGGAGTCTTATCAATTTCCTCTAGTCCGTTCAAGAAGACTTTGTACATACTCAATTAGTAAGATCCGGATGGCTTATGACAGTTCATCCAAAGTGGATTGAATTTAAAGTTTTACATAAATACATGTTCTATATTTTTGATTTGCACATATTGCACCATATATTATTACTTGTGCAACGTCATCGTTTTCTGTTATGTGAATTTTGAATATATTGTTGCACTTGAAGTTGACATAATAAATTGTGAACAGTCTCGGAAATTTTCATATTCATTCTCTTTTTGGTACATTTCTGATGGAATATATAAGATCTCAAAGGAGAAAATAATTAATTGAATAGTTTCAGATTATCAATTAATTCTCTCAATTTGAGAGACCTGAGATTTGAGAATTTGTCTGACCGACTTCTTCCGTCGACTCCAAGGTAGGTCAACTTAGAACTTGTGCACCCATCCTTCTTTCTCAAGAAGTTGAAAATGAGTATCTGAAATGAGTATAATGAATATTTTGTTATTGTGCATTTACCTCTTGCCTCCTTAGCTGTCTCCATATTACGACACGCCATAATGACCCTTGCCCCACGCTTTGCCAAGTCTCGCGCCGTCTCTTTGCCAATGCCTGAGAAAAAACGAATAATGGACATAATAACACTAATAAGATTAATAACCTCACTTACAATCATGGTGTATCTTGAGAAATATAAAAACTTTGTGTTGTTCAATATCTTCAAATGAAATTAACTATAATTAACCAGATTTGTTTCATGATTTGAAACTTCAAATAACAACTTACAATCATGGTTCATGTTGAGATGTCCATCTTGACACTTTATGTTGTTTGATATAACGTCAAATGGATCAATTAATTCACTTTTTCCATAATTTAAAACTAGTTGAAATTAAAAAAAAAACATGAGAGTATTTTTGGTGTTGTCATTATTGGCCTGGGTTGATTGAACGATGAAAGTGAAATTCTTCATCGTCAATAATGGAGTGAAGAAATTTGCTAACTGGTCACAAAATTCAACCCATAGTTAACCATGAGAGTTCTTTGAATGGATGATAAATATTCATTCCTAACTCAGATCGAATATCACATGAATTAAAAAAAAAAATCATTTATTCTTATTTTTCAGGAGTCGAACCTGGGATAGACTTGTGTCTTGCTTAGGAAGGCGTAGAAGTTAAGGTGGGTCTCTTCTCTATTTGAGAAAATAGAGAATATTTTGTTTTCTCTATCAGACAAGACAGTCAATCAGTAGACCGTTGTATGAACATTTCCTGGGTTCGTTTCCTGGTTTAACCAGACATCTTTCACATTGTAATTAGTTGAGATGCTATCGCGTGGTTTTGTTTTGTCTCAGTGCATTTCAATTAATGTGCATTTAAATGACTCGTGTAAATAATTACAATCAGTATAAAAGTGGATAATTCAAGATTGAAATAGGGATCTGTGGAAATCTATGAGAATTGAGAGTGCATGATGGAAAGAAATATTTTTCAATTGATATTCATAATAAAGTGTATATATATATATATATATATATATATATATATATATATATATATATATATATATATATATACATATATATATATATATATATATATATATATATATATATATATATATATATATACATATATATATATATATATATATATATATATATATATATATATATATATATATATATATATATATATATAGGCCTATATATCCCACCACCCTCTTTCCCAGCACTCTTCAATCTATGGTTTTGTGTTACCGAAATATCAGCTGGTTTTAGTTATCAAAATCCTAAATTCCCAAATTAAAAAATAATCAAATTGAAAATGAATCTCTTCTATTCGCACTCGACGTTTACTTTTTTTTTTTTTTTTTTTAATAACATCGAAACTTGATACAAAATCATGGTTCCCCAATTAAGGCTATGGATGAAAGATAGGATCGTTTGGACGGCGCACCACAAGGGCGATCTTACCACCCTTACAGCTTACAGATTATATATTGCAGCTTAGATATATATATATATATACGAATATATATTGCTATATATATTCTCTCCTTGCAGAAAACAAATAAACTGATAATAAATCGAACTATTGTACAAGGAAAACATCATGTGGTATTAGGTTGGCTATGAGCCCTTGCAGGAAACGTGTAAATTGATAAGAAATCAGACTATTTTACACGGCAAACATCATATACAAGGAGGTTACAGCTATGAGCCCTTGCTCGCTGTAGGCAAGCTGTAAGATATATAATATATACTATTACAATTATATTATATATAACAATTACTATTACAAAACTATAAATCACCATGAGCCTGAATCTATCTAAGTTCACAATTATAGAATTATTTCATCTCATTGCTACTCCCCATGAAGCTTGTCACTCATTTATTTCTATACGTCACTACGTCCTTTCGTTTTCTTTTTCTAATCTAAAGAACCATAAGTATGTTTTTTATCGACAACTTGGATTACCTTCAATTTTTATTTCAATCATTATTCTTCAAGGTTGAAAACAATAATAAAAGAAAAACCCAGCAGACACCTCCACATTGACTACCACTAGAACATCATATTTTACTTTGCTGGAATAGAGATAAAATTAAATTCTATATTCAAACTTCAATAGATTATACCTAATATAAATATGTGTTCATGCATGTGACGATAATCTATTATCTTTTCATCATAATGTTGAATCAAAATTTCATCCATATAGGCCTATATTCATGAGAGTATAAGTTCAACAACAAGCTTAACCTAAATTGAATTATAAAATTTTAAATAACTTGAATCAGACAACTTAAATTAACTCTAACTGTTCAACAGTAATTATTATTACTAATTACAATAAAAGTAATTAAATATTTTTACCCGAGTTGGCACCCGTGACGATAACTGTTTTTCCCTTCATGTTTTTCTTGGTTGTGCAGACACCGAGCGTGATCGAAGCGTAGAGTTTGATTGCGATCACAGGTGTGATTGTAATAATCAACAAGATGACCACTATCGTGAAAAGATGTGCGAACACGAACTCTCCGATCTGGCAACTGAACGGCATAGCTTCTTCACCAATTCGAGACAACTAGTTCGCCTTGAGAAGGGGAGAAAAAGAAAAAGTATTTCACATATAAAAGGAATAAATAATAAATATTGTGGAGAGTGTATCGTGGACAATGCAACAACAGGTGATGTCGAGGTTTTGATATAGTTCGTATACAAATTGGGTATATATATATATATATATATATATATATATATATATATATATATATATATATATATATATATATATATATATATATATATATATATAATATATATATATATATATAATGGAGTTTATTTATTTATGGCAACTACTTTTTGAGAGTTCAGAATATCAAATTCCTTTTAAAAATATTGTTTTTGATTTTGTTACCTATAACGCGTATTTCAAGGTCTTCTGTTACCAAGTTTATCGTTATGCAATGGAACAATACATGTATATAATAATTTGAGACTACGAATTATGAAGATTTTTATGTTCTTTAATTGTAGTGTCAAAATATATTAATATAAATCTTAAATGAACATGATTTTTTTTTCTCAAGAAAACACTCCCATCTATTACGATCAAGCGGTTACTTGTTAAGCCTATTAAGGAGTGTCGGCTTTTAATTTCGATAACTTACAAATCCAGTTTTTTCATCAAATCCATTTCATGATTTCGGTGAACCATTCTAGAAGTTCCATACCTTGTACTTGTACTGATACACAAAAATATAGCGTGAACGTACTTCACAAAATGACCTACTGTCGTATTATTTTTAATCTTACGTTCTTAACCTTAGATGATTTTAACTGCTTGATGGAAAATCATCAAAGATTCAAATTTCACGCCAAAAACAGAAAACGCACTCAAAAAGACGTACTCATAAGCTATAACGACTCATGTTTAAAGGTAAAACTTTTTCACTCTCACGAATACCCATTTTGAGAATGAACTATACCACCTAACCTACAAATAATCTGGAGTGAAAATTAATTATTAACATACTGTGGTAGGCCCCTAATGTCATACAAGCTAGGAAATACATTTTTTCCGTACGCCCAGTCGGTTTTCTGAATATTCAATTTCACGACAACGATGTACACATTTATTTCACTCGCACTTGTTGGGTATGTACTTTAAGAATTAATAATTAAAAATGTTATATGGAGCTAAATAGCTTGTATATGTATTGATATCTTCACGTATACGTTTTAGGGATGACGTCATAAGTGGAATCGATTTGACCCAATTTATTGGATAAATTGTTTGGTTAAACTTTTCCATTCATTTTTTCCAAGTTCAATTTTCACTACGAGAACTAGAACAGTTACGAGGCACGCAAACGTATTATACGCAGGAGGAAGTGTATAAACAATGAACCTAATTCAGTCATGTATATTTTTGGCTTAATCTTCAGATAAACATAACTATAAGCTAAGTCACGCTCTTCAAAGTCAGCTAAACCAAGCTCACTAAGAACAGGAAAGGTTTTGTAGTTTTTCTGTTAGTTTGAAAAATTATCCAGAATAGTTGTTTAAATGCAACCAGGTCGATGATTTGTCAATGATTTTGTAAGTACGAAATTTAAATCACTTGCCATTCTTCGTTCTGAGTGAATTTGTATAGACTACTGATTTTTTTCTCATAGATTTCTAGCGTCATTATAATGAATAGTCATAGTTAGCAAATGAGGTGATGTAAAAATGTCGACATCAAGTTTTGCAATTCAGTCTTTTACGTCTTTGTTATACGCGAATTCTACATCTTTTACATCCGTTTCGATGAGTAAGCCTACTAGGGAAACATTTATATGAACAATTATTTGTCAATATGCGCATAATTCCTGGGAAGATAATTTTCATACTCAATGACTGTTTCAATTATACATCAAAATTAAATTGATTGAACTTCAGTGAATAGAATTGAGTAATTGGTACAACGTGCATATGAAATAATCAGACCAATATTTCGAAAATATACTTTTACTGACATGTTGAACCAATTTCGATATTTATATCGATGATACAATGAATATTTTCCCATAATAAATGCCTCACACATATATATGTATATATATATATATATATATATATATATATATATATATATATATATATATATATATATATATATATATACATATATATATATATATATATATATATATATATATATATATATATATATATATATATAATATATATTGACATAATATATATTGACATAATATATAGACCTATTTTGGATCGACACGAATTAAGTTTAAAAATAGTACAAATTACTGGTTCACAAGTAGCTGCCTTATTGTTGTACGTTCTGGCTGTCGTAAGTGACCACCTGATCTACAACTACTGCAATCTGCATCTTTGATATTATATTCAAGATTATATATGTTTGGTTTAATCATATTCATATTTTGAAAGAAAATCTTCACATATTTGTCATCACAATCATCTGTTCAACGTTTCGTACTCAACTTTACATTCAATTCTAATTAATTTTTTCATTGTTGCTAATCAAATTTTTGATTTTATCACCATTTATTGTATAACTCAGTTTTACTTTCAGCAATTATGAGTCCAAATTCAGAGTGAGCTCTGAATTTAAAACTCAGAGTTCATGGTCATTCATCGTGGTGATGAACAGCCGTCATGAATGAATTATTTTCTCTCTTTCATTCAAGAATAAAATAGCATTCATATTGTATTATTTAGAAAAATAATTTGATTCGATTGAATCGCATGATTTTAATCTCAAATATATTGATAAATGAGAAATCATACAAAGATACGACAGTTTGGTTGAACGATTACTTATAACAGTCACAACGTTTACAGGAATGAGGCCCCAGTTTGACAAAGGTGTAAAATAATATCACTGTGTCCGATTGGCAATAACATGAATATGTTATTGAATATGTGCCTACCGGTGAATTGACGAAGAGTATCAAACTATAAAACACTAGAAAAATAATTAAATTATCGCGAAAATAGCATTAAAAAATGATACATAGTTCAAACGACGTACGTTGAATCTCTAGGTTTCTACAGCCACTGCCACGTTATGTTATTACCTCCAGCCCCAAGCAACTTATGAAACGAGACGTAAGATTCCTCCAACGTGAACGAACTCACCTCTTCTTCGGTCAAGTGATCTTGAAACACTGACTCTAGCACAACGGATACCTACCTACCTACACTGAACTACAATACTATGATGTAAGTATACGTCAATGACTATTATTGATGGTTCGAAACAGACGAACATTGTTGTTAGTCAATAGAGACGACGACCGTCCGCAACCTTCAACAAGAGTTCATCCAGGTAAAAGACGTATAGTATTTTTGCACGGTTCAATGCACGATCGTTGGTGGATCGGAACCTACGAGCGGTGATGTTAAAGGATGGAAAAGACGGTCGTTCGGAACTGTTGATACGGGGGAATTAACTTAAGAGTGCATGGGAGTTGATATAGCGGATTATACTTTTTCTATAAGATATCATAATTATTACACATTAAAAATGGATATTTTTTATATCTTCAGGATAAAATATGTAATGATTATTTCACTTATAACTAATAATGTTTGCTTTAATACAGCTGAAATTCAGTTTTTAAACTGTATATCTGAGAAAATGTTCAAATACAATTTTTATGCATACCATTTTAAAGGTATTGAGGTTACAGAAGGTTTAGATATAGGAGGTATTTGATGGTTAAATTTCAATTTGTAATCTTATACCGTTCTCAACTTATCTTTAAAAAGATGAAATTTCGCTGAATCAACTCGCAAGTACTCTTAGATTGAAGGAAGGAGTCACATCTCACCATGACTGGACATTATAAGATGTCAGGTGGAACTCGATAGAAGTTTACGACTAATAGAAGGATAGACTTATACGGTTTACGATTTTACCTTGTGAAAATTAAAATAATTTTTCTTCGAGTAGTATTACGATTGGCACTCTATCTCGATTATTACAAGAAAGGTATTTATAATTTCTGCATTATAAAAACTGATACTCAACGTCTGTTATTTATAAATGTAAAAAAAATTAAACAAAGAACTCTTTGTCAAGACGTAACAATTATTTATAAAACCTAGAAAAGTGTATTTAGAAAATTATAGTCTTTATAAATTGCATATAGGTGAACTTTGGAACATTCTCTCAAATAATCTGTCCAAGTCAATTTGAATGAGATACAGATTTTTTTTTTCGTTTCCACAAATATATCCTCTTATTTCTTATATCATATTAATATATCCTCTATTATGACATTCTGTTATTACAACCTATTGCCTTATTACAAGAAATTTGCTTTTTCATCTCTTAGGCTAAGGTTTTTGGCACAAATTAAAGATGTATTATTTATATTATTATTCATTTTATTTATTCAATATTAATGCTTGGTTCAAAACAACTTGTTCAGACATACAATTAAATCAATCACATGAAAAATAACAATGATAATAATAATATAATAATAATAATGAATTGAAGCAAGACCCACATAAGCCGAAGCCTGTGCGTGGGAAAGGAGGAAAATGAATTGACCAGAATGAAAATATCCAAGAGGGGGAGAACTACAAAAATAAATAATCAAAATAATAGAAATGACGAAAATAGATGTAAACAACAACAATGATATATAAATATGATGCGGTTATTCAAACAGTTAATTCAAGATGACACAAGATAATGAAAGATAATGATGATAATAACATATAATAACATAAATTTAGATTATAGCAATTATAAAGTTAAATTGTATTCAATTCTTAATTCAATTGAATTCCAAATTCAATTGAATTGAAGACGTATAGGAGTAGGATGAAATTTAGGGTTGTTAAATGGAATTCAAAAAGTGATCAAGTCAGTAATGTCTATCTCATGAAGCCAGATGTTAAGCTCCCTTTTGAATAATTTAGAATCAGATATTGTCAAGATTGTGAAATCTGTGAATTTGTGTGAGATTGTAAAGATTTGATGAAATAAAATCAGTAAGGATCGATTCACAAAAGTTGTAATCACAGTTGTATCTCAGTAGTGACATTATATATATGGTTAGATGGACTTTGGATTCGAATAGGCTATATGAGAATAATAGTTTCTACGGACTACGGTTCACATTTGGTTCCAGTCTCGAGTTCATCCTACAAGATGACAATTGAGAAGGAGATAATAAGATCCGTCAAACAGTTCGAATAGTTCTTGTGGTTTATGGCAAGATGTCTGTATAGACGACGAAATTATCACTGTTGAAAGTTATGAATCAATTGACGACTCAAAATGGACGTGACTTTACCAGTCTGCCAGTTGGATCTATATCATTTGTGGTGATTTGGAAATACCCCGATTGGATATTTGAATTTCTCCTCAGTTCCAACAGCCCCGTCGATTAGGTGACGTCAATGGGGCGGAGAATGCGAGTCGTCAATTGTGTACCAAGACTTAAAACGCCGACCAAGTTATTAAGTTAATAATTAAAATATGATGAAGTCAATAATGATAATAGGTTGACCAATAAACTCCTTGAAACTTCTGTGAGTCGGGCTTTCTGAAATCTCACATTACCGCCCGATCTATTACATATATTTGGAGCTTGCTAGCTCTAAATTTTTAGGTTGCTTCTAGTCTTCTACAACTATACTTGCACCCGTCTCCTTTTGATACATGATCTGTGCCGCTTGCACTAACGTATCAATCACTATGTCCTTGTTGACGGTACGTTAGGAATATATGCAATAGATGCAATATAAAAGAGATGCCACGTTGGGGATTTAGCTCTGCGGATATAGGACGTAGTCACATCTTACGACGCAAAAGTACAGGGTTCGATCATGTCGTATGAGTACAAACCAGTGACTATAATTTCTCCGTTGATTATTCCCTTATCCCTCATTGATTTATGTTGGTTTTAACGACGCACTGTACTGGTGCCTACAATTTATTGGCGTCAGTGAATGATATATGAGATGGTGGGATGATGAGATTCAAGGTTATTTATATTAGGTGTTTTTGAATATTTGGGAGGAGTCGGTCGTGGCCTGTTGTTAGGGAACCATCCCAGTATTGATCTGAACGACAGAGTGAAACCACGAAAAACTCCTGTCAGGATAGTCGACCGTGGCGGGAATTGAACCCCGGTCTTCTGAATGACGGTTCAATGTACTAACCACTCGGCCACTCGTCTCAGTTGTATCCCTCATGATAATCTCGTCGGCAGTTCTGTATGAGACAGTCTATGCTTTTATAAGGTTCATGAAGCATTCCCCTCGGTTTGTATAAAGAAAAGTAATTTACACTGCTTTATAGATATTGAAAATATCAGTTGTGGCTCCATTGAATTCGAATTTCGATAAGTCTTTTGATTGAAATATTATCACGAAACAATATTATTTTTGGTCGGCCCTATTCGCAAAGTAAATTGTGCGAACAAGGACCGAAAACGCTATTCGCAAAGTAAATTGTGCGATAAGCACCCGCCTCCGTTCCGCAAGGTTTGGACACTAACCCAACCTCAAAAACCTAACCAACTGTCCGCAACCTGGCTTTGTCCACGTAACTCGCGGGTTTTAGGCTGTTTTGCCAATTTTCGGCCATTTTTCACTTTGCAGATAGCTTTTTAGGTTCTTGTTCGCAAAGTATTCGGCCATCTTTTACTTTACGAATAGACACTTCTATTATTTTTTCCACAAGTTCGATAGTATGAGACGGAAATAACAAGAGATCACCAATCACGAGGTGACGATGCAGAAATTTTAATTGACAAATGTATGCTCATGAATGCGTTAAATAGAATATTAAAAAATTGTTCATTCATTAATTATTCATTTTTGAGACATTCAAATTCTGAGAGAAAAATAAGTTCTGGAATTAGTTTATTGAGAGAGACACTTCTTTGTAGTCAGAAGAAATACCGTGAGGAAAAAATACGTGAACACGTATATTTACTTTTCTGTTTTCAATTATGAAAAGATTATGAAGTAGGCCTATATACTTTCAACTATACGTTGAACGTGTGGTGCAATATATAAGAAGGCAGTGTAATTTGTACCGTGGTAACAAGTAACAACACATATTTTGGATTGTAATAACTTATATCACTGGTTGCTCAGCTCTGTAACGCTGTTGCCTCGGAGTTAGTAGCTGTAATCCAAGGTTTTATACATTATGTATGTGATGTGGAAGGAATGAAACAGTTCATAAATCGAATTATCCACCTGCCTTTAATCAATAAGTTCTCTTTCATTGGAGCCATCGTATTATAATATCGATCTTCACGATGAAAAAGTTATATAATTCTACTATGTCTGACATTACAAAATTGGCAGATAAATCATTTGGTTATGATTTATTGCAATTGTAATAAAACACAGTTTATCTAAGGTTATTCTTCATTTTATTTCAATACACATGGTGTCACAACTGAATGCAATTTGACAGAATAATTTCACAACTCACTCGAATATTTAAAACAAACAAGCATTGAGACGGGAGGACCAGTTCCTTGACTGTCCGTATGATTGACTCAAAAATGTTCCATTTTGTATTGTAATCCACTTGGACGAAAATGAAAATGAATAATAAATAAAATAGCAGGATCAATTTGGTCATTCAGAAGGCTGAGATTCTATTCCCGCCACGCTCTATACCATCCTGACAAAGGTATGTCTTTGCTTCCTTCTGTCATAATACTATAGGGTGTCTATATACCAATGGGCCACTCGATATACCGCGATCGATTCCGTCCAACCGATCGATCGCCAGCGTGCTTTTAATATCAGAAAAAAAATTAATTCGGAAAAACATGAGGTTCCTTGTACCGTCTGACGCAACGTTCAATACTGACATATTTCCTTCATATTAGAAAAGGGGCCGGCTTTTTCCTATCATTCTAATATACTAAAGAGTACGACTCACTAAAGCTCTACACTGGTCCATAAACTACGATAAAATGAATAAATACAAAGAAATAACAGGAAGACAAGCATCAAGGTAAACATTCACTTCGAATTATAAATTCGAATATATATCATTGATTGGATTATCCATTCAGGTCGAGATTTTTGTGTAAATTTATGTGAAGTATGATGAGGCAAACGGACTCCAAATTATTTTGATTTTTTCTCATGTTCATGCAGCTTATTATTATTATTATTCATTCAGTTTTGGTTTATTTTATTTTATTAAAAGAAATGTATTCTTTACTCCTATTTCTATTATTATTATTATTATCATCAACCATAATCAATATATGTTTATGTTTGCCTGCTGAAATTAGTTTTCTATATTATTTGTCTATTAGTTAGCCCGCACACAAGGTATTATCCTTACGCGGGCTTCACACTATTACTATTTATTACTATTATTTATTACTTTTTATTTATTACCATTTTGTATTTTCATTTCTGTATTATGTTTTTCTATGCGTTATGTGTGTGTGTGTGAATAAAATACATATCAAATTGAAATTGAATTGAATTGAATTATAGTCATCAAATTAATTGATGATTTATATAGAAATTTTTAAATTGAAACTTACAAATAAAATATGTAGCCTCCAGGATGAGTTCTCGTGGACGTCTCTCTCTGAGTATGTTTCGAGGACTGGTTCAGGTGTTTATACGGTATGGGAGAAATGGATGTGAGGTATGAAGGAGAAAGTTCGAAAAAGTATGTCGTTGTCGTATTATATATACAGTGGGCTTTCAGTACTGAAATAACTCACAAACACTCATCTTTGTAATACGTTGGTGATTTTTATTGCTATTGGGATTTGTACATAATTTATTCATTCATAATTACGATTCATTTCATTCACTCAAATAAGTTGTCCTTTGACTTTTCAGAGACTTTGACTATTTGACTTTGGTTTTCTTTAAATATAAGGCATCTTATTCAGTTTGTGATGTATATTTAAATTAGAATAAATTAACAAATTTGGATTGAATTGTGACCTTCAGTATTGTTTCGATGTTATTACCATACGACACTAAACTCACGGACTAATAGCACCATTTTCTTGAACTTTGGGGGTGAATACATAGTGAATATTATCTAGATCTAGAACTATAACGCAACTGATCACTTGAAATATCACCTCAGGCCTAATTAACTCCAAACGACTAAGACTTCGATTGGATAATATTCACCAAAATTGACCATACATGTATTAATAAATTCATTGCAAAATTGCAATAGTGACCATGGCAATACGATATAATAAATAAGTCACTGTCTCTTAGACTGTATCATTTCACCACATTTTACCCCACCTCATAAGCGTATCTTGGATTTTTGGCGAACAGCAATGCAAATGTCGATTGAACATAGGCCTACATGTCGCCATATCATCTAGCTCGTTTGGTGAACATTAGCCAATCAATGTATATAATAATTTTGAAATAAGCATTCTATAGGACGTTATCTGGTTATTGGGTGAGAGTGTCACACTCTTTTTGTGAGATGATCAGATTAGGAATTGATTATCAACTATAAATTCACATAGACCTGGTAATATCATTCCTCAATTTTGTTTTCAATATTTCATTTTAATATAAATAATGAGGCGTGAAATATTTTGATACACTTATCACATCATTAGAACTATTAACGAGATCAATTGAATTTGATTGTCCCTTCCTAAAAAGATTTTCTTCTGCATTATTTCGAAGTTTTCTGAGATTTTGACACGTATCTTTCGCTTTTCTCCCAGACTTTCTTGGCTAATCCCTCGTCTAAAGCCAGTTCGGACACAGTTGCTTCCTGAAATCAAAATAGTAACTAATTACATATTTACACTAATTACAATTACATACTAATTACATTCAAAATGGTAATATAATGAGGTACTTTTCAACGGTATTATATTATTGAACGTTCATCATTTTCGTTTCACTTTGATTGGCTATCGTTAGTGGAACATTGTTTTCTACTCATCACAACTATGTATGACATCAACCTTATGCAGGTGGCAGTAACCATTTTCGTTCTAATTTGATCAATGATTATTGATGATTAATGATGATAGTGATAATGATAATAATCGTGATGATAGTAATAATCAATAATAAAATCTATTTCTACACACAAATAATATTATACTAATGCGATCCAGTGGCAAATTTGAACTCAGAGCAAACAGACTCTAATATAATCAAATAGTATATTATAATTTTAGGCTATTATCGGTTTGACTTCCTACTAGATGTTATTTCTTAAGTCATGTGTCATTTTTCAACTCTCGACAACAATGCTTTTCAGTTAAAATCACTTTTTCAAAATGCAATTTACACCCTCGCAATCTAAATACAAATCGATATTAGAGAAGATAGCTTCTGGGTTCTCTCAAGTAATTTGGTGGTATTTTGAATTTGAAGATTTGGAGAAAAAGAAGAGAAGAAGATTTAGAAATCGTAGAAATAATACACTTTCAGGAAGAAGGTTGTGAACTTTTCCACCAACACATCTTTTGAATTATGATTCTTTTTAATTTGCTGGATGAACTAAGTTATTATATCTAATTTCGGGGTGGTAAGATCGCCTTGTGGTACCCCGCAGTGGAACGATCCTGAACTTTCATCCTTCGCCCTCATCGGGAACCAACGGCTTTAGAGACCCTAAATCAAGTTTTCGATGATGTGTTTTTCATTGCGTACCTTGCAGTCTGAGAAGTATTTGCCAGTAACGCCTTCCACATCTTCAGATACAGCGAGGTAGATTGTGGTTTGAGCGCCCTCTGATGCAGACTGTAAAACACACACGTATTGATTATGAATTTGATTGGAAATGAAGTTTTCAGACTCTTTCAAAGTTACATGAGCATTTATTGAAGGTTATCTGTTGCTCTCAATTTTCTTAAAATATCTGAAACAACACAAAATAACTGAAATTGTTTATGATGAGATAATATGTAACACTAGTGGTAGCTTCACTAGCTTAATCATGATTATCCACCAATAACAGATATTTCTGTATATTGAAAAATGCACACTTTTAATTTTACAGTGGATTTTAAAAATGTTATGAGGACAATAAATTGAAACCGAATGGGTTATCATTTCAGCTACACGAAAACACGTATATAATAGCATAGAACATACATATATATATATATATATATATATATATATATATATATATATATATATATATATATATATATATATAAATATCAAGCAGCCAAGATGGAGGATGAATGGTGATGCCAAAGTTGATTGTCGAGTGTATACAATTGTAGAAACAGTCAAAATACCCATTAAAGCTGATTCAAATTGACTTGGGCCCATACACATTTGTATACACAACTTGAATTTATTGGAAGAATACATTTGTTCAAATATTCTCTTCTGGTATTCTCAATACTTTCTTGTGCTTTTTATTAATTTTTCTAAAAAGTGGTATGACCGATTTGGTTTAAAGACTACACAGTATCGTGTTTATCAATGACACATGTGTGCCAAGTTTCAATAAAATTTGTGATTTCGTTTGAGATGTGTATAGAGCGCGAACAAAAAGAAGAGGAGAAAAAAATGAAAAAATACGTTCTTTCGAGCGAGTAACATATGGTTATATTGAATCTTTGCATCACTCATCCAATTGGAGTCACTTTGATTTGTTCAATCAATATTTCTTTTGAGCAGTTCGAATGAATAAATACCTTGAACATGTGACTCAGGATGAAGTTGGCAGGAACAAGGATGAAAGCAGGAAGATTCCTCCAGATCTCCGTGTGCACAACACCCGGATGCAAACTGTTCACAGTGATACCTGAAACAATAGAAAGATACAAGCTCATCAAAAGATCATAAAGTATCACCATTCTTACAGTATAGCAATCAAAATTACATCTTAATTGAACAGTTTCATTCAGAAACAATCATTTTTTTTTTGAATGGAAAGGCCGGGTATTACCAACGTGAGAGTAGGTCCAACTGGCAGATAAAAGTTGTTATCACCATGGTTACCTGTGATATTTGTTTTCACCAACTCTTAGATAACTGCTAACTGGACTTGGTAATACCGGTCCTGAGTAACGTTCCTAAAATTAATGAGACCTCACATTACCAATAATAAAAATGTGTTGATCCAGCTAATTAGCAATTGGGGTATAAAAATCACTTAGTCAACAAATATATTATTCATAAAACGGGACCTCAATAAGATTATCAACAGTAAAGCTTGGATTAGTAAAGGGTTTTAACGAAATCAAGAAACTCACTCGATTGAAACTTGATATTGAATCTCAGAAGAAAAATGCAACAGTGTATGATCAGGGTGGAAATCATTCGATTATAACGTACGTATGACGGACAAACTACCAAGATATTCAACAATCAAACAAGATATTCAAGTGCCCGCAAGACATTTTATAGGGTTGAAAGTATAAGTCGGAAAAAGAGGGAGAGTTGAGTCGGACCTTGTATTTTTGTCACAATTTCCATTCAAATTTAATATTTGGAAAACCTTAATTCTGACAACTTCGATCTCGTTCATGTTTTGATAAGTATTTTACCATTCGATAAATGCGTACAGTTGCCAAAATCTACACATTTTTGAACAACATTTTTAATATTTGATGGAATGTAAACATATTTAGACATATGCGATTACTATACAATTTATTCATCAACACAAATATTCTAAATGCTATTATAGAGCCAAATAGGAGCGATATTTTCGAGTATGCTGGATTCGTGTATGAACAGATGCTGGATTTTCGTGACTATAAAGTATTAGCCTATACGAACTGAATTTTCGTGGTCAATTTTGTAATCTCTACCTTGAAACATGCGTGAAGTTGTGACCATAACCTTGACAATCGGCAGAGGTCACTGAATTATATTTTAGTGCATTATTGTGTAATGGAAGAAATTTATCAGAGTATCCCACGGAGCGGAAAATGAGCTAACGTTCATGCTGCTGACTTCGATGTATTCCAATTACTATAATGTGGAGATAATTACCTTGAATGTAAAGATAACGTCAATAGAGAGAGATACTTCATACTAGCAAAATGTTAAAATATAATCCAAATCTATCCGCTCTATTTGATTTCTATATAAAATATTATATTTGTAATCAACTTATACCATTCCTATTATTAAATTATCATTATTTACAGAGTAAATTCGTGTAATATATTCGAATTCATTCTACTAACATCGATTACTTCAGGAACGACATGGTAAAATTTTCCTGACGGTTCACTAGACAAAGGTGATCTCACTACCTTTAGGAAAACAACCGATCACTCAATTAAATGAATTTAATAACTCAATAATCAATACATATATTGGAGTTCGTATGACATTTTGAATACTCTTGATCGATACATTTCTGATAAGATGTGTTAACAAATAAAGTACATAAACGTAATTTACACTTACCTGTTCCTTTGAGCTTCCTGGCAAGTTCATTAGCGTTGATGATGTTACATAGTTTGCTGTAATTATAGACCTGGTATGATGAACCTCCCTTCTCCCAGTTCAAGTTGTCGACGTCAAACTTGGCATATTTGTGAAGTAGAGACGACACGAACACAATTCTCCCTTGTTTTGATTTCTTCATCAAATCTGTATAAGTAATTCAAGCATCATCATATTATAGTTTTCGTATACCGTATACAAGAAAGGGGGTTGCCACTAAATTGATAAAATTCGAAGATAATTTCTATTATTCATTTGGTATATCTGAATTCGGACATTGTAACACATCGCGTTTCGGGTACTCAACAAAAATTATCCAGGACAACTTTTCAAATTACTTATTACCCAAATTATTTGTTCTTATGCCATTTTAATCACTGCTGTCATAATGATTTTCCAAATTAAATGTACACTTAATTGATAGAGGCCCAAAAATAAATACAATTCTTAATTGAAAAAAAATAATACACACTTGAACGGAAAATTAGGTTCTGAAGCTGTCCTGTAATAGGGCGTCCCTCACTCCAAGAGACAAGTTCATCAATCATTCTAAATGCTATACCATTTGATCAGACTAACCCATTGGGAAACAGCTGTCGAGCTTATGAAGCGCAATTTGCGGCAGTATTTACTACAATGACATTTGTCATAAGTGTTTCATTGTTGTTCCATTGTTTTGTCACTACATTTCGCCGGCCATATTGTATATTTAGAAGCTAACTCTGTTGTTCATTTCACTGGCGAATATCTCGTAATTAGCCCTGACCTTCCTCTGTGGCTCAGTCAGCTAAGGCGTCACTTTGGAAACTGAAGTCACCGTTGGACGTGGGTTCGAGTTCCGCATAAGGCACATCTTTTTAGACGTTCTTTCCGTCATCATCTCTATATAGTTTTATATCACCTGCTGGTTCGTATACCTCCATATAACCTAGCTGTTGGTCGTGTCATTAAGCAAACAATAACCATCATTTTAATCGTTATTTACCTAGAAGTAGATTGGTAAGTAAGAAGTGAGCGAAGTGATTGACTTGCATGCCAATGATTAGCCCGTCGTCAGTCTTCTTGCGACCTCCGCCAATCCCAGCATTGTTGACAAGGATGTCAAGACGATCCTCGGTGGCATTGATCTCCTTGGCAAACTCTCGGACCGACGCCAACGACGTCAGGTCCAGCTTACGTACTATCACATTCTGATTGCCTGTTAGCCGGATGATATCATCTGGAGAAAGAGATATTGATGTTCATTATTCCATAGAATAAGATGAATATAGAAAGATTGTGATGGACATATGAGTAGAATGGAACTAGAAGATACCCAGGGAAAAAATTGAAAGAGTATTAGAACGTGGAAGGAAAGTTGTAAGGCCAAGAGGAAGATGGATAGATCAAATGAGTAGAAGCGTGAGGAGAAGAGATGGAAAAGGAGAGATTATAGGAAGAACGGAAAGCATGGCGAATATAAGTGGGGATGGAGGAAGAAAGTAAAGAAGAGTATGACGACGAGTAAAATGATGTGACAGGTCTGCCCAACCGGTAACAATTGAGGGGATCGATTAGCACTCAAAACAATACTCATCCTACTGTTCTGATTTAGAAGATGGGTAAGTCCAAAGTCTGGAAAAAGTTATGCGGAGCGCTTTTGCAATGAGGTATTTTTTCCTATCAGTAATTTTCCCAATTGATATTTTTTCTTATACGTAATTTTCTCAGTGCATGGGTAATTTCCATGGGTAGTTTCCAGTAATTTTTGTTCCCGCCATACGAATTGATCGGTACCGAGAAGTCAAGTATAGTGTATAATCAATCTAATTAAACTGTAGGCCCCTATATGTAGACGAAATCGGGAATTTTGAAAAAAATATATGAATAACATCGAAACTTGATACAAAATCATTGTTCCCCAATTAAGGCTATGGATGAAAGGTAGGATCGATTGGACGGGGCACAATAAGGGCGATTTTACCATACAATTTTCATTATTTATTCAGTCGTAGATCGTAGTTCTTCAGCTTCCAAAAGTCCGGAACAAATTATAAGTATGAACCGTTTTTGTGATAGGGTGATTTTGTGATATGGTGGCAGATACAGAACCATTGAAAGATATAATAGCCATAATTTATTCTCTTATTTCTAGGACTCTGAATATTACAGATCCATCTGAGAACATCATTATTCCTCAGTGTTTCCAGTTGACCTGTCCATTTGATTGATATATGAGTCGAAGATTGTAGCAGTTGAATTACGTCTCACTTCTTAGCGATGCCCCAATGGATAATCTACTATTCCAAAATAGTTTAATAATTTTAATTGGTTATCAAAACAGTTTTCCAAATGATACACACTCATTTACACCAATAAATTGATGAAATTGTCTGATTAAACTATCTTCTTCAATAATTTTCAATTGGCCTTGGAAGTTATGATTACCCATATTGGCCTTAGCCAGTAAACTTGAAGCAGCCCAAATTGAGACTTGGTGAATGCAACAATGGAAACCTAATCCATTGTACGTAAAACTAGTAATATATTGAAGTTTATCTTTTAGACATATCGATAGAAAACAATATTTGTATACTGCATCGTTATGTGATAGCTCGCGGTTTCTAAGTCCATTGTATATTCAAGGACCATTTTCATCGGCTGCATGACTCGTCCAGTTTTTTGTCACATGGATTCTATTTTATCATCTAAATGGTTTATATAATCAGCTAAACTAAAGTAGTGATGTAATACATTTCACCTGTTATTTTTTCTAATTAGCGTATTTACTATTTAATAATGATTATGGATTGGTGGCAACAAATTGTGGTGCAGTATTTATAGACTGCACAGTCGATGGTATATGTTGGTAGAGCGCTCTAGTAGTAAAACTTTGCAACTGATCCTAAGTCCTGACGGTCGATAAAATGACTGAATATATTTAAAATACTTTGTTACCATAATGCTATATTGTCGATTAGCTGAATATATAGTTACAATGTACTAAGATATGCATATCACATTTTATAGATCTACATATAGTTCGACGATTTCTGTTCGTTCAATTTTCTGACGATTTCTGTAAGAAGGTAGCGTGATGTGATATAGCCTTAAGTAAACTTTATAAACCTCATTGAATTGTTGACGTAACATAACATTGTATTCAATGGATACTGTGAATAAAAATCTATCTATCTATCTATATACATATATATTATGTATATATATATATATATATATATATATATATATATATATATATATATATATATATACATATAAATATATACATATATATATATATATATATATATATATATATATATATATATATATATATATATATAAATATATATATATATATATATATATATATATATATATATATATATATATACATATATATATATGTATATATATATATATATATATATATATATATATATATATATATATATATATATATATATATATATATATATATATATATATATATGTATGCACATATATATATATATCTATAATCACATTCATTAACTATGAATCCTTGGAAATCTATGCTGTATTAGGTGCATTGCCTTTCTTTGGAAACTACGTATATTTATATGACTAGATATTATAATAACGATGTTTTTCAATCTTACCATCTGGTAATTTCAATTCACCATTTTGATTATATTATTTTTTTCATCATATTCGAAATCCGATCATTAAAACACTCTCAATGAAAATTGATATTTCGTTGAAGCAATCCACTGAACTTATATAATCATTGACATATTAAATAATTGAATTTCCCATGAGCCTACAAAGTGAACAGAATACAGATGTATTCAAATGGGTTCATTCGTATTAGGCCTATTACAGTACAAAATAATAAAATGAAGAATTTATTTAATTCCACGTCAAAATCAAAAGATAGTTATGATATATCATAATGATATCAGGGTTGAATTCTACATCTATACATTGGTATTTGTAATTGAATTATTCGACATACCTTTAGCTTCATTTGCTTTTTCTAAATTTCGACATGCTAGGATAACTTTTGCTCTTCTTTGTGCGAAATCTAGTGCTGCTTCTTTTCCAATTCCTGAAATAAAGATATGTCAAAAATATTGAGATCTGAGATGAATAGGGGTATATTGTGTAGCTGGTTATTGAATAAAATAGTATCTATACCGGTAATATCTTTTTTACAATATTCAAGACACGCTTAGCGTAGTAATACAAAATACTTCATTTACATTTTTGTTGAAATATGCCATGTATTTGGTTCTTTACTTGTGACTATGGAAGTAGAGAGTCGTATATCAACACATCAAACACAAACATCCATAATATATATCATTCAACAACGTAATATTGTCAATACTGTACTTTTGAAAGTATTACATTTTATAACACGCTTTCTGACTATAAATATTTTATGTATTGATTCCTTGAATCTTTTCAAAGTCGAATTGAAAAAGTTCCTAATATTCAATCATTATTACTGTGAGAATCAATTTTTTGACACATGCAAGAAAAATTTATTAGTAGCGTGAGGAATGATTGAAGAATAGAATAATATTAAATGTACAAATGGATGTGGGGGAATGAATGTGTAAATGTGTTGTATGAATGTTTTTTATTAATATGTATAACTCATCGTACATATAGTTTAGTTTTAGTCCATATTATATCAATTTTATGTTCATTTTTGACGTGCCATATACTTTATCATGACCTAATTTTAGAATTTGAAAATCAGTTTGGCAAATAAAGCATTGAATTGAATTGAAACACTGCAATACTTACTGGGATGTTTTGAGAGTAAGCGATTTTACATTAGAACAAAGTTCAACATTGGAAACAAATACCTACATCTTTCAGTTTAATGATGCAGTGAATTTCTCAAATATAACTGGACATTTTACAAGTATTCAGTTGGCAGATGACCTTGTTTCATTGATACTAGTGTACCATGAGTTTAGTTGATTACGTCACTCTGATAAGATTGTGATACATTTGTCAGATTTTAAATGTGCACGTACAAGTACGTTTCAAGTACTTATTATATCAGAGCTGATAAAAATTATGTTGGTTTTAGAAGAGCAAGACTATACAAATCAATGCTTACATGAAAAATCCTTGCAGAAAAATCTGTCTGATTTTACTGTAGGTTTTAAAAATGATGCTAAAAAAGATTATTGTAGCAAAACATTTCACACTCGTTCGATTTAGGATATATGTTCACGTTTTTATCGTATGATTATCTGAATGTTGAAGTAAAAGTGCTGTGAAACCACGAATGAAAACAATGATACGTTGATTTAGAAATTTCCATTCTATAAATATTGCTTCTTTTTTCCTTTTATAAAGTGTTCATTGAGTTTTTGAACCCATCACACGGGTTTTTATGATCATTATGAAAACCAAAAATACAAAATTATACTATTTAGGCTTAGTTTGTCAGATACAATTTCAACTTCTCGGGTCTCCCATAGTTGGGTACAAGACCTTGCTTATTCTCTGTCCAATTGAATTAATACACATGAATATACAAAATATGAACAGCAAATCTTGAAAGAGAACACTAAAAAAAATTGAACCATCAAAAAATGAATTCGAATTCTTTGCTCTACACCAACTACAGAGAGTATAAATTCACCCAGTAGGCATCTGTACAGACTTGATTGATATTTGAAACAAAATTAATTTAATTATCTACATAAAAAAATCTATATATTTTGTTAATCTTACCTGTATTTGATCCAGTAACTATCACAGTTTTACCATCCAATCTCTTATTGCTTTTACATATCCCCGTCGTATATTTCATATATAATTTCCAACCGATTAGCACGCATAATAGAGCTATAGTGCTCTTACAGCATAAAACACACTCGAAAATACAAGACATCCTTTCTGTAATATAATGTCACTACTGAATAAAATAATAATGCATGGTTACTATAGACAAATTGAATCACCTTATCTTATTTCGATAAAGTTACTCCAAATGTTCTATCAAAAAAATGTTGATAAACTATTTGACTATCTGTAACGAACTTCTAACACATTTTATTGATAGCTGCTGACTTGTATATTTCCGTCGCTGATAACACAAACCTCGACAGATTGGTTAAAAAGAAATCCAAGTCATCGAAAATATGATACACGATTTCAAAGCCTATTATTTCAATTATGAAACAAATTCAAATCAAGCAAAAGCTACAAAGTCACATGTACCGGTAATTTTCAATAATCTCAATAATTTATTCAATTATTAATAATTATCTTTACCTGTTAACACTTGAATGATGAATAATTTGTATATGTAATTGTTAAAATATATGAAACAGCTTAGTCTATCTAATTTCTGTCACAGTCACTTTTCCATGCGGTTTTGTGTCAAGTTATAAGAGTTTGCGCCCTGAAGTTTGACGTCAGCTGTAACACAATCAATACTTCCACTAGCCATGCGTATGACCCAACAAATTGTAAATAATGCAGCATAGTAATAAAGGATATGAGTCAAGGAATGGGAATAATATAGTTTATAGGTTAGAACAATGAATATTGATTTGAATAACAATTTTATTTTGTTAACACACCGGGTGATAGCTTGGTTAAATTATTTATTAGAAACGATATTGGAAGAATTGAAAACTTAGTCTAGTTCAATGAATTCACTTATATATTATTTATTGTTGAATCAAGAGAATATATTAAGAAATGACTAGACATAGTTGTCGGATGAGGATTGGCTAGCTCACTTTGTATTCAATTTGACGAAACCCTCGCTCTTTGCCCAAAGTTTCTTGGCTAATGCGTCGTCTCTTCCCAGTTCAGAAGTTTTTTCTTCCTAAAATGGTAAAACACAAACTTTACTCACAAACTCATACAAACAAGATGAAAAAATCTTGGTGGTGATGGTGATGATCAAGTAGGCCTACAAACTGAACTAGAGAGGTGAATTTTGTAGACGAACAATATTGTAGGAAGATAACATATTATATAACATACCATATAACATTAGATAACATACCATAGCAACTGAAAAATAGGAGTGAACAAAATTTGTGATTTGAAAACCCAAATTTGTCGGTACATTGTTGTCCACTTTCAACCTTCACTTACCCTACAACAATTGGTGTGAAAAAAAAGCTTTACATATTGCATTACAACAATGAACGTCTGCTCATTGTTGTTATATTCACGATGGAATTTAAAGGAAAGTGTGATACATATTAGAAATCAGATTCACTTAATCAAGAAGGCTGTACTCGAAAGAAGAAGAGTCAGGTACACGGTTAGTGTCAGAGTCGATAAAGCAGTTCTAGGAGGTAGAACTGCTTTATCGACTCTGGTTAGTGTCAAAAAGAAGAACTTTGCGATCAGTTATATCTTCTCTATGGTCATACAAAAATGGAGCGCGAACGTTATATTTAACCATGGACTTATAACGTAACAGTTATAAGTCCATGATTTAACAATGATATTGATTTTGAATATTACATTTTTTGGTATTATTTTTTTGGTTTTTGGTTTGTTAGTTTTTTCAGCTATGCCTCGCCTATATTACATTTAGAACCTCATTTTGTTATTTCGTGTGAAATATGAACTATGAAACATGAAACATATCTAGTCCCGCGGTCCAAATGAATTAGATTTTATAACCTTACTTTTACTATTATCATGTGAGATGATGTCATTCCAAATTAAATGAAAATTAATTAATTAATAAATGAATTTACAGCAATGTGAGTGAGTGATCTCCTATAACAAGATAACTAACAAACTTGCTAATCAATCATTCAAAAAAAAAAATTAATTCGTTCAAAAAGCTGACTTTATTCATTGAGTTTTAATTAACACCATTAATCACTATCGTTTTTATGATTTAATAATAATAATTGATGATTGAATTATATGGACAGTATGTGTATCTGAATCGAGGATCTACATACTTTGACATCTACTAGACTACTGGTGATACATGCATTACAAGGATTGTATTATAATTTTATTATTATTTTTGTCACCCTGAAGTTCTTGTGCTGACTGTTATTATGAAGTTGTATAGTACAACTCCATGCTGTTATCTCAACTCTAAAAACACTCTGATCTATGATCCTGTCACAGTCATCACGATGTAGTGATACCAACCTATTTTATCAAAATATAAAGGAGGTGCTCCAACTCCCATACTGATAACACGGACGGTATTTGACGGTATTTGAACGGTTCAGACGGTATTGTCAGTTCAGAGCCAAAGATCCCGATTGCCTGTCACGATTTAGCGGATTCCCTAGTGAACTGGCTATACGGTACCGGTGGCATTATTCAACTCACAAAATCTATCATTTTCGTACCAAATGCAACTACTAACATTTTAACTCCACTGAGCCGTGTACAGCATTGTTTAGTATTGTTGTTTTATATATAGTTCGATATAAGAGCGATAGTTGCGCTACAGGCAATCGGGACCCTGGACTTGGGAACTGACCCCGGAAATATTTCATTTTCAAGACCCGAGTTGGGTCACCTTCTTGATATTAGCCTATGATCAAATAGGTCGATGTCACTACATCGTGGCTATCGGTAAAATCAAATTGAGTCTGCGCTAGACGCATGAAAAAATGTAAATTTACTGTGAAATGTACAAAAATGTACTGTGTTTTAAATTTTTTTTCATAGATCGTGGTCACATACTGATATCATGGCCCAGTCACGGCCACACGGGTATCACGGTCACAAGATCCAACACACCGTAGGTATATTTGGTACCTATGACTATCAATAACGTAACGGGATAAGCAACATGGCGTAAGTCCTATCCTTTTAACATTAGGCCGTTTTCACCATGATGGAATCAGCGCGCTTTCGTGTACATTTGTGAGATTCGCAATTTCAAATCAAATCGTACGTATATGGCTCGTATTCCAATGCATAGCACATACTTGTACAATTGCATTGATTTTAATCTTTCTCGTAGATGATGAGTAATTATCCAGTTATCAAATGGTAAATATAGTAGTAGGGCTCTTGACCAGGGGACTAAATGCTTTTACAGACGTATTTTAAATTCAGATTGGCTAATTCAAATGGAATTTACTCCAATATTGCTTAATGCAGTTGGAAAGAGCTGGGTTTATAGATTCATTACATATATTACTTGTATAGATCAACACACAATAATACCAGCAAATCATCATAACATTTGTGAGGCGGCATCCCTTTGATATACGCATGGTGCGAAAAAAAACGCCATGTTGCTTATCCCGTTACGTTATTGATAGTCATAGTTGGTACTAATGTCTTTGATCCAACATATACCTAGCTGCACTATATCTAGGAGCAAAGACATTTGTATATATACCTATGTCTAGGAGTATAGCCATCTACGATAGCCATAATCCTGGACTATATTTATTAGTTACCACGTCATTGTTGTAATCGATTGCTATGACATCATCGTTGTTAGACAGATTTAACAGATCTTGCAGTAATAAATGGTCACTATAGTTATCTTATAGTCATCTGTTATATTATTGCCCATGTACCAGGATGCATTGAGGGTTGCGTTGGTTTGCCCGTTTCTTATGGTGTATCAACTCCCCATCCCTTCAACGTTAAAAATCTGTACCAATTCACCGGCCGAATCTTTGAATATACCGATCATACGTGCATGGTGTAGTAGTATGATTTTTGTAACTTTAGTTACAAATACACTCAAAATGACGTTATTACATTGGCTTGGTTGACAGAAACAGTCACTTGTAAAGTAAATGGAGATAGTGAAGTTAAATTGTGCATGATTTAAATTGTAAAGTAATTCATAATAATGCAAATTATATTGCAAGTAGCTTACACCCGTACGATTTATATATGTAATCGAAATCGTGTGAAGTCCGCATACCCCAAACAAATAAGTATTTATATTCAATTCAATTGCATTATCAGTGAACATCCTTTTTAATAAGCATAGCGCATTTGTTCACTTCCACTGCATCTTGAATGCCACTATGCACTGCATCTTAGATACAAATAATTGAGGTTTATAGAAAGCATAACATCAAGTTTTTACAAAACAACACTAGGTACAGCAGCGATCGGTATACCTAAGGATAGCTCAGTCCTCAGGACCCTTACCTAATAAACCACTCGAAATTGTGTGCTAGAGCTAGCTAGCTCCAAGATGCTAGGACTCTGATTGGTTGAGGCTCACTAAAAAAGCTACCAACAATGACAAAATATGATGAAAACAAATCCACGGTCTCTTGGACTGAATAATTCATCACATTTGGAAGCCCACCTCACAAGCAGGGCTAGGATTTTGTGCTAACAACAATGGAAATACACAGAGACCAGACACGTTGCCATGACAACTAGCACTCCTGGGAGATATCAACCAATCAAAGTCTAGCCTCTCGGAGCTAACTGGCACTAGTACGACATTTATTAGGTAAGGGTCCAGTACTTCAGTCGCCATAAGGAACTGGCAAACCAACGCGACCCTCAATGCATCTTAGTGTACACCATACACAACGGATACTAAAACGTGTTCCAGGTCTTTTAAATATGAGTCGCTCAGAAGCAAATCTTGCCTTATCCACTTTCTTCTCAAATAGAGTTAAAAACGTCATTTTTTTCGTCTGGTTGACGTCTATCATATTCTAGAATCAGTTTGTTACAAAACTTGTCTAATCCAGGCATAACAATCATTTAAACTTATGCATTTACTTCAAAACTGGTCTAATCCATCAAGTTGTAGTTTTCAAAACTTGTCTCATCCATTCAACCAATCAACGTGCTGTAAATTGTTACGAAAGCCCATAGCTATATACATGCACCGCCTTTGAACACCTCCTGATAGTTTGGATTCAAAACATTTATTGATTCAAAACTCGTCTTATCCAAATTTTTAATAATGTCATTTTAAAAACTTGCCTTATCCAACCTAAAACAATTAATTTAAAATAAATTAAGCCATTTGATCTGATTTTCAGAATTTAGACAAGTGGAGTCAACCAACTCACTCAATATACTTCAAAATAGGATTAATATGCATTAAGGAAATATATACAATTTTATTTTCCCGTTTATCTCAGAAACTCCAGAACTGGATGAGGCGAGTTTTGCTTCTGAGCGACTCATATGATGATAGTATGGAATTAAACAATCACTAGGCCTACCTTGCACGCTCGGAAGTATTTACCAGTAACCCCCTTAACTTCATCAGACACGGCCAGGTGAATAGTGGTTTGAGCTCCCTCCTTAGGACTCTGAAATATAAAACAATGAAAACGTTCAAGGATCGAATCTAATAATGATCGGATCTTGTCAGCGTTACCTCCACCAAATTTAAAATCGGTATACTGAAAAATCGAAGAAAATGATAAAGAAAGATCGTAAATGTCAAAATATAGGCTGAATATGTGAACAGAAGGGCATAAAATACAAAATTTTACAAGCTTCACAACTGTAATTTTCTTTTGGCGAATTGGAAATTTTCATTTTATAATGTTTGATTGAACTTATTTAAGAGAACAGTTACCTTGAATAGTGCTTGAAGAATGAGAAGAGCGATATGTCTGACTCCAAACGGAAAATTCCTCCATATTTCTGTGTAAATAGTACCAGGGTGACAACTGTTCACTGTGACACCTGTATATACAGAAATATAAGTTCAAATGTGAAATAATTCCACTACATTTGATACCAATTCGAAAACCAGAAAATACCAGAATAACATGAATACAAAATATTTTTGACGAAGATGCCGTTAACAGTGAATAAATATAGGATTGATAAAAAAAATATTGTGCAGAAAAATATGTTGTTTGTAGCACGTTACCTCAATTTACACCCAAAATACTTTTCTTTATATCAATTACAGTACTGTGGACTGACTAGTGATTTGACCTGACTAACGAACTAAAATTTGACAAAATATATATGCATGGTAATAATTGGGCCTACATGTCTATAGAGCAAGTTCTACCAAGTTATTCAGAATTGTCTTGTTTATATCCCTTGTTGAACTTCTTTCTCAATTTTCTCTTATTTTCAATATTTGCTTGAGTGTCTAAAGTAATATAATGGAATCTAACTAACAAAGTGGCTAACTAAGACTTCAAACGCCAATTTTAATTCTGAACCTTATAAAAAAAAACATATTGTGAAAGTTGAATTAATTTATAGTATACAGAATCACTCTTGAGACTGGTTTCCCTTAACTCGAAGGAATAGTGTTAGGCCTAGGATTAGTGAAGAACGTAACCTTTAGATTCAAGCTAATCAAAATCTTCAATCTGAGGTTTGAGACGAACCAACTTAAAGGTTTATTTCAAACGAGCCTTATGGTAGTAGTAAAAGTGATTATAATAGTGGCGGAAGAAGTTCTAATACAAAAAGTAATATACTGATGATTTACTCACGAAAATCATTATTTTTTCATTCAATTGACTTTTTGAACTCAAACGAAATTATTATTATTATTTACTTTTTTTTTAATAACGTCAAAACTTGATACAAAATCATTGTTTCCCTATTAAGGCTATGGGTGAAAAATACGATCATGAATTTAAAAAATGATTATTGTTGCCTTTATATATTAACATAATGTATCAACTAACTTGGTGCGCTACAAAATCTCTCATCTTAGCTCTGAAATATCACCCAGGTAAAAGTGTAACTTGCCTGATTTGGCTAAACGTTTCGCCATTTCGTTGGCAGTCAAAACGTTGGCTAATTTACTGCAACAGTATTCTTGTATTCCAAGAAAAGTATTGGCGTTGTTGAAGTTCAAATCGTTTACATCGAATCTTGCAAATATATGCATAATGGATGCTACAAAGATGATGCGACTTGATGGCGACTTCTTCATCACATCTGAAATGAAATTAATTGAATTAAATGATCGATACGAATATAATATTGTACAATATGTACCAAGAATATACACTTCCGAATATCCATATAACTCCAAGAGCATTATCAGCGAAACGATGTGTACCCTAATTGTTATTGACACTTGATAGAGATGAACAAAAATTATGCTCTGCGGATAAGATAAAAACGTTAATAATTGTAGGATTACACCAGTCAATCTGTATTCATATTTTTCATATTTGCAATTATTTTATATAGGGCCTATAGAATCAAATATGATACTTTTTATTTTGTTTCGATTTCCATCTAATAGAATATGTTCACAATTGGAAACTATGAATGTTATACACAATGGGATCTACACATTTTTTCACAAACACTATAGAAGTTTTCGAGGTGCTTAACGATACCAGCAACAGTTGAATCATATGGGGATACGAATGAACATGAAAATAATAATAATAATGAAACAATGATGAAATAATAAATAATGATAATCATGTTGATAATAATAAGAAATAACAAATAAATATTAATGATAATGAGAAATGATGAGAAATAAGAAATAAGAAATGATGATGATGATGAAACACTGTATGGACGGATGTTTACAAAAACCCATATCTACAGCAGGACTCGAACCCTTGCCCGTCTGACTTCAGATAATAAAATTGTGCATCAACCAAACGGACGGCTCCGACTCTACATTCTTTTCATCTATTATTATCAATTTTTCACATTTTTTCACTTGATACTCTGAAAAAATCCGCAAAGTCTTCACGAATTAAAGACTTGACTGTGGAATAAAATGGAATTATTTCAATATGCATATTTCTTTTTCTCTCATTTTTCTCTAATGATTTATGCAATAGAGGTGATCAAGAAAACACATTCTGTGTATAGGTTTACGTCTTGAAATAAAGGTAATTATCCTCACCAAGTAATAAATTTGTCAACAAAAATGGAGCGAAATGATTAACTTGCATCCCGAATAATAATCCATCTTCGGTGGTCTTCTTTTCCATCTGAGCACACCCAGCATTGTTAATGAGGACGTCGATATGGGTCTCAGTTGCAATGATCTCTTTGGCAAACGCCCGAACCGACGCCAAAGACGCCAGGTCTAGCTTGCGAACTACGACGTTTTCATTGCCGGTGTAGTTGACAATCTCATCTATAAACACAAGTAAAGATGATTAATAATTGATAATTGAAGAGGAAACAAAATTGGTCGTTGTGAAATGATCAAAGAGGGCAAAAAATATGTTTGGAACAGTCAAAGTAGTCCAACTGAAATATCACAAAAATATGTTAATGTATCATTAAATTTAACTAAATATTCTCCATTTGAAAAATGACTAAGATTTGGGAGACCAGAATATAAAATTGGTATTCTTTATATTTTCCATTAAAATGTTCTAAATCAGGAGGAAGATGTATGTTATTGTTAATACTAATATTATCATAGAATATTATTGAATATAAATATAATAAATAATACATACTCATCCGACATATTATTCAATATGGTTCTCGTAACCCTTCTCTCATACATTTTAAATTAGAAGGAACACAGACATAATATAAATGTGATATTTCCAATGAAAATAAACACTATTCATCACTTGAGATGAGTAAACATAAGATAATGTATCGATAAAAACAGTTTAAAGAGTCAAAAAGTAGACTAGACGCCTTTTAGTGTACTCGGTGTTGTCATTGTACATTTACTGAGTGCACTGGGAAAAATGGAGTGACGTTTCTTTTGATACAGTTTTGATTAGTTACCTCTAGCTTGATTCCCCTTGTCCATATCTCTGCATGCTAGAATCACCCGGGCTCGTCTTTGTGCCAAGTCCAGTGCAGTTTCTTTACCGATCCCTGAAAAACATAGCAATTACATTTATAATACTTCATTTGATAAATGTGTACATGAAAGTGAAACTGTAGCCTACAAAGATTGTCTCTAGAGGCACATTGGATAATTGAAATAATAAATTGTAATATTAAGGTGCTATCTTTTTTTTTTTAATTGGAAGGTTACGTTTTCAATTATTCTATTGAAGCCCAGTTTCACTAATCTCAGCTAAGAATTAATCCGAAGACTATTAGTTAGGGTAGGAAAATAACATATGAAACTAAGGGTGATAACAATTCAATCTTATAACTATATTTCCTAATCCATTGACTATTAATTTGTAAAATTGGGCGTCACTTCTATTGACATGGAGAGGGTTGATAAAATATCATTTTTATTAATCTTGTTTACGCAAAAGTAGCGTGAATGAAATTTTTGAATCGTGTACGGCTTGAAGCATAAGTGAAGGTCTGTTTCTGTTGTTTGATACTTGTTAAAACCTATGCAATATAACATAACCAACTGGTTTGAAAAGATAGCAGAGAGACTTTTTCTTCTGCTTAAAGCTGTTCAACTTAGGGAGCTTTGTTTCCACTTAGTTTAACGAAATAAATAATATGAAGTGAATATAAAGATGTTTTAGGCTTGAGCTCCAATGGCTGTGTCAACACTATACCATCTCGTCTAGTCTTAACTTGACCTCTGATAGTAATCCTATGCTAGGATGATAGTGGAATTGAATGCTATTATAAATTGATATAACCCATATTTTTTATCACATAATACTTTTTGAATCCATTGATTAGGAATTAAGTGTTAATCTTTGACCGATAGTTTTACATTATCACTCAAGATGGAATATGAATAGGCCTACACTGAAAATTGTCAAATATGCATGTGAAAAAAAAATGAAAAGGCCAGATATGTTCAGAAAGCCAGAAGAAAAACTATAATCGGTTCTACGGTACTAATTAGATAATTAGTTGCAAAGGCCGGTTGTTTGGAGAACTTGAAAGAAGTATACGTGCATCTTTCTTTTTTTTTATGTGAATATAGATTCATGTTTGGGTGCATCAATTTGGTCCCTCCATATTTGATAATCGAATCTTCTCCAAAATCATTGAACTGTGCTCGTTTTGTGCTGAATTGTGCTGCAAAAAAAATCGTTTCGTACTGCTACCGTATTTTAGTTACTCTGTTTTCAATGAGGAGGGGCCAAGTTGATGCACCTTTCATTTTTGAGCATTTCCAGAAGACCTGCACAAGTGCTGACATGAAATACTGAGATCTGCTCACATTCGATCTCCATCGTTCAAATTAATATTATAAAAAGTATTAAAATGGTTCTTAAAAAAATAACAATATGCGCGTTGACATCCAGATGTGCATTAATGTTTGAATAAGGCCCGGATTCACCAAATATTAACTGGAGTTTAAACCCGGTTTAAATTTATCCAGATTTATATTTAGGAAGCCGTTTCATGAAGCCTAAACTGGGATTAGATTTGACCTAAACTGAGCTTATACTATTTTAATACGAGTTCTTAAACCCAGTTTATTATTAAACCAAGTTTCACAAAGCCAAGTTTAAACTGAAGTTGATGAAATAAATGGCCTAAATGGTACAAATATGCACAGCTAGCGCATGTGTTATTAGAGAAAAAAGCACCGAATATTTTGAATATGCTGGATGAAGCTGATATTTTTGGAATTCCGGAATCATGAATGGTAAAGATATCGAACTCTTGATATTCCATTAATCACAACTAGAAATTTGCATTTGGATGATCCTTCATTTGATCCCTAATTTAACAATTCCTAATTAAAAAATCATTTTATAATACAGCTGAGTTTTTTGTTGGCTGCTGCCATAACTGTGAGTAGATTCACCATAATTTATCTATTATACTGTTCAATTTGAATCGCCAAGAGCTGAATAATTATTAATATTCATTTATGGTTACAGTTCCATTCTCAACATTTTTTGTAACTTTTAATATTATTGTGATGTATGTTTAGTGAAATGGTATTTATAAATAAGGTACACTTATCATTAATTTCAACTTGAAATATTTCAACTTCTATGGATTAGATTTCAACCTCACTTTTACTATGTATCATAAGATCATGTAATTCCAAATTGGATGAAAATAAATAAATATAAATAAATTTTATCCTCAATCACTGATAAAGTCAATCCGCTCTACAATGGATCTTACCAGTTCATTGCACTTGGAGTGTCACTTTCATTATATGGATCAAATTAAAAATAGTCTTCCATTAAATTTGTGTTGCAATTGACCACTAATGATAGGCTGTCTTATCGGCAGGCCACCTTGATCTATACTTCATGTGGGCATTTAGAGATACACTGATAGGCAATGTCAATTTACCCACATAACAAACAGCCCATTTGATTGGATGTTTTGTTTTGTGACGTTTGAGGGCGGGTCAATCACTAGTCGTCAGTTATATGATCGTTGTTTGTACTCCACTGACTTTTATGTGGTAGGTTGACCTTGACGCGTACGTAGTATATAATATTCATTATCTATACGTGGATGATTTTTTAGAATGACTATTTAAAGTTCTGAATATTTTTTATACCAACTTGAGTATACCAATGATTATTGCTATACATCTTTCTAACATTGAACATTCTTTATACAGAGGAAAAGAATACATTACAATTCACAATATCCACAAAGCCTAAAATATAGGCTTGTCTGTGGGTTGATGCGATAATACACGATACTGTGAGAGAGTACAAGTATAGTTATAGGAATTAAATATGATATAGACTACAAATAGTGTGTACAGTGTATTAGCAGATGTATCACGAAAAATCACCAAGAAAAATAATGAAATTAACGAAAAATTAATGGGATAAATGTTTACATAGTACCATGGTGAAAATAAAACAAGTTACAACATGAAACAAATCATAACAAGTTTACTGATAACTACCTGTATTTCCTCCAGTAACAATAACAGTTTTGCCATCCATCCTTTTGGTGCTCTTACATATTCCAACTTGCCATTTCAGGTAAATTTTAAGACCGACAAAAATTGCTATTATAACGAAAAAAGTATTACAACAACAGCAACACAAACAGTCAAACACACACGACATCTTTGAAAAGTCAAATTATCACAGTTTAAAAGACAACACACAAATTTAACGCTGCTATTCGAGATGGAGTTTCATTCTAAATGGCCTCAGAAACTATTTTAGTCGATATAAAATGGTTTTATCTCTGAGTGGTGTTTGTTCTATTGGATAATTTATAATGATAACGTATTTTAAATAATGTATCACATGGACGTTGAACCATTTGAAGAAAAATGTAGATCACTTACAAATATATAACATTTGATTATTAACGCTTAAAATAAGCCCAATAGAAATGTATTGCATCTGTTTGTTTTTTTAATTCGTGACAATCTTCTAGAAGAATCATCATATAATAATCGAAAAATCATTATATAGGCTCATCATATAATTAAAGCTCACTGAATTTTTCAAATGATGCGAATTAATAAATTTGAAAATCAATTAATCGCGAGGTCATTTTTGATTAGAAAAGATTTTATTAAATTCACATATTTTGTATTTCATGTATTATTTCGCTGTGTCTGATAACAACATTTCATTCAAAGATCGTCTTATTTTGATTATCGTAGATGTATATTAAAAAATATTCAATTTGATTTCGATTCACATTATTTCATCGATTGAATATTTGTTCGAAAGTACACAGATTTTGAGATTATCAATGTGATAGCATCACCTTTTAGTTTGAAAAAAAATACAAATAGCCTATATCTGTTGGTTAGTTCGTTACATGAACAACAATAACAATTAGGCTCGTCATGATGCATGGGAAATATGGAGTAAGGATTCAATTTGGCACATTTCAGGAAAACATATCAAAAGTTCTTTAATGTGATTTCATTGTTTACATTCAAAATATTTTTTCACACCACTTCTCAAAGCTAAAATAACGTCACAAAACAACTTCAGTTCATTTCAAAACGCTCACCCTAGAAAAAAAAACTGGAAAGTAAATGCAATACAGACAATATGTACAATATGTGACAAGTCTTGAAATAACAAAGATGTGCAGCTTCAAAATGGTCTCATTGATTCATCCCTATTCTTGATTGGTGAATAATGATTGTATATAAAAATTGCGATGTTGATGAAAAATTATTGTATTTGGAATGATGATTGGTGTTAACAAACACTCCGGAGGAAAATTATTTGGTAAATAAGAGATATAAGAAAATAATTCAAAATGAACCATTTTCATGATGAAGCTTATTTTGAATACATCCAATCGATAGACGATCATGAGTAATACATTGAACTCTATAGCTTTGATCAGCTTTGTCGTTTTCATCGTTTTTATTTCGATTAACTCGAACATTCCGCCCCCCCCCCCCTCCCCCCCCCCCACCCACAAATACGAGTTTTGGCTTGATAACATTAATTTAGTATCCTCTCATCTAACAGAAGTTCCGATAAGATGTGATGATAGTAATGGAATATTTGAAGAAGGAAAATCATACATACATTGAATGTCAACATTATTGCAGGTTTTGTTTTGCTTGTCACCTATCGACATGTTTTTAGATGATAACAATATTCATAGTTCGAAGTCGTTTTTCTCCGGAATTCTAGACACATTCATGTTTACACTTGAAATGATTCATTAAATGATCAAGCCAACAATGACATATGAAATATAATTATTTTAATATTCGCGAATGTAAGAGAAAATCAATTATTTTTCAGATTCACTAAATCTTCACTTTTCTCCCACAGCTTTTTAGCCAAGCCTTCATCTTGTGCAAGAGCTGACATCTTGGCTTCCTATAAAATGCAAATATTACAATATTATTCTATAGTTTATAACACTTCTTCTTGTATATTTCGTAATATTAAACGCTTTGCAATTCATGTTCACTATGTTCGTAGTAATAATCAAAATCATTTTTCATTTTTGTGAATCTATATTCAAATTTAGGAAGTTCCAGTGTACCGTCAGAAGGGATTGTTTTCTACAAATCATAAGAGTAGCGATTATTAATTACAACAATATGTTGGAAAATACGAGAACAGTAATTGGCACCTTTTATTGATTTACACTTATTTATATCGTACTATCTTATCTTCTTGTCTGGCTAGCTACTTTAGATCTTACTACGTTGATAATATTCACCATATTAGCTACTGGTACTGAATATTTGTAATACGATAAATCAATTCAATCTGAATTCTGAATTAACTGAATTGATGTATTCTATAAATAAAGGTGAGTTAATATAAACCTAATGAACTCGTTGTGATTATGATCATTATTGAAATATTTTCTGGACAATATTTCACTTTTCATTTTAAAGGTTATGACATTTCAAAATAAGTAATATTTTTCACTTATATTAGCCTACTTCACTTATTATGTTTCCATTTTTCTTACAATGGGAACAGGTGAATGTGGGACTTTGGGAAATATCATCTGAAACGATTTTCTATAGTAAATAGCTATACAGAGCTCAGTTAGTTTATTTTGAATAGTAAATCTGAAGACAAACCTTGCAGTCTGAGAAATGTTTACCAGTGACGCCCTCAACTTCTTCGGCCACAGCGAGGTAGATTGTCGTCTGTGCGCCTTCAACTGCAGTCTGAATGAAAATAATAATTTAACGATTTGAAATTAGAGTCAAATGACGGTAATTTCAAATGTATTCACCACAGCCTTCTTTATTTAGATCATTCTTCTCTGATTATAGGAAATGAATGAACAAAGAAGGCTGTGGTATTCACCCTGTCAAGTAGGGACAAAGCGCCACCATTTCAAAAATGCATGTATAATGAAATTTAGTATTTTATTGACTGCTATTCAAAAACGTTGGTGACCTCACTATCTAATCAATCAAATATTAGAATGAATAATCAATGAAACCACACATAATAATCATTATATAATAAGATGATGATAATAAGACAAAATAATTCAAAATGACTGACTCATTTTTAATTTCAATATGACTGGAAGTCATAGAGTATGGTATGCCACTCTGCAGTACAAACAAAGAGTATCAAATTTGAGAAAAGAGAGAAAAGAAGAAAAGAAGAGAGGAGAAAGGACAGAGGGCTTGTGTTTCTTCAGACGTATGAGGCCCTATGAGTATAGGCTTCTATCAAGTGACGTCACTCATTATTGAGAGAGACGGACAATAATGTCCACCAGCTGGTATTAACCAATCATAATCTATGATAGTTTACCAGTTGGCTGTATTGCTATGAGAACGATTATTGGTAATTTGTAACTTGAGAGAAGCCTGTATTTTTTTTATCATCATCCATTGTAAGAGCAGAGCGTGGGATAACATCTACCATACTTGAAAAAACGAAAATATATTTTTTTTGGGGGGGGGGGTCGAGAATCACAAGTCAAACGGAATCACAAATTTGGATGATACCTGGCATGAACATATGTCATCATCTAACTCGATAATGTGTAGTTTTGAGCCGCAATCGATTAAACAACTTCTGATAAAACCATCCCAAATTTTCGAAAATCCGAATATAGCCCAGAGGGCTAAAAAATGAAGAAATGAAGAAATATTTTCTCCGAATGGATGCAAATTTTCTCGAAATTCAATCACACAGATTAAACACATCATTACGAAGTTCATCATTTATATCGCATGAACCGTTTTGAAGAGAAAAATATATAATGTGAAGTTTCTAGATGAGCATATCAAAGACTGAATTTCAACGTACTAGAAAGAAGTGTTTCTGGTATTTGTTTTTACAAGTCAAACGAAGAACAATCTTTTTGATGAAAATTGGTATTCATATTTGTCATCTAACTCAATACTGTTTAGTTTTGAAGCGTAATCGGTTGAGCTACTTTTGATGAAAGTGAATTTGAAATTTTTAAAAACCTCAGAAAAAGAGCCCAGGTGAGAAAATATGAAAAAATATTTCCTCCAAATAAACTCAAATTCATACGTGATTCAACACACAAATGATACACATTAATCCATAGTTTTAATGAATCGGATGAACCGTTTCATAGATAAAAACAATAATTTTATTTTTTTAATATCAATTATGGCTGTAAAGAAAGCAATTATCATGATCAACAAGTAGAACCAATTAGATTGTGAAACGATTGCATCGTTAAACCATAGAGTAATGAAGTTGAAAAACTTCATTACCTTATGAATGTATACTATTTTATGCCGTACAATGTAATGGATGCCATGCAATGTAATGGATGCCATGCATTGTAATGAAATGAAGTGTCAGAGATCTAGAAAAGAGAGTCGTCAGTGAATAAATACACACTCACAGCTCACATGATAGAGAGTTTGAATAAGGTATATACCTTACAAGGTATTATTCACTGCACACATTAACTATTTACAATATATTTTTGTCGAGTTTCTAAAATAATTCCCACCTTGCAAAAGTATGTGGTTATGAATTCGGATATTCTCAAAGCCCAGGGTGGCATGTGCCTGAAAATATCAGTGTGTATCGTTCCAGGATGCAGACTATTGACAGTCACTCCTGAAAAACACACGAAAAATTAAAACTTGACATCAGATAAGGTGAGTGTAATTAAATTCATATAATTCTTTCTCTTCCTCCTAATCTCCACGGGAGGAAATGTGAGAGATCGAACAATTCAACATGGCAGTAATTAAAATAATAACTCAGTAAAAACATCCTGAACCTCTCGGCTTCTTGCAAGTAATTAAATAAGGTGTATGGTGTAATAATCATGTATAATGTAACACAAAGTACAATTTGGTACAAAGTTGTGTAGGTGGTAGTAGTAAAAAGTTTGTAGACAAAAGCAGCATATACGTTGTAAGATAAGCGAGATGTGCCTATGTATATGAAGTATAATTGAAAACTCTACACACCTTGACGTATATAAAATATACTTCAGTCGACTCTAGAAAGCCGTGAATCTCTCCTACATCCTGTTGCTAACATTTCTATCTATTTGAAGAATGAAACCCATATATTTAATTATTTTCTTCAAAACGGCTGATTCGAACCGCATACAAATTTGAAATGGTGTCTCGTTCTTGTGTTCACATTCGGTAAAAATTTGATTTTTTTTTGGAGTGATTGAATTTTCCAAATTTTCTTGCCCAGCCTTATCTCATGAGATTTTTAGAAACTTTGAGATGGTGTTCCTCAAAAATGGTGAACCGATTACACCCAAAAACTTCAAAGTTCCAAGTTGGAAGAGTCTGCGTGTACATAAAAAGTTTCATATTAATCAGTCAAACCTCGAGATCTATGCAGTCCCTGAACAAACAAAAAGACAAAGTTTCATAAGAATGGGGTGGAGGGGTCTTCGTTATTTCTCGTCCAGTAAAGTAATAATGTAATGATTATAACTAACAATATAGTAAGTGATGTAATAGTGATGTTATTGTTGTGATAAGTGCCCAACAGTTTTCCCCAAATCATGATCCCCATTCACAACTTCGTATAGTTTTACTTTGTTTGCCCTACTTGTCTAGTTGATATGGGAACGTGGCCAACCTGCTATCTCCATATAATTTGTTGAACAATAATGTAATTCACAGAATAACCGAACATATATTTATGTTTCAATTATCATTAGCCTATATGGGTCAATATTCATATTATCTCAAACTTGAAATTTTCATACACTGTCCAGAAATTCATTTTACTATTTTTTCCATGTTCACGAACCAGTGTGATTGGATAAAATTGTGTAGTTGGATTCCGAGGTAGCTGTATGCTCTCTAATTAATATGTTATTATTTTTTTCTGGAATTCAATCAGTTTTAAGATAATACGTCAATGATTTCCATCACATTCTTGGTAACTAGGAAAACGCCGTATATGCGTTGTTAGACGAGTGGATAGTAATAGTATGTCCACTTTTTTGCCAAACTTTTGCCTACATTCGCCAATTGGGTGACATTCAAGTTGGAAATGGGTGAAAACTGCTTCGAGTGGTACCAATTTAGCACATTTTATAGTTTTTCTTCGAAATGGCTCACCCGATCAAGCTGAAAGTTTTCAGAAATGTGTATCATAATGTAACTCAACTTCACGAAAAATTTCATTTTTTTTAAATAAAAATATTTTCTTTTTTTCCGACGTGATATTCTAATGGGTATTTTTGAAATTTCTAAAATTCATAAAAAAAAAAAAAAGTTATCGCACGATGATGCCACAAAACTGTACAGATCTAAATTAGATGAGGAACTATAATAAGAAAAAGTTTGAAGTTGATAGCTGTAGCCGTTTGACCTGTGGAGAACCGACAAAAAAACATAAAAAAAACATAAAAACGAACACCAATTTTTTCAGTATGTCAACTTGAATCCTCGCTAAGGCTCGTCCAATCATGGATGTATAATCTTGAAACTGATTCAATTCACAAAAATAGAACGGCATATTGATTGAAGAGCATAAAATCATCTTCGGGTTGATATATGCTTCTTACTAGATTTCCTATCCCACAAATAAATCCTTCTAGGGTTTTGTAGATTCATGTCCCGTGTCAATTTTATTTTGTTATCTAATGAAGAGCCTCAAAAAAAATCAATTGCACTGATTCTTGAACATAGACAAAAAATAGTAGGCCTAAAGATGAATTAATCTATTTTATAAGCATCATTGATCATGATTAGGTCATAGAGGAAAGATCAAATAATATACTACCAAGACATGTCACGCAATGAATGAAACTGATACCCACTTAACTACTTTATGGTTATTATCAATGGTAATATACATGAATTATATTTCATTTTCAGTTGTAAATCACAATAGTGATATATAATACACTTGATAAGATGTTGGACTCATCTGTTACAATATAAAAATGAAATAATTAATGTGAACTAGAGAAACCATACTAATTTAAGTCAGATATACTGATAATATTGGTGGAATAGTTCAGGGCATATTCAATAATTCACTATAATTTGATATTTTATTACCAATCCCTTCTAACCTCCTCACCTGGAGTGCTCACGCGCACACGCAGACCGCTAGAAAGCGCTATAGGTATGCTGGAATGTGCTGCTGCCCACCAAGGCCGTTCTTTGAGTGGCTAGCATAAATACTAATTATTGCAGACATGGACGCGGGGAGTGGAGGTGTGTACGGGGATTCATTTTTGTTTTGCCATGAAGAGTGAGACTATTTGTCATAAGACTGTCTTAGACCCAGTTTCACCAACTTCAGTTTAAACTTGGCTTTGTAAAACTTGGTGTAATGATAAACTGAGTTAAATGCCATGTGGATGAGCTCAGTTTAGGTCAAATCTAATCCCGGTTTGGGCTCCATAAAACGGCTTTCTGATTATAAACCTGGATTAAAAATTTAAACCGGGTTTAAACTCCAGTTAATAGTTGGTGATATGAGGCCCTAGTGGCATATATTTCATCTATGATTATTTGTAACTTCACTTATTTTTTCATCAATGGAACAAATTTGTTCATTTCATTCATTTTATATATTTTTTAGAATCCTATCATTTTCAGCATTTGAGTTATATTTGAAAATACATGTTCGTACTTTGCTTTTCTCGTGATATTGTTGATGTATTTTCCAAATTTACTCACCAGTTCCAGATAGTTTTCTTGACAATTCGTTTGCGAAAAGCACATTACACAATTTACTGTAGCAATAAACTTGTATGTCTGTGAAATCTTTCTCAAAGTTTAAATTGTCGATATCAAACTTGGCATAACGATGAGCTAATGATGAGACGAAGATAATGCGACTGGGAGCTGACTTCTTGAGCAAATCTGAAAATAAAATTGAGTTAATATTGATCAATAGAATCAAGTATTCAGAAAAAAACTCATTCAATTGATATAATATGAGGAAATTAGGAGTTATAATTGATTGTATCTCTATTTTCATTTATTACAATTCGTTTGGAAATGATATTTTATAATTAATATCGGATAAATCTTTAGTTGATAGATCACAAGTGTGAATGCTCATTTCACAACCTCGTGAAACTATTGATAATAAACAAGTGTACAAAAATACCAGGGTGAGTGTCGATCAATAAAAGGTGAAGTTTTATCGAAAATACTGATAAAAATGAAACTCGTCGGCCAGTTGAACAATTTGTGAGAAAAGACAATTCGAAATGTTGTGAGACCTAAGAAGAACAATGACAAGGGTAGAAAATAGGAAAATATTTCCGTCAAAAACATGAACATTTTCATAGTATTTAACCACAAGAATGGTAATACATTTCATCAAAGTTCTACAAGTCTCAGGTCGACGTATATTGAACAAAAACCTTTTCCGAATCAATTGAATAAAATGAAATAATCAAGAGGTAAATTAAATTGGGGCTGCATAGCAATTGAAGTAATCAACAGGTAAAACTACAGGTAAATATTACAAAGGTTACTAAAGCCATAACTTGGTGTATTATAAAGTTGAACAGTCTCTTTTTGTTTGTCTTGCACTTTCTGTACTATTTATTAAGATCTTGCACTTTGTTTGTAAAAGCACATATGCCGCACTTTCCTGTTTGTTTGCCACTAGCAATAGTTCAGAAAGTGCAACACCAGCTGCGAATGCACTGATGCATTGACTTTTCAATACACTACATTCTACTTAAACTTAGACTGCTTTAAATTTGAACCACCAGAATGCGTAGACTGTTTCTTTCGCGGAGTACAGAATGAATTTGTTGACAATATCTATTGGCTGCAAGTAAGGATGCGGCGGAAGTCAACGACATCATGTTGATTATTGTCATTTCTGTACAGCTATCACAATCGATTTTCTAGCACTGTCACTTACAAGTGAGGCTGTAAACATGATTTATCTTCAACATATCTTCTCGCTACAAATCCCATTGATTGAATTGATTTTCAACTTCTAGTTTTAGAGCTGAATGGTATTTTGATTCATAAATATATTTTGCTAGTCTGTACAGATTTAAAAAAATAGATATACGGAGAATGAATTGAAAAATGGCCGCTACAAATCTCAAACTGTATTGATTTTCTATTTGTATAGGTCATTCTTATTTTTCTGTACAGTCTGTACAGATTTTGAAAAATAGATATACGGAAAATGAATGGAAAAATAATCGCTACAAATCTCATCAACTGTATTAATTTTCGATTTGTAGTTTTAGAACTGAATGATATTCTGATTCAGAAATATATTTCAACACTCTGTACTTGTCGAATCAAGAAAAAAATGAAAATGGATGGATAGTATGATTTATATTTCGAACGATTCCAACCATAAAATATAGGTGTATAACGAAAATAGATATTGTATCTTTTTCTTCACTACATTGTGTCCATGTCTGAACCATAATTCTGGAGATATTTTTTTAATTAAAACAATTGAAATTATTTATCTCACCAACGAGAAGATTTGTGAGCAAGAATCCACCAAAGTGATTGACTTGCATTCCCAGTTGGATGCCGTCTTGAGTCTTCCTGTTACCAAGTCCTCCAGCGCCAGCATTGTTTATCAACACATCAATATGTTCCTCAGTGGTTATCATTTCGTGGGCAAAATCTCGTACCGAAGTCAATGAAGCCAAATCAAGATGGTGGACGAAAATCTCGTTATTGCCGGTGCTGCAAACAATCTCGTCTAAAAAAGAAAAAAAAAATATATATATATATATGTATATATATATATATATATATATATATATATATATATATATATATATATATACATATATATATATATATATATATATATATATATATATATAAATATTTATATATATATATATATATATATATATATATATATATATATAAATATATATATATATATATATATATACATATAGGGGCCTATATATATATATATATATATACATATAGGGGCCCATATATATATATATATATATATATATATATATATATATATATATATATATATATATATATATATTATATATATATATATATATATATATATATATATATATATATATATATATATATATATATATATATATATATATACCAGTATATAACTATACTGAATGTGTCCTTGAATATAATACATATGAATATTTCTAATCAGCCTCCACCATCCAATATATACAATTGCAATGCTGTCATAAGCGATACAGAATGATAAAATGAAATTAGCGCAGAATGGCCTCGCTGTCGACACCCGTTGAAACCTTAACACTGACAAAAATGAAATTATTGATAAATTGAAGATGGTGAAAATGAAATTTAACAGACCTAAAAAACTGTAGGGCCTAAATGAAGAAGTGAGATTATGGAGTAGATGAGTGGATGAAAAAAAAAATGAACCAATATGACTTATCTTTCGTATAATGTATAGTTTTTTTTGACGTCCATAACGCTACTGATATTTTTGGTAAAATATAATTTCTGACAAAATTATTTGAAAAAATGATATAAATCATGATTATAAAATGTTATTGAATATTTTCATGATATTTTTTTTATATTTATAAGGAATGATAACTCTATCAGTCTGATTCATGACCTACTCTTACATAGGCCCAGACCAATTTTGTATTGTAAATTTGATATATGAGGTGCACACACTTGAAAACGACTTATTAGAAATATTGACAACAACAATAATGTGGTTTCAGTTTCAAGTGATTAATTTGGATTATAGCCTGACTGGAAATGTATAACTAGTGTGAGTAACTTCAATACCCACACTGTACCAACACTGTAAGTTGAAAATATATCGTGCTCAATCATTAAGCTGATCTTTTCTATTTTTGCTCGATTACTTTCTAGTAAAATTATTTCTATTTTTCATCGGACCTACTTGGATGACCATAAAATCAATGGTCTATATTCATCATGATTTTTTTTTCGATTTACAATTTTACTTCTGAGTATTCTGAGTTCAATTCATGAATTTATGATTATTTCAAAATGATTAATCAAAGTCTACTATTTCATCCTGAAAGTAACAAAACAAGTCTGCCGATACTTGTATTACATATGTTCATCAATTGATTGATTATTTTATATAGATTCATAGTCAAAATTGTATCGACGAAAGTTGTGGGTGTTCTATCAACAAAGTTTCTTTAAAAGGATCTATTATTACGTAATCTCGCTGCATCTCTGATGAATTGAAGATTCTGAAGGATGCAGTTGCGTTTGTAATTGTGAACCGCGTTCTGAATCACCGTGAATATATATATATATATATATATATATATATATATATATATATATATATATATATATATATATATATATATATATATATATATATATATATACATATATATATATATATATATATATATATATATATATATATATAAATATATATATATGTATATGAATATATATATATATATATATATATATATATATATATATATATATGTATATATATATATATATATATATATATATATATATATATATATATATATATATACATATATATATATATATATATATATATATATATTTATATATATATATATATATATATATATGTAGAAATAAATCTTTATTGGACTATGTCATGGTATACATGATTGCCTTTTGACACATAATAATAATCAATTACAAAATTGATGAAGTAGAAAAAACACATAATAATAATAAATCACACATGAATGATTGATAAAAAAATGATTGTAGAATATAATAGGATAGTAATAAGCAGTAGCCTGATATGAAAAAGTATTAGTATGAACAGAGAAATGAAAATGATATGAAAATAATAAGAAAAAAAAGAAGAAGAATTATGCTATGAATGTGATGAGTACAAATGGTTTCTCAAAATGGCAATAGATCCTTTCAAGGTTTAAAATACCTATCAAATTGATGAAATCACTGTTTGGACTGAATTTATTTAGTTATATTTATTTATATTGGGTTTAACGACGCACTGTAATGATGACTAAGATCTATGGGCGTCGGATGGATGATTAATCAGATGATGGGATGATGAGATGAAGGTTTGTATGGGTAATGGGAAGGACAGTGGGAAGGAAGCGGTCGTGGCCTATATTGTGGGAAGCATCCCGGCATTAGCCTAGACTATACAGAGGGAAACCACAAAAAAAACCTGTAAAGATGGACGGTAGCGAGGATCGAACCGGGTCTGACATGCCCACTACCTCCCGGGTCACATGGAGCAAGTGAGTTAATCACTCAGCTACCTGTGCCGGTATATATATATATGTATATATATTTTTTTTTCTATTTTTTCATTCAATATATATATATATATATATATATATATATATATATATATATATATATATATATATATATATATATATATATATATTTAAAAGGACCTCAGCTACACATTGAGGGTGATAGAAGTGTGTTTTATTTAGGCAGACAACCTTCAATCATGTTTCGTGGCTACAAGTACAATTACCTCTTGCTTGGCACCCTCTTGCCAAGTCACGACAAGCCAGAATCACCTTCGCTCCCCTCCTGGCCAAATCCCGAGCAGTTTCTTTACCGATTCCTGACAAACAAACAATAACGTTGTCAACCAGGAACCAGATAATTAGTATCACTGAAGTATGTTGACAAACTCATAATGTTCATGAACCCTGACAAATAACAGGCCAAGCCATGAAAAAAATGTATATATTCATATATATTCATATATATATATATATATATAAATATATATATATATATATATATATATATATATATATATATATATATATATATATATATATATATATATTTATATATGATATGTGTATACCTGAAGCCATGATAACGTTGAAATATTTGTCAACCCTATCAAATATAGACATACACAATTGATTAGTTTTTGGGTATCAATTCAAAACTTTCTCAGCAAAGTAACATGTTCAGGTTAACTACGAAGAAGTGAATTGATTCACAAAAATTAAAATTAAAACAATATGCACAATGGCCTTCTTATAGGAAAGCATGAACAGAAGAAGACTATGCCACTGCACCGAATATGTTCAATCCTGATTTTTCTGAAATTATGAATATTCTATTTTAACTAGGCAAACGCGTTATGTGTTTCCGCGTTGATGGATGAGCTGGAACATATCAACTTATCTTTGGATTGGTTATTATATATATATATATATATATATATATATATATATATATATATATATATATATATATATATATATATACACCTTGAGATCCAAACCATTACATAACTGCCATCTTATTTTCCATTAATAATTTATATGATAATCTATATGATATATGATTATATGATAAGAAGGCTTTGTTTTAATCGTTCACAATCAAGTGGTGACACTTGTTGCTTTGATTTAATAGGTATCCTAATAGCTTTGAATAATTAACACAAATAACATTATATATTTTTTTACATCGAAACGGCTGATCCGATTTGAGTGAAAGTTCGGAATAATGTGTATCATTATCAGATTAAAATTCTCTAAGAATTTGAATCCTCTCAGATGAAATGTTTTTCACGAACGTTTTCCTCTGGGTTATTCTAATGGGATTTTTGAAAACTGTGGAATGAGTTTTCTCAGAAGTGGTTCGACCGATCAAGCCTCAAAACCATACAGCATCAAGCCAGATAGAGGTTCATGTGTGTGCCAAGTTTCATCATGGTTTGAATTTTTGTTTGACCTGTAGAGCGCGAACAAAAAAAAAAAAAAAAAAAAACACATTCGATTTTTCAAGTACAGTGAAATTGAGTCTTCGCTACGCTCATCCAATAACAGATAACTAATATATTTCGTATGAGTGAAGTCTAAATGACACATAAAGTACAATTGAAAGCATTCAAGAAAAAATGTAACGATTTGCTAGATTTGTTATAGTTTATGCCTATGTGGTCTTATTTGGGAAATGGACGTTCTGAGTTTAAACCACTGTTTCACCTGATATAATAATAGTCAAATTGATTCTCTCTCTATTTCCACGTGGGATTGTGATAAATGCATCAAAAAATTATGAGTGAAAACTTATCAACTATTGATAGAAATATGTTATATCTTTGTTCGTAGACACATGAAATTAGATCAGTTCTTATGAAAATGAGTAGGTCGATTAAATAGATCTCTTGTTGCCAATAATCGTTCAATTTGTTTGAAAAAATTGGTGGACAGGTTGTGTTTGTCCCAAGGATCATACCAGTGAAGCCATTCATTCTTGGTAGAAGTGATGAAGTCGATCCAAACAAATAGATGGTCTTGGTACTTTCAGTGGCCCTAATTGGTACACACCATATATCACCTTGGAATAATATATATGCATTACCAATATTTATTTCACTACTATCTATTCACTCAAGTTATGGAATTTAATGCCATCATAACGCTATAATGAGCCCAATAATAATCTAGTTATTTAATATATTATATTTCTGATGGTTGAATATACTTATCTCAATTGAACATAATGGGCTATGCATTTATCTGAGTGATTCATTGATGACCAAACATAAATAGCAAGTCACTTGTAGTATGTAGTATAATATGTATATATATATATTATTTATTGATGATAATATATAGGATCAATCGATCAATTTGATTCATGAAATCATAGAATGATAATTAAGAACATCTTAAATTTGTGAGGAAGTTAGCAAAAGATGAAAATAAAAATGTAAAACAAATTTTTAAAACCATTTTGACAATTTTCCAAGAGTATAAATCAAATTCATTGAAGTATTTTCGAATGATTTTCAAATGATTTTTTCTCACCTGTATTCGCTCCTGTCACAATCACAGTTTTACCAACCATCCGCTTACTACCATTGTACACTCCAGTCGTCAGTTTCATGTACACTTTCCAAAGAAAAAAAAGCACAGTGATGACCAGTGCAGTTTTGATACACGCACACAATACACAGTCAAAAATACACGACATCTTCGATATAAACACTTCCAACTGAACAAATACACTTTCATTCATTTAATAGTTATAATTATATCACTTTCATCATTGCTTTTATCACAGAGCTTCTATCATAACTGTATTGGCAATTTAAAACTTGATATTAATATCTATACATTAACATATTTCATTGCACATTTGAGTTCTAATTGAACTGAAGTATTTTATAAAACATTCAATGTTATTTCAACCCAATTTATAGAGTTGGAAATTCAACAGTCAATTTGTACGAAGTACATTTGTGAATGAGAGGTTTTAAAACGAAGTTGGTTACCGAACAATCGTTAGCGTTTAGTTTCGTATTGGTTTGTATGCTCATTATTATTATAATTGGTTTAGTATCGGTATCCTGATAGTAGCAGTAAGAAGGTTTTGCAATTATTCAATACACTTATTTAAATTTTAAATACGTGAATGACAATGGTTTTCTGTCTATGTGGTCAACATATGGTAGGCTACTATCATAGACAGGATACAAAACAAATTTCCATTTATATACACTTCAAATTTGCGTACTATCTTTATGTATTCATTCAATTTATATTTAAAATTCGATATTGATGAAATTAAAAATGAAAAACTGTTTTTTGTACTCATTATTCTACTTTCGAACCCAGAACAATCCAAA
>OZ023331.1:22214697-22614697 GCA_964007535.1 Brachyptera risi | reverse complement strand
GTCAATTAGACGTATAAAATGAAGATTATATAATGTTGAATATAAATAATATGAGGATGAATAATAATTGGGATATGAACTTTTTTTTCATTCTATATTTTGTAGTGGTTTTGATTTTGTTAGTTTGTAATAAGACACTGTATACTAAAAATATACTTTATTCATCATTTGAGACAATATCACATGAGATGATCAAATATAAAAATCGTGCATATACTGACAAGAAAACCTATCTGAAACTAGTCATTCTTTCATTTTCTTTTCAATTCAACTAAATCTTCACTTTTCGCCCACATTTTTTTAGCCAAGCCTTTATCTTTAGCCAAAGCTGACATCTCAGCTTCCTGCAGAAAAACAAAAAGAGAAATATCACATTTTCAAGCACGCACAGTCATAGGAAATGTTAACTGAAACATATTTGAAACAAAATCTACAGAATTGTTCAAAACTTCCTATCCAAAACTGTAGAAATCATTGGAGTACTCAATTCACAATTTGAGTTTGAGTTTGGATTTATTTGGTTGCTCATATCATAGAGAGGTATACTCATATTCAACGAACCACAGCCTTCTTTATTCAGACCATTCTGTTCTGAGAAGAGCCTGTCATATGCAACCAAGAAGGCTGTGCAACGAACCACAGCCTTCTTCAGTCAGATCATTCTGTTCTATAGGTTCTATCTATGGTTCTATAGAGTGTTAGCACATAACAAACGACGAACAATCGTTACTATAGCAATACAGCGAACTGATGAATTACCAAACATTCTGATTGGTCAATTCCAACTGGTGCACATTGTTGTCTCACTCTTTCAACAATGGGTGACGTCAGCAGTTAAGAATACCCTATTTGGAAAGATTGTCTTATCTATAAATAAAGAAGGCTGTGCAATGAAGAATACACACCTTGCAGTCAACGAAGTATTTCCCAGTAACACCTTCAACTTCTTCAGCCACAGCCAGGTAGATTGACGTTTGTGCACCTTCAACAGCAGTCTGAAATTGAAAAAAAATATGTCAAATACAGACGCATGTTTTTATGAACGTCATTCCATTTTTTCAACCAAGACACTGAAAATTTCATGTTTCATATTTGTTATATTCTCCAAATTACCACATGGAAAATAATTGAGGCCCGATATTACCGAGTCCAGTTAGCATTTATCTGATAGTTGATGAAAAAAAATACCACAGGTAACCATGGTGATGAAAACTTTGAACTGTCAGATAGAGGCTAACTGGGCTTGGTAATACCGGGCCTGAATCAAATTTCACTTCGTTTTTTTTTCTCACTGCACAAAATACAATATATATACATATATATATGATTTGTTTTTTTGAATTTCGGCAATACGGTTGTCACTTGGACAAAGTAGAGCAATAGCAACAAATTTTAATTAGGGAAAAACATCGAAATAGTGATATTATCTTAGAGTAGTAAAATATTTGATATTCGTAGGAATAATCACGTATAATTAATTAATTACCTAATGAATGAATCATACACTAGAGAGGAATAATATAAAGCACAATAAAAAGAATATATTAAACAAATCACGTAGCTCAATTGAACAACTGGGAAACTCTTGGACATGAAAGCTTTTGTTTGATAGAGATCAGATTGAGACCTTAATTAATTAGCTGTTGACCATATAGGTGATTTGTCAGTATTGCAGTTGAACCCTTCAAGGCCAGCATGCTTATGTAATAAAGTGTTTGCTTCTTTATTTTATAATTATTCTAATACATATATATATATATATATATATATATATATATATATATATATATATATATATATATATTTATATATATATATATGTATATATATATATATATATATATATATATATATATATATATATATATATATATATATATATGAATATATATATATATATATATATATATATATATATATATATATATATATATATATATATATATATATATATATGGTAAACTAATTTCTACGGTGAAACCACGTACTTGAAAATTTGCGTCTCGACGTTTCGACGGAATTTCACCCGTCATCCTCAGGAGTGTAGTTCGGTGAAAGCTCAGCCAACTAAGTTACCAACTTAGTTGGCTGAGCTTTCACCGAACTACACTCCTGAGGATGACGGGTGAAATTCCGTCGAAACGTCGAGACGCAAATTTTCAAGTACGTGGTTTCACCGTAGAAATTAGTTTACCATCCAATATTGGCCACGAGAATCTACGTGAACATACATATATATATATATATATATATATATATATATATATATATATATATATATATATATATATATATATAAATATATATATATATATATATATATATATATATATATATATATATATATACATATATTACAATGCTATCGAATTCATGGTATTTTTATTATACCGTATTTACATTTATTACGAAATATGCCCACCTTGCAAAAATGTTTCATAAAAAAACCGGTGATACCCAGAGCCCAGGATGGCATATTTCTGAAAATCTCTGTGTGTATCGCTCCAGGATGTAGACTATTTACAGTAACTCCTGAAAAATATAGAAACTGGAAATATAAATGTTCTTCATTCAATACCCAGTACATCAAAAATATTGGAATATTTATTAACCTCACATGTTTCAACTAAGTAGTAAACAGGGAGAAACTATGATAACTATCTTCTTCATTTAATAGCGTATATGTGAATAAATTGAAGATCCAATTATTTTTACTCTATATCCAGAAGAATGCTACTTGACTCTTCCATAATCTTTCTTTCATTCGACTGTTTATTATTAATTTTTGGGTTTTTCAAATTTTAGCCTCTTTCATTTTGAGACTAAACAGCAACTGATCCCAATAGAACATATGCTTATTTCTTTACATTTTTTGTATGATCGTTTGTGTGTTTAAATGAATGAACAAATAAATGAATAGATGAATAAATGAACAAATAAACAAATAAACAAATCTTATTAATCAGCTCACCAGTCCCAGACAGTTTTCTCGACAATTCGTTAGCAGTAAGTACATTACATAATTTGCTGTAGCAATATACTTGGATATCCTCAAATCCTTTCTCGAAATTTAAATTGTCGACATCAAACTTCGCATAATGATGCGCTAATGATGAGACAAAGATAATACGACTAGGTGATGACTTCTTGAGCAAACCTGAAAATATAAAATTAGGAATATACATTATATTTTATTTTCTACGAGATTAGTACAGGCGGGCCCGTGAACACGCTATAGACAGTCGTTCGGAAGTCAAGTCCTGGGTTCGATTCCCACCATGGCCAACCATTCTAAAGAAGATTTTTTGTGATTTCCCTACGACATTATTTTGTTTTCAACCCCACCAACAGCTAGGTACGAATGAGCAGGTTATAATGAAACGATGAAGTGATAATAGGTAAAAAAAGACGTTCATGAAAACCCATACCTTATGTGGGTCTCGACTCTCGAGCCCACGCCCAACCTAATTTCAGTTTCCACCGAAGTGAGCGATAGTTGACTGAGGCACGGGGATGGCCCCTCTGGCATTCATTCAAAGTTATTACTGGGATGGCTCCTTAACATTCGACCACGACCGACTTCTTTCCACTATCCAAAACCACAATAAAATAAACTTTCATCTCATTTTCCATTCATATCATTCATCGACGCCAATAGATCTTACATAGTCATCATAAGAGTACTAAGGCCCAGTATTACCACGGCCAGTTAGTATTTATCTGAGAGTTGGTGAAAACAAATAGCAAGTTTGAACTGTCAGATAAAGGCTAACTGGACTTGGTAATACCGTGCCTAAGGGCCGGTATTATAAAGAATAGTTATGCGTCCAAATAGCGCTATTTGGCCACATAACGAGGTCTGAATAGCTAATTGACAGTATTATGAGCACCAGGTTAGACTGTTCGTACGCATAAACTGGCCAAATAGCTATTCGGTGCTGAGACCACCTAATAAATCCTTATTTGGTCAAATAGCTTATGTGGTAGGTTAGCTTTATAATACCAGCCCTAAGATGAATAAATAAATATCAATACGGACTTTTTCATAAAGAAATCTCAAGAACAAAATGACTGCAATTGTTCTTATTCCATGTTTTTTGTTTCCAGACTTTTACAGGTACTGCTGAATTACTACAATTTAGTAAGCATGGTAGATGGTTGATTATTAGATTGTTTGATCCAAGGCGAAGATTATTAACAGTGAAGTAAGAAAGTAGTTGACAGTGAGGTGACAGTAAAGGTTATTTTGCACAACAAATGTCTTTAATTAGGGCCTATTTTATCATTGTTATACTAGGCAAACGCGTTATGTGTTTCCGCGTTGATGGATGAGCTGGAACAATATATCAACATATCTTTGGATTGTTTATATATATATATATATATATATATATATATATATATATATATATATATATATATATATATATATATATATATATCCACCTTGAGATCCAAACCATTACGTCACTACACTCTTATTTCCCAATTGATTTCTATGATCATAAAGAAGGCTTTGTTTTAATCGTTTTCGATCAAATGGTGACACCTGTGGCTTGGATTCAATTGATATCTTAATAGCTTTGAGTGATTTAAAAAATTAGATTAAATATTTTTGTACATCAAAACGGTTGATTTGATTTGACTGAGAGTTTGAAATAATATGTATAATCATTATATCGAAATTCCCTGAAAATTAAATTTTCTCGAAGGAAATATTTTTCACGAATGTTTTTCTCTGGGTTATTCTCATGGGATTTTTGAAAACTTTGAAATGAGTTTTCTCACAAGTGGTTCAACCGATTGCGCCTCAAAACTATACAATACAGTATCTAATTAGATAAGAACACTAATGTATGTCAAGTTTCAATTGATTTCGAATTTTTGTTTGACCTGTGGAGCGCGAAAAAAAGAAAAAAAGCACTTTTTTTCGGGTATGGTGAAATTGAGTCTTCGCTTCGCTCATCCAATCAAGAATATTCTCCATTTTTGAATGTCAATGGTTAACATCGAATGGTTTCTGTAGAAGCTTTCTTAAAAGAACTCGGTTTCCTCAGTCTTATGCGTTCTTACATTTCGAAACTGAAGCTTGATCAATTGACACCTCGAGGTTTTCGATTACGATCCGTGGAGATTCTGGACGCATTTCTTTACTTCTTCATGCTTATTAAAATAAAACAACTTCATTATTGATGAGCGTAGCGAAGTCTCCATCCCACTCTTATAGGGCTTTGTCTGTGTGTTTTTTTTTTTTTTTTTTTTTTTTTTTTTGTAAGCACTTCACAGGTCGCAAGGGTTGACTGATCAACATGAAACTTTTTTTGTACACCCAAACTCATCCAACTTAGAACTGTATAGTTTTTGGGATGAATCGGTCGAACCGATTTTGAGAATCATCATCTCAAAGTTTCTAAAAACCCCATAAGATTTGGCTGGGCGGAAAATGTTGAAAAATAAAATCTTTTCAAATGGGATGAAATTTTCTCTAAATGTGTATACATGGATTTTACACATTATTACGATTTTTTAAGCAATTCTGATCAGTCGTTTTGGAGAAAAAAAATAAAATGACTGATAATATTCATAAAATATATCATAAAAATTATGACAGAATTAAGTTGTCGAGATTCACTGCTTTCTAGATTCAAGAGTTGACCAACAATGAAGTATTTTTTATATGCGTCAAGGTGTGTAGAATACCAGAGTCAATGAAGTGGCAAGAGTAGAACTTCTTTAACGACTTTTATAGCTTATTCAGATATCAAGGTGTGTAGAATACCAAAGTCGATAAAGTAGCAAGGGTAAAACTATTTCAAGGACTTTTATACCTTATTGAGATATCTCGCTCATCTTACAACGCATATTTCGCGTTTGACTAGTAGGTGGAAAACGAAAGAAAATTACTTACCAACTAATAAATTCGTGAGTAAGAATCCACCAAAGTGATTTACTTGCATTCCCAATTGCAGACCATCTTTGGATTTTTTATCACCAAGTCCTCCGGCGCCAGCATTGTTTATCAACACGTCAAGACGTTTCTCAGTGGCTATTATCTCGTTGGCAAAATCTCGTACAGAGTTTAGTGAGGCCAAATCCAACTTTCGAACAAACACGTTCTTATTGCCAGTGCTGCTGATAATCTCATCTGGAAAATATATTATGATAATATTAATTTTTTTTTTTTTTTTGAGCAAGGCGCCGAGAAAATATTTTATCGAGGTCCATTTTTACGAATAATAGGACTGCGTTTGTTGATCAAGCGATAGTTAGCGGATTGACTTTTCATTAGACAGGTTTTACCAATTTCATTTTTTACTTGAAACATTTTTATTTTTAGTAAAACGCAGACTAAAACTTTATCAAAAAAATATACTCTTGATGGGTTTTCAGTACCAGTAATAATAATTATATTCGTCAATATTATTAATCCATTAATCAATGTATTGACAATAATTTTTTTCACAAATTGTGGACGATCTTTTCTTATTTGGGAGAGTATTTTTCAAATTTTTTCACGGTTAATTTGATCTTGTATTTTCCTCTTCATTCCTAAATAAATATCCACTGAATTTATTTCATCAAATGTTTAAATAACTCTGAAGCTTTGATAGCTTCACACAAATCTCTGCTCCAACCTTTGACATGCATATTCCACTTATATGAATAATATCATTTTATCCTTGTAATCGCCCATCATCGTAGGCACATGATACAATCAAAATAAAATACTTGATTCCATATTATAACAATAAGCTGTCAATCAATCAATCAATCAATCATTGAAAGTGTTATGGCTTACCTTTGGCTTTGTTTCCTCTAATTAAATCGCGACAAGCGAGAATAACTTTCGCTCCTCGTTGTGCCAAATCTCGAGCAGTTTCTTTACCAATTCCTGAGAAATAATTGAATACATTTTCAATGATGCAGTATCATTTTATATTTGTTATGGGAGTGCTGCGTTGGCGATACCCGGAATCTGCCCTACCATTCAACTTGCCCACCGGAATTGAATATCGAATATGTATTAATTTATTTCACTTTAAATCAACTTCCCTTTCCACAATGTATAGCCTACCAGACAAACAATTTATTTATTTTTTCCAATATCATCGAAACTTGATACAAAACCATTGTTCCCCAATTAATGCAACGAATGAAAAATAGGATCGTTCGAACGGGGCACCCCATGGCGATCTTACCACCCCAAATAATAATAATATAATATACATATAATATAATTATAACATATACTTATACAATAATAATTACATATAATTATACAATAATAATATAATACAAATAATAAATAACAAATAATATACATATAATAATTGAAAATATAGTTGATGATTACTGTTCTCTTATAGACCCCACCAACAGCTAGGTTATACGGGGGTACAAATGAGCAGGTGATAATGAAACAATGACGTGATGATAGTGAAAGGACGTTTACATAAACCCATGCCTTAAGCGGGACTCGAACCCAAGCCCAACGGTGACTCAAGTTTCTGAATCAGCTGACTGAGCTGTCCGGAACCTTTACAATGGCACACCAGGAAATTGACCCACCATTCTGAATCTAATAAGTACAATTATAATGTTATGCTATTTAAGGTAGAGCAGTTTTTTTGAAGGCCTGTTGTAAAATGAATATAAAATAATATTAGTTTCAATAATATTTGCGGTGAAGCAGTTTGTGAGTAAGGCAGTTGATTTGAAAATAAATTATGCAATCAATAGATATAAAATGGTAGGACCATTTCTCGGGTAGTAGACTGAATCAGTGAGGGGGATTCGCCAAAATTCCGTAATTAGCAAGTGTTCCAAGATCTCTATATAATATTGATTCAATAAATATGAAGAATATGAAAAATATGAGAGCTATATAAGAAAATTCAAGAAGAAAACAAAAACTAAATCTACTACTAATTCCATTTTATAAATAGACGTACAGATGAAAATATCGTATTTTGTGGGAAGGTCTGCATCTTTCATCTCATTTTAATACCATGTTTTCAATCATCTATCTTCAAGATCTATAAACAATGCATTTGATCTTAATTCATGATTAAATCAAAGACCACACACTATATATTTCACTATAGCTTCCTCCTAGATTGTTAGGCATGTTTGAAACATTAATAGATTTTCTTTACCTGTGTTAGCACCCGTCACAATGACAGTTTTTCCAACTAATCGCCGTGTTCCTCTGTACACTCCGGTGGTCAGTTTCATGTATAACTTACATCCGAGTAGAAAAATAGCGATTATAAGTAATAAAGTGGACCAACAGGAGCATAGGCAACAGTCAACCATACTTGCCATCTTGAATTCACTGTACAAGACTACTAAGTGAATGAAATAATAAATTGTTCTACATTTATCGAAAAAAAATATATTATCAAGATATTTAATCAAGTGTGATTAGTTTAATCTTATTATTTATGCCACTCTCCAGGTGTTGGGTGATAGTGTACTTCAACTTAATGTAGTAATACAATTTATTTTAATTACTATTATATTGAGAATTATTCATAATCTAGGAATTTTAACACATTTTGGACATACGTCGCTAAACGCACCACCGAATTAAATTACATAAGCGGCAAAAAGTACGATAGCATACGTAATTCTGTCTACAATTTGACAAAATATGCACTCTTTGCCCACACATCTTTAGCCAAGTCTTTATCTCTAGCCAGTGATGACATCATAGACTCCTACAAAAGAGAAATATCACATTTATAGAGAAGTGAATCAAGTCATTGGAAGTGAAGACTGAAATCATGAAATTATAAAATCATAAAATCATGAAATCAATTAATAGTTATAATTTCATACCAACATATAAATTTTAATTCATAATAACAGTTCATTTCTTTGCTCAACCATACCACCATCAGCTATGTTTCTTGGGAGTACGCATTAGCAGGAGATGATGTGTATATGGGGCGATGATGAGTAAAAGTGAGTTTACAGAAACATATGTTCTGTGTGGGACTCGAACCCGCGCCAAAAGGCCACATCAGGTTCTCAATCGGTGCCTTAGTAGACTTGGCTACTTTTTTGTTATGGTGACTTTCCAGATTGAGTTGTAATTTATTTCGTTTCTAATATTAAAACATTTTCAAGACGTTCAATATCAACACACCTTGCATTCCTCGAAGTATTTTCCAGTAACACCTTCAACTTCTTCGGCCACAGCCAGGTAGATTGACGTTTGTGCACCTTCAGCAGCAGTCTGAAATGGAAAACATCAGTTTTAAGTCCAGAAAAAGTTGCAGGTAAGCTGATAGTGTTAAAAATTGGAACTAGAGAAAAGTCTCAAAATGAAGCGCGCGCATATTATCAGCAATGATATTGATTGGAATATTGCATTGTTGGCTGAACTTTGGTAACCATTCGTCGGCCATATTGAGATTTAGAAGCGCATTTTGTTGTTACTTTTCATGTCGAATAGACAATAATAATATGTTGTATAAAATATGAAACTTGTTGGTTTATTTCCAACATCAAAACTTCATATCTGTACCAATTATATTACATGAATTCCATTTCAACTATTATTCCATGAATTGACTTTTTTTATAACTTCATTAAACTCAAATCAAATATATAGATACTGGTACATACACACACACACACACACTCACACACACACACACAGATATATATATATATATATATATATATATATATATATATATATATATATATATATATATATATGTATATATATATATATATATATATATATATATATATATATATAGAGAGAGAGAGAGAGAGAGAGAGAGAGAGAAAGAGAGAGAAATATATCAATATCAACTAATATATATATATATATATTGGACCATAAATCTGGGAAAATGTGATTGAATTCTAGCTATACTGATCTTTATTCATGGAATACTTTCATTTTATTATGTTGTTTACCCGATCAACAGCTAGGTTATAGGGGGTATGAGCGGGTGATAATGAAAATATGAAGCGATGATAAGTGAAAGGACGTTTACAGAAACCCACGCCTTATGCGGGTCTCAAACCCACGCACAACGTGACTTCAGTTTCTAACACAGTGCGCATTATATAGTTGACTGAGCCATGGAAACAGCTCCTTCCTTATATTGACGTCATAATTGGTATCATCATCCTTAACTGAAAAACAATCACTTTACATCTAGTTTTTTATGTTATTGAGAAACATATATCCATATTAAATTTATTTTTTTATTTTTTTATTCACACATTTATAGTACAATTAAGTTCATGTTTATTATAAATAGTTTCTTACCTTGCATAAATGTTTCATAAAGAAGTCGGTAATACCCAAAGACCAGGATGGCATATTTCTGATAATTTCTGTGTGAACCCCTCCAGGATGCAGACTATTGACAGTAACTCCTGAAATAATCAGAAATTATAACTATTAATATCATTTTTGCCTCCTCAAAACTCAGAAACTTATAAATACCTAACCAGTACTTTTATCAGCTCACCAGTTCCAGACAGTTTTCGAGACAGCTCGTTGGCAGTTAGTATATTACACAATTTACTGCAACAATATATTTGTATCCAATCAAAATCTATCTCAAAGTTCAAATTATCGATATCAATCTTGGCGTATTGATGGCAGACTGACGAGACAAAGATAATTCTACTGGGAGATGACTTCTTCAGCAAACCTAGAAATATAATTAGCCTATTTTGTACAAGATAAGATTGAGGCCCTGGAAGAGAAAGCTGAGACTTACTATAAATGAACATAGAATAGAATAGAATATAATATAATAGAATAGAATAGAATAGAATAGAATATGTTTTATTGGTCAAAATTGATCTTATATAGATATTAGACGTGTCAATACAGTAGGTAGATGTGATGAGAAACAATTTTAGAAACATATACATACACATTACATAACGAAAACAGTGGACAGCAATAACAACAACAACAACAAATAGTGGATGTGTTGGTGATACAGTTAATTATTTGAACATCTAGAAACTCTCTGGTAACATTTCTTATTCATCTAATAACATTTATCTTTTAGATGTTTTTTAATAATCTTACTGTCGACGCGCCTTTGAACCCCCACACTAACTAACCAATCGGATGATTGAAAAACTAACTAATCGGATGAATGAACTAATGGATGACTAATTGATCATCGAATGTCATCGTACGAAATGTGAATTCAACGAGTTCGGAACAAACTAAAGAACTAAACATCATTGCACGGCAATCCTAATGTTGACCTTGATTAATATGATATTTTCTCACCAAGGAGTAGATTTGTCAGCAGGAATGGACCGAAATGATTGACCTGCATCCCCAACTGCAAACCATCTTCTGTCGTGACGTCACCAAGTCCTCCAGCGCCAGCATTGTTTATCAACACGTCAAGACGTTTCTCAGTGGCTATTATCTCGTTGGCAAAATCTCGCACAGATTTTAGTGAAGCTAAATCCAACTTTCGAACAAACACGTTCTTATTGCCAGTGCTGCTGATAATCTCATCTGGAAAATATGTTTATGTCATTTAATGATTACTTTGAAAATATTCCAAGATGGAGCGAATATTTGGATGAGCATAAGCGAAGACTTACTTGCACTTACAAGCACCGTACTTGATGAAACTTTTTTTTTGCGCTCTACAGGTCGGATGAATTATGACATATTGTCGTGAAACTTGGCATATCTATATATGTATATATATATATATATATATATATATATATATATATATATATATATATATATATATATATATATATATATATATATATATATATATATATATATATATATATATATATATATATATATATATATATATATATATATATATATATATATATATACATATATTGTCATCTTACTTGATACAATATGGTATTAGATGGGCATTTGGTTTGACCACTTTTGAGAAAAAAAACATAAGAATAACCAAGAGGGAAAAATTTGGAAAAAATTTGTTTTCTTTCATTGTATTCTCTTGTGTATTATTCAAATGAATTCGAATATTAACGGAATCAAAGCACTCAAATGGAAGACGTTATTCCAAAGTTTACCACAAATCGGGTCAGCCATTTAGAAAAACATAAAATTTTAATGTCATTTTTCACTTCAATCAAAGCTTCAATCAAAGGTTGAATTAGTAATTGGATCGAGCAGCGATTGAAATAATCAACAGGTAAAACAGGAAAGCACTGACTTGATAGTTTCAAAATCAAGGTACCCACTACATTTCATATAAATATTCCGCTCACCGCATAGGCCTATTATGCGTTCTCAGTTTATTGAAACTTTATTTTAAATGATATTCAAATGGGGTGTACCTCGATCAGGTTTTATTTTATGAAATGTAAACTGAAAAATTATTTGATATTTATATTATCTTTTTTTTTGTAATCATCGTTTTTCAGAATCATGGGGTTGATAATAATTAATATACCTCGATAGTTCAAACAAATCTAAAAAAACTAATCGCATCTCGTATTTGCATTGCATTTTCGTACTTGTTATGGATCCACTTTTAATCAATCGATCATTCTCACTCAGGCCTCATTTCACCAACTATTAACTGGAGTTTAAACCCGGTTTAAATTTTTAATCCAGGTTTATATTTAGGAAGCCGTTTCATGAAGCCTAAACTGGGATTAGATTTGACCTAAACTGAGCTTATTGGATGAGCGAAGCGAAGACTCAATTTCACCATACCCGAAAAAAAAAGTTCCTTTTTTTTTTTTTTTTTTTGTTCGCGCTCCACAGGTCGGACGAAAATTATAAATCAGTTGAAACTTGGCACACACAAGTATCCTTATTCAATTCGATACTGTATAGTTTTGAAGCGATCGGTTCAACCACTTCTGAGGAAACTGATTCCAAAGTTTGCAAAAATCCCATTAGAATAACCCAGAGGAAAAGATTCGTGAAAAATATTTCATCTGAGAGAATTCAAATTCTCAAGGAATTTCAATCTAATAATGATATACATTATTTCGAACTCTCATTCAAATAGAATCAGCCGTTTCGATGTAAAAAAATATATAATGTAATTTGTATTAATTATTCAAAGCTATATTAAGATACCTATTAAATCAAAGCAACAAGTGTCACCACTTGATTGTAAACGATTGAAACAAAGCCTTCTTCATTATCGTATAAATTAATAATAATTGAAAATAAGATGGCAGTAATGGTTTGGATCTCAAGGTGTATATATATATATATATATATATATATATATATAATAACCAATCCAAAGATTAGTTGATATGTTCCAGCTCATCCATCAACGCGGAAATACATAACGCGTTTGCCTAGTACTATTTTAATACGAGTTCTTAAACCCAGTTTATCATTAAACCAAGTTTTACAAAGCCAAGTTTAAACTTAAGTCGATGAAACCCGCCCTCAGTGTATTAGTTACCTCTTGTTTTGTTTCCTCGTTGTATATCGACACAAGCAAGGATGACTCTCGCTTCTCGTTGTGCTAAATCTCGAGCAGTTTCTTTACCAATCCCTAGTAACAATAACAATAATTCAATAAACTTCCAGTGATACAGTAATATTCTGACATCAGGTCTGACGTTCCACAGAATGAAGACTTTCACATGTGAGCAAAAAAAAAAAAATTTCATCAGGGTTCATCATCCCATACTCCGTAAATACAATATAACTATATCTGCTCAACTATACCTACACAAATTATATTTATATATATATATATATATATATATATATATATATATATATATATATATATATATATATATATATATATATATATATTTCTGCAATGAGAAACACGTGACAATGAGCATGAATACTCTTTGAATACTCATTGTTGAATGAATAAAATGAACAAATGTCATATAGGCGTGGCTTCACCAGTAGGCCAGTTGGATCTATATCATTTGTGGTCAGTTGAAGATACCCCGATTGGATATTTGAATTTGACTTCAGTTTTAACAGGTCATAACTTTGATTTGGCTCAAAGTTCCGACGATTTCTGGAGATAGTACCATATTTGTATTTATTATTTTCAATTTTTCAATTTAATTTATTTAATAAAATCTATTATTATCAATCTATTATTATTATCTATGATACAATGAATTTAGTGATATTAAAACTTGTGAAAGTGGCGTGCCACAAAGTTCAATTTTGGGACCAATTCCTTATTTAATTCATGTTAATGATATGGTAAATTGTCTTGTGAATTGTAAGGTTTCTTTGTATGCCGATGACACTGTCTTATTGTCAGTTCATAAAAATTTGAAGATTGCAGAGTGCAATATGCAAGCAGATTTCAATAATATTTTAAAATGGACTCACGACCATAACTTGGTGATAAATTCAAGCAAAACTAAAATTATCCATATTTGTTCCCCATTCAATGAATTCAGACTTGAATCTGTTGATATCATTTATCATAATTATAGCTGTCTTCACAATTCAATAGAACTAAGTGAGCTGAGGTGTAATTCTTGTGCTGATAAAATAAATGTTGTGGACAGTCACGTATATTTGGGTATTACAATTGATAAATATTTCACATGTAAGGATCATATAGACAGCTTGTGTAAAAGATTAAGGGCTTGTGCTCTTCAATTATTTAATCTAAAATTTGTTTTACCATCTCATGTGAATCGTTTAATATATACTGCTATTGCTGAGTCTCTGATTTCGTACGGCTTACTTGCATGGGACAATGCTTCATCCAACTATTTCGATAAAATAGCTTCACTTCAAAATAATATGATCATTTCTATTGCACCACTTGATTTAAAATTGAGATTGAATAATAAAATTGAATCTCTGTATCAATATTCTATGCTACTGCCTGTACAAAGTCTACTCTTGTCTAAATTTATAACAAAGTTTTATTTTTCAGATGATTTCAAAATTCTCTATACAAACACCTCAAACACCAGATCAAATGACTTAATTAGCTATGTAATTCCCCGCTATAATAATAAGCATGGTAAAAGGCGGTTGATGTACGCCATTCCATTCATTTTTAATTCTGTTCCTCAACATCTATTGAAACTTCAAAACTTAAGTTCTGTCAAAAAAGAAATTAAGTGCTGGCTTTTGAACTCATTGAGTGGTACTCTGTAATTATTTGCAAATTGATTTTTTGTCACTTAATATCACTTTATGTGTAATTCGTATCCATCATTGTTCTATTTTTATAATTTAATTAAGCGCAATGTTATTTTTTATATACAAATGTAGTGTTTTGTTTCTTCGTTTTATTATTCTCTGTATAATCCACAGATAAGCCTTGTGCTAGGCTTTGTGGACAAGTGAACCTAATGTTTTATGTAAATGAATGATGATGATAATAAACAACCTATACAGTATCAAAGTTGATCGGTAATAACTTTGTAGCAACTTTGATCGGGATCTGAGTTGATCCCCATCTGAGCTATGACCTTTTGTGAATTTGGCCCCTGTTGATTGGACAGTATGATTTGTGACGTCATGGGGGCGAAAACTCCGAGTCGTCCATTGCATTGTAATCAGAATTTTGAAGAAATTCACAACTCTGAAACTAGATTTCAAGAAATTGACCACTAGTGATAGGCGTGGCTAATCGCCAGGGCCACCTTGATCTGTACTTCATGTGGGAATTTAGAGATACTCTGATAGGTAAATGTCAATTTTCCCACATAACAGAGCCCATTTGATTGGATGTTCTGTTTTGTGACGTTTATGGGCGCTTCAATCACTAGTCGTCAATTATGACAATATTTATTCTTCTAGTTTTAGAGAAAACAAGAAATCATCATCTCAATTTCAGAAATTATAATTATTTTTTCTGTCCTCCAGAGACCATCAGTTATCACGTAGGCATTACCGATTCTCTATAGGAACATAAACATGAATCTATAGTGATGTCTACGTCACGACTCAGAAAAAGGGGCTGGTTCCTTTAGGACAAATGAATTAATTATAATTTCTACAAATTGAGAAGAAGATTTCTAGTTTTCTCTAACTAGGAGAATATCCGTCATTATTCGTTGAAATCTTGTTTTAGAATTGTGATGTCCTTCAAATACAATATAGGCTTCTAAGAAACACAAACAATTTTGTGTCTACATAGATCAAAATACCGTACTCTTTAATACTTTCACGGTATCTCTCTCTAAAACTCTATCTAGAACCTTTCAGTTATGAGATCTACACATGTAATTTGATAAAATAGAATATTAAAGGCATTTGAAATGAAATGAAATATCTCAGCTAGTGGTGTGAAGAAACTGTACATGATAAATATTTTTATATTATTATGACAATTTTTAGGAAGATTTTTCTATTCAGTATACAGAGCTTTTAGCGTTAGATTTTAGTCTTAATTGATTTTTATTCCATCCATTCTGTCTTTTGAAATACTGTTTAGTATCAATTGTATTCGTATTTGTATTTATTCACGGTTTTACGAAAACATGATAACATGTATAAACCAAGTCAGAAATAGAAATAAATGGTCCATTCCCAAAGCTCTTTCAAGCAAAGAGTGGCGTCCTAGTATAATGTTCCACTTATTATTCATATTATTATTCACTTATTATTCACTTTTCATCCATAGCCTCAATTGGGGATCAATGATTTTGTATCAATTTTCGATGTTGAAAAAAAAATTACTCAAATCAAAAGATCATGACTTCATCTTTTCATAAATTCCTATGAGCTCTTTCTAGAGAATTCAGTCAAGACCTTAAAACTATAATAAACAAAATTCCTTTACCTGTATCAGCACCTGTCACTATCACAGTTTTTCCAACCAACCGACGTTTTCCTTTATACACTCCTGTTGTTAACTTCATAAACACTTTAAATCCGATTAAAAAGATGACGAATATAATTATTGTCATAGTGGTACGACAAGAACACAGGGAACCGTCAATTATATTAGTCATATTGAATTCACCCTACGAGACAAATGATTAAATTGAACTGAATAATACAAATAATTCAATAATTCAATTGAATAATATGCGACTTTTTTAAGAATAGTACTGAAAATTATTTTATTCCGATTCTTCTTATTAATAGTATCTATCTCTAGGTGTGAAGAACACTGCACAATGCACTTATATGATAATGCATTTATATTCATTTCATATGCATCCATGCGTTAATATTGCACTTATATATAGGCCTATATATATATAATTATGTTAGACTATATTTAAATAATTGTCTGAATGATATTATTATATTATTTAATTATTGTATTCGAAGAATTAATTGAGGTAACCCTGAATGCCACCATACATTAATTAAACACAGTTGAAGGCAATACATTTGAGTTAGAATTCAATTCAATTCAATCACATAGTTACTTGAACGACTACATCGTTAATCATACACAATCTAGGAATTTAATCGGATTCATATGAATAGTTGAATATTTTATTATTGTTTCAGAATATTCTGTTAGAATATCATTATGTAAGTCTCATCTCATATTATGTTCTTTAAAGATCTTGATTATCATACAATTATAAAAATTATACGAATCATGCAAAACAAAACGATCTGATGAAAATGAGAATTTAATTACGGAATCAATATATATATATATATATATATATATATATATATATATATATATATATATATATATATATATATATATATATATACATATGTATATATATATATATATATAGAGAGAGAGAGAGAGAGAGAGAGAGAGAGGGAGAGAGAGAGAGAGAGAGAGAGAGAGAGAGAGAGAGAGAGAGAGAGAGAGAGAGAGAGAGAGAGAGAGAGATAGAGAGAGAGAGAGAGAGAGAGAGAGAGAGAGAGATAGAGAGAGAGAGAGAGAGAGAGAAGTTTATTTAAACACTGCGCCAAAACGGTTGCCACACGGACACAGTATAACAAAATGTATGAAAACAATGCATAATTTGATTAAATGTGAAAAAATGTAATGATAACATCATTTTGAACTAGGCAAACGCGTTATGTGTTGCCGCGTTGATGGATGAGCTGGAACATATCAACTTATCTTTGGAGTGGTTATTATATATATTAGTCAAACGCGAAATATGCGTTGTAAGATGAGCGAGATATCTGAAGAAGGTATGAAAGTCCTTGAAGTAGTTTTACCCTTGCTACTTTATCGACTTTGGTATTCTAAACACCTTGATATCTGAATAAGCTATAAAAGTCATTAAAGAAGTTCTACTCTTGCCACTTCATTGACTCTGGTATTCTACACACCTTGACGCATATAAAAAATACTTCATTGTTGGTCAACTCTTGAATCTAGAAAGCAGTGAATCTCGACAACTTGATTCTGTCATAATTTGTATGATATATTTGATGAATATTATCAGTCATTTTATTTTTTTTCTTCAAAACGACTGATCAGAATTGCTTAAAGAATCGTAATAATGTGTAAAATCCATGTATACACATGTAGAAAAAATTTCATTCCATTTGGAGAGATTTTATTTTTCAACATTTTCCGCCCAAACAAATCTTATGGGGTTTTTAGAAACTTTGAGATGATTTTTCTCAAAATCGGTCGAACCGATTCATTCCAAAAACTATACAGTTCCAAGTTGGATAAGTTTGCTTGTAGAAAAAAAGTTTCATGTTGATCAGTCAACCCTTGCGACCTGTGGAGTGCTTACAAACAACAAAAAAAAACACACAGACAAAGCTCTATAAGAGTGGGATGGAGACTTCGCTACGCTCATCAAATATATATATACACCTTGAGATTCAAACCATTATGTCACTGCCATCTTATTTTTCATTATTAATTTCTATGATAGTAAAGAAGGCTTTGTTTTAATCGTTTACAATTAAGTGGTGTCACCTGTAGCTTGGATTTAATAGGTATCTTAATAGCTTTGAATGTTTTATAAAAATTACATTATATATTTTTTTACGTCAAAACGGCTAATCCGATTTGAGTGGAAGTTCGTTATAATGTGTATCATTATCAGATTGAAATTCCCTGAGCATTTGAATTCTCTCGGATGAAATATTTCTCCTGAATTTTTTCTATGGGTTATTCTCATGGGATTTTTGAAAACTTTGAAATGAGTTTTCTCAGAAGTGGTTCAACCGATCGCGTCTCAAAACTATACAGTATTGTATTAGATAATAATACTTGTGTATGCCAAGTTTCAACTGATTTTGAATTTTCGTCTGACCTGTGGAGCGCGAACAAAAAAACAACAAGAAAAAAAAAGGACTTTTTTTCGGGTATGGTGAAATTGAGTCTTCGCTTCGCTCATCCAAAAACTTTTCTAGAGTGAAAAAATATTGAGTACTGAGAGTTATACAAGGAAAATGTATTTCAGAAAAAAAATAATGGGATGGTAATGAGGGTGAGTTGGTAAAACAAAAAAAAACTATAAATTATATATTAAATTATAAATTGATAACACTAAAGTAGGAATAGAAAATTGAATAAGATGTTGGCCGTGTAAATGATTTCGTGAAATGGCAATTGATCCTCTCAAAGCTAATAAACTAATATGCTCTATTACATCTTTTCCAATTAAAAATTCTTCACAAAAGTTTTTAAAAGATGACGTGATCGTACCCCTTGCTCCAATCAACAACCCAACAACGCTGATACTTGCAGCATTATACTTCTCGGTATAATAAGGGATGATACTTGTAGCATTATACTTCTCGGTATAATAAGGGATGGTCGGATTATAGATTGATTTCTTTTCCTCATCTACCACCTTGTTGCCTGACTCTCGTTCCCCATTTTCATCAGATCGTTTTGTTTTGCATGATTCGTATAATTTTTATAATTGTATGATACACACATATATATATATATATATATATATATATATATATATATATATATATATATATATATATATATATATATATATATATATCTCTAATTGATTCACTAATCTAGGCATACCCAACTAAAACGACAATTGGCAATTAAATTGAAATAAACTTGTATCCAAGAAAGAAGAATGTCATCTACCAATTGAATAATTGTAAACCCTTTGACAATTAGATAATCTCGCTTAAACTTGCAGGATTTGATGGTTTTGAACGATGTAGTTGCGTTTCTCATCTTAAACCTTGTAGGCCTACTGAAAAACCACAATGCTCTGCATACACCATATTTGTATACAACACAAACAACAGTGTAATTTGTTATCATTATGTTGGTAGACGACCAACTTCTTCCTTGAATACAAGTATAAAGCGGAGCAGGATAGATTATCACATGTTTCTGATTTTAACTAAATCTTCACTTTTCTCCCACACTTTTTTCGCCAATCCTTCGTCGTTAGCAAGTCCTGACATCTTGGCCTCCTGAAAAAAAAATTATATTATCATTTGTAAATTGTTTGAGAAAGTTTGTTTTAGAATATTCTTACTCAAAACTTTTACAATTTGGTTAATTTTTGCCTTTGTGTCAAACATGCTTGTTGCAGAATAGGCAAAAATAAATATATATTTTTCACTTGTAGACTATTTCAAATGTCAAGATATTCACTTTGTTGAATAGTTATACTCGCAATATAATGAAATCAAAGTGAGTGTAAATAAATAATCAGTCGAAATACGTCGAGTATAAAATATCTATTTTATGGATCTGTGTACTCGAAAGTAGCTATCTATATTCATGGTGAAATAGCAGATACACAGTTTTTTTTTAGAACAATAGGCAATATGCATGCATATTAGATATTTTCATTACATTTACATTTTATTCTACATAATTTAATAGCTGATATACATAATATAAGTAAGGATAATAATAACCACGATGTAGTGATACTAACCTATTTCATAATAATATAGAGAAGGTGACCCAACTCGGGTCTTGAAAGTGGAATATTTCCGGGGTCAGAATCTAAGTACATCGTGTCGATTGCCTGTAGCGCAACTATCGCTTTTATATCGAACTATTTGGAACAACAATGCTCAACAATGCTTCACACGGCCCAGTAGATTACGAGAATTATGGATTTTGTTATTTCAACAATGCCACCGGTACCGTATTCGCCTGAAAAAGTTGCAGTACGCCCCTAGCGGAGAATTTAAGAACCCGTGAAACGTAGTAGCCAGTAAGCACGTGTATATGATATTACATTGAAATGACTACGTTTTGCCTCAAAAGTGTTGCGATAAGAAGGGGTTTTGTTTGCTTGCCACAATGTTTTTAACTGTGGAAATGTGTGTAGGCCTCGTGCTTGCATTTTGAGGATTCTCTCGATATGCAGGTTAACTTGAACTGTTATATGATCGTAACTTATGTTTCAAATATTTCTGAATATTTCTGAACATTACCGATATATACGTATGTAAATAAGGAACTTGGTTGCTCTCCAACAAGCAATGAATAATAATAAATTATTAATGCAATCAATGATAACTTTATTTTCTTTGTATACTAGTCGATAACCCTTTGAGAATTTCGGTTCACCGAATGATAGGGAAAAAATGGAAAATAGGAAAAATGATGAGAACTTGATACAATTTGATGAATGGTAATAAAATAATGATGGGCCTATGGAGATTTACTTGTACGTTATACGATGAAAGTAATAATAGGAATAAGAAAAATTACAATAATAAGATATATAATAATATTTATACATGTTGTATAAACAATTATTATTATATACATTATGAGACTACATTTTAAAAATGATGAAAATGTATCAATTTAGCTTATTATTATTATTTTAAATTCAGTTCACATTTATCGTTTTTAGGCATAGGCCCATAGGCCTGAACAAAGTCAGTCGGCTACTTCCATCTTTAACAACAAATGTATTATTTGTATTTACAAATAATAAATTTGTTGTTAAAGATAATACCAATGATAATAGTGAAGACGATATCAAGTCGAAAATAATTTCAAGTTAATATGACCTCTATGCGTACGGCTAATTTTTGAATATTCGTCTGTATATTCTTGTAAAGGTGATTTTTTGTTTGTTTTTGGAGTGATTTTATAACTATTCTTTTCATTGTACTTTGGAATTTGATCGGATGATCTTATGGTTTTAATTTAGTTGACATAACTTGCTAGTATTGTTATTTGTGTGAAATTCTAAAGAGCTTTTTCTTTCTTGGATGATATGTGTGATTGACAATCATGGTTTGCTATGACGGAGCCGTCTCCCATTATTTATTTTGCTGTGCAATACTGATTCTAAAAAGCCTGTTAGGGATAAGATTTTACTTTTTTGTTTAGTGGTTAACAATGTGTTTCGGATGTACGATTCTTATAAGCCTTTATTTCATTTCATATTCATTGTATAACAAAATCTTTGGCCCATTTACGCCATTTAACACCGTACATACGGTTCAAGTTACTACTCTACGCCAGCCATATTGAATTTCGGACGGTCGACACTAGCGCATTCTCTAGGTACTTTTACAGGCGAATAGCCACTCTTATTTACATCTAGTTCACAAGGGGATCCGCTAAATTGCGACAGGCAATCGGGACGATTGGCTCTGAAATGACCGCACGAAACCACAAATGCCTTACATGTTACCAGTATGTGAGTTGGAGCACCTCCTTTATATTATGATAAAATAGGTTGGTATCACTACATCGTGATAAAACTAACAGAAGCACGCATAAGGACACAAGTTCTCGAGTGCGGCTGTCAAAAGAAAAACATTCGTAAATATTGTAGCTCGTAGCAGAGACGGAATACATGAATAATATTTGATATTCAAGATAAGACAAAAGGAAACAAAAATCAATTATAAATTACCAACACTAAGTCGTTGTGGAGAAATGAATTTGACTAGATTATAGTATTTTACATAGCATGGTGATATATAATAGTATCTCATGACGTGGTAGATTCGATTACATTTGTGATATATGGTAATGGTATATGGTATATAGTTATATATGGTACTGGAACAGGGTAAAAATAGATTGACCACGCTGTACTTGACACCCTCCTGCTACATTTTTCTCGGTCTCCCGACTCTTCTGTTTATCAATGTTGTTTTCTATCATCTCAAACATTTCTTTCGGTGTTCTATTATCTTTCCATTCCGTTCGCATCTAATGACCATAACGCCTGAGTATTTCCCTCACAATTTTAAACGACCATCTTTCCACTCCCAGCTACCTTCCTTAAACGACACCTCAATCCTGAATCTAGATTTCAACTAATAATTACGCTATTTATTTCCTCAATTTTAGAGAAAACTAGAAATCACAATATCGATTCCAGTAATTAAAATTGATTATTTTGTAATCAAATTATTTTGATTATTTTGTATTTTGACCATGAGTCATGTCGTAGGCATCACCGATTCTTTATGGCAACATGAAGAGAATCGAGTAATGTCTACGTCACGACTCGGAAAGAGGGCCGGGTCCTAGGGGATAAATAAACTAATTATGGGCCTAATCTCTGAAATTGAGATGATGATTTCTAGTTTCCTCTCAAATTGACGAAATAAATATCGTCATCATTCGTTAAAATATAGTTTCAGGGTTCTGATGTCCTTTAACATTCTGTTTTTCTCCCTCCCCATCCTTGCTATTCCCGCTACGCTCCTAATGAACTTCATCTCTGTTGCTTCCCACTTCTTTTTATCCCTCCAGCTCATTGTCCACGTCACCCGCGTCATATCACTTACATATAATTATCTTTCCTCACTGCGGAAAATCTTCATATCAAATCAATACTTTTACTGGAACAACCGTTCAGCCTGTTTCACCTCTCTTTCTCTTCTCTCTACCCATCAATAGTAGGCTCATTTCTTTGCTCATTTTTATTCCAAATGTTTCCGTTTTCCTATGCAACTTATCCACCTCTTCTTACAGCTCTTCCCCATAGTCTTCATATTCATATTCGTCTTCATATATATATATATATATATATATATATATATATATATATATATATATATATATATATATATATATTTGTTTTTGACTCCATACCTTTCTTTCCTGTCTCATCTTTTCTTAGCATGTCGTCTATATCCAATATGAAGAGAATTGGCGACAAAACACTCCCTTGCCTCACACCGCTCTTCACATTAAACGACTCAGATCTTACTCTTCTCGTTTACACACATGCCTTACTATCACGGACAAACTCTTCACATGGTCAATCAAATCTTCATCTATTCCCTTACCCTCTTAACTCTGTCACACACTTTTTTTTTTTTTAAGATAGTCAAAAGCAATTTCTAGGTTAAGAAAAGTTGTGAATAGTATCCTTCCTAATTCCCATCTTGTCATTAAAATGTGTCTCACTGCAAATATGAAATCTGTTGTGGATTTTCTCTTCCTGAAACCATGCTGCACTTCCCTCCCAGTCTTATCATTGGTCCTTCATAATGCGTTTTATTATTCTCTCATACACTTCTGCTGTGTGACACATCAAGGTGATTTCCCTATAATTCTTACGGTGTATAGTTTTCGTACTTTTCGATCTCCTGTCGTGAATATTGTCATGAACACAACTTTCACCTAATCCTCTCGTATCTTCTTCTGTTACCATGCCGTCTCTATCACCCGTATAAAATTACCGTCATATCACCATATATAATAAAAATATGTAATACGTGTTTCTGTTGTACAGATGAGTGAGGTGAACTGATTGAAAATGAATGAATAAAACTAACAATGTATTTTTTCAAGACCAACAAAATTGATATTGTAATGGAAGAACCATTCGAAGAATAAATTTGAATAAATTTTGTTAATATTAAATATGAATGATTATAATGTATTGAGAATATAAAATATCGGTGTATGTGGAATGAATTAGAAATAAGCTGGATATTGTCTTGGATTAATTTACTCAAATTTGAGTTGAAAATCCCAAAGTCAACATTTAATAGTAAAAACAAACCTTGCAATCGACGTAGTATTTACCAGTAACAGCCTCAACCTCTTCCGAAACAGCCAAGTAAATAATCGTTTGCGCTCCATCAACTGGCGTCTGAAATAATCATTTAATGAATTGTACAAAGTATGCAAACGACGAACATATATGGGACAAATTACCACAAATATTGACACTGAATATAATTTGAAAAAAAGAAGTATATAAAAAGATGTGGGACTTATTTTTATATATTGGTATAACAAACTATTTTGTAAGCCGAAACAATAGACGTTCTTCAAGCTCATATGAATACACGTACCGTTATTAGTGTTTTTTTCTTTCAAATTTAAACGTTATTTGAATAAATAACAAAAACGATGAACTAAACAGCGAACAAATATATTTATCTTCGTATGCAGTTAAAGAATTATATCTAGTGAATGAAACAAAATTAATCGATGTAATGAGGCCCAGTATTACCAAATTCAGTTAGCAGTTATCTGAGAGTTGGTGAAAACAAATATCCCAGGTAACCATGGTGATAACAACTTTTATCTGCCAGTTGGAGCTACTCCCACATTGGTAATACCGGGCCCTTAGGCCCGGTATTACCACGGCCAGTTAGTATTTATCTGAGAGTTGGTGAAATCAAATAACATGGGTAACCATGGTGATAACAAGTTTGAACTGTCAGATAAAAGCTAACTGGACTTGGTAATACCGGGCCTAAGTCCAATTGACGACTCGAAAAGGGCGTCGCTCAACCAGTAGGCCAGTTGGATCATATTATTAGACGAGCTTTAGCGAGGATTCAATTTGACATACTGAAAAAAATTGGTGTTCGTTTCTATGTTTTTTTTTTTTTTTTTTTTCATGTTTTTTTGTCGGTTCTCCACAGGTCAAACGGCTACAGCTATCAACTTCAAACTTTTTTTCTTTATGGTTCCTCATCTAGCTTAGATCTGTATAGTTTTGTGGCATTATCGGGTGGTAACTTTTATTTTTATGAATTTTAGAAATTTCAAAAATACCCATTAGAATAACACGTCGGAAAAAAAATTAAAAAAATTTTATTTTCAAAAAAATTGAAATTCTGTGTGAAGTTGAATAACATCTTGATACACATTTCTGGAAATTCTCAGCTTGATCGGGTCAGCCATTTTGAAGAAAAAACATGAAATGTACTAAATTGGCACCACTCGAAGCAGTTTTTACCCATTTATAACTAAAATGTTACCCAATTGGCGAATTTAGGCAAAAGTTTGGCAATGAAGTCGACATACTATTACTTTCCGCTCGTCTAACAACGCGTATATAGCGTTTTCTTAGTTTGTAGCCATTTTAAGATACCCCGATTGGATATTTGGATTTTGACTACAGTTTCAACAGCCCTGTTGATTGGACGGTATGATTTCTGACGTCATGGGGGCGGAGACTGCGAGTCGTCAATTGATATACTAAAATCTATGTACGTAATTGATAGTCATAGCTAAAACGTATTAATGTGGACAATGTTTATAGATTGAAGATATGAATATATAACTGAACGTTCTTATCGAAACGAAAAAAAATGCATTTTCACGACATACGTATTATATTTGCAAGATGCGTCGTTTTATTTAGAATACAATAAATTCTCTGTCGGTATGATAGGTATTTCTGAATCAATAGTTCATGCATGGATATTCTAACACATTTAATACCTTGCAGAAGTATTTCATGAAGAAATTAAAGATGGCCTGTATAGTCTGAGAATGTAGATTTCTGTATATCTCCGTGTGTACAGCTCCTGGGTGCAAACTATTGACCGTTACTCCTGAAACAATCAGGAAAATATTGTTAATAAATTGAAACACCATTCACCATTACAACGTACATTTCAAGATGATTGGACGAACAATTATTCTTATTGGAATACCTATATATCACACGGGTGAGACACCACCTTATAACCTCTTCATTCAATACAAATTCTTGAAACATTTTAAGACTAAAATTGAAACATTTGTAGAAAACAATGTGGAAATTTATTTTTGTATTCTAAAATGATGTCAAGTCCGTAATTCTCTCAAATATATATAGCCTATATTTAGGATGTAATAGTCATGTCATAAAAGATACATCTCGAACACTTCGGAGCAGCTATATACATATATGGGTAAATGACTTTCTTTTGAACCGTATAGCACGTGATGTTGATAGGATGGATATCAATCACTGAAAACTACCACCTCTTCGGGGAATCAAACCCCGGACCTTTTGCTTGAAACACAACTGCTCTTACCATCTGAGCTAATGAGTATTATATATATATATATATATATATATATATATATATATATATATATATATATATATATATATATTATATATATATATATATATATATATATATATATATATATATATATATATATATATATATATGTTGTGTATATATATATATATATATATATATATATATCAAACCCAGATGACCAACTTAATAGGGTCGGGGGGTGTTTCCATAAATTCTTCCAAAGTTTATCATATATTTTTTAATTGAAAGAGATATCTAAATACTGTTCGTTGTGGGAACAATATGATAATTTTGTAATGTTTCGTGGTATTGAACGCTCAAAAATAATAGTTCGAGTAGTTAAAATGTACAAAAATATACTCATTAATTTCAAAAATTGAATATTGAAAAGAACTATTTTCATATAATAACAGTGTCTGTTGTGTCACCTTATAACTTGAATATCTATTATATAAACCACAGATGATCCAGCTATTCATAAACGTCATCAATGATCAACTTACCAGTTCCAGACAGTTTTCTAGACAACTCGTTGGCAGTTAGTATATTACACAATTTACTGCAACAATAGATTTGTAGGCCATTGAAGTCTTTCTCAAAGTTTAAATTGTCGATATCAAACTTGGCATAATAATGAGTTACTGACGAGACGAAAATAATCCGACTTGGTGCTGACTTCTTTAGCAGATCTGAAATAATACATCTTCAGTTTACAATTGAATATTCATATTAATTTACTGAATGGAATCATTAATATACAGGAATAGTTAATCCTCAAAACTGAAAATGTGTTAATTTCACAAGAGTTGATGCATATCAACCCTTCTATCAACATTTTCTTGTCCAAAAATCATTATCAAATTTGAACGATTTTACCATCGATGAAATCATTCTTAATTAAGAAATAGCAATTAATTTGATCACATTCACTGTATAACTTCTCAATAATTACTCAATTTTTGAAAATATAATTACCATTATAAAGTAACTCTCCAAAAGTGAAATAAATAATAATATGAAATAAAATTAAATGAAGGTAGGATGAACCTTCGTATAAATCAAATAAATCAAATCAATGCACATCCATGCAATATAGAGCTTGAACCAAAAGTAAAAGTCATTTTTCTGTTCGTCTGATACCTGTTGAATCATATGAAACAACTCAAAGTTGACCGGCTTTGCCGGGTAGGAAGAGAACTTATACTTTTGGTCCAGGCTGTACATGTCAATAGAAAATAAAAATCGGATTGAAAACAAATAAATTAAGAACATTACTCACTCACTAATAAATTAGTCAGCAGGAATGCACCGAAATGATTGACCTGCATCCCCAACTGCAAACCATCTTCTGTCGTGACGTCACCAAGTCCTCCAGCGCCAGCATTGTTTATCAACACGTCAAGACGTTTCTCATTGGCTATTATCTCGTTGGCAAAATCTCGCACAGATTTTAGTGAAGCTAAATCCAACTTTCGAACAAACACGTTCTTATTGCCAGTGCTGCTGATAATCTCATCTGGAAAATATGATAATGAATAATAATAATCAAAGTTTTGTTATTCTTGATTGATTAGGAAGTAGAGAGAAAATCATTTATTTATATGACGGCTGTTCATCTTCACGATGACTGACCATGAAGGTCCAGCTTACTATGAATTTGGAATTATAATTGCCGAAAGTGAAAAAGAGTTATAAAATCAAAAACAATATACTTGATATAATTGATTTATAATTGAATTATTAGAATAATATAATTAATATAATCAGATTTCAAGTTGATTGAGAAACGCTGAAGAGATGATTGAGGAGAATATGTGATGATTTTCTCAAGATTGTGAAGACTATTTCTTGAATGAATGATTTTGATATATTACCGGTATATGATTTCAGAAAAGTAGTGAAAAGAAAGAAAAGTCAGGTAACATATTCACATCATAGATAACATAGGCCTACATATATCCATAGCATATATACTAGCTCCATCTATCTATCTATCCATCCATCTAAACTAGCTTCATCTCTCGTTTATAATCTTATTTATAGTATAAAATGCAATTGTGACTATTGATGCAATTTAATTCAAAAAGAAGATTGAAAATAAAACAAAATAAAAATCACTTATTTATAGACATATCAAAATGTTAATTCTTGTCATCTAAAAACTCTTGGATGGAGTAAAAACATTTATTCAGTGAGTAATTTTTTAAACATGGTTTAAATTATTCACTCCTCTGACTATCTTAAGGTTTTTGAGAAGGATGATTATACATATGATGCCTATACTTATTGGACTTTTATCAAAGCGTTCAAGACTACTTATAAAATCACTATTATTTAATGTTCCATATTTGTGAACTGAACTGACATGTGTTGTGAGATATTCATGTTCCATAACAAATGAGATGATATTATATATTTATAAACATGATACAGGTAATATTTCAAATTTTCATTCTCAAATTTTACATTACACAATCAGAATGTAACTGTGATGTTTTATATATTTGATAACTTGATGAGAAATACTGCTTAAATTGGAAATTACGTCAAAAAACGTGGATATATAAAATAGGGACGATAGAAAATGATAATTAAATGTTGCTGCATATTCTAAAACATTCGTTAAATCAGGTGGTGAAATAATTTTTTTTCATCAAAACGAAAACTTGGATAAAATTATTGTTCCCCAATTGTTTCTTCTCTCTTCATATAAATGACATCATAAAAAATGTAATGATGAAAATAATGATGACGTATAATTTAGGTCTTTCAATATTGTACATCAATAAATTCGCACATTCAATTCAAATGTGTTTTCATTTCACGTTTTCTGTGAGCCCAAACTTTTATAAGACAATGCGTGGTAACATTCAGATGAGATTTGTAGGTTTTATTTTTTATTTTTCATTTTTTTTATTGGGTTTTAACGACGCACTATACTGATGGCTACGATCTATTGGCGTCGGTGGATGATGAATGAGATGAAAGGTTAGTTCATTAGGTGTTTTGGATGGTGGGTAGGAATCGGTCGAGGCCTGATGTTAAGGAACCACCCCAGTATTGACCTGAACGACAGAGGGAAACCACGAAAAACCCCTGACAGGATGGTCGACCATGGCGGGAATCGAACCCCGGTCTCCCGAATGACGGTTCAGTGTGTTACCACTCGGCCACGCGTCTGGGTATTTAAAGATTCATATTCAGAGATGAATTTTAATTTCTTGATTCAGATACTCTACAGCCTGAAAAGCATGTTGAATGTATATATAGTAAAAGATCGCAATATCCTCATTAAAATTCAACATAATTGAGTGAACACATTGGTGCTGCAACATTGAGCAAACATTGTCCCTTATTTCGGTTACTCAAGGTGAATGTGGATAAAAGATAATTGACCTCAGCTGAAGTTTGTTGACTTTCTTTTCGTCTAGCCTTGGTTCAGCATGTTTCATTTCCAGGTAAGAGATTGAAGGAAAGACTTCTCATAAAGTCATATCTCATTGCAATTGAAAAATAGTCAACTTTTAAGTTAATATTCATTTGAATTTATATTCAAATGTATAATTCAATAACAAATGTTTTCTATTACCTCTGGCCTGATTTGCTCGTAGTATATCTCGACAAGCAAGAATCACTCTGGCCCCTCGGTGAGCTAAATCTCTCGCAGTTTCTTTACCAATTCCTATGAAAACAATAAGAAAAGATCATAATCAATATGAAATCAAAACTCATCAATTTGTAACACTTTCATTTGTATGGTATTATTCAATTTTGAAACCGAATTCTTAGTAGCAAATCACTTGACCCATGGAAAATCTTGTTATGAATGATAAATGACTGGAAATAGATGAAATGTCAATTATCAATGTCATCTTTGAACCCTCTTTACAAATTTGGTATGGCCCACTCGTGAATTAAAAGAAAATTGCTGTCTATAACTTTTGACTGTAAAAAAGTAAAAACTGTAAAAACTGTAAAAAGCAACTTTCTTCACTGGAAAATTAAACCCAATTGTAAATACAGTTTGAACGTATATTGTTTTCTTTTGAATCCCCCTAACAGCTATTGGTTATTATTTGAAGATTGTTTTAATTGTCTCTAAATTACTTAATCCATGCAAATGACCAAAATGTCAAAAAAGGAACATACCTGAGAATACATTTTGATACAACTTCTATCAATTCCTAATAATCAATTCGTAATTTCAGTCGGATATGAAATCAAAGTAGCAGTATCAAATTGTAGTAAAAATTGTAAGCCAAAATTTAAAAAATATATTTGAAGAATGTCAAAATTTAGTTTTGTTCAATTTGATAGCACGATGAAAATAACCTGATTTTGTTTTATTTCACAAGAAATTAATTATATAATGATTTATATTTAGCTTAAATAGAATAACAATTTCACTCACCGGTATTAGCACCCGTCACAATGACAGTTTTTTCTAACAAATTCTGTTTTCCTCTGAAAACAACAGTTGTTAATTTCATATACACTTTACAAACAAAAAGAAGAACTGATGAAACAAATATTGTATACGAACACGGCCATATTACATAATTCAACACTGCATCCATCTTACTGCAATAGAAAAAAACTGATAAAATCGAAATTTATAATTATTCAAATGAACAACTGGTTCACAATATTATTTAATCGATATTTTGACGTATTCAAACAGGTGTCTGGTGTATATATAATGATGGTGCGCTATGAAACTATCGTGGTATCCAAACTATATCAAATACTCAACTGCACGCACCTCTAATGACGAACTATTTGGAAGTGTGTGCAAGTGCGTCATGTGATCCTTAAGACCGGTTCTGTGGGTCAGAAGAGAAGAGGACGTTGTTTGAGAAACACAAGGTCTTGAAGGGTGCTGGCTTCCCCACTACTAACAAGACGTAAAAATGATGTAACGTAAGAAATTATGTAAGGTCGAGTCACATAAAGTGGCCGATCAAACTACATCAAAATGCATCCCGATGAAAAATATATAGTAACAAATTGTACGCACTAAAACTAGAAGACAATGTACATACACGCACTCCACGCGTAGTCTGTGAAAAAATCAGTGTGTAAATATGCCCAGTTTTAATTTAAAATTATATTTTAATTTCGGATCAAATTATTTTATGTGACCGCATGTGTAGGCTTACGTATATATCAAAAGATGGAGAAACGCAGCATCTGCGTTGTAAGATGAGCGATGTAGGTTTAGTGGAAAGCTGAAAGCTTTACACATACATTGATTTTTAAACTATGTCATCACTGCCCTCTTATTTCAACTGTTGCTTCAATCGCTTCACGATCTATTGGATTTACCTATTACTCTTCTCAATGATTTTGATCAATATGTGAAAAAAAAATGGATTATGATATTTTCATAGGGAATGACTGATCCAATTTATGTAACACCTCGTAATGTATATCATTATTGTAATTGAATTTCATGATATTTTAATTTACCCATTTAGTCATTTTGTGTAACTTTCCAACGGGACGAAAAATTCTCAAAATTCTCACAGCATATCCCAAAAATTGTATAGGGAACTGTTTTACTATTCCAAGGTAATGTATATTCTCTTTGAGAAAATAGTAATCAAATATATGCTATCGCACACTTCTTTTTGCAGAAGGTTCAGTGTGGCTAATGTGTTATTTGTGACAGAATACACAGTTTGTGTCAACTCTCATAATTACAGGGTCTGATTTGCTTGTTAGGTTAGGTTAGTAAAGATTATGTTGACTTCAAATTTCTATTGGAATTATATTCCGCGAAGGCAACATAGCAATGTCATGCAACTAATCACCGAATGGCAAGACAGACTCAATATTTCCAGTTTTCTTTAAAAATTTGGTAATCAATTGATAGTGACTGATAGTTGATATTTATTATAAAATCATAGATAAATTGTATATCATAAATGTATATTCATAAAGTATATATATTTGGAAATATATAACTTTCTTGTTTTAACTGTGATTTTGCGTATTTTTCCTGATTGTTTTTACAATGCAGATGGCAAGTAAATCATGGAATCTCATTGTAAAATTTCAATGTATCTTTATTAGACTACGGGTTCCAATTAAATTTCGATATTTTTTTTCTTTCCTAATGCAACGCGGAAAGTGACCAGAGTAGGCCCTATAATTGGCCATGTCAAGTGGGCCGTTAAGTGTGTAAGAGGACCATATCTCAAAAACAGAGAATTCATTCAATTTTCCATGACACTTGTAGCCTGTGCGGCCCGCGACACAAAATGGATAAAATGGGCCTTCTGATAAAAAGGTTGTACATCACTGCTATAGGAAGATAGTAGGTCCACATTTGTCGGGATTGAATTTTCAGATTTAGATTTATAGGCTATTCTACATTTGTATTAAAATTAAAATACATTGTTGATAACAAGCTAGGTATACAAAATGACCATATCAGTTGATTACCATTGAAAATAGTTGGGAGACGAACAAACTAATACCGAAGTTATTATTTGGTGAACACAATTTGTTGTCTTCTTACAACAATAACGTACGACATCACTCGAAATCAGTCCACACACAGATAATCTCATACTTTATTCAAATAATCACAAATTAATTCTGCAACAATAAAATATTTAAAATCATTAAAAATTATATTTTATAAATATTTCTTCAATATTATATTTTTATAAGTACTTTTTGTCACCGAAATAGCTTGAGTTATGGATTTCCGATGGTTTCCTCATCGAGAGAAAACGTCAGTCGATTGACGTCTACATAACTGACAGTTAAGATCTCTAATTCGTTGGTCTTTCAACTCTACCAAACTCTCTAAATGAGTTACCTGTAATCAAAACATCGGTTTTGTGAGTACATCTTATTTGAAGAAAACCCTTTCGATAGCTCATCATTAGAATAGGCCTACAGATTTTTTGTTGGAAATGATGCACAATGTTCAAGACCCAAATACATTAAAACATTCCCAAATGGCGTATTTTACTATAGTGCTTCCAGGTTACCAAGAAGAATTCACAAAAAGAATAATTATGTCCTGTGACGCCTGGAAAAATTTATCAAATATAACCTTTATACTTTAGAATGTTTGCTAGCTTTCTAGTTTTAACTTTTTAATAAATGAAAATGTGATGCTAAGGCCAGGTTTTTTAATGATTTTTTAAAGAGTGCTTCGAACTAATCGACCAATTAGTCAATGAGATAACAGAGGTAACCAACAGTCAATATTTAATTAACTTTTAACAAAACACTGACCCTTTCAGTCAGAAAAGATACTTCCTCCCTGAGTGCTGCAAGTTGTTTACTCTTCTTTTCGAGAGCTACTAGAGCTACCATCTTCTGATGTCCCGTCACTACCTGGTCATTGCCAGCACTGATTATAGGAATTGACACTATTTCTGAAAGAAAATTTATACAAGTAAGGCCCGGTATTACCAAGTCTAGTTAGCCTTTATCTGACAGTTCAAACTTGTTATCACCATGGTTACCTGTGGTATCTGTTTTCACCAACTCTCAGATAAATACTAACTGGACTTGGTAATACTGGGCCTAAGAATAATATTCGATCAAAAGATATTAAGGGGACATTATAAGCTATTTTTTTATATAATTTTACATCCTGACTGGTTTTTCGTGGTTTCCCACAGTCCTCGAAGCAATGCTTGGATGAAGTACTAATTGGCCACGATCATTAATTAGTAGAGTGATAGGCCTAATTATAACATTATAGGCCTATCACTAATTTAATTTGTCGATTGTGTATAATGATGAACTTTACATCTGCTGTCAATGGAAAGAAGTGATCATTGCCCAAGAGACTTAGTTCAAAGTGGAAGATATCAGCATTCGTGTGTTTATACTGAAAGACTTTTATCTACGGCGAAAAATTATGGTTACAGACAGCGCAGTCCTGGTGTTGAAGTTCATTAGTTTTAAATAATCAAAATTGGGTGGTAAGATCGCCCTTGTGGTGCCCCGTCCAAACGATCCTATCTTTCATCCTTGGCCTTAATTGGGGAACAATGATTTTTTTTGTATCATGTTTCGATGTTATTAAAAAAAAAAATATATATATATATATATATATATATATATATATATATATATATATAGGCCTATATATAATTTTGATTTATTTCTTTTTCAGATTCATATAATCATATAGTATATAGTTATCATTTACATGCTGCAAGAATCATCAAATTATTCCGAGTGATTCTAATTTTTTGGTTTTCCATTTTGAACTTTGTAGGCCCACTTCTCATATTTCAGTGCGCTTCACTGTTGTGCTATCATTTTCAAATGCAATTATTTATTTTTTTCAGAAACTGAATCTCTGAAACTATTATTTAATATAATCATTCTGAATTCTCACAACATATGATATGAGTTTGCCATACTTGTGTATAGAGATTATTTTGTATTGATGTGAAATAATATCGAAAGTAGAAATTGTTGTATGCCCAATAATGTAGTATTTTTCCGACATTTAAAAAAAATACTATCAATTTGTTTTTCCCTCAGTGCACGTGTACAAAGGTCTTATGTGATTACTGAGAACATTTGTGTGCATGTAACTTTTATAGCTTGTGAGAAACAAGTACCGAAAAAAGTACTCATTTAACATTGTTGGTATAGGGCTTACAATGTCCCTTAAAGGACCAAAGAAATAATAATCTATAAGTTTTTTTGAAAAAAGGTTAAAACAATCATACATCCCTTCACAACAGCGTTTCTACTTGGGTCCGGTTTACGGATAATAATTAGACGAGCTTTAGCGAGAATTCAATTTGACATACTGAAAAAAATTGGTGTTCGTTTTTTTTTTTTTTTATGTTTTGTTGTCGGTTCTCCACAGGTCAAACGGCTACAGCTATCAACTTGAAACTTTTTTTTCATCGTGGTTCTTCATCTAACTTAGATCTGTATAGTTTTGTGGCATTATCGGGTCGTAACTTTTTTTCTTATGAATTTTCGAAATTTCGAAAATACCCGTTAGAATACCACAGCAGAAAAAAATTAAAATATTTTTATTTTTGAAAAAAATGAAATTTTGTGTGAAGTTGAATTACATTTTGATACACATTTCTGGAAATTCTCAGCTTGGTCGGGTCAGCCATTTTGAAGAAAAACTATAAAATGTGCTAAATTGTTACCACTCGAAGCAGTTTTTACTCATTTATAACTTGAATGTCACCCAATTGGCGAATGTAGGCAAAAGTGAAGGCAAAAAATCGACACACTATTACTCTCCGCTCGTCTAACAACGCATATATAGCGTTTTCCTAGTAAGAAATAATTTACTAACCGACACGAGATCCATCCTCCTTATCACCATAATACAAAATGCGAGTGTTAGGATCATTGTCAGCCTTCTCGTCATTCAGTATTCTCGTTCGGAGTTCAAGTAGAAGTTTTTGAATTTCTCCTGGTACTGACGTTACTATTCGATTGATAGTTTTCTTTGTGATTTTTAAATCCAGTTTACTCAGTACCTTTCGGTTCAAGACAACCCAGTTGTCGATTTTCGTAGATTTCGAGTTGGCAGCCACGTAGTTATGGAGCTCCACATGTTTTGGATAGTAGATTTTCAGGATTTCAGCCATCATAACTGGATGGGTAATAAAAGTTTTGTTTTTCAATTAAATTTTTGAAGTATAAAAGCTGTCACTTGATACATTAAATATTAGGGTGGTGTGAACTGTGAACTTGAAACAATCAAATATGCGAAGGTTAGAGTTTGAGAGAGCTATAAAATTAAAATTCATGACGAATAGGTGAGTTGAAATTCAAGGGAAAGATGGGAATGGTGGCATGAGGTGAATATATATAGGAAGTTGAACAAAGAGGATATACTTGAAATATATAAATCTGGTATTTATCTCTCATATGAATAAGCAGGAGGTGAATGTTGGTGAGGAGTAGGGAGAAAATGAAAGAACTATATTCAGACGAATTTGAGAGAAGAGTAAATTTATGAAAACGAAGAAAATTTGGAAACTGGCAGGTTCCGAGCCCAAAAAGAACTGCCCTAAATCTATAGCTTTGGTGTTGCAACACCCTTTGGCCCAATAGTAATTGGTTATCTGGCATTTTTACGATTGATTAAAAGTATTGTTTTAGTGATTCTTAATTGAATACATTGATCACCTATGCAGAATTGTAGGTTCCCGAGAAAATATACATTGTAGGTAGGCCTGTATTAAATTGATATCATAAGTTAGTTTTATGCGTTGTCTATATTATTCAAGTCTATGAACATTTATTTGCGGAGTAATAGCAAGATTTTTGTTAGCTGTACACTGACTTGAGAAGCTACTACTTTTCTTTCTCTTTTACTTTGTGCTTGAAAATGTGTAAGGTTAGTAAAAGTTGATGTGGGAATCAGATGGACATTTGTATTTTGTGGAATACCGAATCATTATTCAAGAGCTCACATCTTAGCTGAGAATGTTTCTCTTCTAAATGATCTACTCAAGTTTAATGTGCGTTGAAAAGTTTGGTTGTGGGTTGAAAGTGGAAAGGGGATAATATTGAAAGAGTTCCAGTAACCACTGCTAGATTGAGAAGTTTTCCATTTTATAATTTGGACAAAATTTAGTTACATCACACATTTTGGCCAAGGAAAATGGGAAAACTGTAAAATAACAGGCGAATTAGGATTCCAAATATTGATTAGCAAAGTTGAACTTGAAGATGTGCGTTTGTAATTTATTTCTACCATTATTCGGTAAACGGGAATTAAGCTGTAAAAACCATAAAATTAGGCATACTTTGATTCAATTATTGCTCCATAGTAAAATTATTCTTCAATTTTAGATCAAGCACATCTAATTGTGAGAGTATCACTTATTTATTACATTATACCGCAAGTTCGTAGTGTTTGTAGCTCTTGAGATGTATGTGGCGAAAGTGCACCCTGTAAATCTGTCTATAAGATGCGGGCTCTCAATTCATTTCAGCACTGGTGATTTTCCTACACCCCATAAAAATATTACAACAGTAATTGGATGAGCGAAGCGAAGACTCAATTTCGTCATACCCGAAAAAAAAGTGCCCGTTTTTTTTTTTTTTCTTTTCGCGCTCCACAGGTCAGACGAAAATTCAAAATTAGTTGAAACTTGGCACACACAAGTATCCTCATCCAATTCGACACTGTATAGTTTTGAGGCGCGATCGGTTTAACCACTTCTGAGAAAACTCATTCCAAAGTTTTCAAAAATCTCATTAGAATAACCCAGAGGAAAAACTTCGTGAAAAATATTTCATCTGAGAGGATTCAAATTCTCAGGGAATTTCAATCTGATAATGATACACATTATTCTGAACTTTCATTTGAATCGGATCAGCCGTTTGGATGTAAAAAAATATATAATGTAATTTGTGTCAATTATTCAAAGCTTTTAAGATACCTATTAAATCAAAGCAACAAGTGTCACCACTTGATTGTAAACGATTGAAACAAAGCCTTCTTTATTATCATATGAATTAATAATGGAAAATAAGATGGCAGTGATGTAATGGTTTGGATCTCAAGGTGTATATATATATATATATATATATATATATATATATATATATATATATATATATATATATATATATATATATATATATATATATATATATATATATATATATATATATATATATATATATATATATATATATATATATATAATAACCAATCCAAAGATAAATTAATATGTTCCAGCTCATCCATTAACGCGGAAACACATAACGCGTTTGCCTAATGTATTCATGAATCAGCCTAGCTAAAATCTTGTTTATTTTCTTCATTCATCCAAATTATAATTTTCGATGATAAGATCGCCCTTGTGGCGCCCCATCCAACCAATCCTACTTTTATCCATGTCCTGAATGATTGGGGAACAATGATTTTGTATCCAATTTCGATGTTATGGAGAAAAAAACAGCTATGATGAGCTAAACGCAAGTGAAAAAGAACAAGTGAAGACTGCAAACTTTATGCAGTCAGGTATTTTGGCAGACCCGATCGACCAATGTCTAAGTATATTCCTGGTAAGAGAAGTATAATTGGACTATGTAATCGACCCAATTACCCAATCAATTTTTAAACCAACGATTACGTCGAACCGCCAACTAAGTAGACAGCAATTAAATTTAAATAATTTGAAAAATAATGTTGAACATATCGCTATAGAATTCTTACGAAACTACTGATAACGAATGTGACACGAATTTATTACCCGATGTATATAGAGTAAATATCGCTATACAATAATGAAAAAAAATACCAAAAATTATAGTCACTTTGGGGAATATAAATGCACAGTATCTCTTTAAATATAATCAATTATAAGTACCTTTCATTCATTATATTACATCAGCTTTATCATCCCTGAACAATTATTATAGTATTATCATACCTTTTTCAAGATATAATATGTGCTTGTGTAGGCCTACAATCAAGATGCAAAGGCACAACTTTTACTATTCGTGATTAAAAGCTAACCAGGCGGCAGCACTGTCGAAGTGAGCGATTGGCCGTCCGGAGGCAGTTAGGCCTAGATGTCATGTTGTTGTATGCTTACACACATTATATTTGTAATTATATTGTAATTTTAATAATTGATAATTTTAGTAATTTTAATTTTGTTTTCAATATTGTAATTACACATTGATTAATTTGTATATAATTTGAAAGGATCTGCCTCCGCCCGGTTCACTAAAACGCCACCAGATGTCAGCCACTTTGCTTTTAATCACGAATAGGCCTACAAATAAATATGAAAAGTGAAAACCAATTGTTTTGAGAAAGGATTAATTCAATTTTCTCCAAGTTGAAGATAATTCTTTCATAAATTAGGAACACAGTTTCATATAAATACCATTTACTGATACCATTGAGTAAAGAAGTAACCTACTTTATCAATGCTGATACGGATGGACCAGTGGATATAGGACGCAAATGGCGATACTGGGGTTCGATTCCCGCCATGGTCGACCATCCTGACAGAAGTTATTCGTAGTTTTTCGACTATTGACCTCTGTCGTTTAGAAAGATACTGACATGGTTCCTTAAAAACAATCCACGACCACTATCTACTATTCCTAATAAAATAACCTCTCATTTCATTCATCATTCACCAACGTCAATAGATGTCAATGAATATCATGCATGCAGTAGGCCTACGTAGACCTATATATATATATATATATATATATATATATATATATATATATATATATATATATATATATATATATATATATATTCATGATATTATATGTATATATCATAAAAATAATAATAATTACCGCCGTCAGAAAAATCTTTTGACATGTTCTTCTTCTGTCTTGACAGTGGTAAATCATCAATCCATGCCATAATATCTTCATAAACATCATCATTCACATTTTTGGTAGAAGATTCGCCAGATGCTTCTCCTTTATCCATCTTCCGATTATCCATTCATGTTCCGATTATTATTTTATGGGTTTATCACTTGAATAATTAAGAATGCATTAAGAATAACAATTTCTTCACATTCTGTTGAGAAAATATGACATTTTCCTAAATCAAATATTTGATTATACTGTCCATACTGTCATATTTTCCAATGGCATTTTGATTTTCTTTCCGTTTACTTCAATAATTGTAAATTATAGAAGGCTGTTTTCATAATTTGTAGTTTTTGAAAGACCATTGCCTTCTAGAGACTTAAACAGATGGTATGATTATCAGCTCTGTGGATAATGTGCTTTGGTGGCAATCAACTGAGAAAAGTTCACACGGTATTATTACACATTTAGCTGACGCCAGAGTCGATAAAGTAGCAAGGTTAAACTACAGAAGGCTTTATCGACTCTGGCTGACACTTGACGATAAAAATGAAGAACAATGGATTGGCCTATAACCCACAATCTGTGTCATGTATTATTATTAAAAAGACATTATCGACCATAACAGTAATCAACCAGTCATTAATTTGTTTTGAATTTATTTCTTCTACGAAGTCTTTTTAACAAAGTTAGGTAAGTGCATAAACTAGGGGAACACACGTTGACTTGGATTTGCTAGCCCCACCTCTTCCTGTTACTCCTCGGCCTGCTCTTGATCCTTCTCCTCCTTATACGCTTCCATCTTAACTCATCTCACCACTTAACTCCATTTCTCTGATTATCTCTATCCTTCCACCATTTACCGCTCTCTACTTCGATCCATGTCTCCCCTCTCTTCCACAGATCTTCTCACTCCCATCTTCCATCTCTGCCTCGGTCTATACCCACTCTTCTTTTATCTTCGTACATCTCCGACATCTCGTACTCTGCTCTGTGGGTCCATTCTCCATTCTTTTCATATGTGCGTACCAACTCAGTCTCTCCCTTTTTATCTTGGAGAATAACCGTCCTACACCAGCGCTTCGCTTTCTTTCCAATTTCGATATTCCTGCAATACTTATGAATTTCACCTCTGCTGCTTTTATCATACTCCCTTCCTTCTACCCCTAAGTCCAGGTAGCAGTTGTATACGTTAATATAATGTTAAAAATGAGTTTATATAAAAAAAACATTTTTTGGGGGGGGAACCTTGTTCCATCGTTGTTTTTAACCTATTGATACAATTTCCGATCGCTTTGTTAGAACATACACTGATCTAAATATATTTACATCATATACGTTATTATGGTTCCCAAATATCTAAATCCCTTACTTCCCACCAATTTTTCACTTCGCAATGTTATATTCTTCAATCTTACTTTTTTGTCTCTGCGCAGTCTGCTCATCATTAATGTTTCACTTTTTCTTTGCTAATTATCTTCATCCCATATTCTTCAGTTATTTAGGAATATTTATCCACTTTTTCCTTCAGTTACTTCGGACCATTTATCCACTTTTCCCCATATTACTTTGTTATTGTTCCTCCATAACATTACTATAAACCAATGTTCAGTGTTCTCGAATCCAAGCCCTTCACTCTACTTCGACTTTATTTTATCGTGTGTGGACGTGGTATAGGCCTATGTCGAGAAAGGAACCAGATCAATCAAAAACGTATGTAATCAATAGATCTATCTAAGCTTTTTGGATCAATCCTTCAAAGCAAAGCTGTGCTGAATCTTCCATACTGTTTCGTTAATCCTTACCACGGTGCATAATAGTTTCTTACTTAGTTTTGAAACTAGTAGGCAGTGGATTTGTAATAGTATTGCAAATTCCATTCGTACGACCGTACGTTATACTAGGCAAACGCGTTATGTGTTGCCGCGTTGATGGATGAGCTGGAACGTATCACCTTATCTTTGAATTGGTTATTATATATATATATATATATATATATATATATATATATATATATATATATATATATATACACCTTGAGATCCAAACCATTACATCACTGCCATCTTATTTTCCATTATTAATTTCCATGATAATAAAGAAGGCTTTGTTTTAATCGTTTACAATTAAGTGGTGACACCTGTAGCTTGAATTTAATAGGTATCTTAATAGCTTTGAATGATTCACAAAAATTACATTATATCTTTTTTTACATCGAAACAGCTGATCCGATTTGAGTGAAAGTTCGCTACAATGTGTATCATTATCAGATTGAAATTTCCTGAGAATTTGAATTCTCTCGGATGAAATATTTTTCATGAATTTTTTTCTCCGGGTTATTCTTATGGGATTTTTGAAAACTTTGAAATAACTTTTCTCAGAAATGGTTCAACCGATCTCGCCTCAAAACTATACAGTAGGCCCTATCGAATTGGATAAGGATACTTGTGTGCCAAGTTTCAACTTATTTTGAATTTTAGTCTGACCTGAACAAACAAAGAAAAAAACAAGTACCCTTTTTTCGGGTATGGTGAAATTGAGTCTTCGCTTCGCTCATCCAATAAAAAGTTATTTGCTTCAAAGGGTTGGATGCATCCTAATTCGTAGGTAACCATAGGTACCAAAGGAGATGGTCATGAATCCAATAAATGTATTTCCCAAGAAATCAGATGTTATCAATAGTCCTATATCAGTGAAAAAAAATTAATATGAAAAAATTAACACACATAGGCCTAATACCTCCTAAATTCAATATGGTTTTTAATAAAAGTTCAGAATTGAATTTTATAAAAAAATATTAATATACTAAATTTGACGGCAGTACTGCATAATTTTACTCAAGACTCTTGGGATAAATAATAAATATAGAAATTGATATAATAGCTTGATTAGTTTGAACGGTTTGAGCGGGTTTAATTAGTATCAAACCATGAAAATATTTCTTAAAATAACCTTTATCATCTTTCGAAAGCCGAGTAGGCCTAAATCAAGTGCATTCTCATTGCGCTATACTTTATTTTGCCATCAGGGTAAGCTGAAGGTATTTTGATACACTGATATTGTTTAATATTATTTTATTTATTATTATTTGTGTGGATTATTCGGTATTTCACAGCAAACTTAATTCTAATAAAGCTTGTGTATAGAAATTATTGGGCACAATAAAGAATCATGCTGGTAATACACCGTATAGTATTATATGGTATTATGATGGTATATATTATGTATTTAATTTTGAGGAGTACTAGAGCTCGACATCTAATGTGACAGAAGTATTCAATCACCAAAGAATAGGCTTGTATAGGTTTGTCTGCAACAGGGATAATAGGCCGCGGTTGCCTCTATTAGAGAAAAAAAATAAAAAAATAACGATTTAGAAGACCATCAACCATCACGGATATAAGACAGTACCTATAATCATGCGTCAATGACACGGTTAGTTCTTTCCGAGCAATCAAACTGAAATACATTTTACCGCTTATTTTACAGTCGCCTTTTTCTGGTGACGTAAAACATGCTATGGTCAGCTGTGCAAGTTGACATCTTAAGAATAAAGAAGGCGTTGCTCAAAGCATGAATGCTCAAAGTCACTGTGCGTTCACGACAGTGTGGATGCTCGTTCTTGATCAATTATAAAGAATATACAAGAAATTATGCGTAAGACATCGAAATACAGTAGCATTATATGTCTAGTTCACTAGTAAGTTAATACATGTCATACCGGTAAAGTTATGTCACTTTTACCAGTAACGAACAATGACTATTGGATTTTGAGTTCCAAGTGTCGATTTTGGAGGTTAGGAAAAATAGTGAAATGCTTTGCTATCTGCATATTTTGTACATTTGTAGTGGCTCTAATTTTAGCACTATCTCCTATTAATGGTAAGTGATGTTTTCAATACAATTTTAGGTGAATATATAGTAAGCTTCTCCTATCTGTGTTAGGGCATTGATTTTGTAAGGTTACAAATTCACTACAAATTCAATGGTTAGGGTTGTATTAGGTCAACTTTCTTCGGATTTTAGAGGGATTTCATGATGGTCAAGTTGATCTAGTTTACAGAGTTGATTAGGGTTAGGTTAGGTAGCCTAAGGTTTGTTTGGAGGGTATCTTTCTTATCCTACCTGACCCTAAAACAGATTGGTGCAACTTACTAGAGGCTATGCAATCATTTTCATTAAATATTGATGCATTTTGTGAAACTGAGACAAGTGGCTGAGTGGTAATCACACGGAACTGTCATTCAGGAGTCCAGGGTTCGATTCCCGCCATGGTCGACCATCCTGACAGGGATTTTTCGTGGTCTTCCTCTGACGTCAATACTGGCAATACTAGTCAATACTGGGATGGTTCCTTATCAACAGGCCACGACCGACCCCTTCCCACTATCCAAAAACACCTAATAAAATAACCTTTCATCTCATCTGGGTCCCATCATCTCATTCATCGACGCCAATAGATCGTAGTCATCAGTACAGTGTGTCGTTTGACCCAACATAAAAAGAAATTGAAATTAAAGAAATATTGTATGATTCATACTCAAATAGATGTTTTCCACATCCTAAAAATAGTCCTACACCATAGCTACATGTTTCTTGTTTTTCCTGCAGATGACTGCCGATGTCCAACAGATCATCAAACTGTTGTAGGTCTACAAACTTCGGACACAGCAAAGAAATTATCTCAACTTAGCAAACATAAGCTTGCAGTTCTGGTACCATTTCGAGATCGTTTTGAAGAACTTGTGACATTTGCCCCGTACATGCACGACTTCTTACAAAAACAAAATATTAATTTTAAAATATATATTCTAAATCAAGTTGATGGTTACCGCTTCAATCGAGCTTCATTAATAAACGTTGGTTTCCTTGTTTCTCGGAATGAATGTGATTACATAGCAATGCATGACGTTGACTTATTACCATTGAATCCAGACTTATCGTATGGATATCCAGAAGTGGGACCGTTTCATATTGCTTCGCCTAAACTGCACCCTAGGTACCATTATGCTACGTTTGTGGGCGGTATTTTACTAGTCAAACGAGAAGACTTTGAAAGTGTGAATGGAATGAGTAATCAGTATTGGGGATGGGGTTTGGAAGATGACGAGTTTTATGTCCGACTGAGTCAAGCCGGACTTACCATCTCTCGACCTTCCAATATCACGACGGGAACAGAAAATACTTTTAGGTGAGTCAATAATATGGGCTGACATCTCTTACTTATAAGGATTGCCATTTGATCAAAGATTTGCACTCGAACGATACTGAATAGGCCCAGGATACCACATAGAAAAATAAATGGAAATTTTGAAAAATTAGGAGTTCTGTTCAATATTGAATAAAAATGTTGATATTGAATACCATCAAAATTATCAACATTTTTTTAGGTCTAAATTGTGTCTTTTGGTGTCTTGTGATTATTTTATGATGTGCAATGAGGATTTTGCACATACAGTTTGGGGCACACACATTTCAACCATCAACAAATAACTGATAACCCAAGCTTGATCTAGAATGCAAATAGAATGGCCAATATGGTAATTTCTTAGGGACTCAACAGCCCACTGCTCATTTATTCACTGTCGAATAAATTTTCCAAATCACAATCGAAAGGATTAATTCCTTTATCGACCAAAACCCTGATCAATATCAAATGTCTTATCATCCTGATCAAACGACAAGACTACTTATTCATTTAGTAGAGCCATTGACTTTATAATAACTACGTTAGAAAGACTGGACATTCTTATGGGACGCTCTATAATTCTGACAGTTCGAGCTTCACCCAAAAAACAAGGTGTTTTGTCCAGGTGGTGCTAGTGTCGCCGGTTGACTAGTAACGCCGACACTAGCACCACCTGGACAAAACACCATGCTTTTGGGGTGAAGCTCAAGCCGGCCGATCACGGTTGCTCTTATAGAACTTTAACATTGGAGGTACTCTCTTGTAACTACAAACTCAATGGTAGAGCTATTGTTTGGTCCTTTAAAATTCAGGAAATAAGCTTAATATTTGCTCTTTGTTTTCCATTCCAGACACACACATGACAAAGTGCGGCGAAAAAGAGATATGGCCAAGTGTTTTAATCAACGTGAAGTAACAAGACGCCGTGACAGAAAAACAGGACTCAAAGATGTAATGTACAATGTAAAAAATGCTCATGAAGTTATTATTGATGGTGCACCATTGTCTGTGATCAACATCGAATTAAAATGTGATAAACTTACGACGCCGTGGTGTGATTGTGGTGAAATAAGTGTTGTTAAGAAGAATGCTTCATTGAGCAAAGCTAAGAAACTACGATGATTATATTTCTATACTCTAGTTAATTGTTATTCATAAACGTACCATAGGCCTATATAATAATATTGAGCTCCCAAATAACCTTGCCATTATGGGGTCATAACTCGTTACTAGGCCTAATTTAGCTATTATTGATGCACAAATAATAGCTGATAAGATTACCGGTATTTAAATTAATTTAAGTAGACATCCTTAAAACCTGAATTTCCTACTGTAGGCCTAATGCAAAAAAAATCATTTGATTTTATTTATACATATGTATGTAGCATCCTAGCTAAAATTCTCCATTTCATCAAATACGATTTTAAAGCAACAATATAATCATTAATCGCTCAAAAAGTAGATCACAGAAATTTCCATAGACATTCTTATTGCAAAAATAAAATTGACAACATATTATTCAAGCTGGTAGTACCATGCCTGAACTTTGCTCGTAGTACTGGCATATAAATCAAAGTTCCTGACATAATCTGTATTTTGTTTGTGTATCTTGTAGATACAAAATCGCCCAATAGATCAAATTTGTCATTTTCATAGCAGGATTTGCTCAATTTTGTACTCAATAGAATATTTAATCATCTTTAGGCATATGCCGTCTTGCCGTCCTTATCTCAGCAGCCAAGGAATAATGTTGATGAAATAATGCTGAACTGTTTAGATTCTGATCCAGGCTAGAGCATTACTGTGTGCAGCTAAATTACAATCAACCTGGGCTTTTCATGTGCTAGTAGTTTGGGCATGAAGAGGCTTCAATATTACGTTGCAAATGTAATGAATTCATTCCACTTTTTCAAATCTGAGCTATTCTTGGGCTTATTTAGGAAACATGATTTGATATAGTATCACGCACAGTTGTACTAAAGTTGCTATTTGATACTAGGTTGGAAACTAGTAATCCATAAATCATGATCAACCATATCCTAGTAATAATCAAATGAAAAATAGGCCTACTCGTAATTAATCAATCAATTTAGTTGATCAAGATATTTGAGGGGTGTTGATTGATTGATGCTAGTACTTTATATTGTACAAGTGAAATGTTGTGTTCAATATTAATTAGTTGTTGTTCAGATGTATTCTCTCTCCAAATATGACACGAATACCGCTGAATAATTAATAAATGTTGAAATCTAGGAAATCGATAACGATGTTGCATCGTACACTTTCAAAATGGATATTAATCTGTGGATTGAATACAGTGTTCTAAAATACATTCAGCAAGCCAGTTTGGCTTCACAAATATTTCAAAATCTGTTAAAAACATCAAAGCACCCAATCCATAGAAATTTTAAAAATTACCATTTAAACAACATTTGACACAATTTTGAGTTTGGCACAGGCCTATAAACATGAAATAAAAATAACGTAGATAAAAAATTCTGAAGAGCTAAAAAACTTCCGAATAATTCTGATATCTGCCAACCGAATTCAGGTTGTGGTACTGTAATAAAACATACTCCTCCGTCAGCAAAGCGGTAAATGTGACTGGTAACTCTAAACGTTAACATATACACAGTAGACTGCTACGCATACAATGAAACCTCTATCCATCGTTTTTCAAGGGACCTGGAAAAGATAACCATCCATGCAGGAAAATGATCCATCCAGGAAGATTTAGCATTGATTATATGGGAGTGGGGTTAAAAAATGAATGATGCAAGCATGAAAACTACAGATCTGGGAACGTTGCATAGAGGTTTCACTGTAGTAAGATAGATATGTACATATGTGCATCATGACGGGTGGAAGGTGAATTATTACTGTAGGTATCAATCTGGAGTTATTATTGTTACAAGTTCTGATAGTTCTCTAACATCAAATGATTACTTTTAATTCTGTGACTGTTGAATATTAATGCTCCAGGCCTATTGACTAAATTATAATCATTTAGCAAAGGTACAAAAAAATGTTATCTACAATAAACTAATAAACTTAGTTCTGTAGGTATACATTTTTTATTTTTAATAATAGTTATTTTTTAATTGTTATGCTGTCGATTCCAGAACTCTTCACCCAGAAGAAACTACCTTTCAAACCATTTCTTATGGATTTCTGTTGATTGTTCAAGGGAAAAAGCATGTTACCTTTTTCAGTTTTTAAACTGAAGATCAGTTGTATAAGTTCCTGGTTGAAGCATCTAATTCTCTATGACAGCACATATTCAATTTATTATATATTTGCCTATGCTGATATAATGGAAATGATGAACATAGATAGCATTTAATTATCATTAAAGTAGAGGCACATAATCATTTTATATTCAAGCACACTACCTCAGAACTTCACTTCATTCCTGTTGTGCATTTGCCATTTATACACGTTGCACTGTAAGCTTTATAAAGTAAATTCAATGGTGGAAATATAACAAACTCCAAAGTAGAATTAAATATTGTATTCTTGATTATACATATCATACAATTAAATGGGTGAAAAAATTATCCTCAACATAGAGCCATTGTCCACGTATATTTATATTATCAGTTTATGATCAACTATCAACTATGAACTTATGAACTTTTACGTCAATTATGTAAGCACTTATGTAGCTCTATCAATTGTATATATAGTTTATAACATGACTGTTTCAATTGTAATATTTATACATTTGGTTTCTAAAAAATGTTATCTCAACTATTGTAATAATCTGATTTGCTGTAATTATTGTAAATTGTGTATGAACCGTCAATCGTTCTGCGTTTTGCGGTTAGCGAAGTAGTATAACGTAATGTGCATTTATATCAAGAAGTATTACTATTGTAAACTTTTGTACATACAAATAATAACAATTTTAACTGTATTCTTATCCCTAAATTACTACAGTAGGCCTACTCCAAATTCCCCAAGCCAAGTTATATTTTGATTATATTTGCTTGAATCTATTATATACATCATGAATCAGGATTGAAGGGGGGAGACAGCCATACAGGGCATGTTGATGAATATATTTTAAACCACCATCTTGTCTATCTATGCTATTCCCATAATTGTTTGTTGAAATGTTCACAGGTTTACTCGTCCACCTATTCAAGTATTTTACTACTTGCATGCACTCTTTAGCATATCTTTAATTTACATTCTAAAGCTACTGGAGTTTATTATTGAGTTGAACTATATTTGGCAATAAATCATTTTGAATATAGTATTGGTAACAAAATAAAAAGCACAACACATTTTTTAACTTTTTGGGTACATTTTTATTTGGCATAATTAATTATAATACAGAAGAATTAAGCACAACTTTCAAATTCTGGAAACAAAGCTACTGTGCTTCATTACCCTACTGCATACCAATAATAATGCTGCAGCAGTACTGATTATGGCATTTAAAAAAGGATAATAAATAAATTGAATAGTTATAATATCTGTGTCTACATAATATTGAAGTAATATGTATCAATAATTTTACTAAAATTATTTTAAAAGTAGACGACAACTTCAGGCAACTGATATTTGTCTGTGTAATCCTTGCAGTGACGCACCTATTTGAAGCACAAATCTGTGCAAATTTTAGCTACCAAAGAAAAATCTGCCATGAAAAGATTTATAAAGTCATAACTTAATGTTACATGTTCAAATTATAGTCTCAAAAATTCACTAGTCCACATAATACAACTTACCTATATGATATAACAATAGTAATTACTATAATGATGAAACTTACCAAGCAGATTACCTACATTTTGAGACGAGATGATAGTTTACGAGACCGCAGAGATGTGCTCTCACGCTTGATCTTTCATGGTCGTAATTTTCGTAATATCAATGCCATTTTGTTTCATTTTGTTGATAAAGAAGAGAGCTAGGTTTATGCCAATAAACTATAGTTTTTATCAAATACATGTAGTGAACCCGGGGTGCGATACAGATTGACCATGCAAACGATTCTTTGTTTCGTTTGACTGCTTGCTTTAACGTTGAAAGCTGAGGCATGCTAGCTTTCACACCGTGAACTCTCACGACCGTGGTTGTTGAAATTTCAATTTTATTCTTGTTTTATCTTGTACTGAAGAAAAATCTGTGAGTTTATGCCAATAAACAATTTTGATAAAATACACATACTGATCTTGGAATGGTGACTATTCGACAATTTTTTTTCGAATGTATTGAAACGTTTTCTCGCACCAAAGAAGTGCAATTCACTTGTAAAAACAAAATGAATAGTCTGCAATATGTAGCAAAATCCCGTTTCATTTTTTGAAATCATAGATACGTATATGTAGGTCTATTCATTCTAATAGAATTTGTAAAAAATCATCTGAAAATTAAATTCTGAAATTATCTTTTGAATAGCTGTCAATTTTTACCATCGTTGATGCACCAACATTGTATTTAATGCAGCAAGAGTTGGTGGACCTTATCAACCATATACCTTCTTATTGATTAGCACTGCTTGTAGATTAGCTAATGCTTGTACATGTATAAAGAGATTATTTACATTCAAGTCAACTGACATCGGCGAGTTTCAGAATTGCCTGTAAATTACGGAGTACCATAGATGAAATAATCTCAGGCACATTGCCTTCTATTTGAAATATATATTTTATACTCAGCTTATACAACAAGCTAAAAGCTTATCAATAATGATTGTATATTGTAATGTGGATATCTTATCAAATCTTCCTTCTTCACACTTAATCAATTTTTGAGCATTCTAGAATTTTTCACTCACGCCTTACAGTACTGATTCAGCTATCGACAGTGTATGTCTTTCTTATTGTGCTACTCGCTTCACAATAATTCTGGATATGCATACAGCCATAATATTAAAGGATTATCATTCATTATCAATAACTTTGGATTATCTTACCTAAGTTATTGATAATGAACATGTACATTCACTGTATGTTGTATAGTACGAAGAATTATGGAAGGTTACCAATATTCCTGTACGACTTTGGCCGATAATGAATAAACTATTGATAATTACCTTGGTTACTCTAAAGCCAACCAAACTACGACACATATATTCAAGAAAATTCCCACAGTAGGCTATTTTATGATTTCTGTAATATACTTCGTTCCAATAAACTATGTCACAAACACTACTTTGTTTTGTCACTAATACAGTACAGGCCTATAGGCTTATACTTATATATTACTTTTTAAAAATTACCTAGTTCATTATTTATACATTTTAGATTATTAGAATTACAAGCCAATTGCTAGTACATTACAAGACCCATGCTTTAACATTCTTTGATTTTTTTTTGAAGATCACTCATTCATATCATACCAGTTACATGCAACTAAAATAAGTTCAATAATTTTATTTAAATCCAGATGATAAAACAAAGCATTTCATAAACAGAAAAGATAGATCAAATGATATTAGATTACAAGCAAAAGAAGGTAGCACTTGAATTTTTAAATTTAAATGGTAAGTTCAAGATATATGATAGGCCTTATGTGTTTTGAAAGGCAACATTCATTCTGTTTCTTGAAACTGTATCTTTCAAACATGATTCTGTTTTAGCTGACTAATGAAGCAGTTCTATCTTAGCAGTGGCTTTAATTATTCTACAGTTGAATACAGTAGTACATTGCTTTTAATGCCCTTACTACATATATTATTAACTGCAAAGCTGTATCAAAGAAATTGTTATTTACATTTTTTTTTTTCAACATCTAATGGTGATTTGTTCACTACCCTGTTTAAAACACTGAATAAATTTTGAATTTCAAGTTTCAATGCATGTTGCCTATTGTCTCACCAATGTATGTGTATATTGTACTATTATTTACTTTTATTCAATATTTTACAATTAGCACCAATTTTCTTACATTTCTGTCAAATAAGCTGCCAACAGGCTATGAAAATAAATAATTTACTTTTGTGAATCATCATTTACCGTACTATTTAAAAAAGTAAAGCTACATTTCAACAATTACGTTAATCTTCAGATTATTCATCAATTACCTAGTATAATCTGCAAGAAACAAACCCAATGTCTAAAATATTAGGAAAGTATAGAAAGAACTAATTAATATAGAGCATAGGCAGATGCAGGTAATTTCTTATTTAAAGCATTCTTATTAAAAATGTTATTATTCGACGTGGTTTCATGACGCTGAGATTTAGTTGTCGAACGGCTACACCGCCCCATGTAAAACACGAGGTCTTTTACAGTAGGCATGCAGGTCGCCTCGACCCCTGCAAACAAACAGACGTGCAACACCCATTACACAAGCAACTACCGCAAGATAAAACGATGCAACATTTCCAGTGGCGTAGGTATCCAAGTGTACAAGAAACGTCATACAATCAGTTGGGGTCATTTCAATAACTTCATCTCATTATGAGCTTGGATTATAGCTACGTATATATGAATACGCAAATCATGCCGATTGCTGATGCAGACTCTCTCCAGAGCTAGGAAACATGAGGGTGAACTATGTTGGATCTTTCAGTTTTGTGTTGCAATTAAAGTTCAAATTGTATTGTGATTCTCGACGTATACTGTACTTCATTGAGAAGTGTAATTTTTTCACAATTCGTGAGGGATATGTTCTCTTATAAAGTATATAATTTCAACTGTCCATACCTTGAATGTGAAGTGCAATATACAAGACAGTAGTGTAATTTGTACTGCAGTAACAGCACATTTTAATATATTGTATAATTATATTATATGATTTTTAATAACTGGTTACACAGCTCTGGAATGCTTTTCTCCATCCATCAGTATGATAGCTAGTCTAATCCAAGGTTCAAGTAATAATATCACATTCATAAGTATGTAATTTGATTTAGAGATACCAGTATTCTAATTATTTTAACTTTGTCAACCGAACACTATACTGGTATCGAATGTTTTAAAACAAATATGCAACCACTTGGAATTTTGTTTCAATTTTCTCAAGACAAGTAAACGTAGAGACTTGTTGATGCGAATAGATTATAAAGTATCATAGAATAAAAAAGGTCTCAGAAAAAATTTGAGGTAGGCCCTATATATATATTTTTGTCAAATTATTACTGAAATTAGTTCTTCTATATTGGCTCGTCATGCGGGCAGAAAGAGAAACACCCCAACTTATACCCGATATACGTTACTGGATCTTAATCCCAAAAGTCTACTTGAACAACGTACCTGTGGACACTGGAGTGCCGATTTACGTGAGTCGTTTACCAGGTACAGTACTAGGTCTAAACGACTATACATATGATAATTCTACAGTTGGAGATGTTAACAGAGCTTCAAGTTAAATATTTCTTAAATGTCTCTTTTGAAAAAATTGAATAACATATCAAGCATATCAAATGTTCCATTCAACTTCATAATTCTGCCATATATTAGAATTTACAACGTATTGGTGACTACAATGATTCAAGATACGCAACCGAAATTCATAACATTCAATGTTCATGAAATAGATAAGAGGCAATATATACACTTTCACATGCACTTTCACACATGCATACACTTTCACAAGAAAATGATAGTCTTCTATAATTTTGCTACGGCAGATATCTACAACACTCAAACAATGTTATACACATTTTTAATTACAGATCACAACAATTTTACTGGTTCTATAATAAATCAACGATTAGATATCTGAACTTGTATTTATATCCCTAAGTGCGTGAATAACTATTCTATACTTCAGTTTTGTTGATTTGGAAGGCTAAAATGTACAGTAGACCAACATCTAAAACTAATTTTCAATAATTACAGTTTGTAATGTAAAAGATTGAGACCCACGAATGATTACAGATCGAGATAGTTAACGCGATACGATAGCTATATTCCAAGATGTAACTTACTGTTTCTATGCATATAGGCCTACATATATATTACATTATAACAACCATGTAGTGCATAATTTATAGGTATAGTGGATAGATTAGTCCCTCTCCCTACCTACTACCTAGTCCTAGTAGATCAAACATTCGATGATGTTTTTTTTTTAATAGGCTCATTTTTTCATTTTGATCTCATTGTAGATTTGGCTAGTTACTACACTTAATTAAAAATGCCAAATTCAGTGTCACATCTCATTTGAGAAGAAATACTAGATAAATCTCAATAAAGAAACTAAAACTATTCACAGTAGGTCTACCCAGACGTCAGAACGATCATTTTGCGATCTAAAAGTCTGAAAAATCGGAACCCCTTAAAATTTTCAATATTAAAACGATCACCTACTACTATTCTATATTCAAAATCCAATACAGTGAAAACTCTATCCATTGTTTTTCAAAGGACCAGGGAAATAGAATCATCCATGCAAGGAAACAATCCATACAGGAAAATTCAACATCGATTATATATAGGAGTGGGGTGAGAATAAATTAATGATACAAGCAGGAAAACGATGGATCTGGGAACGATGCATAGAGGTATCACTGTAATGAGAAGAGCTGAATTCTTGTCTATATCTTTCATACTTGGTGTACCGTCCATTATATGTGTCAGTATTTCGATATCTAGCCTCTTTAACTTTAATACTGAGTAATGGCTAGATGTATATAGATGTATATTTAATACTACTATTAGTATTATGTTATTATATTAATAGTAATACACGCAGTACAGACCTGCATTATCACGATATCCTATAAAATAGATCTACTAGATAAGGGTAGGCCTATATTCTCTATTTAGTACACTATTTACCATTTAAGTCTAAAAATGTTGGCACAAAGGTATAGATATTAGCACTAAATTCTGGAAGTATAAATATTTATGAATAGATTATTTAAGCGTTAAGGGAATAAACTATGTTTTCTTTTGATAACCACTTCAAGAAAATATTTCAACAGTTGAGCAAAGTATCTAACTTTTCATTTGGATTCTAAAAAGGAATCCAATTTAGATAATTGGCACATTTTAGCTAGTGTTAGAAGTCTTAGATGAAAGTTTAGAATATGCACTCGTACCGTACTTTGATATGAGTTGTAATTGTGGAACGCCATCTGCGTAAAAACTGCGCATCTCAATATGCCATCAAATAAGCCAACAAGTGAACATCTACGTTGGAATTTCTTTCGTGCAAGCTAACGATGTTTTATAATTACCGGTACATCTACCGAACACAAGCAACAAACCTGTTGTAAATATCGATTTAATAAAATATCCACTGCTGTTTGAGCACTGCTAATTTTTGAACAGATCCATTGTAGGCCATCAATCAAGAATGGCACGTGATTGACTGAGTGTGAATAAACGGATATTTCATTTTTAAAGATCTACAACAGGCTTCTGGTTTGATGTATTGATTTTGATCAGGCAATGTTTAGCAATTTTCTGAAACATATCTAAACGGTTGTTTCCTTATCACTTATAACTTTGATTCCATCTTTTGTAATCTGAATCTGAACGTTCGCTACTGGCGATTCTTTCTCTTCGATTCTCACCTTCTGGTTATAAACCTCATTCTCCCCGCTAGCCGTTTTGATTATCTGCACTGCTTGGCCAGGGTAACTTATGATGGTAGACGATTTCTTAGAAATATCTTCTTTAACCGTTGTTGTACATCTTCCGTCGACGTCATTCACGCTCATGTATGTCAAACTGATTTTCGGCCCGATCAACGGAATACTGAATGAGTTTTCCAGATTTCTGGCATTTTGAGTGAAATCGAACTGAGCCGTAGGACTCGGAGACTCCATGTTCACGTCGCTAGGACTAGGAGTTAGGAAATAGTTTTGTTGGTCGGTTGTAATAGGATATAAATACTTACTGGTATGTTGGAAGTCATCAAATAGCAGCATTGAAAGAAATAATGCAAGAAATATGTGTTAGTACAGAACAGCAAGGTCAACAATTCTATAAATCTGATTGAATTCTAAATACATAACCAGCAGAGAATGAATGAAATGAATTATCTAAGCAATAATAGGTTTAGTAGGCCTATTAATAATAATAATTGAATAGATGAAACATATATTTAACGAAAAATGTTTGTACATCCTAACAAAATAATGAATTGGGCCTAGTATACAATAGGGATCTGAATGACAAAATAAAAGATGTTGGTGTTGTTTTTAATTGGATACCGGTACAGAACAATAAGTTTCTATTAGACTTTTTCTATGTCTCTCCAATTGGTTAAATTGATTAAATCTGAAATGTAGCCAAGGTAGGGTCTAGCCACTGTTCATGCCAAAATTTCACCATTTAAACCTTAACCATTTTGTTTAAATATTTCCACATTTTAGGCCCTACTCTGGAAAATTAATTAAATTAAACACATCCAGGCATATTATTGTTTTTTGCTTCAGCAAAATAATGTGATATGTGATAGTACTGTTGACTTACACATTATATCAACTACTCAAGTCATTTAATTTTGACATTTGATATTAATATCATTTAGGACTGGGAATCCTCCAACAACACGAATCTGGCATAAAATGAAATTTGTTAACCAAACCTTTATTATAAATTATTTAAAGAAATATATTTTGTATAAAGTAGGAACATTAGACACCATTTTATGTACAATAATTAGCCTTATATAAAATCAAAGTTCTACACAAATTACAAATGTAATAACCAATACGTATTACTAGTAACAGCCTATAAAGTTTCATTTATCTTTGGAAGCCATTTCTCAGACAAAACACGGACAGTACTCACTTATCCTTAGCACCATATAGCAATTCCTTTTTAATGTAGTCGATGACTCTATCAGGGATCAGATATTTCACGCTCTCGTTTCGACGCAGGCATCGGCGTACCTTTGTTGAACTAACATCGTTTGTTATCCATTCAGTTACGATAGTAATATTGTTCTGTAAAAGAAAATATCATAATTCATTGCCATGTACTGATAATTTCAGTAGTCACATTTTGATGTACCGTAGCCTATATTGTTGGGGTTTGGAATATTCGATATCAAAACAATGATCGATAATCAAATCGAAAATCAAATTGAAAAATTGTAAATAGCTCAAATAAGAACCCAGAAATGAATAATGAATAATACGCGTATGATTTTTTGTTGCTGTCAGTTTGGTGTATGCTGAGAATACACCGTACGTAAGCATTTCTAGGGAAGACAGCTCAACTGTGCCTGTAGCGTTATAACTTATAACAATGACTAGGCCTATAGCTGATTGTTATAAGAAAACTTCCAGATTGTTTATGACTTCCTGATTGAGAATGGAATTTAAAAACTTGAGATTCCAGCCATGGTGGACACTGGACAATCATGATTAAGATTTTCGCGATTTTCCCCCGTCTTATAGAGTTGTAGGTTCCTACTGGGATGGACTCCTTCTTCCCACTATCCAAAAACACCTAATGAAATAACATTTTATCTTGTCTTCTCATCATTATTCACCAATTTGCCAATAGATCAGTCATCATTACAGTGTGTCGTTGAACCCAAAATAAATAAATAAAAGTATATTATTACAAAATGATGGAAAATAGACTGAAACTGGATGCAGCATCGATTGGAAATTTTTATATAGATTAATCGATGATAGATATATTGAAGTTTCGATATTGTTTGAGATTTTCATTTCACATGGCAACCCTAAATGAAAGAGATGTCCAATAAATGTCAAAATCAATGTCAAATCTGTTGACTAGGCCCTATATGTATAAATTGATTCACCTCCATACACCATAACGTACGCCTACAACAATTAAAATCAAACACATTGAACAAATGTTTACCTGAAATTTAGTCAGCACGTCGGATTCATATATAAACTTGTACGGATTCGTTCCTTCTCTCGTGATCACAACTATGCCATATTTTCCAACAATTTCGGCCACCTGAAATGAAATAATAAGTCAGTTGGTAAGCTTGTTTCTACCAACGATAATGTCAACAAGAAACGATCAAGATTCCATAGCCAATGTAAGTCAATATTGTGAATAACATATACGGTAGGCCAAATGATTTTTTAAATGATAAAACTGGATTTAAAGTGTATAAAATGCCATCGACATGAATAATCTATGTCAGTATCCAAGACTCAACATTTTCTGCTCAGTGGGCTATTTTTACTATAATTTTTTTAGTTTGTTTTCTTGCCCTGAAGATGTCACACCTGATCTAACATATATAGGCATCCAGCATACTAATGAAGTTGATTGTCGAAGTTTGATAAAATAGCGTGAAAATCCTAAAGGGCACAAAACCTGCCAAAACTTGCCAGTTAAGGAAAAAAGAACTTGCCAGTTGAAGAAAGGTAAACTGAGAATATAAACTGAACTTTAGGCCTACAACGTAGATTTTAAAGCAAACTTTCCCAACATTGGTCCTTTCCCTGTCACAGTAAACCTTCATAAGTCCAAACACGATTTTAAATTCAAATTTAGCATAGGCCTATACTGTATTGGCCTATACTGTAATTTGAAGTTGGTCCCCGGCTGAAGGTACAGGCATTTCAATGTTATGCATATGGTTAATCCGAATTTCAGCCAAACCGTTTTTCAAACTAATTTTTCGACCCGTCCATTGCTGCAACACCGTTTTGAGATTGGATAATTTGAAATAGTCTGAGTGCATTTCTTGAAACAACCGTCATTTTCTCCATTACGGTGCTATTTAATTGACGCTTAAGAAAATATATCAATACACTGAGCTAGTCGCTGCTTTGTGTGAATCATTCGACTGAGTGTGGTCTGACCTTGGTGAATACAAGATTGTGTTGAGCTTGATACAATCGTTTGTCGGTTAGACTCGGAAGCACCGATTGAAATCGAGCCACATGACGATCGCACGTCGTTAGAGCCAGCCAAGTACAAGCAATCAGCGAGGCCCCTCTCAACGGATTCTTATTAGAAGTTTTGCCCTCGGCCGGTTGAATAGTTTACTCACACGCGCAATGCGAAATTGACAAACTTCTGATTAATTGATATGATTCTGATTGAGATGGACAACATGCACATCGAGTAGGGTAATGAAATAATAACGATGATTATGGATGAAAAAATAGCAGATCAAATAAAAAATGTCAAGCTACAAGGCCAAAGTTGAAAAAGCTCCCAATATAATTTGATTGTCCAATTAGTTTGACAGCTTGGGCCCTACATGCTGATGATCGTTCTTGTATTACAGACTAGATGAACTAGTCGTGACGTCGCTTTGCGCTAACTTCTAAGCTATTTTTTCCGCCGAATTCTGGAACACCACCAATATGTCTTGGCTAGCATAGCCTTTCAACCATTAAGTATAGCTCTATACTTAATGGCCTAAATTATATTAGTGGTGTTCAAGAAGTACTTGCTTGAGGAAAATTCAAACTAAAAAGACCCTAACATTATTGATTACCATATTGGGCATGTATAAAAGATACAGGTACCTACATCTTCATCTGCCCACACTTTACGTTCTCCAAAAGACTCGAGCAAATCAGCACCACAAAGAAGCTTCACTTGTATTTGGCCATCACCATGGTTCTTAAGATCAGGAATCCAGCCTGTGTCATCCGACTCTTCCATCGATTTTTGGTTCCCTCGCAATTTTTTATTGGGCGATTCTTTCTCATCATTTACAGCTTTATTAAGTTGATTCTGATGATGTTCAAGGATAAGGCGAGTTCTTGACCAAGCTTCTTGCTGGCACTCCCACTTCGACACTTTTATCCAGGAATTATCTTTTACAGCAAGACGTAACATTTCACAGCGATACTTGGCACCTATAAGATCCTTCTTTTTGTAATCATCGTGAACAGGAGATATGATGCCGCAGACAACAGACTGACCGCTTGTTTTTTGCAAATTATCCCTAGCTAACTCTGAAAATTAAAAAAATATTTAATGTTTATTGCCACATGACCTACTGACCAAGATATATAAGATTATTGATCTACCTTACCAAACATTCTTAGGTGCATGTTTGTCACTGGATTAAAAGCCCCACAGGCAATAAGGGCCACTTTTGGTGGCGACATGCCTACGAATCGTGTTGAAACTATTCACAGTTGATCATTATAGTGTTTAAAAAAATTCACTAAAGAAATTACAAGGATTTTGCGCCGTATTATTACAAATAAATCATAAAATCAATTTAGAAAATACCAAGTGTATGGAGTCACTGTTTATTATTGAACTAGCAGACGATATCAAAGTGAAGTACCAACATAATATAAAGCAGAAACTAAAAAGTCCCTAGAACAATGTTTGAATTTCATGCAATAGAAAGCGCTACCATTCAATTTCATGATGATACTCAAATCAGCAAATAATAAATTACTTGTTTCATTATTCATATTGTAGACTGATAAGAATGAATTTTTCCCATTTAAATTAAAATAAAGTAATTATGCACGGAGTTTTAATATCGATATGATCGTTTTGACTGATCAATATTGTTTTGTTTTGAAATAAGTATCTCGCCCATGATGCATTTCACTGCATTGTTCCATTTTGTTTCGGCTACGTCAGTCTTGTGGAAGGATGTCGGCGTGCTGGTGTATGTGTTAGTGCGTGATATTGATTCAATTTTGTTCATTTAACTTTCCAAATTATAAACTTTAATACAATAAATTACATTAATCATGGCTTCTTCAGCCTCCTCAACGAAACAGGAGTTCATAGTCGGTGGAAAATATCGTTTAGTGCGAAAAATCGGTAGTGGTTCCTTTGGTGACATCTATCTAGGAATCAACATCACCAACGGAGAAGTAAGTGTAGGCCTAGGCCTAGTTGCCTTACAATGTAGACCTAGCTTGGGCTATTCATAATAGTATAGGGCCCAAGTTCCTTAAGAACTTACGGTGCGGGATGTATGTCCAATTAACGATCTCAGTTGTTTATCTGGATTGTATAGCACGAATGTTTTTTATTCAAAATTCAGTTCAAGTTCATCTAATGCTCGGCTGCGATAAAGCAGCCATATAGGCAGGCTAAGTTAGGTAGACAGTGTTGTCGGGTCTCGTACTCGAACTCAAACTGAAAATTTTAACGGTTATCTAGGAACAGATGTTTTTACCCGTATTAAAGTAAAATTGTTGATAGGCCTAGTCCTAGACCAACTCCTAGAACAGCCAATATAGGCCTATCATTTTTTTTTATAAATTGAAAATCTAAATTCACTTCTTGGCACATATGACTTCCTATAGGTAGGCCTACCGGTAGGCGTAGATCATACAAGGCTAATTTCCATGTAGGCCTAGATAAACTTGGACCAGGGCCTAGGCCAAGTAGCCTCTTGTGCCCTTGGGTAGGGTAGTTCTAAATTCAAGCTATATTACTGTAGGCCAAGCAATCAATGACGTGCTAGGAGCACAAAACAAACAAATTTTCAATTATTAGCTCATTGACACTGACAGTTTTGCATTGATCGACTGCAATTGCTGATTTATCAGATATATGCTTCAGATGTACGGTATTTGAGATATATGCAGTATTTTGTAATATGAAATATTAGGGCAGGTTCGCGCTTGGGAGGTCACATCTCGGAATTGTGATATATTAGGCCTATCGGTACTTATTAAATACCGGTACCTCTCAACACCAGTCCTGTCCGACGGGGTCCGTGGATATTGAAAATTTGATCTAAATGCCTGTGTAACACGTATTTGTCTCAGTACGGGTTTAGGCAGTAGACCCAAGTGAATTATTGGAAAGTGTTATTTACGCGCTCTATTTCTTTATTTGTAGGAGGTTGCAGTGAAATTGGAATCCGTCAGAGCAAGACATCCACAGTTGCTTTACGAAAGCAAACTTTATAAGATCTTGCATGGCGGTGTTGGAATTCCACATATCAGGTAGGCTAAAGATCAACATTAGGTAAAATTGTCATATGGACCCAGTCATATTGTCATATGAACCCAGTCATATTGTCATATGACAAATATTACTCAACATTTTGTGTCATTTATAACTTATACTTGAGTAACCCGATCTGTAATTTTAATTGGAAAATGCAGGGGCCGAATTCACAAAAGGTCATAGCTTTGATCGGTATCAACTCAGATCCCGATCAAACTTGCTACAAAGATATTACCGATCAACTTTGATACTGTCTCGAAGATGATAATAATAGATTGATAATAATAATAATAGATTTAAGTAGAAATTAAAATTAAAAAATTGAAAATAATAGATCAAATATGGTATTATCTCTGGAAATGGTCGTAAATTTGAGCTGAATCAAAGTTATGACCTTTTCATAATAAATTCGGCCCCTGATGTTCAACATTAGCCGACGAGAATCATTTGTAACTTTTTGCTCACAGTTCACATGTGGTTCACACCCACATTCTCACACAAATTGGCTAACAAGGCAAATCACCTACAATATTGACAATTCAAATACAATTAATTGAACTATTATAAATCACTCACAAAATATTGGTGGTACAAATTGAACTGTTGCATGTGTTGTTACATTGGTGGCCTCTTTTACATTTTCAGTGTGTAAAGAGATAATTCGTCAAAGTGTATCAGCAGTCATGAATTACTAGTTATTGTGTACAATACCGCTGACGAGTTGTAGGCCTGATACATGCCAATGAGCAAATTGCGCCCTCACCCCAAGTCGCGACATTCAAATGTTGTCCCCAGTGGGGCCTTCAATTTGGGAATATAAATAGCTTGACATTTGACATAATGCTCAACACTCCCAAGTACACACTTGATTCATGCTATCAACAGTTGGCCAGTTTAGTTATCCAATTTGTATACATTCGTCTCACGTTTGATACTTTTGAATCTCACTTAAGGGGTTACCATTCATTTTCTCCAGTCTCAACTTTCGTATGGTCAATTTGTAGGCTATATTTTAATAATAGGATGTAATTCTCTACCTATACGCTACTATAGAAAATTGGTGATAATTACCCCAAGAACTGAAGGTTATAAAAACTTGGTAGATTCCAAAATTTAAAATCCAAGTGCTCAGAAATATCTGAATGATTAATGAATGACACGCGTATTGTTGACACGATGCGTTTTTGGACGTGACGCCTACCGCTAGCTGACATCAGTCAAACATGATGTTTTCTATCCGGCTAGTAGTAATGCGGTTTTCGTGCCTCGACTGTTTTCTTGAATTGATACCAACTGCAGGTTTTATTTCGAACGGTAATTTTTATTAGGGCCTAGTTACCAGATGATCCAGTTTATACAAGTCGGGTTCATAGTGAGCTTTGAGGAAATTGTGCAGTAGGCGTGCTAGATCTCAAAATTTAATAATTTGCGAATGGAGTTGAATTATTAAGTGTAAGGCTAGTCTACTTTTATCATGTTTGCTATTGAATTTCGTTACATTGTCCCGTCTTATATGAAAATTTCTGGAAATCCGACGGTGTAAACTTTGAAAGAGAAGAAATGAACATGAGCAAAATAATTACGGTATCATAGGTCTGATATGGTATCATATGTTTGACCATACTTCTTTCAGTTCTTTCACCATGATTTGACGTACGATACGATTGTGCTCAATCTGTGACATTTTCAGCAGCACAACTTCTATCTATAACAGAGTAAATACTTGATGTAGGCCTGCAGCGAACTAGTGATTTTGAACACAGATGTCATTATTTTTACCGAAATGTCAGTGTCATTTAAATTATACATTTTTACCATTTTTTGTTCCAATGATATAGATGTGATGATGACGATACATGTAGGCCTGAATAAGAGAGAACGTGTTCAAAAAGACACTTTTGAACAATGAATCATTTTTTTTTAAATGTAGGCTGTATGCCGTGTACAGAGTTTGAAAATGCAAACCACGATGTAAAACAATAAAATTGTGTTTGTAGAATTTACCGAACTGACCGTCGTGTATATATGATGCATATGTACATATATTAAAAAGAATATATATATTTTTTTTTATACGTGTGTATGTGTTGGTCGTATGTGCTTGCATCGTCTGCGGTGTTTGTAGTTTCGTCTAAACTTTCGTGCACGATTTCTGGAATAATTTTACTCAATTCCTATACTTGATTTGCTATTTTTTTCAACATGACCTGGATGCCATAGACTTTTTGATCTTGTGCTCAATCCACCCCCAAAATATCAGTTTTTAATATAGGCTCGACCATAAAGAGGACGAAATATTCACAAGGTAGGCCTATTTGTAGGTCATGTGCAATTGCATCGTCTGCGGTGTTTGAAGTTTCGTCTAAACTTTCGTGCACGATTTCTGGAATAATTTTACCTGGATGCCATAGACTTTTTGATCTTGTGCTCAATCCACCCCCAAAATATCAGTTTTTAATATAGGCTCGACCATAAAGAGGACGAAATATTCACAAGGTATTTGTAGGTCCTATGTGCAATTGCATCGTCTGCGGTGATTGTAGTTTCGTCTAAACTTTCGTGCACGATTTCTGGAATAATTTTACTCAATTCCTTTATTTGCTATTTTTTTCAACATGACTGGATGCCATAGACTTTTTGATCTTGTGCTCAATCCGCCCAGTTTTTATATAGACTCGATCGACCATAAAGAGGACGAAATATTCACAAATCACAAGGTATTTGGAAAAAATGGCGTGGTGCGTGTCTAACTGGGCGGCCGCCTAATTAAAAAAATTATATTTCGGAGGCAGGTTCAATGCGTTTCACTTATCGATTTCGTCCACCTGCCCATGAGAATTGAGGGGTTGGTTTGGCGGAGGTCACTCACCTTGACGCTACACGTTCGATCAGCTGGCATATATATATATATATATATATATATATATATATATATATATATATATATATATATATATATATATATATATATATATATATATATATATATATATATATATATATATATATATATATATATATATATATATATATATATATATATATATATATATATATATATATATATATATATATATATATATATATATATATATATATATATATATATATATATATATATATATATATATATATATATACATATATATATATATATATATATATATATATATATATATATATATATATATATATATATATATATATACATATATATACATATATATATATATATATATATATATATATATATATATATATATATATATATATTATATATATTATATAGGCCTACCTATATACAAATAATTATACATATATACGTATATAGGAAGTCGTTTCAATCTTCGACAAAAACCGAATCGACTGCTAGTCTCTATTTAATATTTATACAAGTTGTCCATTGTGCATGATCGGATGCACAGTATATAGCGGGTTTACCAGCATAATAAGCAACTTGGTATTACAGTTATGTTGGTGTAAGTGTGTGGTATTTTTAGAATATCATGATTTTTCAGGACCAGTTCTACGATATAAGTATTGCAACTGCATATTTAAACATCGTTCAATCCTTTCAAGTTGTAGTACGAATTATGATCATGGAATTATATCAAAGTGTTGACAATTATTGTTCAATTTGTAGAAGACTTCTTTCGTGGCGCTCAAGTAGGCCTATAGGACTGACTACCTGTGTATACCGCCTCCTATTCAGAACAGATAATAGTGGACTCGGATCTCTTTCTTTTTCATTTGTAGACTGGGAAATTCAAGTAATTGTCTCTGGCATTATTGACGAAATACTTTTGTCTTAGACAACGAAATGAAACTTCCAACGGGGCTCGGACGTTATGCAGATGTTTTTTCTCTTCTTCCGTTTACCTTATAAGGTTGTCGATTCGGTTAATATTTTATTACATTGACAATAATTGAGAAAGACCACTGGCTCCTTCAAACAGTTGCTGTGGTGATAATGCTCTCTTTATATATTTTTTCTTTTCATTCGCACGGTAATGATGACTTGAGATCTATTGGCGTCGATGATGCAGTAGGTATGCGGTGTTGGCGTTAGCAATTGCAGGGAAGATTGGATGAAATGTTATTTTTATTGTTGTACATATTTGGACAGTGGGAGAGAATCGATCGTGGCCTGTTACTATAAGGAACCAGCCCATTATGAACCCAAACGACAGGGATACCTCGGAACAACCTCTCGCCATGATGGTCGACCACGGCGGGAATCGAACCCCGGTCTCCCGAACGACGGTGCATCGTGCTAACCGCTCGACCAACCGTATCAGTGGCATGCCATCAGTATCAATACCGTCCAGTACATGTACGAGTCAATTTGTTTTGATTCATCTTCTCTATGGCCCTGATTATAATGACGATTCTTTGATTAGATCGTGAGATGTCCATTGAAGGTTGCGAAGTGTTTATTTATTTTCGGGAGCTGCGACGACGTGGCGAAATTGAATTAGACACAATCATCAGACAATTCGCGCGCGACCTTCTGTCAATCTGTGCACATTTATTTCATGATTGATCCCGAACGAACGCTGGTTTCTGTCCCAAGCTATGACCTATATAACATGTGCATCTATCCCCGAAAGAAGGTCGTCTACCAACTATAGAACTATAAATGTGTAAACATTTCGATAGTTAGAGGATCTCGCTGCAATTTTCAGGATGTAACTCTTTTGAAAGATGTTGTTGCGTTTTCTTATGGTAAACTACGACATGATAACTCACAATAGTCGGAAAATACCACAGCCGTTCAAAATATGAAGTGTGAAATTGAATTATTCTTTATTATGTTGGTAAACACACGACCTGCCATGGTCGACCATCCTGACAGGGGTTTTTCGTGGTTTCCCTCTGTCGTTCAGGTCAATACTGGGATGGTTCCTTATAATAACAGGCCACGACCGACTCTTTCCCACCATCCAAAAGCACATGGTGAAAAAACTTTCATCTCATAGTCCTATAAACTCATATATATCATTCACCGATATGTCAGAAGATCGTAGTCACTAGTAGAGTGCATCGTTAAACCCAATATAAATAAATAAAATGCACACGTGAGTTCATTTCGTGGATACAAACAGTACAAGTATACCACCATCCCCACCAAAAACAAAAACTTTTCTTCAAAAGAGGGAGCTAGACAATTGAGCCCTTGCTATTTAAGCACTAATTCAGCTGATCAATATAGGCCTAAAACGTTTTGGTCAAGTTTACTCTTTTAAGAGAGGAAAAATGCATTTGTGTTGGGCATTTGAATATAATGTATAATGGGCATAGTACAGGCATGTAATGCAAACGTTCGATATAATTGTGATTTATAATAGCTTTTGACAATGAAATCAATGTGCATACCAAGTTTATTTCACTGTGAAACTTGTGAAATGTATTCACAATAATCTAAACTATATAGACTTCTAGGTATGTATGATATTGCGATGCGACAATACGTGCGAGTTTGTGACATCGCTCTCTTCTTAGACTGGAACTTCTGCAGTTTGCCAAATTAGTCCGTGCAATTGAATAATGCGTAATTGTCAAAGGTCAATCTGTTGGTGTTTCCACGTTCCACGTACGCGGTTTCTTGGAGACGTCTACCATCTTCAATTTCAATTCATGGGAATCGTTCATTCGTTTGTGTTTTCAAGAATATAACGAATGATGACCGCGCTCATTTTAAAAAATTCTTCTATAATTATATATATATATATATAATTTTTTTTTTTTTTTAATAACATCGAAACTTGATACAAAATCATTGTTCTCCAAATAAGGCAATGGATGAAAGATGGGATCGTTTGGACGGGGCACCACAAGGGAGATCTTACCACCCCATTTTGATTATTTAAAACTAATGAACTTCAACACCAGGACTGCGCTGTCTGTGACCATAGTTTTTTGCCGTAGATAAAAGTTTTTCAGTATAAACACACGAATGTTGATATATATATATATATATATATATATATATATATATATATATATATATATATATATATATATATATATATATATATAAAGAGAGAGAATGAGAGAGAATGATTGAATATTTTTATTTTTTCATAATTCCTCATCTATTATAGGCCCTTGGCGGTTTAAATTAAAAGTTGTATATATTTTTGGGGGTTGAGCTAAATGTCACTGACTTCCGCACAACTTTCCTGCTCTCGAATAATCTATAATCTTACGTCTAGAAAATAATCTGTATAATTCAGTCGTTACACAATCATAGGTCCATGACACAACTACAGCCTAAAACACGATTATTTATCGCGAGTTGATTTTTATTGATTGTTGATATCCATTATGCCATTTCTTGAATCGTGTTTTAGAATAATTTTTAGATTTACACAATTTTATTGGTTTACATTTGCTTCGTGAAGCCATGATCAGTGATGAACTCTGATTTGAAGTCGGGTTAAAACTTGTGTCAGCCGTCTTGATTTCAAACCATTGTCATATTATTCACTTGATATTCACGTTGGGAAACCTGCAGTCGAGAACTCATACTTTCCCTTTTCGGAAATCACCTGTGTGGGAAATGTTCCCAACAAGCTAATATGTACAGCGCAATAATATGCTCGCAGGATTTTATATATAATTGGATTGTATGTAACGACACACTGCACTGATGACTTTGGAAGATCTATTGACGTTGGTGAGGTGGAGTGAGGGGTTATTTTATTAGGTAGGCCTATTTAGGCCCCTTTAGGCCTATTTAGGGCCTTTTTATTAAGGAAGCTGTCTTGGCCTACTGTTGAGAAACCATCGCGGTATCAGACAGAAAACCATCACTAAAATCCTCTGTCGACAGAGATCGAACCCTGGCCTCCTGAATAGCAAGTAAGATTTCATATGTATGTATATAGACGGGTAGACCCATGGCTGTGTAGAGACATTTTGCAAGCCTATAGGCCCGAATATTATTAGGCCTACATTATATTATAATATTTTAATCACATGGTTACAATATAGATCATTCACCGATAGATCTTATCATTAAAGAGTATATAGTCAATATAAATACTCTTGCATTACCCGTATCCATCAACGCGTATATAATAAATAATAATTTCCTCCTTGATATTGGCTACAAGAGACGGTCAGTCGCCCTCCGATGCAAAGTCAGCCAAAGAAGACTTTCGAAACTGAAGTCACCGTTGGGCTGGGTTCAAGTCCCACATAGGTCATACGTTTTCGTAAACGTCATTTCGCTTATCATCACTTCATAGTTTCATTATCACTGTTTATGCTAGCTGTTGATGAGGTAGTTGAGCAAACAATAATCACTATCATCAAATACTTTCTATGCATCAACGCGTAAATAATATATAGCAGCATGACTGACAGTTTACATTTTGATGAAGGAGAGGGTACACGGGTGGTCGAGTGGTTAGCACGCTGAACCGTTATTCAGGACACCGTGTTTCGATTACCGCCAAGATCGCCGATCCTGACTGAGGTTTTTCGTGGTTTTCCTCTCGTTCAGGTTGATACTGAGATAGTTCCTTGACAGCGGGCCACGACCGACATTTGCCCATTATCCGTTTGCCCATTAACACCTAATTAAATCACCTTTCATCCTATCATCTCATTCATCATTTACAGAGCCCAATAGTCATCAGTACAGTGCTTCATTGAAGCATAAATATAAAATTTAGGGTCTGAGACGAGTGATCTAGTGGCCAGCACGTTGAACAGTCATTCAAGAGACCAGGGTTCGATTCCCGCCATGGTCGACCATCCTCATATTCGACCATCCTCATATATGGGTTTTCCGTGGTTTCATACTTGGTTTCTTGACAACAGGCCATGACCGACTCCTTATACCACTACCTAAAAACAACTACTTAATAAAATATCCTTTCATCTCTTTCATATCCTTTTATTTATCATTCATGACGCCAATTGATTGTAGTCATCAGTACAGTGCGTCGTTAAACCGAATATAAATGAAATAAATAAAATAAAAACATGGGAGACGGTCCTCCGCATCAGCCACGTGTATGACTTGCAATATGTCTACCGTCGTGTTCCTATATCTGGCCCTGAGATGCGAGATTGTCGAAATATAACCTCAGACTCCGGCCTTGTTTTCCGCGTGGCTGGACCTCCCCAATGCAACTCGGCTGTAATGTGTTTGCTAATTAGCCGAATTATTATGCATTGCCAAATATGGTTGCGATACGTCGTAGCTAGGTGCTGTTAAGACAGGGTAGACCTAATATGCTATTTGGTTTCGGCCAGACCTGAAAAAGAAACACGTCAATGTCCTCCGTGTTATTTTATAGACTTGTTTAACTATTATATTGCATAGTTTATTATTACATCATGTTTGCTATTCTTCATATTTTCAATAGTTATAAACTTATAACCTCATAGTTCGATTATGTATGTTCATGGAATTTTGATTATTTTCGACATGTAGTCGTTCCTATAGATCTATACTCCCGTTTTTGAATGAGAGGGAAGGGGGGACATAATGCCATCCCTCAGAAAAATTCTCACTTGAATGAATATTTTTTTACAATTATCCCTCCATGAATACTAATACTACTATACTAATAAAAACTGCAATGTTATTTTTTATATACAAATGTAGGGTTTTCTTTCTTCGTTATATTATTCTCTGTATAATCCACAGATAAGCCTTGTGCTAGGCTTTGTGGACAAGTGAACCTAATGTTTTATGTACAATGAATGATGATAATAATAAACAACCTATATAACCTATATATTTCATAAATATACCGGACACCAGTAGCAGATTTCACAAAATCAAGCAAGGAAATACTATGCCAGCGAGACCCCATTTTTTATTACCATTCACGAGCTGGATATTGACGATTCCATTCTCAAAATATACCGTCATGGTACTATTGTAATGTTTTTTTTTATTTTAGGGGCCTATACAATAACCCAGATTTAAGCGTAATAGTAAAGCCTAATAAGCCTTATAAGCGAAAAAACTGTAGGACCAATACTTATACTCCCGAAATTCCTACATGACGATTTGAAAAGGCTTGTTTTCAAGTCTTTCCCTGTACTACTAAAATTGTACTTCCTCGCCATCCCCACTGATTTTCAATCAAATTACTTTTATGACGAGCTGTTACTATCTCCCTAATAATATATTTCCACACTTGTAGACAGGCTATGTTATGAGTGACTTCTTTTTGGACTTGACTATCATATGTTGTAATTTCTATTATGGCACTTATGATGGGGTTAGTTCTCTTTTTTTGTGTGTATACATCAGTATACCTGACGACGTGTACGTAACACGTTGATTTGCATGCAAATGGCACGGCAAAAGATTAGGCCTGCACTCGGTTTGCAATTTGACGATCGCGTCGGCACGGATACCAGTTTGCCAGCTCCTCAGCCCCCTCCCCATACCTGGGGCACGCGAAGACGATTTGAATAATACCCAGACATGTCGGAGAAGACACAATACGCGCTAGGTGAACGACAGAGACGACATTCAGTTTCTCTGTTTATTTTTTCTTGTTTGCGCTCCTCAGGTCGCGAGTCAAAACCGATCCACGGAAAACTTTTTTGGGTATCATTTTGTAATTCATTTCTGGGTATATAAAACCAATCGACAGGGGTAGTCGTCAGAACTTGAGATTAGAATTTTTGGAATTACCCATTTGAAAGGCATGTCGAAAAAAAAATTGGATCGAAATGATTTATACCAGTAGGTCTACTCCTGAGATCTGAGGACAACAATGAAAAAAATTTTTGACGGGTCATTGAAAAGCGCCACTAATATCCAGATGACAGTAAATCGTAATAGTTTAGGTGATCTTCATCTCGGTACTACTGCGACTATCAGAAGACAATCAATAACCAACTTACAGTATTACCTAAAGTCCTAAACGAAGTTCTTTGATTACATACCAGAATGCGTATTTGTGTGCCACCGCTTAAAAAAAAATTGGATTGCCTTGGAAATTGGATGCGGTAAGAGGTTACCCCGGTGCCTAGATTTCTATTGCCTTCATGTTTATGAATATGTCGCCATAGTTTTACAACGCATTTACTGCGTTTCCCCAGTGTTGCAATATGCATGTACGCTCCTGCTTACTTGTCAAGCCATAGTGACTAGAAACTCCCTCACAGGAGTGTTGGTTATGTACGGTTGCGTTCTCGTAAAGTGTTCCATCAAACTGCATTAAAATGCCTCCTGAAGTAAATCTCCTGATATAATACGCACTAAAACTAGCAGACAATGTGCCAAGGCACTTCACACAGTCTATGAAAAAAGTGGTTAAATGTGCGTAGATTTTAATTGAAGGATGCATTTCAATTTCGGAACTTCAATTTATGTGACCGCAAGTGTACGTAATCGATTAAAAACAAGCTGCATGTCGATTTGATATTTTCATAACTTGAATCTTTCATTCCCCTGGTAATGCATATTCATGACGTTTATGAATTGCAAAGTATCACATAAAAGTAGGATTGTGTACTTTTTCCAGATCGTTATACGTACCAAAACTTGTATTTTCTAAATCGTCTGCTTGTGTACCCTAGTTTCCTGCTCTGCATATCTAATTGGGTTATGAAGTTACTTCGGATATATGCTTCATACGATATCACATTTTCCTAGAAACCATCGCCCAGTTCCCTATTAACCCCTGCGCGACGTATCTGGAATAACAAGGGGGGAGGGGTGGTTGAGGAGGAACGGGGGATGGCAGCGAGTGACCTATATAACGGCAGTCCCGCAGTTTCTCTTTGTGACTTTGGAAACAGATCTAGATATCCCCATTACGGGAAACTACATTACCGATTTCGCTCGTCATCGGTTTTAGTTTTCAATTTTCTTTGCATTTTCTAATTACTGCACTCTCAGTCCCCGCGTGCTTTTCACGAATCGTTCTGCCCGTTTTGCCCGTTTTGTGCGAATTTATATTTATTCATAAGTTATATACACACAATGTAAAGGCGAATGCGGCCGGTGGCCTATATAATGCAAGTCGCTCCGTCGGGGGGTTTCGAGTTTTGTTATATGTAGGTGCTTCTACATGTATTTCCTCATCGATCCTCTAGCATGGAACTCGGTTGCTGTGCGCCGAACAACCGGTCCGGCCGTAGCAACCGTTCCGTAAACATTCGTCTCGGAATTGTTTGTAGTGCCCTTTTGACTAGCTTTGTCGTGCCTATACACATCGTGAGGAGAATGAATGTATTGATGGATACAATCTTTATGATATCTTTTCATCATGGACTGATTTTTAAAAATATTGGTGGTATTATATCGGTACAATTTTATGAATATTGTTTGATGTTATTATCATGTTTGCATATGGTATGGTACAACAGTTTACAAGTTTTTAAAGAAATGTATACCGGTACTTCAAAACATCCGATACATCGATAATATCGAAATATATATATTGATAAATGTTGAATATTCTGAAATATAGTTGTTCTCGTCATGCTTACATCTTTCGTCGACGAAGATTCCTTGATGGCTGAATGGCTGCCGCAGCACGCAGCCTAGGGTATGCGCAGTCAACATGCGTATTTAGAATTAATGAGTATTGTTTGCTTAACGACCCCACCAACAGCTAGGTTATACGGGGGTACGAATAAGCAGGTGATTATGAAACTATGAAGTGATGATAAGTGAAAGGACGTTTACAAAAACCCATGCCTTATGCGGGACTCGAACCCACGCCCATCGGTGACTTCAGTTTCTGAAGCGGTGCCTCAGCTGACCGAGGGTGGCATGCGTATTTAGAGTTCCTTCTATGCCCTCGCCAGAGTTGTTTCATTAATCTGCTATTGTCATCTCATTGGTATATACTATAGAATAGAACGATAATGGGTCCAAACTACTCATTTCCCTTATCGACAAACTAATATTGTTTACACCATCGTTCCCGAATCCCAACTTGATTGTAGTCCATTCTGTTATTCTCTAGCGGAATTCCAACGTGCACGCATAGTTTTCATTTATTTCAATAACTGTAAGCCTCTATACTACGTCATTTTAATCCCCATGATCACTATTTTCTTATTTTTTCTTTCAAGTTTGATGGGACCGTTTCATATAGACTGATGCAAGTGGGTTTACACTTGCGGTCACTTGATGTGGTCGATGAACCTAATTAGAATGTAAATTTTAAAGAATATTCATTGACAAAATAATTTTTTTTTTTATATTAATTTCGGAAAAAAAACATTCGATCGCGAGTGTACGTGGGCCATCTCTACCTTTACTGCATGTTATTTAATAGCAAGTTGTTAACAGTTGGGCTTCCATGGCGGAGTATTAATTGAAACCAATTTTTATTGCGAGCTTCTGGTTTCTTCCACCTTGACGCTTCCAGCTAATTTGCATGTGATTCTCGTTCCGTTGCCTGTCCTGTGACAGTGAGCTGTTGTTCTTACCGGTGAGTCACCGTCGTCCACGTTATTATACAGGCTTGCGTGGACTTATTTTCGTTGACTGGTGTGAGGTATATATATATATATATATATATATATATATATATATATATATATATATATATATATATATATATATATATATATATATATATATATATATATATATATATATATATATATATATATATATATATATATATATATATATATATATATATATATATATATATAGTATAAACATGAAATTTATTCCACACTTTTAGAAAGTATTTTTTCCTCTACAGTTTCATAGCTTCTCCATTGATGAAATCTTGTCTCGATCGTCTCAAGATAGCATAACATAACTGCCTTCCCGTGACACTGATTATTTCTGGTGAGGATATGTAGCCAACAACCGAAACTTTTTTAAATTTCATTCCTATAGGAAGCTAGAAAAAAAAACATGAGCCCGCACTAAGAATAAGAACAGACTTGAAGAAAGTTGATGGTAAATAATGTACATGTATAAATACAATTAATGAAAATTGTACATTAAATTTAACTGTCGGTATGACGTATAAAAGAGAGTGAATGTATAGACTTATTAAAACAAACATTTTTCTGATCATCATTACGGCATTAGTTTTTATTGCATCTATAATACCAACAAAATGGTATGAATGAGACGTATTATCAGTCGCAATCATCGCATAAAATTTATGACTGAGTCTGAAGTAGTGCGTCTGTAGGTATGATAATTGTGTTGTTTCTTTTTATAGGGGGCGCGTATAACAAAATTTTATATTTAAAAAAATTTAATCGACGACCTGATCAATCCGAGGACCGAATTCACTTCGAATCTTTTCGAATCGTTATCGTAATGCATTGTATTTTTCACATTGCTATGTCAAAGATTATCTGATAACGTATCCCAAAATTGTTAATCCTCCATACAATCATATTATTGTATCGGTAGGTGCATAGACCTCATAGCGAGAATGTGTTTTATAGAATAGACAATGCAGCTTATCGGCTCAATTCGTTCAGACAATAATACATATGACATCCAATCTCCATCTGTGGTTTCGTTATGATTGTAAAGCAGATATGACGCTCATTTATCTGGGCATGCGTGTCATCTGTCAAACACAAAAAACGTTATAATATATTTCGGGTCGCGCTGTTCCGACAACGTGTGGCTAAGTCGCAGTCACAGACACCTCGATGGCCCGATGTAAGCCAAAAAACAATATGACGGCAAGTAGCTGTCGGTGAAAATTCCTGCACGTGTCACTAAATTAAAGACCATGTCGTATAACCCATGACAAAAATTGCCGTTATATCACATTATCAAAAATATGTGAAGTAACCTGGTATTACCACAGAAAGCACACGCCGTACCACTATGCCACGAATTGCTAAAAGAAAACACAAATATGACCACATATTATTGTAGACATACAGCGTGCGGCCAGAAACGAGTGCAATTCGAAATCACTCTTAAACTCTTAAATCTTCTGATGACGGCCTTTAGCCACACGTGGTCGAAATTGCGTTAGCTATATATTTGACTTCAATGTCTCTATACGTATAGCGCAGTCCTGGTGTCAGAGTTCATTGTTTGCAATGTAAGATGGTCTGATGTATGATGATGGTCTATAGACAAATATTTATACTGGTGACAAGACCATCCTGAAACAACCAAGATGTGTCACTTCAAAACGGTCTTAAACTAACTCACCCCTGGCCCTAGCCTTGATTGGGAATTGATAATTGTTGGCTTACATCAATATTTCGATGGTATTAGGCTATATAGGCCTGTATATATATATATCGTAATAATAATACGTTATATAATAATAATATTTGTTATATATATATATATATATATATATATATATATATATATATATATATATATATATATAGAGAGAGAGAGAGAGAGAGAGAGAGAGAGAGAGAGAGAGAGAGAGAGAGAGAGAGAGAGAGAGAGAGAGAGTGAGAGAGAGAGAGAGAGAGAGAGAGAGAGAGAGAGAGAGAGAGAGAGAGAGAGAGAGATTATAAACTGCGAATTGTACCACAATACGCTGGCCAATAGTGTAAACGACCCACTTACAACTTACAAGGACTGTATATAGCTGGAAAACGAGCGAATCGAGTTTTATTGCCGATCGCAATTCACGCTCGCAACTCGATCGTTCTCGTGTAGATCTGTCCACCTCGACAATCGGATATCTTGATTACAGCCATGTGTAGTCTGGTATTCGCGAGAGATGAAGGTTCCGATTGACCGTCTCGCCTATCCGACACAATGAGCGCTCGGGCGGTTCGCTCGTTCATATCGCGCCCGAGTACAAGGGTAGGTATAGATCGCCGGTGGAACGACGAGACTGATCGAATACCTTGAATGGCAACGTCGACTGTGTTCCGAGGATGGGTTTCATAGGCCCCTCATTACGACCAGTTCGAACTCTGTTGGGTTTGCAAATTTGGCGGTAAACGGGTATATGAGTATTCTTGGAATCCAATGCTTTAGCCTAGATCAGTTTGAGTAAGGAAGTGGTTGCCGGCGTCTCTCGGACGATGGAAGGTGTGGTTTCTATTACAATGTTGTTTCTGGAAAATACTCTAGTTGTCTCTTCGAGCATCTATAGGCTTCTGTCAAGTGACGTCACTCATTGTTGAAATTGACAGGCAACAATGTCCACCAGTTGGAATTGACCAATCAGAATGTTTGGTAGTCCACCAGTTCGATGTGTTGCTATGGTAACGATTGTTTGTCATTTGTTACGTAACAAGCCTATTTGTTTGACTGTTGCATTTTTCATTCGGTGTACAGTGGTATATGTGCTTGTTGCTTATTTTTACATTGCGTAATTTTTTGAAGCTGTGTCAATATTTGTTTACCGATATTCATTTAAAACCCCTTATCATGAATATTAAAAATGTGTCATTATTAATTAACGTAGATTGGTAACCGAGGCCAATAACTAGACAATCCGTTGATTATCGTCTAATTCTAATCAACAAACTTAGTATACGTTATACCGGACCTAAAACAATTGAAACTCGGTAATTTGGGTCGTCTATTTGTTAATGTGAATGCCTTGATAATTGTTTCGGTTGACTATTCTGTCTATTCAATCATTTAAATTCGTACATTTTGATCTATATATGCCTACTAGTCATCCTTGTTCGCGGTTGTTGTTGATCGACAATAATCAATCGGCCTTCATTCGATTTATTAATCTCCAGACTATCAATTAATATAGGCTGCCCTCGTTGAGAATTGCGGGCACAGATGTTGGCCGTTTGGTTAGATTTGCCATCTTCACACCTGCCGTTCTTCAGTGACGCACAATATCAGACGTGCAAAAATAAACTTTTTTTTTCGTACTTCTTGAAGTGTGTTCGATGTCAAACGACCGTCTCCTATACAACGACTCCAGACGTCGGGACTTCCCAACGCCACTTGAATGAAGTTTTTTTTACTCATCGAACAACAAAAACACGATTCGCGGTCTTTCATGTATTCTTTTTATCCGTTTGTAGATATAACTCCTATCGATTGTTATATTGGTCGAGATTTCAAAATGACGTCATATATTTTACTTTTTACATTTTTCCGACTTTTTATTGGAAGATTTTCAATTTATTCTTCAATAATTTTAAATTATAAATGTTTATGAATGACCATAAATCCCGAAATATATGTGTATCACCAAGGAAAAAATCGACGCATGAAAAACGTTCAGATCAAGAGATGACTGGCAATAACTAATTATTGAAATCTCAATTAAGTCGCGCGATGGAATATTTACGCACATTTTTGTGTGCGTTGAGTATCATTCATTTGTGTCTTCAATCTAGGTCCCATTTTCTGTCATATCGTTGCAGCTATGAACGTAGTAATATTTATTTTCCATGCAACATCTTCGTTCCCATTCGACATTCGTGCGCTAGCTTGGCAAAAAAAAGTGTGTGACATTGTTTTTTTTTCGATTTAAATACCGTTCGGCAAAGCGACACGCCGCCGCGTCCACTTATTCCAATCGAAAGTTGACCTGGAAACTCCTTTATCGTATTGGTGGTATTAGTATTATTGCCCTATTCATCATCAAGAGTGCCAATGTCGCGCAAATGAAAACCTCGGCTAGAGTATATATTATACGACCCATTAACCTACTTGCAGCTCGCATACACGCTGCCGATTCTCGTCTCGTCTCCCAATGTTTTTAGTTCTAACTTTTATTTAATACAGATACGTATATATAATGATAAAAGATCCGTTTGTTTTGTGCTTGCTTGCTGTGCGAGTGAGCTACCGATGGCCCAACTTTTTTGGGGGCGTCTATACCACCGTAATGAATCTAACTGCACAAGTTGTCTTTGATGATGTTTGACCTAAAACTGTTGATGTATGTTTAGATGGTATCGTGGTGGACAGGTAGGTAGGTATAAACATAAAAAATCTATCGTAATGTGAAATGTGTTTCAATCTGTGGCCGTATACTTCGTGGATTCACCTATTTTTATGGTGCTCGCCATACTGTTTCACTCTTCATGCTTTAATTTGGTAGCGTTACGACACACTAACCGCCGAAATAATGTCGATCGCTCAAATGGAATCTAGATTATGTAACGCCGTAGAGAATAAATTCGCTCGATGTCATAATCTAGTGCAGAACCATTCACAATTTTAAAATATTTCTTTAAAATTATGCAAAGGATAAGGCTGTATGTACAGCTTGAATGAAGCATTAGTAAAAGTATCTTTGCTACCTGGTCAAACCAGTCGATCATATTATATTGTATAGGATATAGCAGGTATCAAACGACAGAAAAAGACTTCAACTTATGCTTCAAGCCCTACATTCGCCAAGTCAGTTGGAGATTATACAGAATAAACGCCATGTATTATACAAAAAAAACGTCAATTTCCGTCTTTTCTTTTGGCATACCATAGCACAGAAATGAGATTAGCCTATCTCTTGTTTGGCAGGAAGAGTTTATTTATAGAACTATATAGAAGTTAATCAATGTTATTACATTAACTCAACTGCATGGATACGATTGAGGGGCACCGATTAGGCATATCGTGGCTCTTGGCCTCCAGGGTCGGAAGCCTTCGGAATGATTTTATACGAACTGTCCCAAATATTGAGGTCAACATTGACCGTGTCCGTCGAGTTTGTTTTTGCCAGATTCTTTCATTTACCAGTCAATGTATCTTGTCTATTATCCGGTTTCTTCGGTATTGATTTTTGCCGGCAACGCGGAACTAATGTGTGTGAATCTTGATAAGCTAAAGCTTGTGCTAAACACGTCAATATGAGCTAATTCCACCACTTCGTTAGTTGAACACACACTCCTTTTTGTATTTTTTTTTGTGGTGCAAACTATCAATAACAACAATAGACTTCTGTCAAGTAACAAATGACAAACAATGGTTACCATAGCAACAACACAGCGAACTGGTGGACTACCAAATATTCTGATTGGTCAATTCCAACTGGTGTATACATTGTCTGTCTCTTTCAACAATAGGTGACGTCACTCGACAGAAGGCATACAATATAACAGTACATGTTCATTGTCACTGTTTATCGGAGGTAATACTCAGGATTTTGTCATGGGCTACGTTTATCACACAGTCGATCGAGAAAGGGCCCCATCGATTCAGTCGGTATCATCATAATGTATAGATTTTCCCCAAATAATTTTGTTCACGATGCGATTTTGGAACTGTCAAATCTCAATTGTAGTATGTGATGAGCAGTCTACAGCGTGCACTCAACTGGGCCAATGGAGTGGCACACAAAGCAGTGCGGATCAACAAATATGACTGGCGTTTCCCGTTTTTCAAACTGTTTTGACCAAAACGATTCAGGATATCGTGATAAATGTCAAATGTTTGAACTATTTTCAGACCAAATCGATTTGGTTGAACTTTTCTCCAGCTATACATGTTGAAATATTCTCATATCGTTTTCTAATTCATTGTCATTTGAAGCTGGAATTCTGGAATTTATTTTTCACATTTTGATGCTTCGCGAACGCCCTGATGTGCCACTTGGTTATGTAAATTATTTACTTATCGCATAAATTTAGCTAATTGGTCTCAGTTAATTATTGTTCTATCTCACAAATTCGCATAATTGTTTTCAATGAAGTTTTGTGGAACATGTAGCCGACTGTATATTTGCCGAACAATGCCTGGTGAATGTTTATGCGTGAATAGTAATCAACTCGAAATGCCGGTAGTTGTTGAGCATATCGTGGCATCACTTCCGGTTTGGCTCACCGTTGAGGCGCTCGCCACCTTACGATTCCGACTTCCGGGACGTTCGCTTCGGCTGCGGTTCAGCCTGAACTTAGCCTTGGCGTTTTGATTCACAACATGATGCGTGTGTGTGTGTCGGTGTGGGCCACATATGACACATCTTTGGCCCAATACCAAATTACAATACTTCCTTCGATATAGACTACAAGACGGACGGGGGAGACCGTGTAGGCTTGCCTTGTTGGATGGTGTTTTCTTACCGGTGTGCGGTGTTCAACTTGTTCGAACTGGATGAAAACCTGCACTCTGTCTTCGTCACTTCCTTTACGGGTTGGGCGAAGCGAAGACTGTGAAGTCGCTTTGGAGTTTGTGATAACTGTGAGGATGTTAGGTTCAATGATGCGGTTAGGAGAGGGGGTACGGACTTTGTATTCTAACATTTTTATTTGTGTTGGGATTTTATTAGGCATTAGAATGTAAAACTAAAATGTACATTTTATTTAAACATATTTTCTCTCAACTCTTGCGAGTTATAAGAATAAGATGAACGTGTAAGAGAGAACTTTTTTTATCTCGTGGGTGGGGGAGGGGTCTGGAATCTGGAATATCTGGAATGGTAGTTGAATAGTGATATGCTACTGCAGGCAGGGAAACACCACGAGTCAAGTTGAAAAGGGAGACGCAAAAAGTGTGTTTTGTTTTTCTTTCAAGCATAAAATAACCACCAAATAACGCTCGTGCTTATCGCTATCCTCATCGTGTCCATCCAACGAATTCAGATTCGATATTTTCATCCGAATTTATAAAGACGTTGTTTAATGTAGATTACGCTGAAAAAAATTTCGTGTGAATCGGGTTTAAATCTGTTTGACCTGTGCAGGAATCGCCAACGAGAACAAAAAAGTCCCGTTCGAGAAGTGAGATTGTACACTTTGATAGCCGTCGCTATACGCTCATCATTGTTATTATTATTACTCGCTCACTTATTCAGTATTTATTAACTTTTCCTCCTACTTCATAACTAAATATTATGTGATCGGAAACAATTTCGTTCCTTTTCGAATGTGCGGAACGGGTCAAGCGGTTTACCTATTATGATGAACCAGGAAGCTCCGTGGAAGTTCGCACTACTTTTACTCCGATATTGTGTGTAGTTCTTGAAGAATACGCCTTTGCCAAGTATTTATTATGTTAGTGTTCGGTAACGATTTTTAAAATTAATACTGACATCCAAGCAACCCTTATTGGGATAATAGTGGAGAAAAGGTATGATTTATACATTTGATTAATATCCTTTATATATATATATATATATATATATATATATATATATATATATATATATATATATATATATATATATATATATATATATATATATATATATATATATATATATATATATATATATATATGTATATATGTATATGCATATGTATATCGATTTACGATTTGGAATGAGATGGATTTTTGTTACCGGTAAAAAATGATGGAAATAATACTGTTCGTAATTTTTTTCTAATGTATGTGACATCGTTCATGAAAAAAAACTATATATATAAACCATTCAAAATATGAGCATATTAGTACTTCAAAAATGTAATTGAATGCCAGTAATAACTCGCCAAATACAGATAATTGCCATATTTCAGTGTTGATCCTGCCTGTCCAAACTCACCTTCAGTCAGTTCACCAGATGCGATCACTATTACAAAAATAGTGTAATTACGTTTCGCTAGGTTTTTCGTTTCAGACCAGAGATTTTCTATATCAATAACGAGTGGATTTGTGTTATCGATATTACCAATAATCGATATTAATCGATTGACCTGGCATCGCACGAACCGCGCTGTGACTGCATAATTTCTCCTCGTCGGTAAATATAGAACCCGCCGCGCTCGATTAATCGAACATGGCGTGCAAATTTATCGACGCTGTTGATTAATTTACGAACTCTTCGACCGGAACCAGGAAGATTATTATATACTTGTGTTTTGTGTACTATCGAAGCTGTCTTCGTCGTGTCATTTCACTTGTCAGTGACCCGATCGACAGTCTCCTCTATCAATTAGTACTGATTGCTGGTAGTTTCGATCTTTCGAACTCTCACGTTGCATGGAACGAACCCGTTTTTTTTTTACCCCTCCGTTCAGACTAGTTATAAATACAAATAAATATGTATTATACAATACTGTGTTCACGATGGAGTGAAAGTTGGGTGGAGGTTCCAATTACATGCTGCATGTTCTGGTGTGAAATGTTACTGCCTCTCGCGTTTATCTGTTACCTCCATGCGCCGTCGACAACAAGCATCCACCACGATTAGACATTGTTCGATATTATTGACTTTATTTGCTTTGGAAATATCGATGTGTTTAATTTTCGTTTCCTGATGTGGAAGAGTGCTCCTATTCTAAACGTAGGCCTTGGAGGAGTAAATTATTATAAAAACGATACATTTTTAAAATGAGAAATTCAACCATATTTGTCCATGTTCCCGTAATGAACGAATTAATTTTAATATAATGGTAGGCCTATAATTTTCTCCATTTTGTTCAAATTATTCCCATATTGACCGAATGAACAACAAATTCTATAAATTTGTCCTTCACACACTGGTTATTTGTTTTGGTTTTCCGGTGTTTATAGCTACTTCGGCTTCTGTACTTCCTTCATTTGTGTTTTGGAAAAATAAAATTGTAAATAAATTGCTTTCCTATATAACCCAATCAATACTCAGAAACTTCGAAATTGACATTGCCCTCTGGTGTAATCAAAGGGTTATAGAGAACAGTTTCGTTGAAATGAATAATTTTTTGACAGGCAAAGAGGATTCTACGGCTCGAACAAACGTAACCTAACGAAAAATAAAGTTGAAATTCTAATTATGATTAGACGAACGGTCTACTATTCTTTCGACTATCCCGAGATAAAATTAAGAATGAGAATAACCATGTGTATTTTGCTACTCTTGTGATAAATGGTGCTTCATTTTACGTACCAGATCTGTGTCCAAAATTAATTTCAAATACCGGCCGTCAAATGAAACCTATTGGAAAATTCCAACTATTCCTCTTTGCTCGAGTTCCGAGGGAATATTCTTCCAAAGATCTTCTGGGGATTTTTTCGAGGTGATTTTTTCACCATTTCCCGGTTCCATCTTTGTAAACCTATACCCACCAGAGATGAAGGTTCCGATCGACCGTCCCCCTAATCCCACACCTCTCAGCACACTCGTGTCTGTCGTGGATACATGTATATCGACCACTCTGTCATCGCTTCTTCTCTCAATGGTAGCTGCCCCAATTACTGTCAAGTTGCAAAGCCAATAGCATAATATTTGTTACAAGTTCAAACCACTGATTGTTATTCACGAAACGTTATGAATCATCGTTCTGCCCACGTCACGGTCCCGACCGACCGTCTCCCCTATCTACTAACATTGCCGACTAACAGTGTCGGCCCGCCATTAGTCGACGATACGAAATATATGCATTACGAACCATTGTTTGCATTCGTTATCCTCGCTTTGTTTTATTTTCTACTGACTAGCTATTCTTGTGAGTGCTCGCTGTCGATGTCGTTTGGCTCGTTGACAGAACATGTACACGGAGAGTCGACCAGCGAATGCAACATTGCTTGCATAGCTTATGAGATGGACCCATTAGCATGCGTAAGGCAGGTGACAGCAGCGTACGGTAGTGTGTATGTAGTTGAACGAAAACGTTTTTGCTGCCCGTGTATACAATAATCTTGACGTATTTTGTCAGCGTGGAGTTGTTATTGATGCGGGGTGTGTTCGGGTTATGGGGACCGCGTGTCGGGGTAATGTGCCGGTGGCGCAATAGGCGGAGAGTTTTTGTGCGGATTGCCCCGAAACATGCTCTAAGCATGGCCTTGATTAGTTCCATAAAATGAATTTATGACTGCTGTCTCTTTTTAGTGTTGTGCGGGACTTGTGCCCATCCTTTAACACGGACGATCGTAAGTTTCGCTATGGATATGTTGAAAAAATTGTAAATAGAGTACACTTGCGGTCATAATGAACGATTTTTTACGAAATTTGAATTTTTATTTAAATAATATTCACGTACATTCAACCGATATTTTATTCCGAGACGAGTGCGTTAAAATGGAGCGCGTATGTGCATTGTCTTCTAGTTTTAGTGCGTGTACCACAGTATATTTATTTATTTATTTTATATTTTATAGCTTGGTCAACCATTTTGAGTGACCGCAACTGCGTATACTTGACCGTATACGACGAAAGACAGTTGTCTACAAACTCGAACAATTGATTGTAAAAAATTCGATCATGATGACGTAATCTCGCTGCAACTTCTAGAATTTGATGCTTTTGAAAGGTGTGTTGTGTGTTTATAGTTGACCCCATACTGAAAAGTCAATTGCCCTAAAAAAATGACAGCAATACAAATATATAATGGTATTAATTTTGTTTTGTGTTGGTATACGACCTTCTTTTGTGGATACAAGTATAGCTAAAACAGTCAAACTCGCTTTTATATTTTTATATTTCATATTTATTTATATTTTATTTTCTATATGTTTTTTCTTGTCTTGAACCGTGGGGATCTTGTCTCAAACGTCACATGATCCATATTAATTTCGACTTCCGTTTTCAAAACCAGTCAGCCATCAAAATACAGCTTTCTTGAGGACATCCATGATAATCACCGATTTTTATTGGATCGAGATATTGTGGTCATTATGGCAAGGTCACAAGAAAGAAAAAAGAATTGATGAACATATATATTTACCAAGATAAGTCTGAAATATCATTCCACATACAAAAAATTACGTGAATAAATAACCGACTCCTGTATCTATATCGACGTTATCTTGAGGCCAGCCCCCATATTTCGCAATCGTCACTATTGCTAATAATCGTAATTCATCTCGGGACCTTGGTTCTTCTTTTCGTGCGGTGATCACATGTGTTGTTCCACACCTGGGCCATCAGCGTGTGAGTAATTGGTACGCAATTGAACATCGAAATCGTCGACTATCCAGGCGAGGACCTGAGATTGTTTAGCGTTTGTATACGGGGTCTAGCAAGGTGAACACAGATCAACATGTTGATAATAATTGTCGGTAATTGGTGTCGACGTCATTCCGGCTTGAAATCGTCTTGGGGCTGAAATTAAATTATTAAAATGCTTACTTATAATTGTTTGCAGGAAACGAGTATTTTTTCCAGCGAACAGATTTTTAAGTGGGTCTTCAAGAGAAAAGTCCGTGTCACACGATTCTGAAAATGATTAAAAAGAATAGCCCGAGTGGAACCAGCATATATAACCTAACCAAACATAACCCACCAAAATTTAAAAATGAAAAAATTAATTGTGTTATAATTCCATGTAGGAGCCCTTCTGACTCAGTCAGCTTACACAGCTACCGCTCTGCGTTAGAAACTGAAGTTTAGTCGGCCGTGGGTTCTAGCATCTGGCAGGGTTTTTGCCAGCATCATTAGTCTATTCTATGATTCTATCACATAGCCCATATATACTATACAAAGACAGTTCACGCGTGTGGTAAAACTAGATTCAATTTCCCGTCCACATCTAAGTCTGACACCTTCAAGGCTCCAATCCTCTCGCTTATGTCTGCAATTATTACTGAGTCCCTACAAGCGGGCTGGCGATGGCCAATCACAATGCTCAATGCTTCCACAGTTGCTGCGCTTGCTAGCGTTCGGAACTTCACTTTAATTGCTGACATAGGCGAGGGGATCGGAGGTGTGTACGGAAAATTGAATCTCTTTCTGTCATAATAAGCGTGGAGTAGTCTTGTTGGTCTGTCCATTTTCCGTTCATTCGTACCCCCAAATGACCGAGCTGATGGTGAGGTCGTTGAGCAAACAATAGTCATCAGCATCATTCCATATCGTATAACGTGGTCATTTACCCCTATAACGTGGTCATTTACCCCCATAACGTGGTCATAACCTCTGCCATGAAATCTCTCTTGCGGCTGGATAAATCGTCTTCCCCATTCTTCGTATCCGAATCAAGTTTCGTATCATCATCAAAGTAACCAATGCGAATGTGGAAGCCCTGGATGCATTTTGTCGTGGTATTTATCTATTAATTGTATTATTTGGAGGGGGGAGAGAGGGGAGTATCATGTGATTTTCTGACCGTTGTTCAAGTTTGTATTATTCCTCGTGATCAAAGCCTGTTTACGTATAGAAACCTTTTTAATTTTATGCATTCAGTCTCGAGGCTACCAACCGTACTCCTTGAATTGTATTTTTTTTTCAATTAGAAGCCGGACACGTCTTTTCATTATACGTTGACTTTTCCTTACAGTTGAACTATTACAAAGTCCCCTTGGGTCTAATTTTATTGGCCAAAAACAAAAAATTTGTGTATTTTAATTTATTTTTCCACACAATCATCAACCCTTGGACTCTTGAAATTATACCTTGATTGATTCTAATGGCAATTGACAAAATGTAAGGCCCATCCGATTTTATTACAATTGTTACTACAAATTTTTGTGAGCCAATATCTGTTGCGTGTTGCATATAGTTTCCTTCATCCGAGTTATTTTATCCATATATGTAATGGGTTTAACGACGCACTGTACTGATGACTACGATCTATTGGCGTCAGCGAATGATATATCAGATCATAGCATGATGAGTATGAAAGGTTATTTTATTAGGTGTTTTTGGTAGAGGCGAAGAGTCGGTCGTGGCGTGTTGAAAAAACCATCCCAGTATTGACCTGAACGACAGGGAAACCACGAAAAAACCTATATCAAGATGTCCCGACCATGGCGTGAATCGTATACCGTTCTCCTGAATGACGGAACAGTGTATTAACCACTCGGCCACTCGTCTCAGTATCTTTTTTTTTTTTTTTTAAATTACATCGAAACTTGATACAAAATCATTGTTCCCCAATTAAGGCTATGGATGAAAGATATGATCGTTTGGACGGGGCACCACAAGGACGATCTTACCACCCCATTTTGATTATTTAAAACTAATGAACTTCAACACAAAGACTGCGCTGTCTGTGACCATAATTTTTCGCCGTAGATAGAAGTCTTTCAGTATAAACACACGAATGTTGATATCTTCCACTTTAAACTAAGTCTCTCATGGGCAATGATCACAATTCTTTCCATTGACTGCAGATGTAAAGTTTATCATTATACAAAATTAAATTAAATTAGTGATAGGCCTATAATGTTATAATTAGGCCTATCACTCTACTAATTAATGGTTGTCACCAATTAGTACTTCATCCAAGCATTTGCTTTTCAGTATCTGAATTATATTATGATCCACATTCTATAATGATTGACAGCTTGATCGGTCGGTAGGGCCTACGTCTACTACAAATTATTTGTTTATTCAAATAATAACTATATTATAATGATATTTTGTCACGTGTCAAGCACAAATGTTTTGTCGAGCTCATCAGGTACGCCCATGCAGCCAACGTACTGGTCCGGTGGCACCTCTCGTCCGCCCACCTCTCTAACAGTCGAGTTTGACACGATTGCATCATTCTCCGGCCGCCACCCAATCGAAACCCCCACTCGACGGGGCCTACTTACTTGAATTACTTGCTCATTAACCGAGAGCCATGACTATAGTGCGAATTGAAAAGTGAAGCGCTGACTCGATTCTCTCTCTCTCTCTCGCTGTGTCTCTTGTACCATGGTGGTAAACCAAAACATTCCGGCGTAATTGAGCATCCCCAGATGTTAAGATACGTGTTTGTTTTTGTTTGTATGTAGAATTTTAAATAGGTGTTGCTGTATACATGTGGGCTTAACCTTTACGTAAAGAAACCATTATTGTATAGATCAGGGACTCGTGAAGTGAAATCGGGTCCTATAGATGAGGGACGCGAAGTGTAATCGGAATCAATTGATATTTTCGTGGAATCGAAATAGGAACTTTCATTTCAAATTTGTGAGAACTAGAATCGAAATTATTGTCCTGAGATTGTATTGAATAAAATTGAAATCGACACTATTTTATTAATCGAACAGAAAATTGTACTGTAATAGTTTATTAAATAAGTTATTGGATTTCGGCTCTCATTTATTGCTGGTAGAGTGTGAAGTAAAACTTGACATATTGTATGTTCCTTATACGAAAGTTCGAAATTGCAGAGTGGTTATAGCTAGCACTAGACCTACCAGTAATATTCCTCTCCTACAACTGTCTGACCATCTCCTGTCCACTTATTGAACGCTGTAAATCTCCAAGTTTCATAAATTTTTCAAATAAATTTCAATAAATATCATTTTACCTTGAGACTTTGATAACAATTGTATGTCACACAGACACAGTGAAACACAAATTCAATAAGTATTAGACCTATACCGAGGGGTTGACAACTCAATTGTCAAACCTTCCTGAAATCTTCTTGATATTCCCAGAAATCCTCTTGAAATTCCGTGAAATCTCCTTGAAATCTGAAATCAGATGTACACCAAATTTACTAGTGTTTACCCCTTGGCCTATACCGATATTTTTTATGTTCGAAAAATTGTGTAGATCACAGAAATCGTCATAACCCACTGAAGAAGGGGAGGATTGCTACTTGATTGCATCCACAGTCTAGATCTAGGTAGACGCATTGTTTCTATCTCTCGGATACTAGTCGGATTCAAGGGGTAGTTAGAACTTATATTTCATATTCAACAGTAACAAAAATCGAAATTATTGCTTGTAGAAGTAGAATCGAAATCAAAATATTGATTTTAGACATTGGAATCGAAATCGATGTGTAAATTTGCTAGAAAAGCGAAATCGGAAACGAATTTTTCACAGATTGAAGTCAAAAGTGAAATCGAAATGAAAAAACGTTTCACTTCGAGTCCCTGGTAAAAGATAGACCTATATTTGTCATTGTTGATCGTGGTAATAATTATTGTATAAACGGTAGTATACATAGATTTGATGCACTCGTCCATTCAACTCTCGACAATGGCGTATCATTCAAATTATACATAATTATTCACGGTCCCAATTTTACTGGAGTGCTGGAAACCAATGATTTGTTGCCACATTTTGTTTAGCTTTATTAATGGTATCTGTTTTACCTCAATGCGCGTGTTTCGTTAAAATCTACACTTTCGTCGTAAATCGTTTTTGAAAGTGGCAATCTTTCTCGTAAACGCAATTCGTACGGTATCTCGAAAAAATGCAACAGAAAGTAATAGCACGTAATTATAGTGATGTTTTAGTTTTGAAAAAGTTTTGTAGCTGCCGAATTGAATTATATTAAATCGAGTTTCAGTTTGAATCGTTTGATCTTTCTTTGCTTTTGTTTGCTCGTTAAAATTGTACCACATTGTATTAGCAATGATTAACCAAAGCTTTCAAACTTGAACTCGTACTTCGAATGATTATATATTCCCATTGCATTCTGTTTCGATTCTGCTCGAATTTTATTTGGTGTATTTCGAGTTTTGGTCGTGTTTTTTTTTTTTTTTTTTCTTGTGTGTATCTATATGTGAACGACCAGTTTAACAAGTTGCCAACTTAGCTGTGAGTACACGTATAACAAGTTTCAAGTTATCCTATAATTACACTTGACCCGAGCACACAAGTGCGGTTATTAAAACGAACACTACCAACCCGCCTGTTTGCCCGCTACCGGTGCTACACAAAACCAGCAGAAAACCATGTAATTTCGCTGTTGAAGGCTGGTGTAATGAAAGAGCTCTTTTGAGAGGTACGGTCCTAATTAATATCTATGGTGTTAATTTACAGAGACGTGTCAGCACCTACCGTAATTTGTACTTGGAAGGCTTATTAGGCGTTACTTTCGAATATGTAATAATGATTTTTCAACTACATTAATTGTCCTATAATTATATAGTAGATTATCCAAGATACGTATGACCGGTAAGGAGATGAGGGTAGATCGAGCTTCGGTTCGATCCCCGCCACATCCATCTTTGCAAAGGTTTTTCAGGTTTCCCATGAGGAAACCCAGAGGTAAATGTCAGGATGGTTCCACAACAACCGCTTCGTTCCCACTATCCTTCTCATTATCTGAGAAACCTACATGTATCATTATTCCATTATCACATCAATCCAATGATCGATCTTGTGTATTGCTACACTGCGCCATCAAACCCAATATGAATTACAATGATCAAACTCGTTATCTCCAACTATATTATCAGGTTAGGGGGTGGTATCCACCAAAATGTCTTGGGCAAATCACTTGCCTCCTAGAGATGTGCTTGCCGGGCACAACATACCGTAGCCATCTTCACCTTAATTCTCTAACTCCAATGATTCTCTAAGCCCCCCCCCCCCCCCTTCATATAATTGAAAGAAAATGAAGGCAGTCTGCTCTCCGAGTCATTGTTGTAAGGTAAACGTGAGTAAATCATCCGGGCATGATTGTGTATATATGGCATGGAAACTAGATAGCAGACGCAGGCTCTGTGTATAAGTTTGTATTGAAGTAAAGGATGGTCCTGAGTGACACGGTCAGTTTCACAGAGTGCTACCCCACTCTGATTTTAAAGAAACTTATATACACTTCAAATAAGTAATCATTTTATTGGATATCCTCGCTCTCCTCTTTGACAGACGGATGATGATCCCAGGTGACAGTTCCAGGTGACAGTTCCAGGTGACGGCCAGTCTCACAGAGTGCTACCCTATACTTATTTTAAAGACGTTTTCACGTCAAAATGAAGATTGCTGTATACTTCTACGTCCTTTTTTGTTTTTCATATGTACGATTGGTCGTTGTGCTAATTCTCCACCTCTCTCTCGTTGTCCCCAGATGGTATGGCCAAGAGCGCGAATACAACGTGCTGGTCATGGACCTGCTCGGGCCATCGCTCGAGGACCTGTTCAACTTTTGCTCGCGGCGGTTCACAATCAAGACGGTGCTCATGCTCGCCGACCAGATGATCGGTCGCATCGAGTATGTCCACTGCAAGAGCTTCATCCATCGCGACATCAAGCCCGACAACTTCCTCATGGGCATCGGCAGACACTGTAATAAGGTAAGCGCGATGCTACGGATGATGATCGAATGTTTGGGGTTTACGGTGCGTCGACAGCTAGATTATTTTGAGGTCGTTTGTGGCAAAGAGCTGGTTGTATACCTCTTTGGTACGTTTCTCAGGGGACCAGAGTGAAGAAAATATTTCAGTGGAAAACTTAGCAATAAAACTATTCAACATGAGAGGGCGTATTGAAGGAATCAGAAAAGGAACTTTACTCTTGATGTATTGAGACCACGTTTGACGAAAAACAAATGTGTTGATTTAGACAATTATCAAGGTACAAACATCATTGATAAGTGATAAATATGGATAAGTAATAACTATAACATGTTGATCTACTCGATCTGCTAATTTATTATGCGTTAAACCAGAGCTAAAAGTTACTGTAGGGATACTGATTGTTTGCTTAACGACCCCACCAGCTGATTTGGAGGTACGAATGAGTAGACGATGTATGAATGATGCACATATAGAAACTCGTGCCGTATGGAGGACTCGATCTTGTTTTTATTTTCGAAAGCTGTGCCTTAGCCGAATGATCCAATGGAGGCAGCACATCATGCGACTAGGAATACTCTCGGTATTACCTACCAGTTCATATTTACTAGTGTGTTGTTTTCTTCAACCTATTTTCGTGCTCTCGTTGACAATTTGATATTTTATTTGTGGTATGAAATATGAAACGTAATTCGTCGTCGATGGAAACCGTATGAGAACGAACAAGTGAGATGGAATGCTGAGCGAGCAGATCTGTGGTATACAGTCAGCAACACCTGTCCTTGTATTGTACTGTCATCATTGCTTGCCGCGCACAGCTAAAACTGAAACGTGAGAACTGAGAAGCGTCTGATGGACGTATCTCCGTTCACGTCACCACCAGACGGCATCATTTCGTGTCAGCGCAACGCGTCCTGTCATTAAAAGAAGAAACAAAAATCAACCTCTTTATACTATTAAATATATTCCGCTGGAGGCGTTTTCCAACGTTTCACTTTTGTGTCTGTTTTTCACGTTTTTCTCTGCTGAACGCGAACAGGCTGGCGGCTAACCGTTTTTTGTTGACCTTATTGGCATTATCTCGAGTATAGGTTATTTACACGTTTTGGTCCAGAAAGTCGTAGATTATTGGCATTTGCCCATGTCATTGATATGGGAACCTCGTGTTTCCAGTGGATATATTATACACACCACATACCCGCCCAAATGAAAGAAAATATTATAATAAAACATTTATTTCATATTATGTATCTAGTTCAAATACGTATCTTGGTTGAAATATATGAATATTTATGGGTAGATCTATTCATATTCTCGAGTCGTGCTGTTTATCGTCAACTCTCTTTGATTTACTAGCGAATAAATCTGTATAATATACATTGTATACAATACATACTGCTATTTGGGGAAATCTCTTCAATTGATCAATTCCTTTTGTTTTCGGTTTTCAAATGCAAGTGAAAGGAGCTATCGCGTTGGAAATCTCATTTCGTTTGTGTCTACGTAACTGCTTGCTCGATTCGTGGCCGAAACTGATTGCCATTAATTCTATTAGAAACGTTCCTGCAATTTGTGGATTTATTTTTTGTATTGTTTCGAATCGTGCGGCTGGCCGAGCGCACGTACTCTCACTCGGCCACGCCTGGCGGTGGTCGCCCGCAAACCTTCGTATTTCGACGCTTGCTATTGTTATTATTATCATCACCATCGTTATTTATGGTGTGTACTTTTTTTTATGGCGTGATGTTGCGAATGAAGAAAATTATTTCAATTCTTTCCAAAAATAAAACAACAAATCGACAGTTTCGTTTTGAATAGGGGATGTAAAATATAATTTTTATTTGTGATTTTATGCCTATTTTTAAATCACGGAAAAGATTATACCACGTGATAAGGGAAAAGTCGTGTCTGCAACGTGCACATCTCGGCACAATTTATCTACCGTCAGCTGTTGTCGATATGGCCATTGTGGTGATATGACAAGGCAAACGCTGACACTGACAGCACAGTGTAGATGGCATATGTATAACCCCTGCGAAATTGTCGATCTTTTCCCGCGAGCCGAGTCGGAAGAAAGGCAGTGCATTTTATTTCAAAACAAGTGCCAATTAAAAATATGTTCTTGCCACTTCTTCCGTCTTGACTATATATATTTATATATGTAGCCGATAGTAATCTGACAGTGTGATGAACGTGCCTTTCGCCCAAAAAACGACATTCGTTTTTCGCAAGTCGAGTTGTGTGCGGAGTCGAGAGAGGCTCAAAGGTCCTTATACATCCTTTCACTAATTATTTCGTCTTACGTACGGGGGCGAGATGATGATGATCCATGGCGGACGATAATCATCAATCATCGGGCATAATCACATTCGGTGTGCAGACACATGGGACGCTTGTGTGCATTCTAATTTCGTCGTCACACGGTGATGTTGCATCTTGATTGAAATGAGCGGCCGTGTGAGGCTGTATATACTGCTGTATATAGAAGTCGCGAATTGTATGTAAATGTAAGGTGTAATTAATTATTATTTATCTCGTACGTATATCGTAACTTGATGGAAAGAAATTTAACGCCCCATTGTCAACTTTCGCGAGTTTTCTATTGGATGTAATGTTGAAAGGGTCAATCGTAATGGCGTTATTGGGTTTTGATTTTTTCTGAATCTCGATTCACAAAAGAGTTCAAACTGTAAAAGCGTTGCATCTTATAGTTTGGGCCAAGTATTCTAGTTGGAATTGGTGTTCAGTGACCTCACTTTCGTTGTCGTGCCCCTTTGATACCTCAAAACGTAACATCTAATCAAGAGGCTGTTTTTATGTGGAATTTTCGAAATCTCGAGGGCCTTTCCGAGTTGCAGAATTCTAGCTGGCCGATTAATAAGTCACACCTATAACTATAGTTGTTTATGGGGTCTGTAAGTTCCTATATCAAGTTACAAAAGAACGGTTATCTCGGCAAGGTGTATGGTTGAATTCATTTTTTTGGATTTATATATATATATTTTTTCCATTTTGTGTTCCGTTATATTATCAATTTTCTTTCAAGTTTGGTTTGTTTCGTATCTTGAGTTACTGTTTCAGCATGGTCACGTGCCTCTATTGTCCATTGCCTCCGTCCTTGGTTCCTGTATATAGATGCAAAAGTAGGCAATTGAAAAACACTTTGATTAATGTGACCTTCCATTGCATTAACATTTGTAGTTTTTCCATCCTACATGGGTGGAAACCATGAAAATCAAAAACCTATTGAAACCCTTTTGACTTGGATTTAAATGGACGATCCCTGGAAATGAATATCGCTCCCAAGAGTGGTGTACTATATTTTTGTCTTTCGTTTGTCGTTTGTCTCAAGACAGTTGTTGTGGCACTGCTTTAAAATCACAAGCCGTGCTTTGAGTCTCGCTTTTAGCATCTAAGTTTTTTTTTTTTCAATAACATCGAAACTTGATAGAAAATCATTGTTCCCCAATAAAGGCTGTGGATGAAAGATAGGATCGTTTGGACGGGGCACCACAAGGGCGATCTTACCACCCCATTTTAAATGTTTATAACCAATGAACTCCAACACCAGGACTGTGCTGTTGGTGGCCATAAATTTAAAAACGGGGTTTTGTAAACGTGTTTTCACCAATCACCATTCCGTCGTTTCATTATCACCCGCTCATTCGTATCCCCATATAAAGTTGCTGTTTGTGTGGTCGTTACAAGCACCATTCGAAAATCAAACCAGCGGGCCCGAGTTTTTCTTGTGATCATGCACGTTGCTTGCCATATGATAATAACGTTGCGCCAATTTTTGCGAAACAATCGCACAATCGGTAATGATACATTTCGAGGCTATCACCACGCTGATGTGATTCGCAATGTTTCGCGCGAGCAACACTTCGTTATTCATTACGACATCGGCTGGTAATTACGAATGTAATAATAACAATTGTTTGAATTAAATTGCGTGTTTATGACACGTTCTTGAGCTCTCGACGCCGCGAACTCGAGGCAGCACATGTAATCGCTCTCCAGATTACACTCGACGATTATTACAAAGTTATCAGTACAGGATTTTTTTACAATCTGCGTATACGTCATATGCGAGTCTTTCTACGCAACAGCAAAACAAATCATCGTATGTGCACATACAATTTTCTGTAGGCTAAGATAATTGTCAATATATTCAGAACTTGCTTTGATACTTGCTGTCAAGTTGGTTGTCATTTTTCACGTCATTCACAATAATTGTCAACATTTCACACATTTGCATCCGTTTTTCAATTCTTGGTACGATTTTCTGGAGGTTAGTAATGAATACTCAATTTACGATATCTCTAATGAGTTTTAAACTTTGCTCTGAGCATTTGTGGCAATTTCAATGACAAAAAAGTATTTTGAGAAATGGTGAAATATTACCGATTGGATTCGACTGATAGAACTACAATTTTACAATGCATATTTCACTAAATGTCTGGCCGCCCTTTGCTACTCCAGTCAAGTATACGGCAACGCTTAAGAAACAGTCTTTGGACCCGGGTTCGAGTCCCGCATGAGGACGCTTTTGTAAGCGTCGTTTCACTATCTTCACGTCATATTTGCATTATAAAGTTTCAAACTTTCACCTATTCATTCGTACCCCCAAATGACCTAGCTGTTTGTGAGTCGTTGAGCAAACAACGATCATCACTAAATGTCCGATTGCCGCTTTTCTGTTTCCCTATACGAATTTCCCCACGGGAAATCTGAATCCATAGTGAAATGGCATCTTCTCGCAATTGGCCAACCGCTTGGCTATATTCTACAGTCACTTGCGAGAATTATTTGCAAGTGAAATGTATCGACGTGGTATAGTCGTTCTTTTATATAAGCTCGTCGACATCGTTTTTCCGTCCATTGTTCGTCGCGTCGCTGTGCACATTGCGTTGTGTAATCGCCGCGCGCACTTTCCTCGACTGTACCTTTTGTTATTGTTTTGACAATTACAATTCGCGATGTTGTTATTGTTGCTGCTGCTGGTGTCGTCCTCGCGTATTGCCGGTGCATCTCGCGTTTGATGACGCGGGCTCGACTCTGACCCACTTTTACGAAACCATATACCTCGTCAGTCGTCACCGTCGTGTAACTGCAACAATTCATTGTAATGGTAAATAATAATATTGGGCCTGTTTCATGCGTTGGTAAAATGGACTAGAGCGCGGCTCCCACGCGTCAAACAAACAAACAAGTAGTGGCACTTCGTTATAAACAGGCGCTATGCACATTGTCAAGAGATAGCGGGACTTTCTCCTTTCTTGACTCGGAAACGCAAGTGGTTCCGCGGCGAGCATGATTATTAAAAAAATGTCAAACACGCATGCTGGTACTATTATCTACTTTGAATAAAATAAATTGAGTGGGAGTTGAATGTGGATCTTGTCCGCCTCTATAACGGTAAACAAATAAATACAGTCAGCTGTCTGATTTTGCGACTAAATATTGTGAAATTTGACCTTGTGAAACAGTGGGACATAGTGTGTAAACATTTAGGGCCTTTCAGGATTGATGTGTATAATATGGTGTCACGCTGAAAACCGGTGATTGCATGTTCAATAGAATGTCATCTGATGAACTGGCCCACTGAAATACGTGGACTAGTGGCTAGCACGCCGAACCGTCGTTCGATTCCTGTCACGGTCGGCCATCCTGACAGTCATCTCCGGATTGTTCCTGTATGTTTTCCTATGGTACCTGTATGGTTCCTTATATAGCTATCGATATGAACTTTGCTCGGAATCGAAAAAAAAATAAAAATAAAACTTTTTCGAAAAATATTTTTTTTACACACATAACATTGGCAATGTCCAGAGCAGATCGCGACCGTTTTCTTCCCACTATCCAAAAACACTTCATAAAATGATCTCTCGTCACTTCCCTTCACCAATTTTATCATATTCAACGGCCCTCCGTATAGTCTCTATCTACTATAGCATTGAACTATAAAGCACCGGTTTAGAAACTGGTCACCGTTTGGCGTGGATGGGGAGTCCCGCATAAGGGCATGGATTTTTATAACCATTCACTTATCATCACTTGGTACCATTATCATCTGCTCGTTTAAACTCCCAATTTTCCAAATAACGTAGCCTTTGGTGGGGTGGTGATTCATGAAACAAACGAATCAATATAGTTATCATATTTACAGACGTCAACAGTTGTTAGTCATCATAAGTATACTGTGCGTCTTCGAATCCAATATCATGAAACGTTTCGTGGCAATTGAATCACTTCTCATTTATTTGTATATCACCCAGATTTGTTGCATGCGTTATTGCAAGAATGACGTCACCATTTTTTGTTGTTGTGCAGTGAAATCACCGGATGACTGGACTATACTGCTCGCAACAAGTATAGCTATGCTTGCTTTGACGAGAGTTGACGGTCACTATAACAAGACATAGAGAAGTACTTCTCCATGAATTCAGACGAAGCAAAATCTCGACGTTACATTTGTGTAGCTTTCGTTTTTTCATCTTTGGTTTTGACGACGCACCGTAATGATAGTCTGGATCTATTGGCGTCGGATGTAGGATTAATGCGATGATGGGATGAAGGTAATGGGAAGGAAGCGGTCATGGCCTATATTGTGGGAACCATCCCGGCATTATCTGTCGTTATAGGGTTTCGTATGTGGTTGTATTTATCCACGAAAGATGAATAGCGGTACGGGTTAGGGGTGGGACGGTCGATCGGAACCGACTACTTTCGTCGGTATACTTACAACCAAAGACATTGGTATCTAACGAAGCTAGATTCTAAGGTCTTTGCTTACACCATGATATTTCACGGCCTGGTTCACGATAACAAACATAGGCCTAATTAAATATCTTTCGAAGGTGTTGAATATACCAAGTTGCATCTCGTTTCTGTAACATTCGACATTTCATTTGTTTTGTCGGTTGGTCATCTCTCATGAATGTTAGTATACCTGCGTGTAGAGCCTCATTTTATTTCATTTTTTTTTTTTGTAAATTTCATGTCGAGCACTCCCTATATTTTACCTCCTTCATACATCAAAAGTCAGCAACCGCACTTTTATTTTTCTCGGTTTTGCGTGCAAAAATTCGTTTTTATATTCGTTCAAAAATCTAAATATGGTATAAGTTATAAAAATTAGTCTTATCGGGTATTCATACCCCAGTGCAATGTTATACTTGTATCTACTAAATATTATGGTTACGATTGACCGTCCCCTCTATCCCACAGAACTAGCGCGCGGGTGGTTCGCACCTTCATATCTCGTGTCCAGTAATGTCCAGTAATTGTAGACCGCACACAATATATGGATTGCATCGCATGTTAGACGCGACGGATCGTGTATGTGTGTGCCATCGTTTTATTAGACATGTATGCTCATTTTTTTCTAGCACATGAGTTCCGCTTATGAATTTCGTTTTCGTTGCCACCGATTTTCTCTTTTCATTCTACGATTTACTATTATATGCCAAATTCAGAAAGGCAATTTCAACACATTATAAAAGTAATTTTCATCGCATAGGCCTATGATTTATTTTGCCGAATAATCTCTATATATAGCCTATACCTATAAAATCTACTTTCCACGTACGCGTACCTAAGTAGTTTTGCAGCCTTATTTGGTTTATATCTCCGGCTAATATCAACACTGATAATTGTGGTATTAGTACTCTATTAGATGATTTCACTTTTATGTACACTTGCGGTCACATAAAATGGACTTGACCGATATTTTAATTTAAATGAAGTCAACTCATATTTAACCGATAATTATTTTAAACATTGTAGGCTACGTCAAGTGCGTATAGTTACATTGGCTACAGTTTTAGTGCGTATTGTGTCGATACTCGATACATTTTTTCAGGATGCATATTACTGTGTCTTGATCGACCACTTTATATGACCGCATGTGTACATATATAATAAACGTACCATACATAGATTGAGTGAAAACGCACTGAACTCAATGACTGAACATAGTTCGCAAAAATATTGATGTTTCTATGAAAGAAAAAATCGAGCCCCTCGTTTCGTTATCGATCTCACTATTATTGACAGAAACACGAACTGAAATATGGTGTACCACAGTCATAAAATCTTTCTGAAATCCTTTTGAAACCCCTTGAAATCCTCTTGAAATCCCTTGAAATCTGAAATCAGGTGTACACCAAATTTACTAATTGTTTACCCCTCGCTGAAACATTATACCAACATCTCATTGTTTTGTAGTTTACCTACAATGGCCAATTACACCACTATTGAATCAAAAACGAATAAACGTGAATACAAATCGTACACGTTTCAATTATATAATATCATCTCTGAAGACATTTATAATAATGATATTTAAGAGCCCGCATCTTAGACGGATTTACAGGGTGTACTTTGGCCACATATATCTCAAGAACCACAAACATTACAGACTTGTGGTAAAATGCAATGAATGAACAATACCCTCACAATTGGATATGCTTAATAAAAATTGAATGATGATTTCATTATGGAGCAATAATTGGATCAAAATGTGCCTAATTTGATGGTTTTCATTGCCTAATTCCCAGTCACCGAATAATAGTAGAAATAAATCTTGAACGCACATCCTTAAGTTCAACTTTGCTTATCAATATTTGAAATTCTGAAACACCTTTTATTCAACAGTTTTCCCAATTTCTTCGGCCAAAATGTGTAATGTAACTTTATTTTGTCCAAATTATGAAATGAAAAACTCCCCCATCTAGCGGTGGTTACTGGAACTCTTCCAATATCATCCTTTTCTCACTTTTCAACCCACAATCAAACTTTTATACGCACATCGAATTTGGGTAGAGCATTTCGAAGAGAAACATGCTCAGCTAAGATGCGGGCTCTTAATAATAATGTAGGCATAGTAATAATAATAATTATTATTGTCATTATCATTTTCGTCCAGAAGTGATCATATACACGATAGTGCATGATATGGTCATGCACAATAAGTTGGATATATACAAAAATATTTTGAAAAATAGAAGAAAGATTCAATAACCATCACACATTTTTAAGTTTGTTCCATTTGTGAAGATACTGAATAATTGTATATTGAATAAAAACACTTCAGTTATTTAACATTGTTATACCGAGCTAGTTCAGCTCAGGGTTTCTTTCCCTAGTTGCCCGTCGTCCTTCCCGTCGTCGATGTCATTGCAGCAACTTGTCGTGATTCGTATAATTCGACAGTAAATTGTCATTTAGTTAGTGGCCACTAAACTTTCGATAAATCACCGATGCACATCACACACACGTCTCGGTAAAGGTCAACAGCGGCAAGGGCCTTCGCGTGACCGAAATAGATGCAACGCTTTGCGATCTGATAGCAGAGTATAATCCCGAGAATCAAATCGTATAAGTGGTTTGCGATTTGATATAATATATACAGCAGGCTTCTCGGCAAACGGGAAAAAATTGGAAAAAAGCCAACAAATTCTGAGTCGGATCAATTTTCTAGGAAGAATCGGGGAAATCTCACCATTGTCCCTGAGAACCAGGAAAATCGAGGAATTTTAAATAAATCAATGAATAATGGATTCATTGATTTGAAAGAGGAACTAAAATTAGTTCCATTTCATTCTAAGTATCTGATGACTAATCTGTTGAGATCTTTCGTTTTGTTTGTTTTAGGGTTTGTTTTTAATTCGTAGAATTTAAAAAATAAGTCAACCCTTGGTAAGTATGCTTTTAGCATAGTCTATATGCTTGTATAGTCAACTATGTAAATATGCCCCATAATTTCCACAAGACCTGGAAGAAGTCTGGAAACGAAATTGATCTTGAGATTTTGCTTTGAACCCTGTACATCGTTTCAGCTTTCAGTTGGTTTCCCAGGTTTGGCTCAAATCCGTGTAAAAAACTCTCCCCCACCCCCACCCATTTGAGATTTTTTCGTGAAATGAGTTTTCCCAAAGGGTCTAGAATTTATCCATGTTTCACGAATGTATAGGTACTTTGAAACAGCGAACTACAGTTTATATAGCTGTGTATAGTAAATTCATTTATTTTCATAACTCCTCAAAACAAACCAAAGCCGTTCCCTTATTCGATTTATTCTGCAAAACTATTTCCCTTCGTATACACAAGACGTAATCATTTCCGTATGACATGAGAGGGTAGGTATAGGCAAGAAAAACAGCCTTGGAAAAAGTAGGGCGACAGTAATTCACCTTTCAAAGATAATATTTTCGCGATATCTTATACCCGTATCCACGAAGGACGATGGCCCCGATCGACGGTCCCCCTTATGCACATCATTAGCGCACGGGTGACTCGCGCCGTTATCTTTCGCGAATGCAAGTATATATATATATCTCATTTGTATTTTATTCTTTACTCCACTTCGCGACATAAACGTTTCATCATCTTCCCTCGTGTTCTTTGTTGTTTAATTAAATCCGGATAATCGTTTAATTGTTTGTTTTTTTCTGGTCGCGTTGGCTGGGTTTCTCGGAACAGCTGTTGAGTCGATGTGAGAAGTCGACCCGAGTGTTGTTGATGCCGTCTCTGTGGTTGATTAAAAGAGTGAGAGCGATGTGGGTGAAGAGAGGGGGAAGGGGCACGAGAGAAAGAGAGATGAGACAGGAAACGCTTACGGATCTGATAGGTGAGATCTGAACGACAGAAGAAAGCGAGAATCTTGGAGCCGCGGTATAAAATGCGACCCCGACAATGTTTTCGTTCTGTTGTGGTGGTATGTGATGGGATGCGATGATCACAACCTGTACATGTGTATACGAAGTACGAACGATACTCGGTCGTTTTCGTTGGGAAAATATTCTCTTGTTGATCTGTGTCATGATCCTTATTTACGATTCCGTATCGATGATTTTAGAATATTGATTTGTATTGGAACACGTGACTCCCGTATTCCGCGCAGAAAACGACCGACGTCAAGATCACAAGTTGTGTTTTTACCTTTTTTGGCGCCAAGGAGAATATATATGGAGATTTTTGCAGCGCATATTCATAGAGTATTTCTCTATTTTCTCTTAGGCGGGGTGAACTTCTTTTCGTGCATCATCTATTCCATTATATTTATTTCTATTTTCGTTTTTAGTTTGAAACTCGGTGTGACATTGATTTTCATGTGTACACTATATTATTATATACACATTTCAAAAGATGTTCTCCGCTAACCTTGGTCTTGACTTATACATTCATCTTTTGGATACAAACTCGGCTATAGTTAGTTCCATTAGGAATGTAGCAAAATTAGCCCTGCTTTCGGACCTTGCCCGTTCGCGTCTTGACAATCCCGAATATGCCCCAACGCAAGAGCTAAACTCGCTTTGCAATTATTGAAAAAAAACATTGAATATTACTTTCTTTGAAGATGATGCAGTGTAAACCTTTAACTCAACCTTGGCAAAATCCAAGAAGGGAACATTCAAGAAGGCAAAAAACCTAATCCAACCATAGCTTCATTCATGCCCCAAACATTTACGAAATAGTCTTAAGGCCCATTCACAACCGAAATTAACAGTAAAATTAGAATTAGCAGTAATGTAATTATTTAGTGGCTGTTCACAACAATAATTTAGCATTAAGGATCAGCCAATGAGATGGCTTGTTTACATTAGCTGATGGCCGATGGGATTAACGATGCGCCTGCTCGACATCGTCCGAACGATAGAAGGCTGTGGCGCGCCAAACGTTTACTCAAATCTGATTGGTCAGTGCTTACACCAAGCTGTAAAATTAACAGCAAGGTTTGGAGTTTGCAAACCTTGCGCTTACTACTAATGTGTTCGGCTAATGCGTCGCATTGTGAACGGAGTGCATGGGGGCCATAAGACAAATATTGCTGCTAATGCTAATTTTACTGCTAATTTCGGTTGTGAATGGGCCTTTATAGGGCATAATTACTTTATATTTCAATGATCTATTTCAAGAAACAAAGTATGATATATTTGGAAGACTATGAAAAAATTGTTTTCGTGTTTCTTTTGTTCTTTTTTCGAATTTCAGCGAGATTCGAACTGGCGACCTCAGGGTCAAAAACCGAACGTGCTATAGCACTGCGCCACAGAGACACTGTAATGTCATCTTTCTATAATATTAGCCAATATTAGCAAGAATTGCGAGAAAAATATGAACAGTCTGTTGGGGCCTAGATGGGTTTGTATAGACGTGACCTAATCATCTATATTAGAATGCGCTTTATATTTGTACTGGGTATGAAGTGCCTCAGAATGAACGAATAATTGTGACGGAAGCTGTCTAATTTCAGTCAATAATTGCCATTGTCTCGATGCTCCCTCCTTCTAAACATTCATATCAAGATGATCGTGGTAATAGCCGTGTTGCCATTGTTGTCTCGCCTAAAGTAATACTCTTTACTACCGGGTACTCGATAATAATGTGCATTGAGCATCAGACACCATTCTACCGATTCTACTGTTCTTACAAGTAGAGGTCGAGATGTTAAACATTGTCTATTGGCCTACATTGCGTAAAGACTGATGAAACTTCAAAGACATGTGACGCAATGCTCAATTGAAACTCATTCTCACTTTTACTTCCGATGTATCACGATGTTTAATGCCTTACCACCATCACTTGAAATTAAAGTGATACAAATTAAAGGTAGATTATCTTTTAAGACTGAACTGAAGCAATATGCCTCTTGAATAGGCCTGAAGTATTTTTATTCTGTAAGCGAATTTTTGACTGATTGATAAGACATTTCATATTTTGACTGGTTTTAGTCTGTCAAAAATGATGAAAATGTCGAAAATGAGTGAGCTTATAGTATATGTATAATGATTTTTCATATTTTTTTATATTGACAATTGTACCTAATTGTATATTCTGACTTATGTTATAACATTCACATGTTCAACCAAGATCAATAAAAAATTAAATGAAAAAGCTTCATCGCCACTCCCTTCTCACTCTGTTGCACCATGCAGAACCTATCCATACCCATACTGCCAGCTTTTTCAGTGGTCTGAGTAGATAGCAATTGCAGACGTAGGCGAGGGTAATGGTGGTGTTGCATGCACGGGAATGTGTTTCGAGTGGCTATAGACACACACGAATTCAAAAATTTCGAATTCCGTGGATCCTCTAAAGAAAAAATATACGCACCTATTTTCGTGGAAAGTTCGGTTCGTTTGGCTTGGTGAAGTCAGGTCAGGTCAGGACATGTCGATTGGGCTTGATTAGATTATAATTCAGATTGAAATAATTATTTTTCTGTTTTTTCATTCGATTATTCTCTGTAAAATTCGTCTTATAGGTGCTGCCAATTTATTTTCATTCGGTCGTAAAAGTGAAGGTTCTTAGTATCAGTAATTTATCTTTCGTCATGTGACGACACCTCCACTTCGAACGGTTTGTTTACGTATTCACGAAACGCTCTTATCTGTTCGATTACCCAGCTGAGTTTTAAATTAGCTCTCCGAGAATGATAACAATAATCAATCTGGTGCATTTCGATAATTTCAAGCTCAAATATATATATATATATATATATATATATATATATATATATATATATATATATATATATATATATATATACACAGTATAGTCTGTGCATCATCTTCAGAACCACGACTTGCGTCACCTTTTAACCTTTTCGTTTGCGTCACTATAACTATTTTCCTCTCTGATCGATGACATTTTCGTCCCTGTAGTTCAGCGGGAAAGCGTGAACCGCATCGAACGCGTTGTTATTATCGTCTGTAGCACAATAATGAGCATTGATTGCTTCACGACCCCGTCAACAGCTATGTTATTTGGGGCTATAGTCCTGAGGATGAGCAAGTGATAACGATGTTTACAAAAAAAAACATGCCTTATGCGGGCGGGAGTAGGATTGACCCTCGCCCGACGGCTTCCAAAGTAATAATGACTTGATTGACTTTGAGTCATTTATTGTAATTGTCATTGGAATTATCATTTTAATTAACCAAGGCAAATTAATGATACGGGTAGGTCAGTTATAGCCGCCCTCCGTAACTCCGTCAACTACAGGCACCGCTTTAGAAACTGGAGTAGCCGTCATTCGTATCCCCAATTAACCTATGGACGTTGGTCATGGGATGTTGAAGCAAACAATAAAAATCAGATCAGTTGATGGCGCTGTGTGGACCGTCATTCAGGAGACCACGGTTTGGTTCCCGCCGCTCGCCTATTCTGATGGATGTTTTTTCGTGATATAATGACCTTGAGGTGGTTGTACATGGAGTGTTATACCCTACTATAAGTATCAACGACCGATTCCTTCCCACCTCTGCCGCGATAAGATTTAAAAAAAAACTTGTGTACATTCCTTCCCGAGCTGGCAAAAAAAAAACGGTTCAGTCATTGACGCATTTTGTTTATCTCTTCTGTTCGCAGCTCTTTCTGATCGACTTTGGTTTAGCGAAGAAATTCCGCGACACGCGCACGAGACAGCACATCATCTATCGCGAGGACAAGAATCTGACGGGGACCGCGCGGTACGCGTCCATCAACGCGCACCTCGGCATCGAACAAAGGTAAATACGCGATCATGCGACACGTTGCTGATTGCTAATGAGATCAATAATCGCTTGTCGTGACGTGTTCCCCCCCCCCCCCCCCCTGTGAGTCACGATAAGAGAAGTGCATGGTAGCTAGACCGGGGTTCAATTCCCGCCGTGGTCGACCGTCATGGTTGAGGTAGTTTGTGGTTCGCCGCGGCCATCGGAGTGCATACTGAGAGGATTGCTTTCTCACCACATATACCAAAAATCTGAGATGCAAATGACATTTTCTGTGTATTATCTTCCCATCATCTAAACCATCATTCATCGCGTCAAAAGAGATAGTGGTTTCAAAGTTTCAATTAAGAGGAACATAAAATTAAACGGGTGGATGTGCTCCGGTAATTTTGGAGATTGTAGACTTTAAATTCTATTCTTGATGGGCGAGGGGTTAACAACGACTGAAATTCGGTGTACGTACACTTGCTATATGAAATCCCTGAAATTTTTTGAAAACTGAAATCAGTTGTAGCCTATACACCAAATTTGCGAGTTCTTAACCCCTCGTTAATGGGTATAATGCATGTCGGGGTACTATATAGTTACAATTTGATTCTCCTTTTCATACAACCCGTCAAACCCCATCTGATTCTTGGTTCTTGATTCATTGATTCTATATAATTTTGTACATAAACCGGCCCAAAGGCCATGCAATCGAATTCTAACGATGCCGTGTAACATATACGCGCGTATTTGTGTATAAAATCGTTACAATGTTCGAAGGAAAAAAATTAGCATTTTAGTGCTTGCATAGTGAAACGCGTGACTCTGATTGGAAATCTTCCCACACTATCCAAACACTATCTTCGATGGTTCTCTTCACTTCTATTGGCGTGCTGGTATAGCTGTAAAAAAAACTCTGCAATCTCGGCGCAAATCCACTGGTTTCATCCCATTTTATGCTAATACGATCGTTATCTTGTGATTTTCACACGTCTGTCTCAACCTACCATACACTTGTATTCACAAAAGATGAAGGCGCTAACCGCCTGTGCCCCATGGCGTGGTATAGGGGGAGACGGCCGATCGGAACCGTCACCTCGTGTGGACTATAGCTCCGTATATATACATTTGTATCGGCACAAAGGTCACACAGACACTCGACTTGATCCGAGTTGTTTTATTGTCGCAATCGTAGAATAATAGGCAAGTCGATTGGTGGTTTGCCTTAGAAGTCGAAGCTTGATCGGACGTGGGTTCGTCTCTCGCGCTAGGAGTGGGTCCTGTTTTTCTTACTGACTTTACTATTGTATCGTTCTCTATGCGTATGCACCTAATAAAATAACCTCTTATCTCATCATCCCAATCATTCTCATTCATCATTCCCATCTCGTTCATCATCCGCCGACGCCAATAGATCGTAGCCATCAGTATAGTGCGTCGTTAAAACCCAATATATATATAAAAAAAATCTATGCGTATGGGTATAATATTATCAATAATTGTGTATACAAGTATGTCACACTATCTCGCAATCTCGTGGATTGTGCCGGTTCGAATCCCGCTTCGCACTTTTTGTCTTCTTACTTCTTAATCTTCTTTATCTTCTTATCAATGATGCGGTTATCAATTGGAACTCATAATGAAACAGTATTGTGGGTACTCGGATGTCAGTGTGGTGTAGTTTCGACTTGTTTGCAATGCCATTATTATTAGTCTGCTAATTAACACAGTTTAATAACAGTTACACCTGCGAACGTCGAGTAAAACTATTTCGGAGGTACTTCGACTTCCGTCTTCAGGCTTTTAATGATTATTCATAATGATGATGAGCATTATAGCTGCTAATCGCCGCTAATTATATATTCATATTTCTTGTCCTCGTCCCTCTGTCGATATAATCGATCATTAAGCTACAAACAATTTATTTGTCCAAGTCATGAATAATTAATCGCTGAAAATGGAGATGCATTGTATTCCGATAAAAGTAGTTATAACAGATATTTGTTACCTTTCGATTCCAAAAGCTGGACCTATAATTCAACCCACCATAATTCTAAATTGAATTGCATTGATTTAATATCTCTGACATCCATCCATACTAGTTCAAGCATGAGAAAAAGTTTTTGTCCATAGATATTCGTTTCGATGCTTCCAATTTTTTCACTGTAGCAAGCAATCTGTTCGCTACTTTTTTGTGTCATTTTTTCTCGACTTAACATAATGATGTAATAGATGTGGATGCGTGTACAGATTTGACGTGATTTTAAGTGAAGTCGGCGTCGAAAGTCACTCATTCGCGAATCCGTGTAATTTTTTATTGTTCAACTCTATGACGCATCAACGGTAAATCCGATTTTACAATTATAATAAATCAATTGAATCATCCCACACTCATACATTTACAACGGTAACAATTCCGTTTACTCTTGCAATGTCGGCCGTTTTATTCTGTAGGCCTATATGTTCAAGTAGGCCTATATACGCGTTGCACTAATTAGAATTTAATAGTTGTTCAACTAATTACTATTATTATTACCGCATCGTAGGCCAATATATATTGTATATCTATTCTTGTCCGATTCTGTCACTTACTGTGTAAACAACGGTAAACACAATATTGCGCTGTTGTCTATGGGAATAAATCATTTCATCGTATTCCATTGTGTTGTCGGAAGCAGTTTTTAGATATCGATATCGTAAAAATGATGTCACTTTTTTATTTCAACGACGACGATAATGATAGCGTTTTTATTGCGCCTGTACTTGTACTTGTACAATTCAAGTTTATGAGTGATTGTTTTCTTGGAACACTTGCGTTTTAAAAAGTGGATAAATATAAATATATATATATATATATATATATATATATATATATATATATACGATATAATACTGTTGATTCGATCACTTTCCAGTTTTTATATTTGGTGTGCATATGTATTGTGTGTGTTTTTAAAACAATAATTCTAACACTTTACCACGGCGACATGATGGGACTGTAAAACCAAATTTTGACCCGGAAAAGGTCAGGGAATTTCAGGTTCGAGGAAAAAAGTAGTCTGTTCAGTATTGCAAGCTCTTACGTGTTTTGAAAGTTGCTTACATAACTTACTCGTATTGTTGCAGAAAGTATAAGCAGGCCGAATAGCGGCTGTTCTATAGCCTGTTATGTATGGTGGAGTAGACAACCGTGACGTATAGTCTCTATACCACTGAAACCCGAGTATTCCACTTCAGAGATTTGTAACCTAACAGAACTTGTCAAAACTTGTCCCTCTACAAAGAAAAAAGGATGAAATCGAGTACAATTTTAGTTTTCATTTAAAAATGCGTCTCGTATGAATTGGATAATATTTCAAATCGAATCTGTTCCCGTGCTATGAGGCATTCCGTTTGAGAGCGTATACCGGAATAAAGTAGACTCGGTCGTGTGACATGGGCTTCGGGGTATACTTTTCAATGGATGGGGTAAGTATACCCCGAAGCATGTCACACGACCGAGACTATATCTTGGTCCGGTATACGCTATTTAGCGACCCTATTTCGTTTACTGAAGGTGTCTTTTTTATATTGGGTTTTAACGACGCACTATAATGATAACCAAGATCTATTGGCGTCGAATGAATGATTGATGATCGAGACGAAGGTTTCTTAGGTATCGGGAAGAATAGTGGGGAGGAAGCGGTCGTGCTCTTTATTGTGGGAACCATTCCGGCATTAGCCTAGAGTCCTAGACTACAGAGGGAATTGAACCACGAAAAAAAAACTGTCAAGATGGACGTTGGCGGGGACCGAACTGGTTCGATATACCCCTTCACCTCCCGGATCACATGTATCGTGTGCGTTAACCACTCAGCTACATGTGCCGGTATTTGAAGGTGTTGTACAATGTACTGGCATCCACGAAAGATGAGGCGCGAACCACCCGTGCGCTTGTGGTGTATATGGGGTGGACGGTCGCTCGGAACCTTCATCTCTCGTGGATGCAATTGTATATCACACAGTCAATTAACCTCGCGCGTGTGGGTGGCATGGTGTAGGAGGAGGAGACTGTCGCTCGGAACCTTCTTTCGTGTTTCGTGGATGCAAATATTTTATATTCTTCTGAATCTGTCTTGTTCGGCTGGGCTGCCATGTTGGTCATTGATGACGTCATCAATGATCCACAGCCTATACCGTGTTATAACTTTCATTCATCTGTGGCGGTGCAAGCACTTGTCTCTCCGCGTCTCTCGCGCTCTCTCTCTCTCTCTTTCTCTCTCTCTCTCTCTCTCTCTCTCTCTCTCTCTCTCTCTCTCTCTTTCTTTCACGTGTCTAAATCGGTCTGTCCGAGGTGTGATTGTGTGGGCAGCGACGCGGCTTACCTAGCCTTGGAGAGAGAGAGTGAGAGAGAGAGAGAGAGAGAGAGAGATCACGGTAAAAAACGACCAGCGTTACGTCGATGACAAATCCACTAATTGCACCGTTGAAAACAATTGCTAGCATTGTGGGAATGATATCGCTATTGCTTTGTATTGTGCCTATAGGGCATATGGCTCAGTTTCATAAATTTAATTGTATTGACATCCTTGAAAGAGCCTGATATACGATGATACTTTCCGAGTCTCCCAGTACCTGCGTACGTATAATGACAATATCCTTGGTTTCGAACAAACCCAATAGTTACAAATGATAGAATCTATGTACTAAAGCGCCGGATTGAATTGGAAGACTTATCATTACGTCATTATTTTTGCCGAAATAGTCGAGTCTGTTATGCCTTACATTCAATTTTACTTCCGCTTCCTTGGGCACATTTGCTAATACCGTTTCATTACGCCAGTGCGGAATTAACTTCACACGTGTAGCCGGGCTTATAGGATCATCGCTTCGATATCCATCCTGATGCCAGAGGTTTTCGTTGTTTGCTTATGATGTATTGGTGAATACTGGGTTCAATTCGAGTCACGACCGTTTCTTCCCCACTATCAAAAAAAAATGATAGAATGACCTTTCCAGTCACCTCGTTCATAATTCATCGACGCCAATAGTTCAAAGTAATCAGTACAGCGCCAGTGATGAAATGGGAAAAGTAAATGATAGAAATAAGGATTCTTGATCTCGAGACTTGCGATCTTGCGAGTCGATAATTAATTAATTCGATAATTAGAGTTGTATTTATATTTAGGCCTACTTCATATTTTCTTTCGGTAAATCTCTCGCTAGTCGCCTTGCTAATTCTACTCGATTATTGGCTCGCAACAAATTTGTTCTGTCGCCAACCCCGCAAACACGCATACCTGTGGCAGTGAAAAGTTTTTTTAATGGAACTACATTTCTAGTGAGCACTGAACCTGAGCGCCTTTCAAATTGGATCAAATCCTAATTCTCCTGACTTTCAGGTGAACATTACGATTTATGGAATTAGTATTCATTTATGTGATTCGAACTTTGGAATGGATGTCATGTGATGACTGATGTTCTTTCTATCCACATCATTTTTGCGAAAAGTACTAGAATAATAGGAAACCGAAATAATATATTTGTCATGTTTGGTAAATGCATTGTTCAATTCAAACTTGGATGCAGTTTCCTTTCCCTTCCTTAGTAAAATAATAATAATCACAATATGTTTTTTAAATGTATTCCTACCGTGTTCATCTTTGAGGATTATTTAAATGTTTGCGTGTTCTCGGGGATTAAAAACCACCGATTTAGTCCCTGGTGAAAGTAAACAAACAACGAAAAGTTGCCCCAAATTTGCGTAACATGCTTACTGGAAAAGAATTAATAATTTGTACCCTGAATTTTTGATTAAATATTCATCATATTATTATTATAGGATCGTCGAGTGAAAAGAACCCTCATAACCTATCTGTTGTTGGATCGTTATTTGAGTGAAAATTACTTCACCGAGTGCGTGTAGGATACACTAAATATTTAATACCGGTAATAAAAAATCTTCACAATTTCTCACACCCTTCGACGGTGCTGCATGTACAACAATAATAATTCATCCACCATACCACTACCCTCCGGCACTCTGGTGTCTGATCGGATGCCGAGGTAGATGTCCGCCCTCGCGTAGTAACAAGGCGATGCAGGTTGGTTGGTCCCGCAGCAACTTGGGTGAGGGGAGGGGAGAAGAAGAGAGACGGGGGCTATAACACACCTGACGGCAAGAGCTCGGCTTCCACCCAACTGTCGGCAACAGGTCCTTGCCCGTCCGTCCCATCCGGACCCGTCCGACCATATTGCACCTCGCTCGCTCGCTCGCAGTAGAACCAAGCAAACACAGCCAACGTTTATTATGAAGTGGAAAGATGTTTTTATTATATTTGTACATATTTTTAATTTCTATATAAATATGCCTACTTGTATACACGAATGACGATCTTCTACCAACATAACAATCAAAAATATCACCGCTATATTCGTATAGCTGTAATATTTTTAAAGTAGTGATAATTTTCGGAACGAGGTTAACTATGAAAAACGGAACTGCATCTTCCAAAAGCGTAGATCCTTTGGAAGTTGTAGCGAAACCAGAATGGTCGCTACTCGATTAGTACACCGCACGACTTCTTTCGTGGATACAAGTATAGTACCATTATTGAATGGTGACTGGAACCTTAGGAGAGCATCTCGAAATTGAAGTGTTACCTTACATTATTGAGAGGTTTCAGTTGATAGTCAGACTAAAACTGCCCGCACCGAAAATGACAGAAACGAGAAAATAGTCTATGGAACCGACTGACATAGGTGAATTGCAGTGTAGATTGGTGGTTCAAAATTCGTGGATGGTCAGATAATGAGCCACCTCGAGCAAAGTTGCTTTCTGTGTGTGTAAATGTGTGTAAATCAGAAGTTGCAATCTCGACAACCACTTTTTTATTATTGTCCAAATTACTCGAACGCTGTTTGCGGTGCTCGAAAACGTTTATTTTCGTTCGGCACGTTTATGGCCGACATTTTCCGTTTTTCCTCCAACGCCCACTTGAGAAGGAGCAACAGACTGCATTCGAGCGGTAGACGTACCTTGAACAATCATGTTTACAAAGCACCAGCCTAGTTTGTTTCGTATATGATTTTTTTAAAAGTTGATTGTCTTTAAAAATTGAATAAAACCAAGTACGTACCAATGATTAAATTGGTACGATTTTCCGCTTCTTCACTTTTGTTCGTTTATTCAAATCGTTAATTTGCAAAGGTGAAAATTCAATAGGTCTTTTTCACATCATGAAAGGAATTATTCATTCAACGGGTGTTACGTTCATTTTAATCTCTTTCAATCGCACATTTCTTATTTTTTATTTATACATAAACACTCTTCGATGAATCACGGTTTATAAATCTAATTGATTTAACAACAGTAAAGTATCAAGCTACCAACAATATTACTGCCGCTGCGAGCACTTGTTTCGTTTTGCGTCTGTCTGTGGACGGTACACACAGCAATGTGTTGCAACCGTGGGAGATTACAGTCGGGACAGGTGTGCAACAATAGGTGCAAGGCTGAATCCGTCTATATTTGGCAAGGTGCATTCATTATACATGATTTTTCTCCTGCCTTTGTGATATCATAGATCCCACCCTGCGAGAGAGAAAAAAAACTAAACAAAAAACAACATCATAAAAGAACCTTGGGCGTTTGAGAAATGTTTTATTTTTTTATGCGGCGGTTTTCTTATAAACCACCTTATACAGTGCAGAGTTTTATCAATTAATATTTAATGGAATTGTTCGATTTGTTGAATCGCTGCAACCTGGACTTAGCAAAACAAAACAGTGTTTGCTTTTCTTGTTTTTAGATTTCACGCTCATTTCCAGTGACTTGTCGTTTTCACTAACAATATGTTGTCATTTTTTAAATATTGTTTCACCATAACAACCGTGTTTGATATGACAATTCACAGCGATGCGTGTGTGCTATATTCAACATTGTGCATATAAATATATATTTATATATATATTATAATATATTATGTATAACCTCCTATATATAATATATTTATATATATATATATATATATATATATATATCACTAACAATATGTTGTCATTTTTTAAATATTGTTTCACCATAACAACCGTGTTTGATATGACAATTCACAGCGATGCGTGTGTGCTATATTCAACATTGTGCATATAAATATATATTTATATATATTTATAATATATTATGTATAACCTCCTATATATATATATATATATATATATATATATATATATATATATATATATATATATATATATATATATATATATATATATATATATTCGGCAATTATTGGACATTTGATGATACTAGGTATACTGTATGAGGCGTATGAGTGCCCAAACGTATGTTTTAATTTCTCTTATTTTGTATTTATGCAGACTACGATTGATGCCAGTTAATGGTTGTGATAGGAATCAATTGCAAAGCGTAGCCAAATGCTCTCTCCGACTCGATATATTGTCAATGTGATCTCAAGTATAACAGGATTTGACCTGGCTGCTACTGATGGATTTACACCGTTGCCAAACGCTCTGTTGGGCACTTGAGAAAACACCTTCATACTGCACTAACAGATCACTGTTGTTGACATTTAAATGTATAGCATGTTTGTTTGTATCATCACTGAAAATGCTGTGCTTATTCACCGTAACATACATATTCAACTAATGGCTAATATATATTAATGTAATATAAATAAATATAATTATATTTGTGTTAAAAACTATTTCCAGTTATGGACGGATTCAACTTATACCTGCTCATGAGTCATGTTAGTGGGTCCACGTCTGTGTTCCATAACCACCTGAGTATCCTCTAATCAGATTTAAAATGATAATTGCCTATATAGATACTTTGATACTCTAGCACAGTTGTAAAACATGTGGCTGTTATTAGTGCTGTTTGAAGCTTGAACATCCATTCACAGAAAAAAAATCTCTGGTCCAATTCGAAATTTTGTATTGTTTATTGTTAATTTTGACATTGTCAGATGGAATGAAGCCTCATTGGTTTCCTTCTCATCCCCTTATAAACCTGTATGAATTGATATAGGGCCTAGGCCTAGTAATATATAATTGATTCCTTCTTGGAGGCATATCAAACTACACGTATGGGTATTAATTGATTAACATTTTCTATTTTGTTTGCTTGCAGTCGCCGAGACGATATGGAATCTTTAGGCTACGTGCTCATGTACTTCAATCGAGGAAGTTTACCGTGGCAAGGTTTGAAAGCAGCAACCAAAAAACAAAAATATGAAAAGATCAGCGAAAAGAAAATGTCTACCCCCGTCGAGGTTTTATGCAAGGTAAGGTGGTGATTCTGAAAAGATATTGAACATTACAACCTTCACCTTACTTCTTTTTTCATCTTTTTTTTTTTTGTGATAGCCTGTGTAGTCACCTATATGACGACAAATACATTCAAGACTTACTTTGAAACTAAGGAGACGTAGTATAGCTATGGTGACTACTATTTGAAGATAATTGCTTCACAGACTAGCATTACTTTATCCAGTAGCGTCGGAATGTTTTGAAAGATTGGGGGGGGGGAAATCCCAATTGAATTGAATTCCCAACCAAGGCGGCACGTGGGGGAATAGGACCTTTGGGGAATGCTCTTGACGAGCGCCACAATTATTTTTATTTTGTGTTGAAGTTTTTGTGATTTAAAAATGACCCAGTTGTACAGTATTTTGAAATGTTTCATTAATGTTTGAAAGTCTCGTGAATTTAAAGGTTTGAAAGCGCCAGTGACTTTACCGACAGGGCATGCGTAATGTACGTAGTACGTACACACTTGATGAAAAAATGACCATCTGGATAACGTGAGGAATCAATTATAATTGAAGATGAGGGAAACTCATTTAGATGGACAAATGATTGTGATAACAAACCAGTGAGCACAGCTTGGGAAAGAATAACGGCAAAATATAACAAATACAGAATAATATAACAAAATAGGCAAGGATATCACACAAGAGCGAACAAAAATATGCTCAATATTGAAGTGTATAAAAAATGCAGGTAGGCTCACCATATAAAACTTGTGAACACGCTCAGCATATTCAAGTTTTGCATTGTTGAACTTCTAGGCCTATTAGTTTTAATAATTATAAAGTAGAAATGCCAGTGCTTAATTGTCGTGTCATCTCTTTATGACACCGAAACAAATTGACTCTTCTCAAACTGAAGTCAATTTAGACATCTCAACCTGTATGTGTAACGGTAATCATTACGTCTACTTCCAACGTAAAGTTCACCCGATCTTGACTTGAATTCTCGGGCTATGAGTTGCTGTCATTCAAATATCAGCTGTATTTTGATTGTACGTACACCGCCAGCTCACACGAGTGTCATTTCCGATTGCAGGGCTTTCCAGCCGAGTTTGCCATGTACTTGAATTACTGCCGAGGGCTGCGCTTTGAAGAGGGCCCCGACTACATGTACCTCCGGCAGCTATTCCGCATCCTGTTCCGAACGCTCAACCACCAGTACGACTACACGTTCGACTGGACCATGCTGAAGCAGAAGGCGGCGTCATCGGGGGCGGGAGCTGTGGGCGCCACCGGCGCGACGGCCGGGATTGCCGCCCCAGGTGAGAAGGCGGCGCAACTGCCGCCCCCTCCATCCTCAAACGCCAAGGAGAGGGGCGACAAAAACTAGTGCCAACCCCCCCCCCCACTCTCCCGTCAACACTACCACCACCACCGAACTACCACAACAAAAACCTCCTTGAAAGAATCACCAAAATCCCCGAGTAACTTACCGTCCGATTTCATTAATTTATAGACATCGTTTTGATAATTATATTGTGATAAAGCGTCATTGTTCGGGCAATTATGGCAAAACATCGTTTTTATGTCTAAAATTTGGCGTTGAACGATGTCAGATGGAAATTTATTTTTCCACCGATTGAGATCTAGAAACGTGCCATGATTTCCCATATATTTGTTAAAATTAAAGAAACACTTCTCTGACATCGTAAACTCGCATCTCCACACCATAGTGCGTACGGGCAGTATTACTTGGCTACTGTATTTGGGTGATTTTGTGGTTTCTTGGCAAGTTGGTAGTGCACATTCTTCTCTGTAAATACGTATTACCGTACACTATTGTATTATTTTTGACTTGAGCCTTCAATTATTGTTGCTGAAAAGTATCTGTTATTTTATAATTATTAAAAGAAAATTAATGTTATCTCTTTTCAACGTTTTATTTCATTATTAACTGATTGATATGAGCCTCAAGTTTTCGCGTATGTCGATGGACAGGTTACACAAGAATAAGTATTATTTCCACAGATTACTATAATTCTAATGTACTTGAATTTTGTATATAAAGAACATTAATATAGAAAGTGCAATTAAATTACTCAATTCATTCTGTGTTCATGATGTTAGGTTTTCACTAGATAAAATTGAAGCAATATGAAGAATTTAGAGATTTAATCACATTCATTGATTTCGATGTTCCACCTTCATACAGAATAAAATCTAATGTAATGAAAATTATTGTGTTTCTTTTGCACTAACTGTCTTTCCAAAATTAATACAATAGGACCAATCCTAGATAGAAATAGAAACAAAGAAAAAGCAAGTGTTTACATTGTAGAACTATCTTCTTCATTAGTGCAAAAGAATTCAATAATTTCAATTTCTTTTGTTGGATTTAAAATTATTTTCATTGAGCCTGTGGCGTTATGGTAGTAGTTTTTATGTATGTATCACTCTGTAATATAGCCCAGCAAAAGAATTCACTGCTTAATGCTTGCACTGATTAACACAATAACATGAGCACACAATTTTTCCTCACATTCCTTTCCATTTCCAGTTCAATTTCAAAATATTGATCTAATGCAAATAAATCTAAATCGTGCCATGTTTGAATCTAGCTGACAGGAATAATAAATGGGGTGAAAATGTGTCAATTTCTGATGCTTTTTTTAAATGGTTAAAATGCTGGAAATAAATAAGGATAGTTAAGATCCCAATTTCAAATAGGTACAGTAGGTATGGAACTTCCAGTGGAAAGTTAATTGAAGACTTCTTGAGAGCTTCTTACAAACTTTGAAGGAAGGTTGCGTCATTGAAGATTGCCGTACACTTGTTCCGTGAGTACTGACTGGTACGAAGGTGTAGAAACGAAAGAAGAGAGTAATAATTTGTGATCAGTTTTATTGAGAAGTTACTGGTGTATCCAACATGATACCGCCTTGGATACTGAGATGATATGTCACATTTGAAAATATAAATTTAAACATGGAAATGGGGTTCAACGGTGTCCTACTCGAAAGATTTCCCAGGTCGCTCCTGTATTCTCTACCACTTCCTATGACACGTGCAAGCTTTTGTGTTTTGTGGTATGTAAATAATATGTTATCATTCTTCTATGTTCTGTATTCCCTTCTGTCTACGCTGTACATTCAATAGTGAAACGAGAAAAACACTCGCATTTTTTCATCTGTAATCAAAATACTCTATTTGCTAGATGACAAATTAGATTATTTCACACTTATGTAATCTTAATGCATTGACTATGTGAAACAATGTCTAACTCAAAGAGACCTACTACTATGGCAACATCTAGCATAAGTTCCCATTATTAGTACAAAAACATGATCATTTGTAGAGGTAGATTACAAAATAGATCTCGGAGACAATTATATTGTAATGTTACCATCTCGTTGTTGAGCAACCAATCGAATATCTTGCCTGAAATTTTCCAAGTTGCAACGCTCAAGTATCCAGACTTCTTACGTGTACAGAACTTGAAACCAACTGTTGTCTTTTCAGACACGTGAACACTTATTTTCCTGCTACTGACGCACGAAAATTCTAATCACCGTTCTTGGAACATAAAACCATTTTGGTTGTCATCAGGAAAACTTTGTAGTAAAAATGTAATTGTCGAGTCATAATTCTTGAAGTGTGTAATATGGAATCGGACCTTCCAGACACATGAGCACTCGTTTCCCGCTACTAAGGAATGGAAATTCTCATCGTTCTTGGAACGTAAAACTATTTTGGTCTTAGATTGGGAAAAATTCCATATAAATGGATTAAGCAAATGAATTTAAGTATGGATGAATGCTCGTGATTGTGGAAGCGAAAAGTTTGGTAGAGATAACGATGGACAGCTACAGACGATGAGTCTTATAGCACGCTTGATAGAGCCGTTGATGACTGACGCACAAAATATTCTGTAAATAAACTTTGACCTGTCAATGAGTCTTTCACACCGGTAGTATGATGCTTGCGTTGATCTAGTTACGCTGCTGGTTCTATTCCCCCTTTTACTCATCAATCATGTCAAGTGATTCTTAAGAAATTGAAATTGAAACAAAATCTACTCTCATTTTCATGTCAATTTCTTCATGAACTGTATGGAGTGCATATATAGGCCTACACAGTGTCTGCTAGTTTATTGGAATGATTGCATATAATGTCGGTAAATTTTCTCCAGGATTCATTTTAATGACGACCACTTTATGTGACAGCGTGTTAACTAACCTACAAATTGGTTAGAATAACGTGTGATAAATCTATGTGCATAGTTGACTAACAGGGCTCTGAAATCTATGATCTTAATCAATGCTTTTTCTATTGAACTAAGCTTGTAAGCTTGAAAGTATGTACTTAGGGCCTACAGTAGAAAAATCTGCAATGTCCATTTTTTTCTTCTTTTTTCTTGAAAATCAAAAAATTGGAACTTGAATAAGTCGATTAGTCTCGATTAGTATGTACAGTTCCACTATCAAGTCTATAGTATTAAGTGAAATGAAAAAATTAACCCTTTCTAAATATTTTCCAATATTTTCATTTCATAAATGTTGCAATTGTTTGCCTCGTTGATTTTTCTAGAAAGAGTTGATATTTCCAAATTATCAATACCCTAGCTATGTTTCGAAACAATCCAGGGTCACTTTGTTCTAGGTTCAACTGCTTGGTGTCAGAATTAACTCTTCTCATACTGTGTAGACTGCCCTGTATATTACGTGTAGCCTGCTTATTTTTAGATGTTGTTTTTTACTGCTTGTAGTTCCATTGTTGGCTGCTAGGAAGACATTTAAAGATTGCAGTTAAAAATGCACAAACCTCCAAAAAGGTAGCCAAACATTTTGACTAAATCGTTCAGTAATAATTGTTGTTAGCAATCTGTATACTAATATACACGGAATGTAAACAGTATTCCGTCCATCCCTACATAGTCTGTTTTTCCAGGTGGCCGTTAATCTACCCTTCCGGATGTGTGAGAGTGACACCGGTTCCAAGATATATGTATATATATATTGCGCGAAAACAACATGCTTTTGTAGCGAGTACCTACAGGCTACTGATCTCCGGATCGAGCAAGTCGTCGTTCAAACGAAGAAGATTCAACGTAGAATTTGCAAAAAAGACAGTTTGGTGATTTTGTGTCCGCTGGTTACGCGAGTGCGTAATCGTTGTGCGACCAGTCTCGCGGAATTTAGAACGAAAAGAAGACAGGACGTCTAATTATGTCGTCGTCTGTGTGAATGATTGTGTACATGTGTGAAGAATGGTTGGCATTCAGATAGAATGCGTATGCCTGTGTGTGTATTAGATCTATGATATTCGTACTATACGTGAATAAGTTTTAATCGATAAGGGAGAATAAGTACATTAAATACCTAGTTCAATCACAAATATAAACATATTCTAATAGGCCTGTTCATCGTCAGATTGGTTCCCACTTTTAGTTTGGATCCAGTTAACTTGTACATGAACAGTTCGAATAACGACAGCATACAAGTATTTCCGTTGATCATTTTAATTGATACAAATGTCTGGATATCTAAAGGTAGGCCTACTACCAAAATTTAGATACTGCCCATTAATTAATTGTACATGATATAAAGGTGGTGTATTGACTATTGATACTTGAAAGAACAAATGCCATTAATTGACATTGTATCATCTAATATTATTAACTAAACTAAGTTGATGTGAAGTAGAGACCTATTTGTATTTGATATTTCTTCTAAATCCGCAACCTCCAGTTTGAATTTTGTATATATTAAATTAATAATAATAAACAGTACTTGTATGGTTGCGTGATGAAACAACGTGGAAAATCTAAGAATAGATTTGCGGTGCAAATGTACGTTTCAATTTTGTGCTAAGGAAACTAAATTGTTCGTCCCAAATGGTGTATAATATAATATGTCAATTGATTGCAAAACAAGTGCAACAACTTGTCAGATTTCGGAAGTACGTCTCAAAAAGTGTCTAGCGTATAATGCGTGTTATGCAGTATAATGTACTTGGTAATATAAGTCTATGTAAATATGTGAAAAGACGTTGATTTCTCGAATTCACTCGTGAAATTAAAACATATGTAATAGCCGTTTGATTTCACGCGCAGAGAGCCAACGTGTGTACTCTGCTGCGATGCCTTTTGGTCAAAATAGTTGCAAACATGACCAATCGATACGTGATTGTTGGAATCCATTTGTTTCTGAAACACTTGTTTGCTGGATCTATACAGAAAAAAAATGTATTCATCTATTATTATTTACTATAGATTTCATCTTAACAAACGAGTTGAAAACAATGAATTAGTAGTACCTAAATAGCTATTATGTCTTGATTTTTCACGATTAATTTAAATAAATTTTAATACCCTATTCGATGTAGTTTGGCTTCATTATATACTGTAGTAAAAAATACATTGCCATGCATGTTATTCCGTATTTGCCTTTTCCCTGAAAGAACTCGAGCTACCACATAGAGAGGTTGTGTGTGTTACATTCTCTGCCTCCAACCGTAATATTGAGTGTGATAAGATGAGCGTAGCAAAAATTCTGTTTCATATACAGTAAGTTGGTCACTTTGGTTCTTGTGAATGCCTTGGAGGTCTCTTTTTTCAGAAAATGATGTTGAAAATTTTAAAATCCCCATAAGAAGAGCATTGGTTGAAATTTTTAAATTTGATCCAATTGACAGAATGTTACCACAGTACTTCTGTAGGGCCTATTGTTCTAGTACACATTTTTACCGTCTCTTATATTTTACATTTTTCTTGTTATAAACAACCAACTGTTCAAAGGAGCCAGTGAATGGATGATTTAGACTTGATGGTTTGAAAATCAAAGTGTGTATGCTGCTTTCAAATACATTTCACATGAAAATTATGCTCATTTTACAACACAAATGCTGTGTTTTCCTATTACTGATATCTTGTCATCTAGTTGTCTCCCAATTATTCTAGTATAGGCCTGTTGTGGATTTTTCGTTTTTGAAGCCATGACATTCTGGTTGTTTGGAAGTAGTTTCACGTTATTTAGGTTGTCATTTCTACTTGAGAACATGAAATGAAGCAATATCAGAGGAATGAATAATTGACAGAATTGTAAAATGTGTACAATACTGTATTACTGGAGTATTTCTATCAATCTCATGTAATATTTTAGTTTCTCAAGGTTTATTTGCTTGGATAGTTGAGCCTATTAAGAACCCGCATCTTAGACGGATTTACAGGGTGCAATTTGGCCACATATATCTCAAGAACTACAAACATTACGGACTTCCGGTAAAATGCAAAGAATGAACAATATCCTCACAATTGGATATGCCTAGTCGAAAATTGAAGGATGATTTTATTATGGAGCAATAACTGGATCAAAATGTGCCTAATTTGATGGTTTTCATTGCCCAATTTCCGGTCACCGAATAATAGTAGAAATAAATCACGAACGCACATCCTTAAGTTCAACTTTGCTTATCAATATTTGAAATTCTGATTTGCCTTTTATTCTACAGTTTTCCCAATTTCCTTGGCCAAAATGTGTAATGTAACTAGATTTTGTCCTAATTATGAAATGAAAAACTCCCCCATCTAGCGGTGGTTACTGGAACTCTTTCAATATTATCCTTTTTCACTTTTCAACCCACAATCAAACTTTTGAACGCACATCGAACTTGGGTCAAGCATTTCGAAGAGAAACATGCACAGCTAAGATTCGGCCTCTTAAGAAACTGGAGTTGCATTTCAAGTCAACGAGAACAGCTCTGGAGTAGTACCAGTTCAGGAAATGTTGGTTACACATGCCCTATGACAACATCAATAGTACTGAAGTAAGGGGGATGAAAGTAAATATAGGTGGGTAAGTTCTAGATTTTTCAATTTTTGATAAATCAGTTTTATTATATAATTAATACCGTACTACAGTATCCATCACCATAAAAACCATTTGACATGAAAAAATTGGGTAAAATATAGCAATAGTTTTTGAGGTCATTGACTCCTGTCCACTGGATTAAAGCATGGTTTAATGTCTGGAACCTGGAAGTATGTCTAGCATTGTAATTCAGAACATTTAGACATGTTTGATTAGAAAATAAGGCACACAAACCTTCATTTATTTGCTATACATAGTACGGTTACTATCGTAATATATTGTTGGCTTTTCGATAAACGCCAGTCGTTTGCTAGTTCTCTGCCACTGTTTGTGGTAAGTATCACATAAAAGACATGAAATGATGCTTTGATCGACAACTAGAAACGAATAGATACCATAGAGATGGACCAAAGAATACCAAGACGATTCTCTCTTATAGGTAAGCAGATATGAAATTTCTCTCACTAGCTAAGTTGAAAGTTGCAGTGTTCATCACTACTTGTTCTTCGAGCGCCACTAATACTTCAAGTCGAGAATTCGGCAAGACATCAGACTTTGGTTGCAGACCTTCGAAGAGCCTCGTTTGTATTCTTTAGTCTGTCAATACTATGGTAGTTTTCCTGTCGACGACGTATAAACTATTTACAAAATTCACAATTGATAAATCTTGACATTTTTTAAAGAATAAAACAAATTAATTATTGAAGTAATTATCCGAGTGAATCCACACTTCATATAATGGATGCATTCAACTAGTAGTTTGTAGTTACTAGTAGTTACCTATTGGATTTTTCAACTGCCAACAGTTGACATAATATCAATGTTTCAGGTAAAACTGAAAGTAACCAGAAGTTGATTAGTCCTACTTTAAAAATAAATTCAAAGAGAGGCTCTAGTTAATATCTTTCATAACAGAATTAAGTGTGACCAAAGTGTTGAAATATGTCTCGATCATGAAGATAGACCTTCAAATGGAAATTTTAATCACGATGAGACTGAGTAGTGTCATACGTTTTTACCAGGTTTGTTCTTCGAGACATTAGATCAATTGACAATTGTAGATCGTCCGCCCTCGTGATGTCACAAAATATAAAAACCAATCAAGTGGACAGTAAAGCAGGGGAAATAGGGAAATAACCAATCAAGGTATCTAAAATTTTCCCTGCTTCGTATAAGTCACGCCCATCTACAATGATCAATTGATTGATATTGTCATGTCAGTTGGAAGGTTTAATTCGGTGGTTCGCCAACGCCGCCTGCCATCTTGTGGACAGCTTGAGCAACTTGAGCCGCCAATAAATCGGTATTACTTTGAGTATCGGCTTCCGCGTAGATTCGAACAATGTCCTCTGTACCGGATGGCCTGAATCAGACATTCAAAAGATGAAATGGATTGATATAAAGTTGTAATAACATCAAAAATAACATTACAGATTCAACACAATACAGATTCAACAACATAGGCCTACAATAAATAACACCATTAGACAATACTAAACGTTGGCAAAATTGTAGGCAAATACATTTTTAAAATGATATATAGGCCTCTACTGGCCTATCAAATGATACCAAAATGCAACAATGATGCTAAAATTTCGTATTCTAGGTATTTTACTCGTATTATTACAGATTGCAAGGTTGAGTAGTTTTGTTCATATTCACCTTACGAAAGCTCGTCCGTCTTTGAAGTTTGCGACAAGTTTATTAATTTCTTGTTGAAGACCAGCAGGAGCGATGCACTCCCTCTCTGCATTCGTCGTTTCAATGACACGTCGATCCTTCCAGAAATAAAACAATTAAATTGACTACTTGAGAACTAAAATGCAATCCATGGCTACTGACCAAGTCAAGTTTTCAAAACGGTTTATAGAGATTCTTGACCTTTGTTTAAAGGCTGAATAGGTGCTACAGTAGGTAAATTATGTTTATATGATCTATAGTCACAGCCTCACAGGTCTAAGTAACTAAGCTAATCAGTTCAAATACAAATATATTTTATAATTGATGGTACCTAGTTTGGAAAGTTCTCACAAGAATAAAATGGCACATATATCTAATCCTTCAATATTTGGGAAAAATGGGTTCTAAGAAAATGAATTGCCCACAATATTTCATTTTGCAGCAATGTTTTTTATATACTGTATATGGTATTCTAGAGTGTGTCTTACTTTAACGACAACTTTGAGTTGTCTATTTGGCAAGTCCGTGTACGTGTTCTCCCACTGTTGAATATTCCAGCCCCGTTCATGAAGAATTGTTTCAACTAGCAACATGTCTGATATTGCATCGCCAACTGTCTCGTTGACTAGGTCTATTAGTGTCGTTAACTTGGCAGCACCAGCACGTTCAGTTTCGTCCAACCTGCATCCAATCAATGAAGTAAGACGCAGTCAATTTTTGTATTAGTTTGTAAACGCACTAGTTACTAGTTAGTATCAAGTGTAAGATTGAGCCAGAAAACAAAGACATTCATTAGGCCTACACTTGATCTGGAGTTGGTCTATAGACGTGAAATTGATTTCTACGTAATTAGTTTTTGTGAACTTCCACGATTTGTATGCAGTATTTGATTCTTACAATTATTAATACATCATAACATTTTTTTAAAAAACTAGCTTCACGTGGTGAGGCTGCATAAAATCACTTGGAAGCTTTTTTCAAATGAATCATCATCTCAAGGATCTCTTTGTGTAACGAGAGAATGTAACTGGCTATTCAATCCATATTTCCACGTAAAAAGGTAAGAATATTGTTGATTAAAATGTGGAGCTAATCAAACTACTGTAAATCTCAGAAATGCAAAAACAATAACTGAGCTTTATTTTATTTTCAAATTCAGACAAAAGTACCGTAACTGATTCTGAACAAAAATATTGACCTACATTAGTTTATGGGTATGTTTTCCTTCACTCACTTTTCGTCTTCAGCGGCACTTCGAACTCGATTAGTTAGATGTGAATTGAATACAACAGTTCCATGGCCGTTGGCTTCAAAATAGACACCGATATCAAACTCCTGCGATGCTTTGTGATGCAGATGTTTCACACCCGTCGGTACGCAAGCGACCGGAACTTTCTACAGCATCGAAAAGGTGGCATGAGATATTGCACAAACACATTCTAACCTAGATTTTAAAATTATTTATAATACAGAATAAATTTTATAATGAAAATAACAAAATTTAAAACAGGTTATTCAGTTTTTTTTTTTTTATTCAGTTCATTGTGCCTATTAACATTACCAACTGAATTGTGCATCTTATCAGTTTTAAAAAAGTAAATAAATACTGCAATGTGGTCATTTCTCGACCTAATATTCTCCTTACCAGTGTTTTCGCAATATAATTCGTAGAACTTCCATTAGCATATGCTGTCTGAACTAAGCCAAGCTTAATATTCATTTTAGTTGCTTCTACCAACTCCATCAAATATCCAGCAACTGCAAATCAGAGACAAAGGTTAATTAAGCCATCTTCACTTACAAGTGTACAAGTTTTCTTTAAATGAAATTGAAATAATTAACAAAACTTACATTAAAGAGTCCGCAGGCTGTCAACTTATCACGCCGCAAACTCTCACACTCATATTGATTTGATTTTTTTCTGAATTTACTTATAATCACAACTTGTTTACCTAGTGTAGCAATTCTGTCGCCATCTAGAAGGTGAAACTTATTCAGCTCGTCTGTGTAATAGTAAACAATTCGGTCGGCGTCACCATCAATTGACACGCATCGCGCGAACGCAGTTACTGGGACGCCATCCGGGGGACATTGTTGTACTTTAACATGGTCGGCTCCACACTAGAGAAGAAAACACAAATTTGGAGCTATAACTTCAATATTCATTTACTGTATGACATCTACAAAGTCGCCTGCTTATTCCAAGTATTTATTCTTGATTATTTTTGGTGACATAAATTATAATCATTGGTTAATGTATCAATAGTGAAAGTCAACTACATTACTACCGGTGCCGGTAATTAGAAAAAGAATGAACAATAAACGATATTTCATTTGAAATTCAATGTACCCCACTTTGAATGATGAAAGTTTGAATTATCATAATTTTCAACACTGAGCTAATGGATCAAAATTTTCAGAGACATAACTACTTTTTGAAATTGTATGGGAATTTAGGATCTGAGTAAAAAGTCAGCTTGCAAAACACCTAGACATATAACTTATATCATCTATTTCATTCACTCTGGAAAGTGTGAGTAAGTCTCTAATGGCTGATTCACAGTAGGCTTAATACGATTTTTTACATCCCAGTCAGTCACGTCTCAGGTGAACAGGTAAGAAAATCAACGGAAAGTTTTCAACTGGTTCACTTGACTTACTTACCGGGACGTAAAATAAACAAGCAGCCATGTTAAAAAGGTAGGTAAAGAAGTGTAAAGAAATAATTTCTGCAAGTTTAAAAATTTATCAAAAAATGTATCAAAAATGTATCAGTCGTTGGAATAAAGGCTCATTGTTGTATTTGTTAACATTGCAATTCAGTGTTGGGTGATGAACTTTTAATATGAACGCGTTCCTATTTTCTGAAGATTTCAATGAACGCATTATATTTACAGTCAACGATCTTGAACTTTCTTCACGTTCGATTTTTCGGTGATCTCTAACGGAATAAAACGTTCATTCGAAAGTTCATGATTTTAGATCGCTCATTATCCTATTCAACACGATCGCACTATCCATACTTCCCCGTCCAAATTCCGAATGGGATCGACTATTTTACGATCTTTTTTTTCTGGCGTCGGTGGATGATGAATGAGATGATGGGATGATGAGATGAAAGGTTTTATTTCATTAGGTGTTTTGGATGGTGGGAAGGAGTCAGTCGTGGCCTGTTGCTAAGGAACCATCCCAGTATTGACCTGAGCGACAGAGGGAAACCACGAAAAACCCTGTCAGGATGGTCGACCAGGGCGGGAATCGAACCCCGGTCTCCCAAATGATGGTTCAGTGTGTTACCACTCGGCCACGCGTCTTGGTACTTTTACGATCGAATGTATAATGTTCCCTGTTCAGGATTTCACCATGTGATCGCTTGTCACCAGGCGAGCCGGCAGCCACGTGTGGCCAAGGTTGCCGTGTTGTGACTTGTAGTTGAATGTATACGGTGTGTACACTGATTGTATTGTTCCAGCGTCTGGAAGCGACACGCATTCAAAGTGCTCATAAATCATAATAGTGAACTGTGTATTGGTTGATTTGATAGTTTTTTATTGACTTTAATATGAATGAATAACGCTGTAGGTAGTTGTCTAACCACCGAGGAAGATGACGCACAAACAACATGGATGGTCTTATTTTTGAACCCTTCTTTTCCATATAATTTTGAGGTGAATTTTTGAACGAACTTATTTTTTATTTGAACTTGAACTTTTACAGCAGAGTCACGAAAACGAACTTTGAACTTTTTAAAAGATCGATTTATTTGACAAGAACTTAACTTTTTGAAAGTTCCTTTTATAGGTGTTCTGCCAACACTTGCAATTAAACAAGTTCACTATAAAGCTGGCCTTCCCTGAAAGCGATTTGCGTTTCGCTTTTGTAAGGCGGTGGAGTTGAGGCAAGCTCAACAATCAGAAATAGCGCAACTTTTGCCACTGATTGGTCGTTTTATCATCATGGTGGCTTAAAAAAACGCTTAGCAAATTCACTAAGCAAATTTGCTAAGCAAATACTGCATTCATGGAAGGCCAGCTTTAGTGTAATGCATACTGGTATAGTGATACATAGTTCATTCTGAATAGCATTTCGAGCATAGGGTTTTCCTACTCGCATACTAAGTCTCCGAAAGAAGGCTCATTATCTTTTTTGAAGGGTCCATTCTTGATAAGAAGTGGTTACTTACCATATGATTTAGTTTTCCCTCAGTACCATCGTTGTGCAAGGCAACTCGTAATGAATTACCCAAATAAGTCTGAGCAATTTTCATTTTCAGAGCTCCTACTCCATTTGCTCCATCAAACAGCAGACTGGGAACGTAATTACCTCTTGCAGCATCCTACAAGATTATATAACATTACATTATATATAAATATATATATATTCAAGTTTAATGCATTTATATTCTAATTGGTAATTACCATACCAGTATTTCAAATTTGTTGAATTTGTTGACCACGAGAAATTAACAATGAAAACAAGTTGTAAAAAATTAATTCAATAGTAGTAATTGATGGTAAATTTGACTTTGTTACTCAAAAGGACATTATTGACTTTCACTATATACCTCTCCTCTCAGCTCTTTGAACGCATTTGTGATTTTCTTGAAGTAACCGTCTTCGGTTGCTTCGCCGTATCGAAAGTTTGTGTTTTGACACGTGACAAAGTAGTGGAGCTGTGGTGTAGATACTACCCCGTAGTCTGTAACTTTGCCGAGTAAAGCAGCTACACCTGTATGAGCCGCTTCCGACAATCTCGCGCTACTCTCTCTGCGTAGCGATAGGACATGAAATAAATTGAGTAAAACCACTAAGACTGATTTTAGTACTGTATAGCTTTATCAATTTCATAACAGTAGCGCTACCTACTGTTACGAAATGATTGTGTAAATCCATACAAACATATTGTCCAGTATGCCTAGGCATTGCCACAAATTTGCTGACTAAGTGATAATCAGCATTTCAACTTGGTATTCATACAATTTTGAATTTATTACTATGTGAATGCTAGTTTGTCATTCACGCCAATAGATCGTAGTCATCAGTACAGTGCGTTGTTAAACCCTCGGGTAAACCCAATAAAAAAAATTGTACATACACTAATTAAAATACTTCATATGTAGGCATATAGCCTATAGGGAGGAAATCAATACTGTGGTTGAAAAATTAAGATACGGTACTATAAAAGCACATACGTACAGGGTACTACATTGCTACAGTGCTCTTCAAACGTCTTCAGCCTAGATTTAAGCTTAAATAAAAACCCTATTTTAGTACTGGTATTTATGCCAAATTATGTAGGCCTAGGCCTATGGTTCACACTTATTCAATTATTTTTTTACCATAGTACTGTAAATAATGAATGAAAGTTCTTCTTGAAGATATTAATTGACCACTTTAAATGTAATTAATGAATTAGGCTGATTAACACAATGGAGGTCTACCTTGTATCTCTCCCTATAAAAATGTTGGAGGGAATATTGAATTCTATTTTTTCATTTTCCAACATCTCTGCTAAGGTTTTAGCTAGTTCCGAGTCATCGACGTTTGCTAATTTGGTAGCCAGTTCTTCCCAGGATTGATCGAGCATTTCTCCATGCGGATCGACCAATTTCACTCCGTTATCGCACTCTGGATTGTGTGAAGCAGTTATCATTATTCCAATAGTTGACATTTTACATTTCGAACGTAACGCTGCCAAAAGTCCCATGCGATATAAGACGTGGTCAAGATCTTCTGCACTGAAATGTTATAAATATGAGAGATAAATGTGCACCCTACCATATCTTGTTATGAAATGCCTAGTTGTTTATGCAAATACGTTGGCATTCCAAAATGTTTACATTTTCATTTGGGAAAGAGTTATTTCATATCACTTATATTTAAAATACTAGATAGCATTGAGACAAATGCAAACAAAACCAACACGATTATGTACATGACAATTAGTTATTGCCAAAAGGTAGGTAAAGAAGTGTAAAGAAATAATTTCTGCAACTTTAAAAATTTTCTTTCTTCAACTAATTACATCTGCAAATCATTACACACAAACGTTGAGATGAAGGGATGGATGTTAGGAGTAAAATACATTTTCAAAATGTAGAATGTAATATTATCTCGAGTGGGGTCTAATGCGCCAAGATTTAAAATGCGTCGAATAGTTGTTTCTTTTCGGTAGGTTGGTAATACGAACATCGTGAATCATTTGTAATGATGGTAGACCTGCAGACAGTGACCGCGATGCTGAAGAACCCACTTGAATAACCACATATATTTTTAGGTTAGAATTGAAATTCATCCTAATCCAAATATTCTGCGTGAAGTTACTGTCTGTCAGTACACATTAATCAATAATGTACGTAGACAAATGTACAAGGTTGTTCATGGAAAGTGTTAATCTCTGTGCAGGCCTATGGGAAAGAATGACAGCTGTTGCCCTACACCACCATGCAGACAATCATGACAGACCGCAAAAGCTGATCGATAAATGAAAAGCTTACCTAGTTCTGAAACCGGCTGTGCCATACTGTATAATTTTTGATTTTTCTCTTGGATATTTTCCAATACCGATATTTCCTGCTTCTATCAAATCTTTGCTTGTCAATTTACACGCCATTTTCAACAATGTACTTTGACACTGGAGATAACGGTACACGCCTATCAAAGGTAAGAAAGTGAAAGCCATTGCCCCAGTTAAACAGTGTTGCCAGTCTTCCAAGATTTGCTCCTGAAATATTATATCCATTCTGAATCCTAGTCTAAATGAAATCAAATGCTTCACAATGAGAAATTCATGTTCAACAAAATAATCAACTATTATTTAACACAATCCATGATAGAAGTAATACTTCGACGTTCATAGTCTTCTGGGGCAAATGGAAAATCCAATTTTTAGACATTGTACGATGTTCTTCGGTCTCTGCCGGCATTGCTGTCGGTATGTGGTTTGATTCTTCCGTTGAGTTTGCTGAGAATATATATATATATATATATTTTTTTTAATAACATCAAAACTTGATACCGTACAAAATCCTTGTTCCCCAATTAAGGCTAAGAATATTTAGAATTTACATTAATTTCTGTCACAGTCATTTTATGTCTCATTTTAATCTTTCAAATTGATTTATACTTCCATCATCATTTTAAAACTAAGCATAGGCCTACCCACAAATTATCAATTCTCTTGATCATGATGGATTCATAATAGTCTGTCATTTTTTGATGAAAGTGCATCAAAACACTTTCAATGGGTCGTCAAACAATTTAAAAAACATCCTAACCCTTGGGCAAAAGCTTTTAAATATACAGAGGAACCTCTTTATAAGGGAATTGTTGGAATCGTGGTTGATGTTGATCCATAGCGCAACGCAGGCTTTTGTTACGTTTCTATCCCATCCAAAGATCAACCATTATGCACCTTGCATTTTACAAACAGTATTTCTCCGGTTCTCCGTCTCATCATCCACGTTGTGATTAGTCACCTTGAAATAGTAGCGTCTGTGTAGTGTGAGGCTGTGAGGGAGTATTTAGTAATGATCATGATGACAAAGTTTTTTTTCATCGATAATCTACAAAAAGAATGGCCAAACTTGAGACGGCTGCAATATTTGTGAATCAATTTATGAATTTTACATTAATTTCAAATAACTTACCAATAATTACAATTCTAGGCCTAATTAATTTTAGAATCAATAAAATTAGTAAATTAATAATTTCAATTATAATTTGTCATTATATTAGTAGTGAAAAATACTAGTGAATAGTAGTTGGTATAATTATTAGAAAAACAAATGTTTATTTAATGTATATACAGTATATTGATTTACTCTTCTTTCTAATGACATATACTTCCTATAAAAATCTTATTGTCACTTGAAGGTTTCCTGTGTCTCAATTACTCTCAGTTTAAATTCCGTTTTTAATCTGGTGTCAAAGTTCATTGTTTTTAATTAAAATAGTATATAGGCCTAGATAATTATTCATGTTGGTGACTAAACTGCCTCAAAGTCTTGAAACAACCAAGATGTCTTTTTTTTGTATCCTTTAATTGGGAAACAATATTTGCCTATCTATTGCCTATCTATAGATTGTGATGTTAATATCAACCCAGATAAGCCTCAAATGCCAACTTACTTGCGCTTTCCCCTCCACATCGACTTCGCACTTAGTCTTACAATTGAATCCTTGTTCCAGCATTCTGCGCTCCCATTCAGGACAGTTTCTGCCAGCCCAGGCAGGGATTGGTGAGTCATTTAACATGTTCTACAGATAACCAGTAATCTAGCAGTTGAAGCTTCACTTTATTTCACCTCGTCGTTTAATGTTGATGAAAAGTTGGTCTCAAACAAAAAATATCCAATAGTAGGCCTATGTAGGTGTATTTATTTATTCATTTATTCTGTTACATCAACAAAAAATGAGAATATATATTTTCACCAGGATATTAGACTCGTCTGAACACAGAGAGAAATGTTACAATAGGGTAAATGAAATGTTACAATGCATAAAATTTAATAAGTAATAATAACGATAAAATATACTTTATTTATAAGTGACAAGAAATGACATGATAATACATGATAAAAGTAGACACTATAAAAGGGCACTATTCAGCTTGTGATCAGACTGAGGTAGATTCACAGTGGCTGTTCTACCATATAAACTAATTGATTAATTGAATATTTATTAACAAGTAGAAAAAGGTAAACAAAACTGTCAGCTGGCTGAATATAAATTGAATTGAATATAATATAATGCATTTAAATACAAATTGAGAATAAATAAGTAAATAAGTTGAAATAGGAAATGGGAAAAACTTCATGTGCGACGGAAAAGGACAACCCTTCGATGCCTTTTCCGAGCCATCTCGAAAGAACTAGCCTGGAATGACATCCACAAGCAGATCGAGAAGTCAACTTTCATCAGCAGAACAGACCACACCGAGAAGTTATTCCTCCCAAGATATCAGACGAATACAGGTTGTAATTCTTTTCTGGGAAGGTCGATCCGCTTGTGGAACGCAATACCACAGGAGAAGATGAAAATAAACCATAATCTTAAGACTTTCAACAAAACACTATTAGATTTAGATTTGTGAACCTTACATTTGTTCAACCTTACAAAACATTCAACTACTGTACTACTTTTAGTCATAATTATTTTTAGTAGTAAGCCACCAGCCACCGGAAGAGTATTATGAACACATACTTCAACACTGTATATATTTATATAATACCTATGTTCCAAAGCTGTTAATCTCAAATAAATAAAAATAAAAAGTTCATTAAGTAAATGTCACAATGTTGATTTTATACTTGAATCAACGAAAGAGAATACCTACAGTGAAACCTCTATCTATTTTTTTCAAGGGCAAATAAAAACACGCATGCAGGAAAATGATCCATATTGGTTGTCAGATGAGCATAGTGAAGATTTCCAGTTCACATACTAAAAAAAAATTGGCTTTGTTTCCATGTTTTTTTAGAGAGGGCTTTTACGTAGGTTAAGAGGCCGCAGGCGCTCTACACGGGCTCGTTGTTCGCTCGCTTCAGACTCTAGTTTAACATGCATCGTGTGCTAGGCGCCACCCATAGACTAGCCCGCCGAACTCAGATTCACATAAACGCCGTTAATTCCCTAGCTCACACTTCTGATATATTTCACATTCTATGTTATTTTTCGGTATTAGAAAATATGAATCTAGGTTTTCGTAAATTATATATTTTTCCATTTACCATTTGAAGAATTTGAAAAATCACAAATTTTTGGTTCAAAATTCTGTATTACGGTAACCTTCGTTTTTCAATTACTAACAGAATGCAAAAACACTCATATTGATATCACAAAAATTACGGCCGTGAGAGTTTGCGGCGTGAAATACGAGCGCCTGCGGCCTCTTAACGATACAGGTCAGGAAAAATGACCAATTGATTCAAAACTTTTTTTGGAACTGGTGTAATTCCAGAATATAGGCTGAGATTGTTTTTGAGCAAAATCAATTTGATGGCTATTTCATAAAAAAAAGGAAAATTCTTATATGAATGAATATAGTGTTCAATTATTCAATTTTATCCATTTTACATAAAATTTTCACAGAATATTGATATTGTTTTAACCCAAAGAAATTTGGATTGGTCGTTCATAATGATGAACGATGATGAGGATTCTGATGTTGTAAAAATGATAAATATTGAGTTTAAGCTTGGATTATAAGTATGCTATTATATATTGTATATAGTAGTTTATGTTTCATATTCAAATTAAAAATTGGTCCTGTTATCTACCAAACTATTTCATGTAAGTACCATAATAATGTTAGGGTAGTGATTCATCCATTCGTATTCAACTAGAAATAGTATACAAATCTATTTGCATTTAACTGTAGTAGAAAATTCCACTGTTCAATCATTATGTCCGTGACATATAATAAGATCGTGGAATAATTTGACCTACTGACAACAAAATGATTCAAGCTGAAATACCTTGAATATCAATTAATGCTTGTACCAATGAATTAAGGTTTTCTATTGACTAGATATATAGTAAAAACTTTTGTACTGATTAAAACTGATTGCAACTATGGTACCTGGATAACCTTTGCTGCAACTCTGATAATTTTAAAAAGATATGGAAGATGTGGTTGTATTTTTTTATTGTAAGCCTTATGTCTACCTTCCATGTTGATGTTTAGACCTAATATGTATTAATTAAATTAGATCAGTTTCACTTGTCTTTTACTGAACTCGAAATGTATTTTGCAAGAATAAGAAATTGTATATCATACTGAGATTATTATTTTAAAATAAAATGTTGCTCTGAATAGTTGTTAAAATAGTTGTGATTTGTGTAATCCTCGATTCTCCATCCATCCTGCTTCTTTTAATTTGAAAAGAATTTTCAATAAAATTAATAGTAGCTTAATGAGGCTTGAACTTGTGCAACTCGAAGGGTTGTTAGTTAAATTGCGTGATAATTATATTGCTGATGCTAAGTTGAATTCCATACAACCTTCCTGATCATTCTGCTTCCCTGGTAGAAATCGACTCCAAATAACCCTAAATATCTCCTATAATGAGTTCTAGCGACCTCTTTGGTTTGCTGTTGCCCGTGCACTGGAGTTCACTTTTCTTCAATTTATTGATACTGTCGAATTCCCTCATAAGCTCCTCACCTACTCTGCTAACCTGGTAGGAATCCACCACGAATTGGTTGAATCGCGTCCTATGTAGGATTCAGAGTGACCTAGCTCCTGTAGCTTGCTGTTTGCCGTCTACTTTAACGAGATTTATATAAGTTTTCTTCAAATTTATTGCTAATTTCCATCAGGGAAGCAGAATGCTCGAGGAAGTTATACGGAAATACTAAAATATCAACAAATTTTATAAAAGGTCTAGCTCGAGTACACGGGAAACAGCAAGCAACAGGAGGTACTCAGAAATCACCACAGCAGCTCTCTGGAGATGTAAGGAAGTCGATTTCTATCAAGGTAGCAGAATGGTACAGGGGGTCATACGAAATTCGAATTGTTAGAAATATTATTCTCATTTAATCTATATGGAATTTTTCGAGAGACCTCGCTTGACTGATACAAATTTACATTTCTATTATCTTACAAGTGATTTCAAGTCTATAGTTTCAACTCTAGTTCTTGCTTTTTAGATGTCACAAAGGCATTTCAAGCTATGTCAAGGAATTGAAAGAAAGGATGAAGGATAAGGCCACGTACACAGAAACTTCAACAAATATTATTCAGAGAAATGTTTTAATATGCAATAATACACACAAATACAATTTCATATCAATGATACATAAACAGAAAATGTGGAGAACTTAGAATTCGAACTGGAACTATCTATAGAAGACATCAAATAAAATAACTTCTGATCTCACCTCCCAATCGACTTATTCATCATACATCGACGCCAATAGATCTTGGTCATCAGTAGAGTGTATTGTTAAACCCAACATAAATAATTATAAGAATTGGCACATGATTGAAATACAAATTTTCTATACTCAATGCATTACTACTACACACTCAAACATTATAACAAGAGAGAAATTTCACACTTTTCTAATACCTGTCAAGCAGAAGAAGTCCAAACTGTTATATTAAGGCACATTATATGTTGTATTACAATCCAGCTACAAAGCTCTTCATAATTATACATACATTTCGTAATGGAATTTCAACAATCAACAATTTCAACAACCCTCTGTGCATTCCACACTATTTTATCTGATTGATGGAGCTACATTCCAAAATGATATGCTGCTTTCTCATCCCTCTCTGTACATAATTGCCAAGATATCATACAATTCTTGATCATCCTTCCTAAATTAAAAGATTTATTTTTTTACCAAACTTGCTTTCACTTCTTTTTACGATATAATTAGTCGAATACCTACATTTAGTATTGTTCTAGTTTATAAGATTGTATTATAAACTGTATATAAGCTTAAAATCAACATTGTTTTATTATTAGAATATGGACTAGCAATCATAACCAAATGCCACGAACAGCTGACATGTAAAATGGTCCAAAGCTGTAATTTTTGAATAAATAAATATCGTGAAGACCCTAATTTTGAGAAATGTTCATCCAGCTGTCTTTTGGGTGACCAACTTTAATGATTGTACATTCATTGGATTTACTTGTCTGATCAAAAGTTGAAACTCGAACTGATAAGACTAATTTCATTTGGAGACAAAAATAATTCAATACCTTTTTAATCAATACAGTATTTAAAATAACAATACTATTTTGCTAGACTATATAGCCTAGGTTCTAGGATCAAAATATCAGGTGTTCTTTTCTCAGTAGAAGTGTTTTTGAGGGGGATGAAATAGGGTTGAAGTTATTCCGTGAGAAGGTTATAGGAAGGTGGTGGGATAGGGATAGATAGGGAACTTGCCACCGCGCATTTACGTACAATTGTAAGAGTTGAATAATGATAAATAAAGATTATAATGTTCAATTCACTGGGCAAGATGATGCAAACTGAAAACAATAAATACAGAATGAACCATGAAGTCTACTTCAGTGATATTAATACTATAGGCCTATATACATCATACCACAAAAGAAATATTTGCACATACTATTACATAATTTAAATTACCATTTATAATTTGAGGTCTTATTTCAAAAATCAGATTTGATTTAGCTGAATCATTTAGTACAGAACTACCCCACAGGATGGAGTGGCAGTGCCCTGGTTATACAGTATACAGACCTCGGTAGTGTTATGCCTGGTAATCCTGCTAGGAGCGCTGTCATCACCAAGAAAATACCATTTGCTAGAGCACTGTTACGGGTGAATGCTGTGATCAGCCAACCTTTTCATGGTTGGCGAGCAATTGGTGAGCATAGGCTGTCATACAGCGTTGCCGATCTAGAGACTACTTCATCAATGACCAGCACAAGCAGCGAAGTGGATAACACGCTCGCTTTGTGTGATCCGGGAGGTGAAGGGGTATATCGGATCCGATTCGATCCCTGCCCCGTCCATCTTTACAGGGGTTTTTCGTGATTTCCCTCTGTAGTCCAGGCTAATGCCGGGATGGTTCCTCCACTATAGGCTACGACTGCTTCCTTCCCAATACCTAACGAACCTTCGTCTCACCATCCCATCATCTCATTAATCATTCATCCGACGCCAATAGATCTTAGTAATCATTATAGTGCGTCGTTAAAGCCAATATAAAATAAAATAACTTCATCAATGGCTGAATCATGTTTTTTTTTCACCAATATATCAACAACAACGAAAAAGAATTCTTTAAATTATATCTTCATATCCTATTTGAGAATTATTCTTTACAATAGCGCAGTGTATTCATAGTTTTCCCAAACAACTCACTGAGGATCGAGCAGACAAGTTGTCCAACACTCTAAGGCCTGGCTGCTGGTGATTGTTGGCCCTCTTCCTCTGGTGATTGCAGATCAGTGTCGAGTTATCCTACAAATTGGAGAGTCCTGACAAGTTGTCCATCTCCCAAGCGAGGCTTGCCTGGAGAGTTGTACATACCCAGACCATTTCTACATCCATCAACAACTTCAACATCTTTCATTCTGACTAATGTTTTTTTGTGGTTTTCCTCAGTCGTCAAAATGAATACTGGGATGTACAAACTCACAAATTAAATCGGCCACAACCAAATAATATTGAAACAGAAAAAAGATAAAGGTAGATGAATGAATTGAATGAAATAAAAGAGATAGATTGAAAAGAAATATGTTTTTTTTCTTCAGTTTGTTCATTATTAAAAAGTGAGCTAGAAGCCTCCAACGTCCACGGTCCCCCACTTGGCCTCCCACGGTCCAAGTAATACAAATAATAATAATAATAATCACATTCATTTTTTAAATGTGAAATACCAGAAATTTGTATTGGCTCAAGCTAGGGCAAATTTTAAAATTACTTTTAAAAAGGTATGATGATAAAAGTCAAAATAATAGTAATACAGGTAATAGTCTTGAGCAATAATAGTGTGCATTAGGCCTAGGGTGTTGAAATTGAAACAAGTTTGCTGGGCTAGTCTATGTGTTGTCCACCACATGTGTAGTACCACATGTACTATGTGTTTGTGTAGTACCACCACCCTTCCCCTCAATGAGCGTCTCTTCTCTAGGCTTTGCTAACAAACGTTGATTGCAGAGGAGAAAGCTGGAGTAGAAGGTAAGAACTATAGGCTACTATTTCCAAGTACGTATCATGAGAAAGAAATAATGAAACTGGTGAACACTTCAACTCATAAATCATAATTATTCAATTTGGAAATCGCCACCATTTTACAAAATAGTACATGACATTATAATATTATATCACAAACTAATCCAACAAATAGTGAAAAGAACACAGATTTCCTATAAAATGTTGGTACACCTACATATCTACAGCTTGGAAGTTTACAGGTTATTGGTACAACTTTATACAAGATTTACACAAATCGAGTGGCAATTGCCAATATCTTTGTATAATCTGTACCTTTAGAGAATGTTTTTTCCTTGAGAATTGTCCTAAGTATAGTTGGTATCGGAACGTGTATTCTTGTTCCTAGTGGTGTGCCGTTATCATCAATAAGAACAATATTATTACTGTCGAATTTGGGTTGTAACGGTTTTTGGTTCTGTTTGCATCCGACTAGGATGGCTTTCTTCTTTTGGCCTTTGATTGCCACCAAAACTTTATCCCCTGTAACATAAAAATTAAATTTTCATCAAGAGAGGCTGCTGAAGCCAAATTATTCAAGGAGAGAAGATCATGGAGCAAAAATAAGACAATGAAGGACAGAAAAGATGTAGGGAAGTCTTCATTCGTGATTGAAATTTATGAAGAAAATATCTCAAAATTTAGGTGAAATTAAAACATTCGACAATAACATACAGTGCTCTTGATTTTATAGCCTAATTATTACTACCAAAACTGTGGCCACCTGCTTATATAGCAAATTTCATCAAAGAAAATTGAGCAATTTTAGAATTAAAAATAGCAATTTTTCAACAACTCACGAGAGCTAATCCAAACTTGACTAAATCACACTACAGTAGAACCTCTTTAGCACGTTTCGTGCTAGGACGTTTTTGGCGTTTACACGCTTTTTCCATTGGTCCCAGAATTGTCTTATGGCCTTATGTGTGAATCAATTTCCTTAACACGTTTCTCCATAACACGTTTTTCTAGTTATTACGCTTGAAAAAGTGATCCTTAGAGCAACTTTTTTCGTTATCACGTTTTCGAGGTGGCGTTGTTGCATCAAAAAATGTTGCAACTATACTTAAAATTCCCAGAAGTCCATACCCATGCACCAGTTGTTGACTGCAGGTGGCTTTCTTTAACCTTTTCTCTACCTGCTCACCTGAGTTCCCTTGCAACCAACCACGGTTGCTTAGCAACGGTCCCTAAGTAAATTGAACCCCACCTGCCATTGGCATAGCAACGGAGACGCAACACGTGCTGCAAACGCATAATTTTATCTCGTGTTGTTGTCGAGTGCAGTTCGTACAATGTCAGGCAAGAAAAAGACGCTCTCGTTAAGCGATAAGTTACGTATTTTAAAAGAAGTGGATAGCAATGTAGGGATGACGTGGGTTGCTTTGGCACGGAAATTAGGTTTAGCTATTTCTACGTTGAACACAATTGTGTACAAGCGAAAAAGTGTTGAAGATAATGCTGCAAAAAGTGGATCGTCGTGCGCGAAATATCGCGAATGCGTGCCGGCCGCTTCGTAGACGTCGGAGAAAATCTGTTACAATGGTTTAACCAAAACAGAGCTGCTAATATTCCTATAAGTGGACCTCTTCTTATCATGAAAGCAAAGGAGATTGCACTGCAGTGTAATGTTACAGTGGACTTCTAGCGTCGAATGGGTGGCTCCATAAATTCAAGTTTCGCCATGGAATAACGTGTAAATGCGTGTGTGGAGAAAGCGGGGCAGTATATCCTGGAACCGTTCGAACATGGAAGAATGATACACTACGATCGCTCCTACAAGATTATGAACCAAAAAAAGTGTTACTACTATGAATACAAATACTGGTGTTGTCTCAGAACCAAATGTAATTTTTCATGATTCAGTAGGCCTGTATCAATATTGCTTTCGCGATGTTGTTTGCGTCCGAGCGTACAGCAAATGTGAACCCGGCAAGTGAGTACTCAACTCGCGGTAAACAGAATACATCGCGCTCGGTCGCTTTCGGATTGTTTCGGCCCCAGTTGTATTGCAACCCACGCGTCATCGAAGTAAAACAAGTTGCCTACCTAGCAGGCCACTATTCGTATACTGATAACGTAGGCCTACGTCATTTTCTACGCCTTATTTGAAAAATAAAATGTAGCTTAGAGATAGGGTTTTGCTAAATTTTAAAAGCTGATAGCCCTATTTCATGCAACCAAAAAAGTGAATTTTTTTCTTTTCGTTTTTTGAAAGGGGGTTGTTTCAGTACGTTTTTCGCGTTAGTACGTTTTTTCCCTTTTACTCCCTAAAAAACGTACTAAAGAGGTTCTACTGTAATAAATCTCCCCTTACAAAGGCGCAAAAGTACCTTGTAGTACATGCGCCTTTAAAAACCAGAATATTCATTCAGCTTAACCCGTCAGTCGTGTGTCTTATGATTAAGACAATTGTTAACCAACCATCCCCATATGTCATCATGTTCTCCCCCTCTGTATAGCTCTAGAGATTATTTCAAATTCCTAGGAGAAGATCTTGTTGTTTTAGAACGTAGATGTTTATGATGATGATTATTGAATGCTCAACGTCCACATGAACAGCTAGGTTGAACGGGGGTACGACCGTACAAATGAGCAGGTGATTATGAAACTATGAAGCTCGAAAATAAAGACAAGGTAGGAATCATCTTGTGCAACCTCTCAAAGGCATTTGATTAGTTGAATCATAGTCTCTCATTATTAGGCAAATTGCTTTATTCTCATTAGCTGCCATTATTCAGCCTGACCAGCTATAGTGGTGGGCCAGGGATGTGGAGGAAAGTATTTTCAGCTTTTATTGCCTTACATGAAATTAGGCCAGAACGTCAATACGTCAAGAATTACCACATGTCTTTCGGAGTTTAATTTGACGTAGGCCTAGATGTTCGATCTTCGATAGTTTGCGACCGAATGCGAAAAGCATGGGCTAGCAGGCACTTTATACAACTCTCCCTAGTATCAAACATTAATAGTACCTATTCAAGATATCTTTGATACTGGTAGGAGTAGGACCTACTAGAAAAAGACAATTTTAAAATTAGGTCTAAAGATAATGCCTGTTTGTAAAAAAGAATATGTCAATTATGATGGGCCTAAATCGACACCTGCCAGTACGCCTACTAGAAGAACTACCCTGAAAACTATAAAAAAAAATTACTGTTAAATAGTACCGGTAGCCACTCTTTTCGTAAGTCTATAACAATCACATGCGCTGTGTCTGCATTCATTCAACCGCTCCATTTTCTTTCTACAACCAATTGATTCTGTTTATCAGAGCTGTTTTGTTATTGAATTATTTTCAGAACTCTTCTCTTGAATGCAAAGTTTTTCTTACTCTACATGTGTAGGTCTACATCGTTCAACATACCCATTTTTCCCACTCCTTTCTTGTTATAAATGTGGATGCATCTCGGTGCCTTTCCTTCAGCCATTGCTTGTTTACCGATCTCACTGTTGTCCACCACCCGAAGACGAGTCAGCTTGATGATCTGGTTGCAGACAGGTGATGTATGGTAGCATCGGCCAACCTTATCCGCTAATGACGCAGCTAAGTTGCGACAAAATGCCATTGGAGTTGACAAGTTTTATCTATAATGAAAGACATATATCCACAATATCATATATAGGCCTTATGGCAAAATTATCAAAGATTCCATATTGCCTGGATAATAGTCCTAGCTGTAAAACCCACAGTTTGGCCATTGAGTTTGTAGTTATAAGAGAGTACCTCCAATGTTAAAGTTCTATAAGAGCAACCGTGATCGGCCGGCTTGAGCTTCACCCCAAAAGCATGGTGTTTTGTCCAGGTGATGCTAGTGTCGGCGTTACTAGTCAACCGGCGACACTAGCACCACCTGGACAAAACACCTTGTTTTTTGGGTGAAGCTCTGTCAGAATTATAGAGCCTCCCATAAGAATGTCCAGTCTTTCTATCGTAGTTATTATAAAGTCAATGGTTAGGCCTAACTGTAGTTCACAGGAGATAGGCCTACGATTGATTTGATTATTGTTTGCTCAATGACCCCACAGCTAGGTTATAGGAGGGTAGGGTAGTTATAGGGGGCCTACTAATGAGCAGGTGTTATGAAACTATGACGTGATGATAAGTGGAAGGACGTTTTCAAAAAACCATGCCTTCGTCATGGCTCGAACCCACGCCCAACGCCGACTCAATGCTAAGGCCTAGGCCTACCTAGAATCGCCGAAATATTTTTCCTAGGCCGACATAACCTCAAATTCTCACAAATTTGAACTGTGACTTAATAACACTACAAATCTGATACATAGATGTGCATGTGTTGGAGGCATGCTGCCCAACGAACCTTTTATTATTATTATGGTATAATAAGCTCTATTGCATATATGGAAACATAGTTTAGAAAAACAGTTTAAAATTTTTTAGTTTTAAAAAACTCCATAGAATTTCAACACCAATGCTTTGCCAGATACCGAACAACAAGTACCAACTACCAATATTACAAATTATACACCAAAAAATTGTCGTTCAAGGTTGCCAACTTCTTCCTAAACTCTGATGAAATCAAACATATTCCAGATTTTCAAGTGGAGATCCCAATATATGATGATGTTAATGATATAAAATTAAATTAATTAATGATCTTTATGATGATAATACTAGTCAAACGCGAAATATGCGTTGTAAGATGAGCGAGATATCTGAATAAGGTATAAAAGTCCTTGAAGTAGTTCTACCCTTGCTACTTTATCGACTCTGGTATTCTACACACCTTGCTATAAAAGTCGTTAAAAGTAGTTCTACTCTTGCCACTTCATTGACTTTGGTATTCTACACACCTTGACGCATATAAAAAATACTTCATTGTTGGTCAACTCTTGAATCTAGAAAGCAGTGAATCTCGACAACTTAATTCTGTCAATTTTTATGTTATATCTATGCATAGGTTATATTTTATGAATATTATCAGTCATTTTATTTTTTTTCTTCAAAACGACTGATCAGAATTGCTTACAAAATTGTAATAATGTGTAAAATCCATGTATACACATTTAGAGAGAATTTCATTCCATTTGGAGAGATTTTTGATGAGCGTAGCGAAGTCTCCATCCCACTCTTATAGGGCTTTGTCTGTGTTTTTTTTTTTTTTTTTGTAAGCACTCCACAGGTCGCAGGGATTGACTGATCAACATGAAACTTTTTTTGTACACCCAAACTCATCCAACTTAGAACTGTATAGTTTTTGGGATGAATCGGTCGGACCGATTTTGAGAATCATCATCTCAAAGTTTCTAAAAACCCCATAAGATTTGGCTGGGCGGAAAATGTTGAAAAATACTAGTCAAACGCGAAATATGCGTTGTAAGATGAGCGAGATATCTGAATAAGGTATAAAAGTCCTTGAAGTAGTTCTACCCTTGCTACTTTATCGACTTTGGTATTCTACACACCTTGATATCTGAATAAGCTATAAAAGTCGTTAAAGAAGTTCTACTCTTGCCACTTCATTGACTCTGGTATTCTACACACCTTGACGCATATAAAAAATACTTCATTGTTGGTCAACTCTTGAATCTAGAAAGCAGTGAATCTCGACAACTTAATTCTGTCATAATTTTTATGATATATTTTATGAATATTATCAGTCATTTTATTTTTTTTCTCCAAAACGACTGATCAGAATTGCTTAAAAAATCGTAATAATGTGTAAAATCCATGTATACACATTTAGAGAAAATTTCATCCCATTTGGAAAGATTTTATTTTTCAACATTTTCCGCCCAGCCAAATCTTATGGGGTTTTTAGAAACTTTGAGATGATGATTCTCAAAATCGGTCCGACCGATTCATCCCAAAAACTATACAGTTCTAAGTTGGATGAGTTTGGGTGTACAAAAAAAGTTTCATGTTGATCAGTCAACCCTTGCGACCTGTGGAGTGCTTACAAACAAAAAAAAAAAAAAAAAAAAAAAAAAAAAAAAAAAAAAAACACAGACAAAGCCCTATAAGAGTGGGATGGAGACTTCGCTACGCTCATCAAAAATCTCTCCAAATGGAATGAAATTTACTCTAATTGTGTATCCATGGATTTTACACATTATTACGATATTTAAGCAATTCTGATCAGTCGTTTTGAAGAAAAAAAATAAAATGACTGATAATATTCATAGAATATATCATACTAGTCAAACGCGAAATATGCGTTGTAAGATGAGCGAGATATTCTAATAAGGTATAAAAGTCGTTGAAGTAGTTCTACCCTTGCTACTTTATCGGCTCTGGTATTCTACACACCTTGATATCTGAATAAGCTATAAAAGTCGTCAAAGTAGTTCTAATCTTGACACTTTATTGTTTCTGGTAATCTACACACCTTGACGCATATAAAAAATACTTCATTGTTGGTCAACTCTTGAATCTAGAAAGCAGTGAATTTGTATGATATATTCTATGACTATCAATAACCTAGATATATTTGATGAATATTATCAGTTTTTTTATTTTTTTCTTCAAAACGACTGACCAGAATTGCTTTCAAAATCGTAATAATGTGTAAAATCCATGTTTACACATTTAGAGAAAATTTCATCCCATTTGGAGAGATTTTATTTTTCAACATTTTCCGCCAAGCCAAATCTTATGGGGTTTTTAGAAACTTTGAGATGATTTTTCTCAAAATCGGTCTGACCGATTTATTCCAAAAACTATACAGTTCTAAGTTGGATGAGTTTGCGAGTACAAAAAAAGTTTCATGTTGATCAGTCAACCCTTGCGACCTGTGGAGTGCTTACAAAAAAAAAAAAAAAAAAAAAAAAAACACAGACAAAGCCCTATAAGAGTGGGATGGAGACTTCGCTACGCTCATCAAAAAATTGTGACAGAATTAAGTTGTTTTTCACTTTTGACACAATTAATTCACTGCTTTCTAGATTCAAGAGTTGACCAACAATGAAGTACTTTTTATATCCGTCAAGGTGTGTAGAATACCAGAGTCAATGAAGTGGCAAGAGTAGAACTACTTTAACGACTTTTATAGCTTATTCAGATATCAAGGTGTGTAGAATACCAGAGTCGATAAAGTAGCAAGGGTACAACTACTTCAAGGACTTTTATACCTTATTCAGATATCTCGCTCATCTTACAACGCATATTTCGCGTTTGACTAGTATTTTTCAACATTTTCCGCCCAGCCAAATCTTATGGGGTTTTTAGAAACTTTGAGATGATGATTCTCAAAATCGGTCGGACCGATTCATCCCAAAAACTATACAGTTCTAAGTTGGATGAGTTTGCGTGTACAAAAATTTTTTCATGTTGATCAGTCAACCCTTGCGACCTGTGGAGTGCTTACAAAAAGAAAAAAAAAAAAAAAAAAAAAACGAGACAAAGCCCTATTAGAATGGGATGGAGACTTCGCTACGCTCATCAATAATTGTATGTGATGAAATCTATAATGATTAGAATGAGATGATCAGATGAACGATAGCCATTTTGATCATTAACTAGCAATGAAAATGCACCAATATTATTGATGACGCAAATTGTATAAAAAGTGGAAATGATTTCAAAATTGAACAATATACAGGAAATATAATATGACAGTGAGAGGAAATGAGACAGGGTAATAATGTAACAGTTCCGTACCAAAAAAATTACAATATATTGTACAAATATGTCCTACATTCAAGGTTATGTTCTAGTTCTATCATATCCAAACAGGCAATGTCAGTTATGAAAATGTTCCAGACTTCAATAGTTACGATTTTTGTCATATTAATATTGTTATATGAATCTAATGGTGAGTAGACTTATTAGCCTTATTGGCATCATACCTTGAAAATATCAAACATAAATCATTATATTATTGTTTTTCAAAATGAAAAATGTTCTCAAATACAATACAAATGCAAAATTTCAAATGTAAAAATTCCTTTTTAATTAAACAAAATGATGGAGAATAATTTTGATGTTCTTCAAAAAAATACATTGAATTCATTCTCAAAATATTTCCGAATTCGATTAAAATTCATTTTGAATCATTCCCATAATTTATGGGTACTAATTAAATGATAATATATTAAATATATAATTACTGAAGTTTAATTTTCAAACCTGAATGTCCTACACCTCAATGTAGTGTATATAAATTTGTCCGATTACTTATAACAGAATCAATACACATAATTCATATACATTACAAAATAATATTTAATGAAGAGCACTGAAAAAATTGCAAGACAAATTTCAACTTTTGGTTTGTCCAGATGGTTTTGAGGTTTATTTCTCATTTTGTAATTATAGCCATGAGTACATTTGAGTACATAAAGAATGAATCATTCAAAAAAGGTTTAGAATTCAGTTGAATGAATAAAAAATGAATAAAAATGATAACAAACAACAGAGATAACAAATCAAATATGATAAGTTAGATATATTTTAATTATTGTCAAATTACTTTTTCAACAGAACAAATTGAATTTTTTCTTTTAAAAAAAAATGTTGAGCCATACATTTTAGTTCACTTGAGAACAAACTAATCCTAATATCACCAGACCTGAATAAACAGTGTGCTAGAATGTGAAAGATGATGTTTCATTTTTTATTGTTTCATGAAGCCAGTGAAAATGATCAATACCTGATCTCCGATGATCGAATTTGTCCTTCCAACACGCAGTGTGTGTCGCTGAACAACTGCCCATTGGTTCGTCAGCTTATGGACCGAACGTGTCTTGCTACCGACAGGTATAAATCATCATATTTTGTGGTCATAACTTAGGTTGAAAGAAAAAGAAAGAAAAGCAGCTTACCAATGGCAAATGAGTGGAGCAACTCATCATGAAAGGCCTATTGAAAGAACACAAACCCAATAATACACACATTGCATATATATATATATATATATATATATATATATATATATATATATATATATATATATATATATATATATATATATATATATATATTATATCATATACGTTTACAGTGAAACCTCTATGCATTGTTCCCGGATCCATCGTTTTCCTGCTTGTATTATTCATTTTGTTCTCATCCCACTCCCCTTTAATCAATGTTAAATTCTCCAGTATGGATCGTTTTCCTGGATGGATGGTTTATTTATTTTTCCTGGTCCCTTGAAAAACAATAGATAGAGGTTTCACTCTATATATTTATATTCTAATATATATTATATTATATATTTAGATACAAACTCATGTTCTGGCCACTGCTTTCGTTATTGTAGAAGCAAGAGTCTATGAGTTTCTACAGTATCCTGGGACAAAAGATTGTTATAGGCTAACAAGCTTATTTCATGAACATCTCTACAGTTGCAAACAACCTTCAAAACTATTCCCTCCAGATTTCAATGTAATGATATTGAACCAAATTTCCTGTTGAATGAAGAGTGTTCATATTATTTTTCAGTTTTGCCAAATTCCAAAAATTGTAAAGCTGTATAAATATAAAATGTCTACCTGGCACATATGTATAGAGAATAGCTGAATTAAAAAAAAATTGAAAGTAGCTGGTAAATATTCCATTTTAAAAATGTAGAGTTCAATTCAAATAACAAAGTGATTTTTTCATCCAACTATTGAAAATTAAGCAAGGTACAGTATATGAGTTTGGTATGTAACATATGTTTCTAAAAGTAAAATGCCTCTTTGTACATTTTTTTTCTCGTGTTAATTCAATATCATCGCTCGACATATGTAGGTTTGCTTAAGAGAATTCCTCTACTTCATTTGAAGTGAGTTGTAGTGTTTTCCCAATAGGTCATCTGGCTCATTGTGAATATATCATGTGAATCTATAATTTTAAAAATGTAAGGGCATCTCACCAAACCTCGCCATTTTCTTTTAAATGCCAACTATGTAAGTAACTATATGTATACCCAACTGTGTTGTGTTTTGAAAGAAATATAGACTTATTATCAACCAAAACTACATTTTTCAAGTTGTTAGTATACATTTCCACCAGGCTTACTCGGCATAATTTTATAATAATGCAACAAAAATAATTCAACATTCCTGGCCTGTTGATATGAAGATCCATTTTTACTTACGTCCAGATTACGAGGCCTAACGTGCGGTTACCGTGGCACAGAACCTCGGGTCTGTTGTCCTCGTGGTGGTGAATACGGCATCACGACCAACGGCAACAACGCAGCTTATAATCGCCCACAATATCAACAACAAAATGGTCAGAATCCCAGTCTCTTTCCTAGCGATCGTTACTATAACGAAGCATGCTATCCTTACGAGGGCAGTGATCCCATATGGTCAAATACACCCAACTCGGAAAATGGCATAACATCGAGGTATGTAAAGAAATCTATTCTTCAATACATCAAGTTTTAGTTGATGATTATAGTTTAAATACTGAATGTTTGAGTCAGCACAAAGTTAATCTGGCAGATTATGTATGGACAAATTGACATAATTTTCATATACAAAATGATAATTTTCAAGAAATGAAATGTTTCTATCATTAAACAAACTTTTGAATGAATTGAGTTTGAATTGATTTGTGGCGCAATTAATTTTTTAATATTCATTATTCATATATAAATTTATTTTCATCAATCTTTGTTCAGAAATAATCATTTTTTACGTATATTTCTTTGTTTGACATGTTTTCAGTTTTTACAGGCTTTCAAGTAGGCCTGCATTTTTTTTAAAAATGTCACTCAAAATTTCAACTACCGAATCAAATTATCCACTTCTGAGTTATGCAATCAAGTAGACTTTAGTGGTGATTAAGAAATATTGTTTCGATTGTTTTACTACCAAAGGCCAGACTATTCAACTGCAAGCGGTGTGATCAAGAACATGAACGTCAACTGCGGCCGTTCTGTTGTCAGAGACACAAACAATAACAAGCTTGGAGTGCAGCCGTGGGTGGTGCGAGTGGGATTTGTTAGTAAGTATCACAAACTGAAATATATCGACATAGAATTGGCAGACAGGTGTAAGCGCCATTCTGCATACTTTTTGGAAAGGAAAATAGAATCTCGTGACTTCGATTTTGTATTAATCATCCTGGAATTTTGTGTGTATACATACTTTGTATTCAACATTTCATGAGTTGAATAAACATGAACTTTAAATATTATTTCTATGAGATAATGGTGCTCACAACCCAAAGTGCTACCATAACTTGTCGTTTGTTCTTCCAAACAAATACCAATTTCTGCCGCGTTTGAAATTGAGATGTCAATTGCACGTTTTTTGCTAGTAGGCCTCAAGTGTTTTTCCCATGCCACTTATGCTCTTCTATGTTCTAACGACATGTCGCTTGTGCCCGAGCCAGACAAAAAAGAGTTTTAAGAGGTTGCTCTCGGTCATATTAAAAAGTTGGTATCTATAAAAGCATCAAGATGTCGCTTATGCCGTAATTTTCATTTGATACAGTGTTTTGAAGTGGGTTGGAAACAACACAAAATTTACAAAATCAAAAAACGGCACTTATGCCACTCCTTCTACGGATCCTATATCGATATATCAATATATATGTGTTATACCACAGCTCAACTCACTCCAGTCATACTGTATTTAGGTAACACAAATTCATACAGTATCCTAAAAGAATATAAGATTCAAGTAGACCCAACTCAATTCTTTTGTTTATAGTTTTGTCATTTCAATTTCAGATGTGAACACACGACAGACCAACTATGCCTGCCTTGGATCAATAATTTCTTCAAACGTCGTTTTAACATCAGCATACTGTGCAAAAGGATCAGACAGTGACAATTTCTTGTAAGTAATATTGTCACATTTACGAACAAATTGAAAAAAAAAATGCGTGAAAAGTTGGAAACCTTTCGATAGTGGGTTATGTTAATAGCGTAACTAAAGAGATGAATGGTTATTTAATCAAAATTTGAAAGTTACAACTCAGTTCACATTTACTGACAAATTGAAAAATAAAATTTGAATAAATAGCACATTGCATTTATTATCTGTCAACTAATGACTACCTATAGTTTTCCACCAATAATATTATATATTTTGGACATTCTTCTGTTTCCATCAGGTCGTCAGTCCGTGTCGGCGAGTACGACTCTCAAACCAATCCTGATTGTAATAACGCATTCTGTGCAAATAGTGTTCAAGACATTGCTATCGATCGTGCCATTATTCATCCACAGTACGATGACAATACATATCAAAATAATGTGGCTCTACTGATCCTGAACCAAACTATTGAATTTAACTGTAAGTTTAGAAGTCCATATGGTATTGAATACATAGAATATTTTGGTTAGCATTACCAGCATATTTGATAGTTTATAGTTTCAGAATTCAGTACATAAAAGTCAGAAGGAAGTAGAAATTTGAAAAACCCATAAAGAATAGCCCCTAATGCAAATGTGAAGATATTATTTTAATAGTTCATAATGGGTTGCCTACTCCTTGGAAGGTCGTCACTCATTTTAGTCGTCACTCAGAAAGTGGGTTCTTATATATAATTGAATGTATTAATTGCATCTCTACCCCTCGGAATGTCTGTTCCATGGAAACTCGTCCCCCGCTATTTAATTATACGAAAACAATTACTGAAACTGGGTTCTGTGGAAAGTCTTCCCCACCCATGGTAGTCACCAATAATATTACATCTCTCGTTGCCGCGAGTGTTTCGACTGAAATCTAAATACACGTCTTCATATATATAGTCGCTTCACAAAATTATTGAAACAGATTTCAGTCGTAACACTCGTGGCAGCGAGAGATGTAATATTATTGGTGACGACCTTGGGTGGGGAAGACTTTCCACAGAACCCAGTTTCAGTAATTGTTTTCGTATAATTAAATAGCGGGGGACGAGTTTCCATGGAACAGACATTCCAAGGTATAGAGATGCAATTAATACATTTAATTATATATAAGAACCCACTTTCTGAGTGACGACTTAAACGAGTGACGAATTTTCAAGGGGTAGAGATTCAGCCATCCCGTTCAAAATATGTAGTTTCTTATTGAATTAGAAAATACTTGTTACGTAGACAATACTTATTCACTATTCAGATGTATATTGTTGTATATAGCTCATATATATTTTGTATACTGTATTGCAATTAATTTTGATATAATTTTACGTTCTCTAGATACAAATTGATCCAACAAAAAATTCACATTTTCTTCAATAAGAAAAAATTGTCAAATTCTTAAAAGTACTAAAAAATAACCGCTGGAGCCAATATGTACTCTTTTATTTCAGTGGCGGCTCAACCTATATGTATTTTACAAAGCAGTAAAGTACCTTTAGTTGGACGAACAGGTCTTCTAGTAGGCTGGGGAAAAACCACTAATAACAATGGCCAAGAATGTAAGTATGTTTTCTGTTACTTTGAAAAGTATGTTACATAAAATATATTTTGTTGAAGTGTGCAATTGTTAAATGAGAAAAAATTTGTATGATCAACGCATTTGTTTTTAAAATATTTTCAGTCTCATGACATTTCAATACGTATTTCTATTCTCTCTCATACAGCAATCATAAAATAAAAACATTGTTCAACAATTTTATTTTTAGTGCATCCGACTCACCAACAGATATTGGACTTACCGATTGTTCCACTAAATAAATGCATCCAGATGTACCAACAGAAGAAGCCAATTAGTATTGAAAACCTTTGTGTGGGAGGAGAATCGAAGAGAGACGCTTGTACAGGATTCACTGGAGGACCTCTAGTTTTATTGGAGCATCATTCGTACTCGAGATTTTACCTGGTAATACATTTAATGAGTAATGAGCAAAGAGAATTACATTTCTGTAGAATGTTTTATCATCAGTCAACTTGCTGACAGTAAGCATAGCTACATGCAACTTTAGTTCTATCCATGAAAGAAGAAGGTCGTTTAAAAATATAAAAAACACAAATATCACCCTTAGATTTGTACAGCCGTGATATTTTTGATATTTTTTGATCGTGATATTTTTGAAGGTTGAATTGATTTTCTACGAGTTCACTAATTGGTAACTAAATACATCTTTCAGATATTTCAAGAGCGTTGAATGTTAGAAACTGCAGTGAGTCTACAATTGGTAAAGTTTTTACAATTCATTAGTTGGTAGACAACCTTCCTTCATACAGCTACACAGAAAGCTTTCTTCCTCGTGTTTATTTACATATTATTTTTATTCATCGTTGAAACATAATAGTCTTGATTATCGTCTATAATAATACTCAATCTTGAAAATCTTCAACACTTAATTGTTTTCCACATTAATTATTACAAAAAAAAAGTAAGGTGTGGGAATCAAATTCTTTGTGCAGTTAGATTGTTGTGACAGAGCTAGGAAAAAGGACAGAGCAGCAAGACAGTAAGAGAGTGAGGTTGTCTGTGGTTCTCATCTGGATATGTTAATTGTTCGTAGGTTGGTATTGTGTCTTTTGGTTCGGACAAGTGCGGCAAGGATGGTTTTCCAAGCGTGTATACAAGCATACACCATTATGCGGACTGGATTCGTAACAATATGGAGTAGGTCAAGTGGCATTTGAAAACACTTGAAAGTTTTCAACATAAGCTCTTTGGTTTTTAGTTTTACTAGACAATGAGTTATAACTCATTGATTCAATATTTGGAGAGCAATGTTAAAACAGGATGCTTGTGATTCTAAGCTCGAAAATGAAAATGTCAAACTACGAAGGAAGTATTCTTAGCTACAATATTATTGGTACCCAAGGTTCAATATAGAAAGCTTTTGTTCAACTCCTTAAAAAACCCAATTTTCAGTGCTAATTAGTTACTATAAATTTCCTTCTCAATAGTTAACAAATTTGAACAGTAAAATTATAGAACCATACATTACCATACATACATTAAGTGAAACAAATGTATGAAAGGTCTGGTTATCCTATATTTTATAACTTCTGTGAAAACGCCCTGATCATGGTGGCAACCACAAATCACACAATGTGATTTTGAAAAGATTTCAGTTAATTAAGCATGACTTATTTGTTGTTGTGGTACAGTTTTTGTACTTTTGAATTGAAATGATTAAAAAAATATTGTATATTATTAATTGGAATAAATGTACCACTAATGAAAAAAAGTAGGTAAAATACTTGTCATATAATTGATAAAAAATTGTTACTTTAATGTTAATTTGTAAAATTATTGATGAAAATAAAGTTATTTGAATATATACTTCTGTTCATTCAGTCACAGAGCATTGGTATTCTTTGGTATTATATTCAAGTATCATTATATATTGGTATTATATATCGTAATATCGATATAAGCATCAGTATTATTGTCACGCTCATGCAGACATTCATTTTCTGATACAGTTGAAATACTGAGAGAATAGGATTCCTACCGTGGCGCATCCTGGTATCACTTTGGTGCACTGAATAATTTTCAACATGACGACACTAAAATCAGCTGAGCATGCTACACACCAATAGCGGCTCTTCTGATTTTTTGAATCTAATATACATGGCTATATATAGATATAGCCGTTAATATATGATAATATATAGATATAGCCGTATATAGATAATATATAGGACCAGATATGTTAATACACAATTAACATTTTTTTTAGCGGATTCACATAGACACATTGCTTGTTCCCGAACCTGTATGGTTAACAGAACCACCAACCATCTTACAGAAAAACGATGAAACACAAATAAAACATACCCGTATTTTCGAAGTTCCTTTCGCTCAAGTGCACAGGATACATTTTGATATTGCAAATATATTCATTTTCATTCATTATGATTATTAAAAACAACCATTAACGAGTGAATTTGTGAAATATCTCATTTTTCTATATCGATGCAGTTTTCTTGTGGTGGCTGCACGAATCCTATTCTCTCAGTATTTCAACTGTAGGCATACGCTTTTTGATTTTTGTGTGACACTGAGGGATAGATGAATAGACATTGGCTAATTTTGAGTGATAATAAGATATCCCGAGAGCAATTTGGAAATCTCAACTGAAAAAACATGTTGTGTAGTAGTGGTTGGTGAAATAATATAACCTAAGTTCATTCCAAAATAGCAGTGATTTATACTAAGGCTTAGTTTCAAATTTCTGCATATTTTCCTGTTCGTGAGTCATATTTACTCGAAGGTGAGGCCGTAATAAATAATAAATGCCGTGCAAATAATATGAATACCGGAAAGGAAGAATTAATGTACCAAGGTTTGATATGCCGAAATTCACATCATGGAACGACAGCAGTGATACAAGCAAGTTCATTTTCAATTGGATTTGAAATCCAATTGAATTAAGAATTGAATAAAATTAAATTCCAGTAACTTTCCAATTATTGCTATAATCTAAATTTATATTATCATGTTATTATCATCATTATCTTTCATTATCTTGTGTCATTTTTGACTTCACTGCTTGAATAACCGCATCATATTTATATATCATTGTTGTCGTTTACATCTATTTTTGTTATTTTTATTATTCTGATTATCTATATTTGTAGTTCTCCCCCTCTTGGATACTTTTATACTGGTCAATTCATTTTCCTCCTTTCCCACACACAGGCTTTGACTTATGAAGGTTTTGCTTCAATTTATTATCCTTATTATATTATTATCATTATCATTATAATTTTTATTGTAACTGATTTAATTGTATGACTGTAACAAATTGAATTAAACCAAGCATCAATATTGAATAAAATAAAAATAAATACATTTTTCGGGTTGTATTTGCAGACTCGTAGTAATGAGAAAGTTGTGGTGGATGGAAGGGTATTATAGGAGACTGTGGGTAGGAAAGAGATCAGACTTTAGGCTTGGGAAAAATGGTCTAAATTTTGTCAGGTGCTACGAATCGCGTATGGGCAACTAGTGGATGCGATGAAACACAAATCCGTACATTTACAAGCCAAGACTGTGAGATAGGATGTCGGAAGGTTGTAGGCTCTTACATTCTTTACAGATGTAAATTAAATCGAGAAAAACACAGGTTTTAATTACAAAAGACATATATTAACATTCAAGATGATTCCATAATAGTTTAAGTGATGTGAAATAAACAGAAAAACAAAACATAAGTTTTCAAATATTTAAACGGATAGGCCTATACATGGGCCTATAAAAAATGACATAACATTATCTGTTCTTCTTAAAGCTACGGTACTAACTACTCAGCGGAAATTCATCCTTAATTAAATCAACTGTATTCCAACTGGCAAGGATGTATTAAAGAATATCTTGAATTATTAAATTACAACTAATAGAGTTGCAATTAATATCAATTAATTGCTTTTAATGACTAGCATATTAGTAGAAAATGCAGTAGCTATATCTTTTTGAGTACTATAATATGTGTTGGAATTTTGCTATCGCACATACAAAATAGTTTTATATATTTAAATAGGCATACGGATCTATGGTTATTTCACAGTACAGAAAACACTGATTGGGAATATATACTTAAGGCCCCTTAATTTCTTAATATTGGTTCCTATAGGAAATCCTAATTAGTCACATTAATGTTGACGTAAGTTTAGGATTCTAGCAAAACAAACTAAATGGTTTTATGTAAGGACATCGTATAAAATTGAGCTTGAATGAAATTAAGGTTCTACGAAATAGAAATTATTTTTAGTATTTTACATAAGAATTTAGTTATATGTGTTATGATTTCTCTTATATCCATATGATAATTATTGGGTTATTATTCTGCGTTAACATAAATTGGGTTAAATATTACAATAAAATAATTGTTTATAGCTTACTAACACTACTCGGAAAAGCTTATTGAATCAGCATGTTATTCCAATCACAGTTTAAAAAAATCGTACATAACTATTTACACTCGTCTCTGCTACGTTCGTTAAAAGTAACAGTTGAAAGAAACGAAGTGAGCTGACTGAAGGTTGAGCTGCACTTTTCACACGATAAAAGATAGAAACGTTTCAAGTTGTCAAGAGGGATTACTGCCTTAAAACTCCCTTTTTAAGTTTGGGGTATACACGTGGCACATAATGATCATACAGTTATAGTTTAAATAACAAAGATATTGATAATAGGAAGACATAAAAAAAGAAATAAATTAATAAGTTTCACGATAGAAGATAGTTGTCATTATGAAATAAATACTGGCAAGCTCATAGCTTTCCACAGCAAGATAATTGTCAATTAGGGATGGGCAAAAAATGTTTTATGATTCTCACATCATAAAAGAAAACCACAAACATGTTGTATTCTGTCACACGCAATGAAACTAGGTTTCGTCGGGTGGAAATGACGAGGAATGCTGATTGGTAGATAATATTACTGGGGCGAAGAAGTGCGCGGCCAGGCTATTTTAGCGTCGATTCGTTTGTAAGCAAACATAACATGCTTGCCAACTTGAGTGACGTTGCCTTTCACATCTTGGGGACATTCACCGTCTGACAGAAGAGTTTCTGCAAAAGAAATCAACATCTCAATAAGTGATAAGGCTTACTTTTTACCACTTTGGTCACTCACTCAACAATGCTTCACGGCATTTTCCTCCAGTCATTATTATTTCTTGGTAAATTAAGCTTGAGTGGTAGCTTAAAAATTATTTCTATATTCTATATATAAATATTTAGGCCTATACGTTTTCATATGATATATACGATATAGGCCTATAGGCTATAATATACGATTTACTGTACCGTATATAATATTATTATTCATATTGCACAAAGATTTTCTCTCCCAACAAATCTTCCAAGTTGAAACAGTATCAACTTACCCATTAGTATATTGAATAAAAAAATGTTTCTTTTTCCAAATTCACATGTTATTTAATCATTAACTCACTACAGTAAACCCTCGTTGATCCAAACTTGGTTAATCCGAAATTTGACATATTTCGAACTTGAAGTCAGTCCCCGGCTGAAGGTATAGGCATTTCAATATTAATGAATATGGTTAATCCGAATTCCAGATAATCCGTAATTCGAACTAATATTTCGACCCCTCAATGGCTTTAGCACTGTTTTCGGATTGGATAATCCGAAATAGTTCGAGTGAATTCCTTGAATTTATAATTATTTTCCCAAATTCCATTCTTTTTATTTGACGCGTAAAATACGCCGAAGCCAGCTCAGCTCGCTGCCACTGAGTGCTTCGTCAGATTTCGAGTGCGATCGCCCGCGCTCGATGTACTGTCTGTCTTTGACGACACGACCGGTAAGCTCGGAACACTCAATCACTCGGAACGGCCGAGCGCCAATGAAAGCTGGCCGTCTAACGTTCGTTTGTTGTCGAAGATAGCCGAATACACACGATCAGTGACGCAGTTCCTCGCACATGTGGCATTGATTTCTCTCGCGCACAATACGAAATTGCTTCAATTCTAACCAGGAAGTGTGATGATTTTCGTGGAAAAGGAGTTTTTTGGTTAATCCAAATTTTTATAAATCAAAATCACTTTTTGGAGGTCCCTTGAATTTCGGATTAACGAGGGTTTACTGTATATATTTTGCATTATACAACATTTATCAAGTATTACAATCATCATTAGAATCTGTGCACCACTGAGAACAATGTATTTAACTGTTATCTGTCTCTAAGTGTGTACATAAGCTCTAAATTTGATTCTATCCTATATATATATATTCCCACTACGGTTGCTGTACGATATAATTTTCACAATTGGACGATACTTAATCATTGACGTAATAAAAATGATAATATGTAAAATAATTCAGATGAGATTTGATTAATAACTTGAAATGTTTGTTAATCAAATATGCCTATACTGTATTTCCTGGTCTCACTTCATTTCAGTTTATAAAGTACAATTAATTAACTCAGAAAAGTAAGTTGGAAAGTGTAGTAGAGAAAAGTAACCTTTAAACAATTTCAATTTTCATAGCAGGGGTAGCCAGATTTTCCAATAGCACCTATCATCTACACAAAATGTTTCTGCTATACTTTTTCTTTCATCGGATAAAACTCTTCTATATACAAACGCTTTCAATTTCATTTCATGGGTAATTGTTCAAATTGAAATATGTATCCGTTATACCGATGCTAAAAAAATCTATGATATAAAATGGATGAATGTCAAAATACTGTATTATGATACATCGAATATCAACTAGAAATCCTAATTTCCTTCCTAATTACCTTCCCCGTCGACCAGTTTGAAGAGTCCGTAGTCCTGAGGGTTCGTAATGCGTACTTTGTGTGCAATTATCTTGCACACGTCTCGCGTGGTCATGTTTGGTCGAACGGGCAACGTCTTCGTGATGATCGAGCCGTGCATTTCGTCGGGAACCACAATCTTCAGAACCGAACGGAATTCAGTCAGCGAACCACTCTGCCACTGAAAATGACGGTCAAGACATTGGTCAGTTCACATACACGCTACAGATGCACATGTATTTCACATTGATTACTTACCAATTTTGATACAGAAAAATTGAAATATTTTAGATTTTTTGAAAAAGTTCTTGTAATTTGATATATAGGGGTTTTTCCACTTGATTATGGTACAAATAGGTTCTGTAATTAATCTACTTCTACACCAATTGGCAATTACGCATCATTCTCAAATCTATCATTTTATTGCATTTGTCGTTCATTTTCATTCATTCAATAATTCCATATAGGCCCCTAATCAAAGTTAATTTTCCTGGAAGGATTGTTTTCCTCTTCCCTTAAAAATAATAGATCTAGAGGTACCACTTCACATAAAATCACCTTCATTAGTTCTTTATGCATAGAACAAGGGACAGAAATGATAAATATTTAAAAATTACAAATTTTGGCACTGGTTGTCGACAGTTTTTACCATTCCCAGAATTTCCCGCAACGATTACGTTTTCAAGTAGATACCAACATTATATATCTTCCACTAATGAAGTACATACAGTACAGTACGGTATTCACAGTGACTCCTGATTGACCTGTCTCATGATGTCACAAAACAACATCTGATCAAGAGGGCTGTTCATTATTTCATACTAAAAAATCGTCACCAATTAGGGTATCTCTAAATTGCCCACAGCCCACATGATATATATAATAGATCTGAACCTACGTGGTCGATTAATAAGCTACGCCTGTCACTACTCATTCATTGCAGTACAAATTTCACATAACGTAAACAACAAGAAACTCACGTCGAGGCTCCCTCCTGCCGCAATACTTCGACTTTGTTCCTCGGAGCACGCCCGGAAGTTCTTGAGCACGTGTACGGCGCTCGACAGCGTTGTCAGATAGTAGCCGCCTTCTCCCGACAACAGAGACGGGTGAAGTAAGCCCCACATGTACTCGGCTTCGATCTCGGCAGCCACCATGTTACTCTGCACCAACACCCAAACGAACAGCGGCAAGAAATCGTCGGCGCCCAGAGTTATGCAGCCGCGGCCTTGATTGGAAGATTTCACCTGGAAGAGGAAAATCGTTGAATGAGATTTCTGGTTGACGCAGATACACGCCAATTGGGCAATTACAGAGAAGATTAACTTCAAAGAACCACGAAGGATTGCTATTTGATGTTAAAAAGTGTTATCGATCAATGAATGAATGAATATTAGAGTTTTAAGGCGCATCGACAGCGAGGTCATTGGCCAATAAAATTTTTTATAATACATAATATGTATTATAAAAAATTATGTAGTTGATCATTTTATGACTGAAAAAAATTAAATTGATGATCTCCGATTTGATTATTATTTGTATCAATAGAAATAACAACACAAATATAATAATAAATGAATAAATAAAAGTGTGAATACATTTTTCAATATAGGCCTATGTACAAACAATCATGAAGAAAAGAAAAAAAAAATCAATGAGTGATCAATTTTAATCAAATACTGGTGTCTGATGAGTCAATAATTGGGGGCATCACTGATGAAATGACTTCTTCATCGCAAATAAAGTCTCACAAACTAGAGATATAGGCCTAGAAATAAAATCAATAATTTGGCTCTTCATTAATTAAAAATCCAATTTGTAGCTTACCGAGTTGAAGATAGCAGAGATGCACGTAAGAAGGTTTTCCAGTTTTTCTAGCGGTGAATCAACTTCTTGAAGCGACGTCAAATAGTGGCAAATCGTTTCCAACGATCTTTCGGTAGGCGGCACAATCTTTGCCCTGATGCCGAGCTCTAGCAATGGCTTTGTTCTTGCATAGTCAATATTATCTGCTAATAGTTGTATCGCGCCGCTTCGCGTATATTCATCGACAAACAGTTTGTAGAGATGTTCTTTAAGAGGTCGCACTACTAATTTGTGCATTACGCCTTCTAAGATTGCATCCAGATTTAAGAATTCGGTGGCCTTTAGCTGAAAGGCAAAGGAAAACCATAAGTTTTGAATATGTTCCAATTTTAAGAGAATACTACCCCACAGATTAGTATCGAGTAATTTGAAATAACGACAATTTCATAAATGTTACACTTTGTCAATATTAATTGATAACCATATATGTTTTAGACATTTGAATTGTGTCAGAATTGTTGTGACTTGTGAGACTGTGACAATATTAAATTACAAATAGAATATCATCCAACTTGGAGCATGGTTTATTTTTGGAGTGAATCAATCGTTCTGGACCCTAGAACATCAATAATGTACGATACATACAAATTGATGATAGCCAATTCACAATTTTGGTAATAATCTAATCTAAAACCAATTCAAAACTGATATTCGGTTGAGCGGCACGAAGCATATTTGCTCTCACTTTCCAATTCCTTTGCTCCCCCTCCTTGACCAACTCTCAAACTCACCTTCATCCTCTCTTTCTCCACCTCCTTCTCGAACTCCCTCTCTCCGTGCTTCACGAGGTAGTTCTTCATGCCCGACATGAACTGGCGCATGTTGCGCATGACGATCTGTGGGCTGGTCTCGCGCGACTCCCTCGTGCACGCGATGAAGTTGTCGATGTTCTGCGCGAACGTGGTGCTCTTGTCGCCAGCAAGGTGGAGGGCGTAGGCGCGTATCGAAGCGCCAGTGCCGCCAGCATCGCGATTGCGTAGCGCCTGGAGGCGGGGAGGAGCTGAAAAAGAAAGAGAAAACATTCGGCTTGTAAGTAGCCGCCAGGAACAGTTCTGTTGGTAACACTTTGAGAAAATAATTAACTTGTATCCATGATAGAAGAAGTTTGTCCACCAATATAATAAATGCAAATATAGTTGACATTTATGACTATCTATGGTATCTTGAGGTTTTCTGAGGGTACCATAATTTTCAGCATTAATAATAATAATAATTGTATTTATTATCGGCGACTGTGTACATAACAGTATGATGAAAATCAGACAATGTGAGAAACATTTGGTAAAAGTACATAGATCGTAACAAAACATTTGCAGACGGCTTAAATAATCATCAATAGAATAAAAAGCATGCACAACTAAGAACTTCTTGACGCTATACTTGAATACGTTGATGTTAACAATTGACTTAATGTTCACTGGCAAGTTATTTAAATGACATCAGATAATATGGGCTTCTGTGTACAGATTAAGTCTATGCTTGTCAAGATGAAGATCGTCACCTCTTCTTGTATAATGCATATGAATGTGGTGATCACATTAAAAAAGTTCAAAGTTCTTTCACAAAAACGACTGCTCTTAGAATAAATATACGAGGTAGTGTGAGTAGAATGATCGATCTGAAAATATGTCTGCACGAAGTCAGTTTCCGAACGTAGGACATAATTTGCACTGCTCATTTTTGAAGTATGAACAGCCGTTTTGAATGGGGAGAATGGCCCCAGAAAGAAATTCCAAACTGAAGATATGTGAGCAAACTAAACCAATGTCAATATTTCTGGAGAAACCACTCTATATGTCATCGTAACATATAAATTTCCTTCAAAACCTTCTTTGTCGTCTCATTGATATGGATTGTCCAGTCAAGAGTATCCATAATGTGTATTCCAAGAAATTTCATTGAAGTTGACATCAGCACACTGGATCCATCCATGAGGCGTTTAGTGACCACGTCATCTTTCAACACCTCGGATGTTTCAAGATGAGTCTAGCAATATGTCTCACATTCGTTCTGTTGGTAGAACACCATCTTCTTTCGTGGATACAAGTATATCACTCGTCACAACATATCACAAGATACATGGAAGACAAAATTGTTCAAACTTCAACCTCAAGGGCACATGGGAGTCAATTTAGTAAAATGTAAGCTTAGGCTTTTGATAACAATACTATTACATTTGAAATGTATAGGATGTCAAAATTCAATTCTGCCAAAAACACGGATATTTTTAATCTACAAATCCAGACGTAGTGAAACGCTATGCAGCTATAATATACTTTTTAGTTCTATCCTGAAAAAATATAGGACATTCAAGTTTTTATGCATATTGTATTACATGTATCCAGAAACGTTTGTTTCTACTCGACTAAAAATTATTGTAATTGTAATTGTAATAGTAATTCATTTGTCCATTACATCACAGTACATAAAAATACATTTTCATAGGATATCGGACTCGTCAAGTCAAAATAAATAGAATATTATCTCTGATATTTTGATTTTACACTGTTGACAAGTTATACACAAAAATCTCAATTTCACAAAATCACCCTAATAATAATATTAGATTCGTATTAGTAAAGTTCGATGTATTCATGTATTCATCCGCATTTTCAATATAATATCTTTTTTGTTTGTTTCCTTGTTTGTGTATCTCAAGCATTTTATAAGCAGATTTATAAACAAAGAATGATTTTTGAATGTTAATTTCATTTCAAAAAGGTTCCTTTCTTTTAAAGGTACAAAACAAAAAGTGTCTGTAAATCTTATGAATATGTACTGATTAAAATATAACAATCATATTGTATTCAATCAATTGTAGGCCAATAACTTTTTCTACTCCACAAAATAGTACGTGAATATTTTCACGCTGCATAGTTCTCGATGTGTTCGATGTGACTCACTACTTTTTTCAAGTAATGAATTGTACTTTCATTTACATAAATAACATATAATAAACAGAATATAATTTCTTATTGTACCCTAGTGTGAAATATTGAAATAGATTGAACAATTTGTTCGATTTGTCAGGTACGCACATAGCCACAGGAAGGAACAAAGTAGGCCTATCCACATTCCTTACACGAAAAACAACTGGCGACAAATTTGACCATTTTCTGTGCAGCCTCGCAAATGTACCGAGTGATCCTTTGGAAGAAACGAATTACAATGCGAGCCATTGCTAACACTTATGTGGCACTCGGTGAAATAAAAGTAAAAATCTTATAAACACGATTTTCCTATGAAGAAACTAATATAAAACACAAATAAATAAATCACTGGATATAATCATTTTTTGAAATAATTAGGATTTTTGTTACTCACAAGAATGTTTTAGTAAACAAAAATAACGAAGAAATTGATAAACTTGTACCTATTCAATATTAAAAATCTTGAAGTATTAAAGAATAATATATTTTTTCTATAAAAATCACTTTTGCTGTATGTAATAAAATCGTATAAACCTACCGCAAAGAGAAGTAATCACTTAATGATATTATTTTGACAGTCTACACATTTCAAAGTACGATAGAGAAAGGAGGGGGTATGTAAACAAGGTGGAAGGAGGGGAAATAACATGTGCTGATCAGCCTCTAGAGTGGTGCAATTAGTGATATTTCAACAATGAAGATTTATCCCAAAGTTATATTTAAATATTATGGCCATTAGGATAAGATGGTGAAAATCCTATCTAGATGAGACAGAAAGAGTCAACATTCTTGTGAATCATACATTACCAGTACCAAACTTCAAACAGTACCCTAGATGATCACAGTAAGTCTTGAGAGGACCAAAGACCAAGGTCAATGATTTTCATTAAATTTGTGTGCTTCTATCATCATTTGATTATTGGATTGATGATGCCTGATGTGATGCCTGATGAGTGAAATATGATGCAAGACGGTTTAGTGTTTCATGGTATTTTAATAATTTTAGTGCATGAAATGGGATATATAAATGTCAATACAGGTTAGTTAGACTTTGTCATCTCCAAAAACTGATGCGTAGATTTCACCAATATCGAACATAATAAACAAATATTGCAGCCAGATAAAAGCTCGTGACTCGACTTTAATTGCGTCTTATTGTTCAATATTCCCACGACATGCCTAGACAAGTGACAAACTGTACAAATAGATGGCAAGGTGGGGCAAATCTTGGCGTGTCCATCTTTGCCGCAGTCTAATAGTCGAGTTCAATAAGCGAACACGATTTTATAGACAAGAATTAACGATAATTAGTTTTAGTCTTTATGGGGGGGGGGGGGGGGGGGAGAACGTATTTCTACAAAGTCGGCACACTTTTGATAAATAAACAAAAAGAAGACGTGAATAGGCCTGCTTTATGCAAAATAATGAAATATTTCAAATACTGCATACAGTGTGAAGACTTCAACCACAATACAAACAATAGGCCTACAGTTGAAAGAAAAAATGGAAAGAATATCAGATTTTCAAAATACGAAATTAAAATTATGAACTCTTGCACAATCATCACTGTGTAGGCCTACTTCATTTTTTCTGTTTTTCTATTGGCTCATTAATTGACCACTGGTGATAGGCGTGGCTAATCGCCAGGGCCACCTTGATCATACTTCATGTGGGAATTCAGAGATACTCTGATGGGTGAATGTGACATTTTCCCACATAACAAAGCCCATTTGACTGGATGTTGTGTTTTGTGACGTTTGTGGGTGGGTCAATCACTAGTCGTCAATTATCAAGCAACTTGTACTATGAAGTATCAACCTAGGCTATTTACCACGTCATTCAGAGATCTATAATTGATTTATATATGGAAAATGTAATATATATACCTATGCAAAAAAATCAGAGGTAAACCAAAATTGAATGGGAAGCAATTGACCACTAGAGATAGGCGTGGCTAATTGCCAGGCCACCTAGATCTATTCTTCATGTGGGCATTTAGAGATACTCTGATAGGTAAATGTCAAATTTCCCACATAATAAAGTCCATTTGATTGGCTGTTTTGTTTTGTGACGTTTGTGAGCGGGTCAATCTCCACTCGTCAATTGTGTTTAAAATTAATTTCAGTAATACAAGATACATAGAACTATTTACTGAAATAGAAATAAACTTCAATAGACAAATAATAATAATGATGATAGTTATAATAATAATAATATATATATATATTTTTTAATAACATCAAAACTTGATACAAAATCATTGTTCCCCAATTGAGGCTATGGATGAAAGATAGGATCGTTTGGACGGGGCACCACAAGGGCGATCTTACCACCACTCCATTTTGATTATTTAAAACTAATGAACTTCAACACCACGACTGCGCTGTCTGTGACCATAATTTTTTGCCGTAGATAAAAGTCTTTCGGTATAAACACAAATGTTGATATCATATATGTTGATATACGTCGAATAATGATATTAATATAATTTATTCAGTAGGCCTATAACATGTATACAATGTTTTTGTATAGGCCTAGTCAGGTGAATTTAATTGAAAATAATCACGTCCAGAAGTGATCCATATATTCGTCCGTTGTGTAGAATACTCTTTGAAAACAACTTGCATTTGAGATATAATTCTGAATTAACCGGCACAGTAGCTGAGTGGTTAGCTCACTTGCTTCGTGATCCGGGAGGTGAAGGGACATATCGGACCCGGTTCGATCCCCGCCACCGTCCATCTTTACAGGGGTTTTTCGTGGTTTCCCTCTGTAGTCTAGGCTAATGCCGGGATGGTGCCCACAATATAGGCCACGACCGCTTCCTTCCCACTATCCTTCCCATTGCCCATAAAACCTTCATCTCATCATCCCATCATCTCATTAATCATTCATCCGACGCCAATAGATCTTAGTAATCATTACAGTGCGTCGTTAAAAAAGTCGTTAAAAAACCCAAAACCCCCCAATGAATAATTCTGAATTACACTTTGCATTTTTATTTGGTTTGGAAGTCTATTGTAGAAGGTGGCTCCAGCATAAGATGGAGTTTTTTTTCAAGTGATAGGTGGTGAATCTTGGTGTATATATATCCCTTGAATAATGGAATGGGAAAACTAATTCTGTCATCCATTTGCACAATACCAGAAGGAAAAAAGATGTACATTGTTGTGAGTGGGAGACATAAATATTATAATGAGGCACCCAGCATTGCTAGTATGTATAGGATTGTTCAACAAGCTGTCAAATTGCATCAAGAAGCAGGATACTATTCCACTATTTCAATCACGGTTGAAGAGTTACCTGATAGAAAATGCATTTTATAATATTGAAGAATTCTTAGGAATTATCTTTTTAATAAATTATATGTAATAATCTCTCTACTTCTGTGATGAGCCAAAAGTATATAAGTATGTAATGTTAATTCTTATACTTCTTCTTGTTCATGTACTTGCTCATACCATCTATGAGTAGCCCAAATGATATTATACATTAGGTGAGAAATAATTAAGACTGGTTGCTATAACTTTAGCTAAAACTGTGACTGATGCTCAAACAATGTAAGTATTTTGTAAAGAACAAATAAATAAATAAATGTCTGCTGCGAGTACAATGATTGTAAAGCTGTTCACTTACCAAGCCTGATAAGATTTAAGACACACATTAGGTGACTATGATGACCTTTGTTTGGTTTTACCATCACTAGTTGACATAGTATTAGTATTCATATCCTGCCTTGAGTTCAGCCTCTATATTTCCATTGTTTATTTACAAATACAAAGTCTGAGAGTTAATTGCGTGCTCTGTAATTGATCGGGTCTTAGGTCAGGGAGCAAGAGTTTCATTCTGTGATCACAAGATTAGTAATGCCTTCGGGTACCCGGGTTGGGTACGGATAATGCACTACCCGGATATTATTATGTTAATCAGGTATCCGGAATATAGAAAATAGCATGCATAAATCGCGCAAACTAATTGATACGACGGACAGTCGATCGTTTTCTCTACGTATCGATGTAACCCTTTACAAACATAAACTGAAAAGTAGGAACATGATCCCTTCAATATATGTTTTCTATTGTCAAATCTCAATACACACTCCCCCCCTCCCCCCTCCCTCAACGTCTTCTGGTAGTACAGATACGGTTTTCGTTGAATGTGGTCAATCAAGTCATTTCATAAGAAACCTTCAACTTACAATCAGGACAGAAACGAAAAAAGAGATTTTTTTCATTTTTTTTCGAAATTACCCAAGTAATTACGGTGGGTACCCGGTTCCTTATTCGTTACCCGAAGGCATTACTACACTATATTAAGGACTACTCATTTCATTCATTTGTTTAATTCAAACATTGAACTAATGCGAATTTAAGCGTGTCGATAGAAACTATCAGATAAAAAAGTTGCATAATATGTTCTTATTTGATGAGCATAAGATCGACCACATTTAATTTTTTTTCAACGTGCACTAGGCATACATAGAATCTAGGTGATATGACAGATTTTGTTTGGTACCGGTAATTTGTTTAAATTTATCATGACAGTTCGAATTTTTGAATTAGGCCTACAACATTAATTGTTTTTAAAGTTTGATAAAAAATGGAAATAAATGTCTGTAAAAACGTCTAGGTATTCATATATATCATTGAATGTTCACCTTGCCACTATGGGATATTTTTACTTTCATTGTTGACACCAATGCTCAGTTACAATCACTGTTAAATAATGAAAGGAAGGGGCTAATATGCTTTGAAGGGAATATGATGAATATCATTGACCTCCCACGAAGTAGAAATGACAAAATGCCGATTTAGAATGCAGATTAAAGAATATCTGCAGATAGTTCAGGTAATAATTTTGTTTCCGAGATATAAGATTCTTGACAACAATTCATGCAATTATAAATAATGACTTTCAAAAGTACTTACATAGAAGAGGATCTAGTCGCTCCTTGAAACTTTTTGCCCGTCCAACATTGCCGTTGCTCCTACTCATCGGTTCACATCTCGTATTGTCTTCGGAATCGTTCAGTATCGGCCGAGCCCCTGCAATCTGCACTGCTGAGTTCGTAGTTCCATTCAGAGATGTCTCTGTCTTCGATTTGATATCCAAAAGAGTTTCCCACCGAGAACTGTCCCACGGTTCAGAGAATAACGTTGAAGCGTCGTCGCTGTCGCTGATTCTTGAACTGCAGTGATTGCTGTGGTTATTCGATGAGTCAGAGTGTCCGTTTCGACCTTCAACGTTGTCGTAGCTTGAGATACGAGAACTGATCGTTGCCGAGCCCGAGCCAAACTCAAGAGGTGATGTCGGGTAGTTTGAGTTAAGTGAGGGGTGCAGAATGTCGGGGGAGAGACGCAATGCAGGAAATCTAAAAAAAAAATTGGGAAAAATAGAAATTTGGTAATTTGTAGGTATACAGCAATGACATAATATATACCAGAAACCTATACAGAACTAGAACATAGTACTTCCCCTACAAATATATACCGGTATACTTATGAACTGGTTCTGAACTTCTCAGATGTTTCAAAAATATCCTTAAAAAGTAAACACATATTGTTGTAAATACCGGTAAGAACAAAATACTACAACAGGTACGCTCATTATTATTAATAAATAATAATGAAGATTGGCAAGTGCATATAAATTATAAATCTATACTATATATGCAATACATATATATTATATAGGCATAGGCCCTATACACAATGAATGAATAATAAGCTAGCTTGTACATATATATTTTAAACACCATAATTTTATGGTTGAAATGATTGAATATATATAGGGGCCTATTTTATATAAATTCTGTTTTCTCAATGTTTATAAGTACACTCACCGTTGCGCTATCAGTTCTTGAACAGTAATTTTCTTAACGCCCTGACTATGAACGTCGTCTAATGTGGTTTCTTGCTGCTCTAAAGTCGGGAAGCGTCTTTCTCTTTCGTCTCTGAATTCTACGTCTTCGTCATCATCGTCTTCATCTTCTTCTCCTTCTTTCCCTAGAAGGTGAACAAACCATGGGATTTATTATTCTGTATCAACACACACTAAGAAATTGTCTAGGAAAATTTACTAAAGGATATAGGAATGCACTTACATCCAAGTTTTAGGCAATATATCTGTGTGGAGATCACTGTTACCAAATTTGGGAGGTTTGACAAAATATTAGCTTGATGAGTTTGGTGGGTTCAACTAACTGTTAGATAACAATTGTCCAATTTATTCAAAACCCTATAAATTATTATGCACTCCAATAAAAAAAAAAAACAGAGCATCATGTATCAAGACTTTTGATGGTTGATTCTATAAACTAAACAGTTCAACAGTCAAGTGAATAATGTATTGATAATCAATAATAATAATTTGGATGAGATCAGTAAGGATTACTGACACATCTAAAGCGAGTACAATTTTACTTCAAGTCAAACAATTAATGTTTGATTAAAGTTGACTCAATATTCTACATATTCGAATGCCTGAACAATTATAGTATACTGGTACAGGATCTAAAAAATAGTTACACTCTATAGGTATTACTGGCTTCTGAGTTCGAATAGGATACTGAGCAACGAGGTTTTTCTCTCATTAGACCCTAATACATAAGATTACTTTATGAAGTTCAATTCAAAATAAAAGTAAAACATTTACTCACCGATAAATTCCCAGCTGGAATCAACAGCCCACGATGCATCGGTAAAAGATTTTCCGCCTAAATGTCCCGGCCGAGGTCTGATTCTAGGCGGCTGAACCGGTTTCCCTTTCGGTTTCCCACCATTCCTGGAATTCCTCAATGCGGCCAGATTATCGACTGAAGACGACAGACCTTGAGTTGGTAATTCCTCGGAAGAATCTATCCTCTCCAATATCACACCGCCGTGGTGATTCGATGGCCAAACTAGCGTCGGATCGGAATGCCGATTACGCGATTGGTTCTGGAACAATTGAGGGCGCCTCCTAGGTACGAGCGCCGCTTGACGGAGGGCGTCGGCCGGTTCCGCGTAGAAAGGGCTTCCTTGTTTGGCAGGCGGTGGGGTCAGTACGGGGTCAATGGGGTCGCTGGCAACGGGGGACATCGGGGAGTTTGTGTTCGAAGTCGAGGTGTTAATAACGAGACCAAGACGATTACGTTGAGTTTCCTGTGAATAAATGTGAGTACCAATGAATATACCGTGAATATAATCTTTGAAGTACAGCAACACAAGTAATAAAACAAGATACCATATACAGTACCGATAGAGTGAAAGCCCAACTGTTGTTTTCAAAGCTACAATGCAGGTAAGTAAGTAAGTAAGTAAGTGTTTATTGTTCTTTACATTTATAAGTACAGTATGAAGGTTGCAGTGTAAATTCCCCAATAAGGCAAGCTTGTGCTGGGAACCATGCAGTTTAATCTATCCCACTTCAGTGTTTTATAAACCAACTTGAACTAACATTTAAGAATATTTCTACTTTCAAGCAGAATACTTTGCATCAGTAATTTTCAAAGAAATTTCAAAGAAACTTAATTTCCTGGGGAACTTCCGAATTTCTTTTTTTTTCTGAGGAACTGTAACGATAACTAGTTATTTTTTGGAACGACTATTCCAGGAACTTATCCAAAGCTGGAGGTTGTACTGGTTATAGAGCTTCTCATAATGTAACAACGAATTGTAATCTTATTCAACAATCAGCGTGAATTTCTCACCTTGACCGAATTGAGCGAAGCACAGCTTCCCGACACAGGCGTACCAACTCGTTCCAATATGTCCGGCGTCTTCTTAATACCGTAGCTTCCCAGGCTGACATCCTCGGGAGACGAGAACGGCGAGGAGCGCGGCATCGCGTGCGGTTTGAACGTCAACATGTCCGGCCCCCAAACGTCCTCGTAGTCGCTGATCTTGTCGGCGACAGAGCTGCGGTAATACGTGGTCGGAGACTCCAAAATGTCCGACTCTTGGTAGTGATGAGATTCTTTGATGGACGCTTGACGGCTGTGACTCGGCCGGTGTTTCTTGGTTCTGATGTGTTTCTGATCGCCATTGGGCGTGCCAGCAGGTGTTGTTGGCGACATGACCTGGAATAACGACAATGATACATCAGAAATATGTGCTGGTAACTTCCACTAATATTATTAGATGAACATGAAAATATCCAAGAAGAAGAAGAAAAGTGTTTTTCAGGCACCCAATTGCGTGGTTATTAGTTAGCGCCCACTATAACTTGTATGTATTATCTAGCACTCAACTTGATGTGTCAATGAATATGCAGGAACAATATTACACATGAACAAATCATGAATAACACATTAAAACGCATAACAAATAAAATGTAGATGACAATATGCCAGCTAGTAGTCAGTACTTAGAGGCCAAAAAATAATGAATTCTGTCTTGTTTACTTTTGGGTTTTAACGGCGCGTCAACGGCTAGGTTATTTTGCGGGTCTTGTTTACATAATGGACATTGAAAATGAAGGGACAGAAAATCAATAAGTTGTGTTAAAAGCCAAACGCTTCCAAGTGGTTTGTAACAGATATGAGTGTGAGGCACCTAAATGGTCGCTAGAAGTTGGGCTTTCAAGAATCCATATCGAATTTGGAAAGTATTTTTAAATGAATGAATCATTAGGTAAAAAAACCTTATACAATTTAAAATAATCAATTCAAACTACATACTAAAAAAGAAAAAAAAATAGCTGTCGTATGAACAGTATTGATAATCTTTATAATAATGTCATGAATGGATTTATCCTTTTAATTTGATAAAACAGTTTCACACCAACCTGCGGTATCCTAGCTGGTCTCAGCTCCAAACTGGATAACGGAGATACGTTCTCCATCTCGATCTGCGGCCGTTTGGGCGCCCCTTGCACGCACGATACTTCCACGTGAGGCGGCGGGGTCGACGGGTGATTCACATTGAAGGTGACCGTTGTCGTGACGACGATGTTTTGCGATGGGGAGTTGAGGGAGGAGAGAGCAGCGGGTTTGGCCCAGCGGGGCGGGGGCGGAGGAGGGGTCTTGAGGGCGAGGGGACCGACGCCATTAGTTGCGGGCGGAGAGAGCATTTGAGCGGGACTGTTGCTGGATGATCTCATTCCTGAAAAAATTAAGACCAATTGTTTTGTACTTCAAGATATGATGCAAATGATGTATTAAAGATACTTCTTCACCTCTTAATTGATCATTAATTCACTCTATCATCATCAAAAACTTGAAATACAGGGTCATTGACTGTTTCCCTATCAAGGCTGAGGATGACAAATTGGGCACCACAAGGGCGATCTCAACACCCCATACAAATATCTGGATGAACCTAATATAACTCATATCACGAATTATAAAAATTATACTAATAAGCAAAGGAATGAAGAACAATTTAACAGTAGTGTTTTGTCTTTTCTACTGATCTCCCTTCATTTCTCATTTATATATTGTCTTAATTTCATGTTCTCATAATTATTTTGTGGTTTCAATCTAATGATCTTGATTTACCTAATTATTTGAATATTTATTCTGTCATGGCCAAATGATGAAATTATAGGTAAAGTATTATTCAGAAATGTTTTATTCTCATCAATGTATTATTTGGGTTATCTACCTGAGATTGGAGATGGCGATGCGGAGCAGGCTAGACTGAGAGTGTTTGGCGGAGTAGGTCTCGGCCTGGATATCTGACTGGTCGTGATATGAGTTGCAGAGGTCGTCGTGACGATGTAGCCGCTGAGACCTGATAGGCTGCTGGTCGGAGAGGCAGGGCTACCCAAATCCACCGGGCTAGAACCCTGGAAGATGACAACCATTTCTTGTTATTTCATAGAACTTGAGTAAATGCAGTGCAGTACAAACATTTCATTTATGAATAAATTCATATTGTTTGGCTTTGTTAATTTTATTACTATTATTAAACACTCACAATTACTTTTTGGCAATATGTATGAATCTGAACCGTTTTTTATCAAGCTGGAACTTCATAGTCAGTTACCTTTGAGAAGAACAGCCAACGAGAAATAACATCCATGTATTTTGTCTCTTCTGTCTATTAGAACAGCTGCAGTGGTGGTTTTAATTCCAAGCTAGTTAAATACCAGTAGCAAAATAAAATTGAGAGTTCAAGATACAGTGAGACCTTGATGATTCCCTGGATTAATCGATTTCATGCTCTTATCAATTACCCCACAATTGTCCCACTCTATTCCCATATAACCAATTTTTAATTTCACTGGATGGGTCTTTTTCCTTAATGGATATTTTTCTGGTCCCTTGAAAAATGAAATATTGAGGTTTCATTGTGATTAAAAAATCAAAAGATATAAATTCACTACGTCCTAACCTTGAATGTGCTCATGATACTATGAGGCTGTTCTCCGCACAACGGAGCCAAGTTCAACACGATCGGGTCGGTTCCTTGCTCCACGGTTGGGGTGCGGTTCCGCGACTCGTTGCCTTGGTTGTTGTTGCCGGAACCGAAGCTGCTTAGGCTGCTGCCGCTAGACGGCGGGCTACCAAAACCGCGGGCGTGGTGCCCGTTGCTGGCGTCCGAACGATCAGGGAGGCGAGGGTTTGCCATCGGGTAGCGCCAGAACTCTGTGTAACGAAGGTTGATGGCTTACAAAAATGTATATATTGACCAACAAAATGGGTATTAACAGGATTCATAGGCTAGTATTTCCACATTTATTGTTGCAGTATTTACTATTTGGTTATTTATTATCAAACCCCTATCTATTATTAAAAGGAAAATAATTATGCTATACTAGCTAAGAGAGAAAATGAAAGCCTAATTGTACTTTACGTCTAAATGACTTGTTCCCATCTCTACACAATTACCTCTCACATTCACTTGTGTATCCTTTCCAAGAGAAATATATCTCATTCCACTACTATCGTTCGCTTCATCTACATCTTTTCCTACGAGTTCCCTCAACTGTTCTCTATCCTTACACAATCTTTCTTTTTTCACTTCATTCCATTTTCTCTCTCGGTTCAATCCATTTTTTCTCTCGGTTGACTACCTCGTACTTTCCTCCCTCCTGTTACTTTTCTCTTGGTCCCCCAATATTTATTCAAACTGTTGTTTTCTGCTTTCTCAAACATTGCTCCTGGCATTATTTAATCTTCCATTTGTCTCATATGCCCATACCACCCAAGCCTTTCTCTTACCATTTAAAAATATATTGGTTCTTATTATTATAATCTTATTCCAAGAGATATTGAAAAATTACCTTGTCCAAGTAATGCTAACGAGGACAACTGTTGTCTATTCTTCGCTTCTCTCATCGCCCGCGGCAAGGTCAACTGAACCGGCAACTCGTCGCAACATTGCGAGTAATGAGCGATTAGCGACGGAATGCTCTCGAAGCGATTGTCCGAGCTTTCTAGGCTGAGCTGTCCGTCGCACGATTGGATGAGGTAGTGCTCGATGTACGGCCCTTTACCCATCGGCAGGCGTACGGATATCGCCATCGTGTCGGGCTGACTCGATTGACGTACCACAAAGTTCTGAAAGAGGTCGAAAAATGTTAGCGACATTTTATTTTACATTTGAGTAGTTTCTGAATATAGCTGTATTCAATTGTTTGGCAACAACTTGCAGTAGTTTGGTAATTTTGTTGTGTGTGTGAGGTTCAACTATGAAATAATGAAGAAACTGAATTTCTATTTTAGCATTTTAAATATTTCTACTCAAACATTTCGAATAATTTAAAATTACATAATTATATTACAATAAAGTCAAATATAGCTATTTTACTTGATAAATTATTAGGCTTTATAAATAATAAATATTTTCTGTTACCAGTGCCATACTCAATATAACAGTGAAGATAGGCCTAGTCTGGATAAATGATAGTTAGTCTCATGGTCATGGTCTTTTTTTACGATGAATAAAATTCGATTTATATTCGGTACCAGTAGGCCTATATTTTTTAAATTTGTAGACCTACAGATACGTTCTTTGACCTACGGTATTAATTGAAAAATGAAAGAAACAATGTAATGTAAAACAAACTTTGTTCTTTTGTTTGTTTCGTACATTTTGTTCAGTTCATAGTGTTCTCTAGCATACCTACATCCCTTGAAGGCTTGAATTATTATTTGTAGATACGTATACTGGTAATAAAGGGGAAAAGTTTAGGCCTATAGTTTGAAAATCTCTTTCTTATACAATGTGATGCTAAACAAATAGTTTTTGTTATTAAAAGTTTTTGGTGGCAGTCAACTGCCAATGGCAATACATAACAAGTAGTATTGCAGAACCATATAGAAGCTTGAAAAAATAAAAGCAAAACAATTCCAAACTAGGAAACTTTTGTTAACATTGATTAGGTCTAACAATCTTAACAAGAAAAGGCTTTTGAAAGTTTTTCAACATGTCTTCAGTTTGGTCAAAGTTTTTCCGTAACCACTGGTAAAGAAAAGATAACTGTTTTTAACGATATAAAACATAAAACAAAAACAAATGAGAAATGGAATTAAAAGTACGATAAAGTGTGTTGTGGAACAAAATCAAAATCATATGGTCTGCAAACATTTGTGTCTCTTGAAAACGAAAGAAACTTAAAACGTACAGTAAAAGTTTCTTTTTTTAGACGAGCTTTAGCTAGGATTCAATTTGACATACTGAAAAAAATTGGTGTTCCGTTTTTATGTTTTTTTGTCGGTTCTCCACAGGTCAAACGGTTACTGCTATCAACTTCAAACTTTTTCTCATTATGGTTCCTCATTTAACTTAGATCTGTATAGTTCTGTGGCTTCATCAAGTGGTAAGTTTCATTTTTATGAATTTTAGAAATTTCAAAAATACCCATTAGAATAGAACAGCGGAAAAAAATAATTTTATTTTCCCAAAAAATGAAATTTTGCGTGAAGTTGAATTACATTTTGATACACATTTCTGGAAGTTTTCAGCTTGATCGGGTCAGCCATTTTGAAGAAAAAACATGAAATGTGCCAAATTGGTACCACTCGAAGCAGTTTTTACCCATTTATAACTTAAATGTCACCCAATTGGCGAATGTAGGCAAAAGTTTGGCAAAAAAGTCGACATAATATTACTATCCGCTTGTCTAACAACGCATATATGGCATTTCCTAGTAACTTAAATGTCACCCAATTGGCAAATGTAGGCAAAAGTTTGGCAAAAAAGTCGACATACTATGACTATTCGCTCGTCTAACAACGCATATATGGCGTTTTCCTAGTATCAGACAACATGGAAAACTCGACACTAATTCATTGTTCCACAGTTAAGTTGAAGGATGACTAAATTTGGATTCAGTAATGAGTCTGTGTTTTGCACCACTATCTTGTATCACTTTGCAACGTACTAGTACTTGAAAAAAACAAAAAAAAAACAGACAGGATCATTCATGAGACGTCACTTGACCATAAAAATATCATGTAAACTCATCTAGGACATTCAACAGAATTGAGATTAATTCTCCCCGGACTCACCCCCTCCTCCTTGCCCTGCAGCAGATGGAACGCGCCCGCCCGCTGGATGCCCGGCAGGAACCAGACGGGATGCGAACGGATCAGCCGTTCAACTAGCCCGATGTCGCACGGAGTGTCACTGCCGCTGTCACCATTGTCCGAGGAAGCAGACGATGAGATGTCCGAGTGAAGGTCCTGGAAGAAAGCAAACGAAAAGACATTAGAATGATTGTTTTATCAGCATATATTTGAATTTTTCTCGGTACATACTTGGGAATCATTGAACACAGTTTGATGCATCAAATGATGAATAAGTGTGATGAGTAGGCTAATTATTCACACTTTTAGATGAGCTGAAAGAAGGGTACGATGAAGGGTAAGTAGATGTGTGGAATTGAGCGAGATATTTGTTTGGAATGTACTCTACACACATTGGTTTTAAAAGAACCTTTTTTTTTTTTGGAAAACCTAATTTTTTTGCAATCACAACAGAATTGGTCTGAATTGTTGGTATGTCAACAATTGTAGCTTATGTAATTCATTTATTTCATGTTGATGCGCAATATACATAATTAAATGAATATACAAGCTTATATCAGTTGCAGACAAAATTAAATTGAATTATGAATATCAATAATATAAGACTGATTTCCGTGAAAGAAGAATTTGATTTATTCAATTCAATTTGATCAAATTTCAATTCGATTCATTCATTTTGAATAGTACAGCGTTTTCTTCATGTCAATGTTTGAAATCTAAATTGTTAATATATGCATTTCCATTCATAATATTTTAATAATGCTGGACAGTTGAATGGAATATATTTCAAAATTAGCAGTGAAATCTAGATGTCCTATGCCAGTCTAATGGTAAACATTATTCAGTACAGAGGTGTTGAAACTTTTTGCGATTTTTTTACTAATAACCTATTGCCATTTAATCACAATTAATGATAGAACCGACATGGTACTCATCCAACTAACTGAACAGAGAGGAAAAAACAATAAACATTAGTCAAGCTTATGTAGTTCTGTTGTCAAGATAGAAAATATATGATACACGTATATCTCCTCTATTGCGGCTCTGCTAATTCATTGTGGAATCAAATCTCAGACAATTTATGTAAAATCCTACCCAAGCATGAAAAATGCGTTGCACTCGGGCGTAGTTTTCCCGGATTATTTGCACGCAGAGAGAGAGAGAGAGAGAGAGAGAGAGAGAGAGAGAGAGAGAGAGAGAGAGAGAGAGAGAGAGAGAGAGAGAGAGAGAGAGAGAGAGAGAGAGAGAGAGAAAAAGAGAGAGACTAAACGAATAATCCAATCTATTCTCCAATCGTACTTCATGGGTCACAGTCGTATCGTAGATAATAACTCGTAATAAAACTAGGCAAATCTAATTGAACCCATGGGGACTCAATAGATTACGAGTTATGTGTCATTTTAAACCCACAAATCTAGGGATCGAGAGCTATACGCATTATTATTATCAAAACACACGATGAATGATACACAAAATATCTCAAATCTCTCTCTCTCTCTCTCTCTCTCTCGCCGTAAATATATAAATATTCATATTTCACAGATACGTAAAATATCCACCGGAATCTGTTAAAAAGCTCGGTAGCTTGCTAGACATTTGCATAGGATACGCAACACGCTCTACAGGAATGTATAATTTCTGTATATACATTTGGTAGCATACTATCAAGGGGCATCCTGAAAGGGAATGCAACTTGGAAAAATATGAAAGGGTTGGGAGATGTGTTGATTCCAGTATATCTCTAATGGATCTTCGTAATCATAATATTATGCGAGCATAGGTGGGCAAATATGCTATGCGAGCATAGCAAAGAAAGAGAGTAGAAATACAGAAGGAATACAAATGTTTGTAGGCCTTATTATTGTTTTTGTTTCGTATTATATTTCATATCAGTTATAAATAATTCGTCACTTTGGCTTGTCGAATCTTGGTTGAAACTTCGATTATTATTTATACCGATTATAGGCAACATTTTTCATTCTTGCTGGGCCAAAAGTGTTACGTCAATAGTAATTATTATGGTCATGTATGCGCGAGTGCCGACAATAACTAAAAAAACAACTAAATTAACCTAAATTCATCCAATCTAACTGACATAATCGACCTTACCCAACCAAACTAACCTTAAATCCCTACGAATATTCGTGTATATATAGTTTTTATTTACCTAGGAACCACACAAATCAAGATTTTCGTGACAAAAAAATTCGTGACTATAGCCACTTTGTTGAAAAAAAAAATCGCGAAAAATGTTTTTTCTCTGGTCCTCAACGCGTGAACATAATTTGGTTTAGCAGAGTCGGAAGTCACTGGATATGTACACTATATAAAGAATATAAATGCCAAAATAACTGACATTAATCGTCGGTAAAAAAATAACGATTATGAATTGTAGAGCATTACAACTATTTTCATCATACAAGGGGAAGAAAATGGAAGTAAAATGAAGGCAAGGGGGGAGATGGAATTCAACACCCAGTAAAATGGCTTCTATAATAATCAAGGTATTACGTCCAGGATTATGACTCATATTAGCTAGGCTAACAACAGCCTAAAAATAAGCTCCGAGATTAGCTATGAAGCTTGATAAGTGAGAATGCTAAAAGGCTATGCACGCTGTGTATGCTAATATACTAGCTTTGTACGTATTATCGCGCTAAAAACACTCGCTTCTCCTGTAATGTATTCCACTTGTAACCGTATGAAGGTAATTCAGACTTGCAGAAATTCAATAATATTCATAATTAATGTTGAAATAGCATAATTATGAAGATTATGGAGACTATGAATTATGAAAATGATGATCTCTTGAAATAATATCGAGTTAATCAGTAAGAAAATTCCAGTACAATTTACTGTGACTTTTGAAAATTAATAATAATTAGAGATAGGCAAGCAATATAGTAAAATAAATACTAATACAATACATATAACAGGGCATTATCAGTGTAAGAGCAGAGTTTGGAACGACATTGTCAAATATTTATTCATTGACACGAAAGATGGAGTACGGATAACGTTTCATTGATGATTAATTATTTCCACATAATTATCATTATTAGCTCTCTTCGAACCGGGATATATGATAACGTTTTTGATAAGGAAGATAAGTATGATACCAAAATATTTAAAGATAGAGGAAGAAACAAACAGATTGACTATAGGTATTTTATTTTATTATAGGCCTAGTTTTTGTCAGGTTTAGATTTACATATAAGATGACTTGACTGTGTTTAATGTGATGATTAAGAATTTACCTAATGAAAAATATTAGCACTAACTTATAGTAGAAATTCAGAAATAAAAAATAAGAAAATTCATAACTGAAACTAAAAGAAAACGATAAGTAGGCCTAATGGAATCAAAATCTGGCTCAAAATGAAATGAATTATATTCTATATTCTGCACAGCGCAAAAGTATAAAATAATAATTTATGAATAATTATGCTGGTAATTTCAAATCAATGACTGAATCAACAACGTAACTGAGACACTTCAAATATTATTCCATAATTAAAAATTATATCAAAATGATATATTTTGTTTGTAGGCCCCATAGACTAGCAGAGAGATTAGGCATTGACATTTGTTTATTTTAAAAAATACACGCGTCAATTGTGTCAGGATATTATTAATTAACTTCACTAGAGATTCCAACTTAATTAACATCTCTCCCCCTCAAGTGCGATCGTTTGTTTGAAACAAAGGATCATTTTCAATGACAAAACACCGTAATCAATTAGCCGTCTCCCTTTAACAAGGATTTTGTCAGGCACCATCACTTGAGGTGAGAGAGAGAGAGACGATATGAGTGACATTCAATTTCAAGTCACAGCCCTTTAAAAAACAACTAATCGGAATCTAATGAAGACAAATGAAACTGTCCAATATAATCCTACATGTGTCGTCTACGGCATACGTAACAAGTGAACTTGACACAATTAATATCACCAGACCAGGTTGTAATTGACAGTCTTACCGAGTCAACCCATCTCTCCCCTAAGATCAAGGAGCATTATACATTCCCCTCACACGACCCCCCCCCTACCTCACCCCCTCCCCTCATCACGCGACAACGATTAATCAACCCGTTAGTTGTTTGTTTTGTCGCCAGAATGCGCGGGCATGATCGCTGCCGGCACGAACGCCCATTAATTTCGGGTAGACATTTTCTTTGTTTGCTTTTGTTGTACATTTGTTTACTACTTTAATACACGTCCGGGAACAAATAAGCGGCTCGATAAACGTCACTGATGCCCATTTAAGGCAACGTGAAATAAATCGGCGTTTTTCAAGGGGCGAAGCAATTTTAAATGGTAAAGAGGTTATTAATTCAAAACCCTCGACTAATTAAGTCTGCATTAAATCTTCAATTGAGTATGCCCTATATATACTGGTTGGGACGTTGTTTAAATTTAAAGATACGTTTAGTGTATGTTAAGCGCCTCTTCGCTTTTCCGCTCACGTTTCTGGTTAGATTGAAAATCTTTATATCACACAAAGATCTTATGGCCTATAGTGAAGAACAAAAACATTCAACTTTATAAACAAAAGATATATGTTACAAAAGACAATTTAGGCACAGCGGAAAGAAAAAAACTTATTTTCGAAATTATTCTGAACGATTTTTCTTCTTATTGTTTTTATAATGGTCGTACCAACAGCTTTATTGTATGAGGTATAAACTTTCTTATTAAAAGGACAAGAACGGTTAACTTCTCAATATTGTCAAGTTTGCTATGGTGTCTAGGAAATATTAAACAGTTAACTCAGAACACGTATACTCAAGCATTTTCCTCTTCACCATAACCATAAAGACAGGTTCTCATAATAAAAATGTAAAAAAAGTGGAGGTGCCAGGTTTCTAAAGAACCGGTACCTCCACCACATTTTAGATGAATACAAAGAGTAGGCCTACGCTCATTGGTCCTTGCATACATATTAATCACCATGTGCATATTAGGATACGGTGACGTAACAAGGTGACACAAGATATGTGGAAATAATTAGAAATGATGGGTACCGGTAGGCCATATATTAACGAATTTAAACGATCCAATTAATTCTACATAGGAAAAATCCGAATACCGTGATGTTTCGTTTTCGTGATCGGACGTTTTTGAACTGAGTAAGTTTTTTTGTATAGGCCTACTGAATACTGAATATGCCTACACGCATTAAAGTCAAAATGTTATTGAGTAATGAGCCGGCCGAAGGAAACGTTCAGAACTAATTGACTAGTGAAAAGCAAATTGCAACCTTGATTTCCTCGGTAGGCCTATATTTCTGTTAAATGATGTTATACAAAGCAACAGTCTCGATTATCATGAAATTTACTAAAACTGCTTACTCTACAATGTTTAAAAAAAACTGCCATACAAAAACTACATATAGTTCACACGAGTAAATTTTACACGCAATTGGCGTGTTCCTTATCAATTTACCGTAGGATAGTGTGAGTCGAAATTAAATTCCCAAACAGTGTTCAATTATCAATGCAGACAATTTGGAGGAAAAAAATATAAATTCTTTTTATTCTATATATTGTGTTTAGACAGAAGAATTCAAAATTGCTGTAGCATCTCTAAAAATAAACTAGCACAAAAACTAGACACATATTTTTCAATGTTTAAATTGATAATATTCCATTATTCTTATTACAGCATCAACGCTATTTTGAGAGACCCCCTCCCTCTCTCTCTCTCTCTCTCTCTCTCTCTCTCTCTCTCATTTCAAAACACTGCACACACACACACACACACACACACACACACACACACACACACACACACAAACACTTTCAACAAAAGTGTAATACTTATTTTTACCTCAAACCAACACACAGCCTTCCCATAAATACCTCTCGGCAATATAACGCTTGACAAAATTCTCGACAAATATATTGTATGTACTCAACTCCGGTGTTTTCCTATCACGTCTTGATTTATCGAGCTTTGGGCTTGAATAAATATACTTGTATCCACAAAAGAAGAAGGTTTCGAACGACCGTCCCCCCTATTCCACACTATTAGCGTACGGGTGGTTCGCCCCTTCATCTTTCACGGATTCAAGTAACACCGACGACCTTTTTTCAACATCTGAAACGTCTTCTTTCTGACTGTCGTAACACGAGACCATGTTGACAGGTCGAGACTTCAAATCGTTAGTGGTATAGTGTATACTAAACGGTCGATCAGGACCTCCTAAATACTTTATTGTGTCATAGATACTATATAGAAATTGTTACAACTTTCGGTGTTCTATTCTGGAAGTGAACTATATAATGATTTGAAAACGAATCCTATGTAAATAATAGCTGACTACATAACTTGAAATACAATGGTTGGAGATTGACGACACAACAGGTTTAAGGATCTAAATTGGTGTTAAAAAGGACGGAAACGAAACGCTGAATAATAATTTATTCTTGACGCTGTAGAGATTTGTTTGATTGTTTCTATTTCTACAGACGTTGAATCGTGTATACACTTAGCAACAATGAACACAATCAGAATCGAGTTTTTCTGAACTAGTACGTTCCAAATTCAAAGATATCAGTGAAAATAAGAATACATTGAAAAATATGATTTCGAACATGCAACTAATTGGCCAACTGTCATTATGTTTCATATAGAGATAGAACTTTTACTCATATGAAATGAATACGCTGAATGCTGATGGTGATCCCTTTTATATCCATAGATAATATTTTAAAGAGTCCATATCCAGTCTATGGAACTAATCAAGTCGGATTTATATATAGATATACATCATATAATATAAAATCAAATCACTCTCAAACTCATCCCCGGTCTTACAATCATCTCGTATCAACCTCATTGTCGTGGTCAATCATGGTCTCCACAGAAGAAAAACCATAATACAATATACAACGGAAGACTTCATTTTCTTCGTAGCTGAAAACTCTTTTCTTTTCTACAATCGACTGAAAGCGTACGACAGCCAAAGTGGCTTTCCCGCGTTACATTTTGTGGATTATATTGGATATCTAGAAGACAGTGGATCTGATGGTCGATCCACACACACACACACACACACACGCACACATACACACGGCCTTCTTGATTAAACAACGTCCACATCGCTAATCCTATTGACGAGTGACGTCCACTTCACGAATCAAGTCTTGCCAACCAGTCGAACGTGATCTCTAGTTAGTTATGAGAGTTGGCGGGTGGAAACTGTCGAGTGTTAGAGGTATTGGATCAGGGAGACGGTCAATCGGAACCGCCTATAATGCATTTACCGCAAGATTGACGGACATGACGGAATAGGAAACCTTACAGTTGGAAAAGAAGCCAAAATGGAAAAGTGTGTGTGTCATGTCAAACTCAAGAGTCGACCAGTGAAGGGATGTTGAAAATATTGGACGGTAATTGGTTTATGAAGTGGGAAAACGCTGCACTTATGCGTTGTCAGATGAGCGTGAGATTTATACGAAATTGAAAATATCGATCTACATACCTTGGTGACCACTTAAAATTCTATAAAAATGTACAACATTGTTGACGTTAACATCTCACAACTTGAATGTTTTCGAATAACAATATTGATATGGGTTTTGTCGCAATTTTATTATTTGATATTTTCAAAATTTCAATAATCTATTTGGAATTCTAGGTTAACTCGAGTCTCGACTGTTTGTTTCTAAGATCTACACAGATCTGAATTAGATGATAAGTAATGCATATAATATAGTGTCATATGGTTTGGTTTTGCCAAGAACCAAATTTTTTTCTTCAATTTTTTGAATTGCGACCTGTGGAGCGAGTACAGATAGAACAAACAAACAAACAAACAGAGAAAGACCCGATTTGGCTCGAATGTATGTCTTCGCTATACCGATCAACCAACAACAAGTCCTTTGATTACGCTATATAAGGTCCTTCACTAAGTCAACTAATTCGATGCCAAAGTTTTGGTAAACGAGTTTAAAATTTGAGGACAGACACTAATTTATCTTCATTAATTCACAATTAAAATATCGTTTGTTTCTCTTGGAAGTCTGTAGAACTTCTGCTTTATCGTCGCTGGGGGGTCGATTAAATATTAGGCGTTTGGCTTCCGCTCATGTCTCTTGAATTTCTTGTCAATTTCTATATAGGCCTACTTGTGAAAATCACAATCAACTTCGATTATAACCAGTTTTTCCCATTTCCATGTGATGTTGACATTGAACGATTAATTACATTTCTTATTCAAAAGAGAGGTTATAGGATAAGGTACAGGATTGAAAAAAATGTATATAGAAATTAATGAAATAAAATACGATTAGGAAAAGCAACAAATATCTAAATGGCGGTGAATCTTGAAGCTTTGATGATATTATATAACCTTGGTGATCATAGAAGCTTGGTGAACATTCTTGGTGACCATGGTGACAATCAGAAAATACACAAGAGCTAATTTCATTATCAAATTACAGTACGCCAATGCTCTTTTCAGGCTACTACCACTTCTATTCCGATTGGATTGAATAACTATACAATCGTCCTCATCTATATAAATACAACACAATTGGCTTCACATCGCTCTCGAAGTTCTATCTCAAATCCATGCACGCATATTGCCTGAATCTCCCCCTGACTCGCCCATTTCATCCCGACCTCCACCCTCACGACTGTGTCCATGCACCACCCGCCGTCCGTGCAACGTCTCCTGTCCGTGTGACTGTCTGTGTCGGCCCCGTACCGTCTGTTCACTTTAATCACCGTCCGAGTGGAAGAAATCAGCCCGCCACTTCACTTTAATCTCACGAATGTACAATTCTGTCAAAGAAAGAAGAAGGTATCGAACGACCGTCCCCGCCATGCCAGACCGTTGGCGCACGGGTGGTTCGCGTCTTCTTTCGTGGATACGAGTACACGTTGAAAACACTTCAAAAGGGGACTGGAGTAGGCCTACTGAAGGGCTGGATACGAACGCTGTTAACGTGCCAGCTTGCTGGCAAGACAGCCAATCAAATGTTAATTAAAAATAAGGCGATTACGAGAGATCCAGAATGTTGCTGATAGCTTTTAGATTTCCAATTGTGAGAAAGTATTACGGTTTAGACCGTTGAAAATGAGAATTTATTCCCATTATATTATATATATATATATATATATATATATATATATATATATATATATATATATATATATAAATGAAAAGAAAGAAAAAAAAAAAATATATATATATATATGTATATATATATATACATATATATATATATATATATATATATATATATATATATATATATATATATATATATATATATATATATATATATAAATATATATATATATATATAAATATAAATATTTATATATATATATATATATATATATATATATATATATATATATATATATATATATATATATATATATATATATATATAGGCCTATATATATATATATATATATATATATATATATATATATATATATATATATATATATATATATATATATAAATATGTGTAATTTTTTATGATTTGAAGATACTCCAAATTTATCAGAGGGTGTTATTCCATTTATTTTATTCATATTGGGTTCAACGATGCACCATACTGATGACTATACGTTGGCGTCGGTGAATGATATATGAGATGATGGGATGATGGGAAAGGTAATTTTATTGGGTGTTTTTAGATAGTGGGAAGGAATCGGTCATGGCCTGTTATTAAGGAACCATCCCAGTATTGACGTGAAAACACGAAAAAATGAAAACCACAAAAATCCCTGTCTGGATGGTCGACCATGGCGCCGCCCGCGGTCTCCTGAATGACGGTTCAATGTACTAACCACTCGGTCACTCGTCGTCGCAGTTGTTGTACTCACTATATATGGGTGGAGATTGAATTGAAGATATATAATAATGAACAAGATATCTTTATGACTACATTAAATTCAAACATGGTGTGATAATTTATTCATCAACCTGAGAAAAAATGTTCAGACCAGTCGACATAATGAGATATGCAATCAATTACATTAATTGAGGTATTGAAAAGAGTTTTTTTTATCTAATAATAAATGAGCCAAATAACGAGAATCTCCATGGGACAAACATTTTAGTAGAGCCAAAAAGAGGTTGTTGAGAGCGGCTTTGAGCAGCGTCTGCACTACAGTGGGCTCAAACGCTCAAGGTAAAAAGTTAATCAATTTCAAAAAGAATCAATTTCAAATGCTCAAACTGGTCATTCCCTTCTGTGAAGTTCAACGGAAAGACGACGAACTCAATGTGAAAATCCTCAGATGACCTAGCTATTGGTGGGGTCGTTGAGCAAACAATAATCTGGATGAGGAAACCATGATGTTCAAACCAGATGCTCGACATTTTATGGAGAGGTTACAAGAGCTAGGAATCCCACACTTCAGAAGTAAATATATAACATTCATGATGTGGTATTGATGTAATTGGTATAATGATTTGGTGGGGTCGAGGCACTATTAAAAAGTTTCTAAAAATAAACTCAGTAAGATGATCGTTCATTCTTAGTTCAACCGTTCCCCGTTTTCTTCCCTAGGGAACAATCTGAATTCTTTATACATTTTAAAAATGTTATATCTGCCAAGAACTACCACTGCCAATGAAACACATCATGTTTTTATAGATCAATGATTCTTAAATAATTTTAATGCACATTACTTTAATAAAATGCTTTTATTATGCTTTAAATCGCATGTTGGAGATCTATATAAAATTAAACATCAAAATAAATTAACAATATGTCTCTTTTGACCATTATTCTAGAGATAATAGGTTTACATTGCTGATGTCAATTCGCTCGGTGAGACGGTATCGTATACAAAAGTATATAAAGAATAGAATGAAAAAATATGACATCTGTACAAAATATGATCCGACGACATCATAAGAAAACAATGATGGAGTGAAAGACTACAATTGGCTCTTGATTAATCTACAGAGCTGAATTCAAAGAAAATAAAAAATTTCGTCTCTCTAGATTTTGAAACGAATGAAATGAAGTATGTCAATTCCTTATCGTTGAACCACGGACCAAGCCCTTGTTTGAATGACCACATTGGGAATCTCAAATTTCATGAGTTTTTTGCCCTTACAATTTTGAAAAAGGAATTAATAAATTTTGTTTTTCATACTCACAAAGCTCCTTTATTTATATACATAGTTTCAATATCTGGACAAGGACAACCCGACCTTCATTTTACAGTGATCTCAATTTGTATACAGAAAATATTCAAATGTATCTATCTAACAAAATGATTGAAGTAATCCAGTAACAAGTAACAAACAAGTAACAGTAACAAGTATAAAGATATGATATTTGATATCCCTTCAAGTTTCTTATATTGCAAAAACGCAAGTACCAATTTGAAGAAGTAAATAAAAAACTCTGTTAGAGTGAGGGACTAGAGCATACAATACATGGTATACATCATTTTCACTATATCAACTTGACAGATTTATATACGTTGAAAATTGTCTTCCACGAAAAGCTTGTCAAACTCGACTGTTAAAAAGAAAATGAACTCGACAAGCGATACAGTAAATTACTTTTATTCTCGTTTTTATGTCCCATAACACAGTATTACAAGCCTCGATATAATGTTGATTAAATGTGGTCACGGAATGAGCCATACACACTCGTAAGCCTACGCGTTCCGGACACGAACCCGGATCTGTCAACTACTAGAACTATCGAAATAAACTCGTTATAATGCCCTATTAGGAAGTGTGTACATCCACGGGTAAGAATTCAACAAGTTCAATTTTGTGGTCAGCACACTCACTAACCACACATAAACGACTCTAGTTTGAGAACGTCATCATCTGTCAGAAAAAACTTGAACAAATTAGAGACAAATGTTGACGACTATGCATAGTCATAGTATATATATATATATATATATATATATATATATATATATATATATATATATATATATATATATATATATATATAAATAAATATGTGTGTGTGATAATTGAACTCCTTGGATACGATCCAATATCGAGATAATGGCAGAGCACCTGCCCGGCAAGCAGAAGGTCCCGAGTTCGAGTCCCGGTTGAGGCGTATCTTTTTTCGACATGACTATAACATCCCATATATATATATATATATATATATATATATATATATATATATATATATATATATATATATATTTCTATCATCAGTAGAAATTGGTGTGCCGATAAATTTCGACTAAGAATATTTTCATAGTTGTGACTGTTGATAAAAAAAATTATAATTCTGTATATAACTGTACTGTTCAGTTGATGGTCAGTTCATTTTGATACTTTTAGGACAAGCCATGTTTTTCTTCTAGTCTAATAAGATGCAGAGGCGTAGATTAAATCGAGTACCAAGTGACCGGTCGAAACTCACTGACGTTTATGGTATGATGATAGCAAGAGACGGTCGATCGACACTTCAGAAGACGCGATTTACATGCTGGGTGGAGATTGAATGGAATGTACGTCCTTCCGGAGCCACATATTTGAAACTAGTTGAAAGGTTTAACGATTTAAAAATTATTTTAATATCACTCCGAAATATGACGAGTTTTTTTTTATAGTTTTTCGCCATATATGAGTATAGAAACCGATTAAGAAATATGAATTTTTTATGTTCAATAGAACATGACTGTGCCACTCGTCTTTGCCTTATCAGGCGTCAGGATCAGTGTAAAAACATGTAAAAATATGCTCTGGGTTTATTTATAGAAGCTTATTAGTAGACTGAGTAGGCTTAAATGTGTGGAAATATAAAATGTCGACTATAAAATGTGCTGGAAATAACTGTCAAGTGAATACAGAAAGAAATGAGAATCTAAAATTGATTTTCAACTATTAATAAATATCAAATTGGAAACAACTATCTGTAGTAAAATGATATATGTAGTAATGAAGAAGGCCTATAGTGTATGTTATAAGTTATTTTCATTTTATTTTTATCACATGTGTATCAGATATATAATTGCCATATAAATTTCCAAACACCTTTGTCATAAGGGTAATAATTTTGTGAACACAAATTTGGAATTAAAAAATTATTATTATTATTATTATTATTCAAATCTCAACGAACTAATAGTACAGGAAATTATTTGCTCAATTATTTGGTCATACTAATTCAGTCACGATGAAAATAACAGATGGATACGTATTATGATTTGATGACTCCGTGCAGCATTTATTGACGACTACACTTCGACATAAATAATTAGTAAAATAAGGCAAATAATATTCACTTGAAAATCACAATGAAATATGATATTGACTTCAGTTCTGTTTCGCTACGACACCACAGATATTCGAAGTAATAATAACAAGAATGAAAAATCTACTAAAAATCACAAAAAGTATGAAAGCTGACAAATGTGTGAAATAAAAAATCGTTTCGAAATGAAAACGAGAGATTTTTTTCCTTCCAATTCGTGCCAATTCAAGCGTGTATCAAAATCATCCAATTTCAAGCCGTGGATTTTGATGAGAAACAACTCTCCACGTATAAAGAAATACCTATCATCTTTAGCAATTCCTTGCTATATATATACAGGAAGTATGGCTTCTTTTTTGACTTTGATTAATTCTGAATGGAAGAAAGATTTGTGTTTACTGTGAAAAGACGTAGCAGCCAATTTGTCTTACACTTATACATGATGCGAATCATGACGGAAAAATAATTGAAATGCACCCCTCCCCCGCCCTCAACGACAACCTACCCCCCCCCCCTCTTCCCCGCAATCAGAAGCTCAAAGGAGGAAGGCAAAATGCTAATTTTTAGTTGGTCACGTATTTTTCAGATTTTTTCTTGTTTGCTGGTAAAAAAAAACATTGAATTCACTCTTCTACTTTATATATATATATATACATAAGTTTCTATCAGTGCTTTTCCAAATTCAGTCTGAGAATGTTTTCAACAGTTGGTATAACTAAGTTGAAAAGACAGTGGCAGTGATTTTCGTGGCGAGATAAAAGGTACATTGTTAAAATCTCTCGCTTTGTACGTTTTAAGTGTAAGTCGTATAAATGGAAACAAAGGCGGTAAATAAGCTTTGGAATTGGAGTTCTACACTTACAATGTAAAGTTCATATATTCACTTATACAATTATATAAACGTATTCAAGTATCCATTTAAAAAGTCTATTGTTTTACTGAAGACGATTTCAAAGTGGTTTGTAGTCACAAAGATACGAAATTGTGACCATACATTTAATTAAAAATGTATATATAAAATTCAAACGAAATACATCTGTATTACTGCCATTCAACACTTGATATTGATTCGATATGAGTATAGACAATCGAAACTTCTCCGATTAGATGAAATATAAATATCCAAAAAATATCCTTCGTGTGAAAATGCAAAATCAAGTTGAAGACAAAAAATCCGTACAATGCCATCACAATAAAAGAAAACCTACTAAAATCAGATTTCTCAACACTGAAAAAAGGAGAAAACCCCACCCTTATTTGTCATCCCCAAAACTCACCCACTATATCTACGCGCACAGATTTGGTTTCTCTCCCCTGTTTCTACTCCAACGATTCACCCTCATTTCATTTTCTTCTTTCATCTAACAACATCTTTTTGTTGCCACACATTCACAATATGAACGTAATATAAAAAGAAAGGGGTGTGCGTATAGAAATTTTATTATTCAAAAATATGGAAAACCAATCACATCCAACAATGGCCCAATCGGCTCGTAATCACGCAGCAAATGAAGCATACACTTACTTGTTTATATATACCTCAAGTCACCAGTGCTGCATCCTTCCTTGGCTACCAACATTACAATGCTAAAACTTCGAACAGTGTTTGATTCTTGTCTACCAAGTATACTACAACTTCCACCAGTGTTGGATTCTTGTCTACCAAGTACCAACATTACAATACTAAAACTTCGAACAGTGTTTGATTCTTGTCTACCAAGTATACTACAACTTCCACCAGTGTTGGATTCTTGTCTACCAAGTACCAACATTACAATACTAAAACTTCGAACAGTGTTTGATTCTTGTCTACCAAGTATACTACAACTTCCACCAGTGTTGGATTCTCTTCTACCAAGTACCAACATTACAATACTAAAACTTCGAACAGTGTTTGATTCTTGTCTACCAAGTATACTACAACTTCCACCAGTGTTGGATTCTTGTCTACCAAGTACCAACATTACAATACTAAAACTTCGAACAGTGTTTGATTCTTGTCTACCAAGTATACTACAACTTCCACCAGTGTTGGATTCTTGTCTACCAAGTACCAACATTACAATACTAAAACTTCGAACAGTGTTTGATTCTTGTCTACCAAGTATACTACAACTTCCACCAGTGTTGGATTCTCTTCTACCAAGTACCAACATTACAATACTAAAACTTCGAACAGTGTTTGATTCTTGTCTACCAAGTATACTACAGCATCCACCAGTGTTGGATTCTCTTCTACCAAGTACCAACATTACAATACTAAAACTTCGAACAGTGTTTGGTTCTTGTCTACCAAGTATACTACAACTTCCACCAGTGTTGGATTCTCTTCTACCAAGTACCAACATTACAATACTAAAACTTCGAACAGTGTTTGATTCTTATCTACCAAGTATACTACAACTTCCACCAGTGTTGGATTCTTGTCTACCAAGTACCAACATTACAATACTAAAACTTCGAACAGTGTTTGATTCTTGTCTACCAAGTATACTACAACTTCCACCAGTGTTGGATTCTTGTCTACCAAGTACCAACATTACAATACTAAAACTTCGAACAGTGTTTGATTCTTGTCTACCAAGTATACTACAACTTCCACCAGTGTTGGATTCTCTTCTACCAAGTACCAACATTACAATACTAAAACTTCGAACAGTGTTTGATCCTTGTCTACCAAGTATACTACAACTTCCACCAGTGTTGGATTCTCTTCTACCAAGTACCAACATTACAATACTAAAACTTCGAACAGTGTTTGATTCTTGTCTACCAAGTATACTACAACTTCCACCAGTGTTGGATTCTCTTCTACCAAGTACCAACATTACAATACTAAAACTTCCACCAGTGTTGGATTCTTGTCTACCAAGTATACTACAACTTCCACCAGTGTTGGATTCTTTTCTACCAAGTACCAACATTACAATACTAAAACTTCGAACAGTGTTTGGTTCTTGTCTACCAAGTATACTACAACTTCCACCAGTGTTGGATTCTCTTCTACCAAGTACCAACATTACAATACTAAAACTTCGAACAGTGTTTGATTCTTGTCTACCAAGTATACTACAACTTCCACCAGTGTTGGATTCTCTTATACCAAGTACCAACATTACAATACTAAAACTTCGAACAGTGTTTGATTCTTGTCTACCAAGTATACTACAACTTCCACCAGTGTTGGATTCTTTTCTACCAAGTACCAACAATACAATACTAAAACTTTAGGGATATTTTATCAGAAGAAAAAGTGGTATTACAAGAGCCCCATTGACATCTTGACAAGCGTTGACTTTATGACTAGTAGAGCCTCGAGTCATGTGTACCAATAAAAAAATAATAAAACTTCAAAATTATGATTCCTATCGATTTTCAACAATTTGTGTCCTAATTTTCTCTATAGAACTCTGCAGTGCAAAGTGATAGGTTTTGGCGATTAGTTTGTGATAGTACGTATAAGGAACGGCATTAAACAAGACCCAACTGAATAATTATTAGGGATCTACCGTTCACTTATTTTTAGTGAGATCTAATTGGAAGTGACCATGGAGATTTTTGTCAGTTTTGTTAACTATCACGACGTTTTTATCCATTGACTTCATAATAGCGTTTCTCAACCTAAAACGCGATTCTCTATCGAGTGTGGAGCCTACTCCAATTCATGAGCTATTCATTTTCATTTTTAAACCATTTTATTCACACTCAACGCTTACATATCAAGTACTACAACAATTGCATACAGGTAGTAGACAGAAAGGTACAAATGAACAAATGGACAAATAATAAAATCAAAAGTTGACAATTATAAACATATTAAAGCAATAGTGATAAATAATTTGATATCAAGTTTTGTTATAAAATTTAGAAATTTAGGAATGCATTTGTCTAAATTAGTCTAAATTAATAGTATAAGGCTCGGTTTTACGAAACTGGATTAAGCAATAGTTAGCGGATTAACTTGTTATCACCATTGGTTACATATGTTATTTTCGTACCTTTAATTAATAGTTAGTGGATTAGCACCCTAACTAAGATTGGTAAAACTGGGCCTAAATGGTATAGATTTGAATAACAGTTGATTTCATTTAAACAGTGGAATCATTTTGAAGAATACTACATTGATATTTCGACACCTATCTTATTTAAACAACGGATCAACATAAAAAAAAATCATTGGTATTTGGCGTGGAAGTGTTACGATTTTTCTGGACGAGGTTTACAATTAGAAACATGAATACATCTTTCAAAAGCGATAAACCTTAAAAAATTTTAACCTTTAAAATGACATCTATACATATAGTATGTAATGAGGATTTAAAAATTATTTTGTTTGTTGGACGGGTTTCTTCTATGAATACAAGTATATAGACAACTATGCTCACAGAATTGGTATAAATACGAGATGTGAACGTTTTTTACACGATACTTTTTCACCGCCATCATCTCCAAGTCGTTCAACCTATCAGTCACGGTTCAACGACGTATACACAGACTTCTTCTAGTTTTTTACTGACGCGTTTCTTGCTCGGTTTAGATCGTATATTTGCACTGTCAGTATATCTAATATCCTATACAGACGAGCAATATATTAAACTCGTTCGGCAAGAAAATGAATCTTCACGTCACTTTCAAGACGTAACAGAGGGACTGGTGGAATAAGAGTTTGAACCGGAATAGCTAAATAGATTATGGATTAGAAATTGTTTTACCAGGAAAACTATAGAGTGGATATTTGTTACACGAGCAATTTATAACTAGGGTAACTTAATTTTTCCAAGTTTAAATAGTGAGTTGAAAAACTGTTGACAAAAATCAATTTGATATCATTTTTTAACAGAGTTCTATGCTGGATTAATCATACTATGGAGTAGAATACATGCATTTTTTTAGATTTCAAAATGCTTATTTCTAACAAAGTTAGGTAAGTGCATACTAACTAGGGCAAAAACATGTGGACTTGGGTATGCCAATATACACGCATTTTTCATAATTCGTATACTATAATGAAGATGAGAACCGATTGAGTTAAAAATGTGTTATTATGTAGCAGAAAAATGCAGGTTATATTGCGTCACATAGATCTATGCTGGATCAATCATATATAGTGTACCTCTGAGACCTTTATGTATAGACCGAGAAGGTACCAACTGTACGGAAAACCAACTGTCCTGAAACTGAACTGTACTAAAAAGCGACTGAACTAAACATCTACTTTTTTTAGCATGCATTCACCGAAGTTATAGTGGGAGGTTTGGATCTTTCCTTTTAGATATTTCATTCGACACAAACCTTTACCCACCACCACTTTGACATCTTTACATGTTGCTCAAGAAGTAGAAAGTCAGTACAATTGGTTTCCAATACAATTGACTTTTAGTAAAGTCGGTGGATTTTTAGGTCAGTCGATTTTTAGGGCAGTTCATTTTTAGTAGGTTTCACAGTTGATCAACTCCCGTGTATAGACCTATATATGGGAGAATATTTCCATCTCTGAGGGTATACAACCACATAACGTATACATAATATAAATAACATAGAGATAATGACTAGCTTAGATTTCAGTATCTGAAATTGAATCATGCCACCCCCGTGGCTCAGTCAACTATCTCTAACTGCGGTAGAAACTAGAGTCAGGTCGGGCGTGGGTTCGAATCCCGCATAAGGCATGGGTTTTTGTAAACGTCCTTTCACCCATCATCTCTTCATCGTTTCATAATCACCTGCTCATTCGTAACCCCTCACGACCGTATAACGTAACTGTTGGTGGGGTCGTTAAGCAACATGAAAAAAAGGGATTGAACCATCCAATGGATTCTGTGGAACTTATATACGAATATAGGTTAGATCTGCACAATATAAACTGTGCAATTAAAATTCATACCTCTGATGATTGTTCACGGGTGTTTTGGTGAAAATTGAAAACCTTTTGTTTTCATACAAAACGTTGATAATATATTCTGAATAACAATAGGGGTGGAATTTTCGAATTCATAATATTTACAGCAGCCTAACAAAGGCGTCCCGATTGAATCTATAGATTTAGATTATTCAGATTTATAGATATATCTATAGATTATTTCCATACGTTGGCATCAACTGGGATTCTATTATATATTGGGTTTTAACGACGCACTATACTGATGGCTACGATCTATTGGCGTCGGTGGATGATGAATGAGATGGTGGCATGATGAGATGAAAGGTTATTTTTTTAGGTGTTTTGAATGGTGGGAAGGAGTCGGTCGTGGCCTGTTGTTAAGGAACCATCCCAGCAGTATCAACCTGAACGACAGAGGGAAACCACGAAAAACCCTGTCAGGATGGTCGACCATGGCGGGAATCGAACCCCGGTCTCCCGAATGACGGTTCAGTGTGTTACCACTCGGCCACGCGTCTCGGTGGGATTCTTTTTTTTTTTTTTATTTCCAGGTTCACAATTATTTTCTCCAATAGCTGGATTCTGATAGCAAATCAACTATTTCATATATTTTAGGAAATTTAATTAGTATTTTTTCATACGCCTCTCGCATACAGCATTGTCAAGTCGATGAAGTAAAATTCTGTTTCATTGAGGTCGTTTGGAGCGACAGGTAATTTCAATCATACTAATTACGTTTCCATGTTGCACAGTAGACGTTCCACTATGAATGTTTGGTGGATCGACTCTCCCGACCGTTAGAGCTGAAGTATAGGGGAAACGGTCGATCGGGACTTTGACCACGAGCAAGCCATTCCGGCATAGAATCGCAGCCAAGGGAATTATTCTCAAAATACAATTGAAATAATCTGTAACTTCAGAGTGTTTTCGATTGTCCAAATGAAAGTGAAGGATTTTCATTTTCCAGGCCACTTAATATTTCTAATCTTCTTACCACTAAAGCTTATCAAAGTTGGACAATTAATGATTTAAAATTAGTTGGTTGCAGGATAAAAAAAAGGAATGCATTAATCGTGTTTCAACCATAATATACGGAAGGCTGATTACAATCCTCCATAGCAGGGCCGACGTATTATAGGTACACTCGCGGCTACATCAAATGTTCCCCCTTGAAATTGAATTCAAATTCAGATAAAATCCAGGTAATTTATCGATAAAGTTTTCATAGACTGCGTCGAGTGTGCATATAGATTGTCTGCTATAGTTTTAGTGAGTTTAATGTCAATTTTTTTCTTTTGGATACATTTGGATATGGATCGATTAACCACCTCAAGTGAACACGAGTGTACGACCATGAGAATGTTTCGATTTTGAATAACTCGTTTCTGAAATGTATTGCCAGTTTGGTATTTTATACAAGAATTTATTAACAATGATAGATATAAGTCAGGGAGTATAGCGAGAAGCTGCACTTTTTTTAGTATCTACGAAACAATAAAAATTGACAACTCGCTTGACAAATGACAAGACGTATAGATAAACCCCAAAAAACAAGGATATCGGGCACCTCCACCAAAATAGATTGAACATTCTCATCAAATTAATAACATCAGTGAACGGATAGAGAACGGATACCACAGAAGGAGTTTGAAAAAGGACCAGTCGGAAGAAAAAGGAAAAAATTAATATCAAGGACACGATGAAAAGAATATATTGGGTGGGTCTTTTTTCAGTATCTACGAAACTATAAAAATTGACAACTTGCTTGACAAATGACAAGACGTATGTATACAAAGACAAAACAAAGATAATAAATCGGGCACCTCCACCAAAAATGATTGAACATTTTCATCAAATTCAACTAAATTAGTGAACGGATGGAAAACGAATACCAAGAAGGGAGTTTGAAAGAGGAACGGTGGGAAGAAAGAGACAAAAAGGAATATCAAGAACACTATGGTAAGAATATACTAGGTGGGACTTGAAATGAAGTATAGAGGATCGAGGCAGGTATAGATATGAGTAGTAGAAACATAGGGAGATGAAGATAACTTCTGGAGAGATTATAGAGTCAGAAGGAGAAGAACCGGTGGAAGAAGAAGATAGCGAGACGACAAGCGTGGGAAGTCGAACTTAATCCCCCCCTCCCACCTGACATTTTGTCGGACTCTTGAGGGTCGAGTTTTATTATAATTACATTCAATCACTCTCCCTTCATAGAAATGCGTAATTTTAAGGAATCAACCATTCAATTACGAATAAAAATTGTAAAAAAAGTATAAGTATAAAATGAATATAAATGTGTCAATCTTACCTGATCCAAACTGTCCGCACTGCCATCGATGTCCAACAGTCTGAACTGTCCGAGATCGGCGATATTATTCGTATTGTGATTGGTCGACGTATCGCATACGTCATCAGTACGTGAGCCAATCACGTCGTCGGTGTCTTTCTGCGAGCCGGGCGATGATTGGTGGAGATGGTGTGACGTAAATTCAGACTGCAGTCCCTGCATGTAAGGCTCGAGAAACGCATCGCCACTGGAAAAACGAATAAGAAATGCGAGGTCAGTAAATGTTGTCAGGGTTTAAATTGATAATAATTGTTAATTGTAATTGCTTTAATTAACAGCAGAGATGTGATTTTTTTCAATTAATCTTGTTGGCTATATATATCTATACTCTTGTAAAAACTTTGGTGACAAAACAATAAAATACTATATATATATATATATATATATATATATATATATATATATATATATATATATATATATATGTATATATATATATATATATATATATATATATATATATATATATATATATATATATATATATATATATATATATATATATATACTCATGTAAAAACTTTAGTGGCAAAACAATGAAATACAACACTGTGATTGCCCAGAAAAAAAGTTAAAGGTACGCTGTTGGTGTTAAAAATTGGAACTAGAGAAAAGTCACAGAATGAAGCGCGCGCATATTATCAACAATGATATTGATTGGAATATTATATTGTTGATTGAACTTTTGTAACCATTCGTCGGCCAAAATGAGATTTAGAAGAGTATTCTATTGCTACTTTTCGTGTCGAATTGGGTTTGTTGGACAATCAGGACATTTTCCAAGGTCGATGTAAAACACAAGGGGACTCTGAAGAGCGTATACCGGAATAAAGTCGACTCGGTCGTGTGACATGGGCTTCGGGGTACTTTCAATGGAATGTCGTTAGGGTTCAGGTAAGGTTGGACCATGGAGTTGTATTGTTATACAACTCCATGGTTGGGCATCCAAATTCTTGTCACACAACGGGGTCGAATTTTTTTCCTGTTTTATTGCTCTTTAGGCGCCACAAACACAAGTGACGTAGATTAAAAAAACTCACCAAGATTATAAACACAATTTCTACGTTTCAAAATTTCATAAAATATATTTTTTTGGATTGTCAAATACTTCTTTGGTCCTGAGTCCGTATGTCACTGTCTACATCAACTTCACCATTGCCTAAATAACTTGATAGAAAAAATCAATAATCAATTCTAAAAAATTTGACGCCTCTTCATGGTAAGATTTACAAATATGAGCATGATATAAACAAATAAGTTCGTTTGCGTATGACAGACATCGCTTTTTTCAGTCTATACACTCTTAACATTGAATTCTTGATAATGTATATGTACATAAATACACATATATGCAGTAATGAACACTGAAATCTCTAGTTGGATAAGTAATGTTGAAGAAAACATCATTTATAGTTTGCAGTAACACTATGTCGTGAGTGTAATGCGACTGGAAAGTGACTCGAAACTGCTCATTATTTACCTATTTAATTACCGGTAAGCGAGTGAGAAGTGTTGCAAGTTGAAACCATTCATGACTTTTACGACATTGTCTTTCTTGCCCCTTTATTAACGTTTCCCACCGACACCATACTAATAATTACTTCGAAAATACGACTGTTACTATATTTACACGAGATTTCATTTCTACGTATATTATATACCGTATAAAGTAATTGATTTCCATCCGCTGTGACATGCAATTATTTGTGTAAGTTGTATATACATTTGTGTTATTTGTGTCACTGAAAATATGGCTCTTCGTATGGTTTGTATAGGTCGGGTTACAGTAAAAAAAGGAAAAACACTTTCATTCGAAGAGCAATCTTAATGGATACGCGTATGATAAATAGTGTAGTTTGAAAATGTCTCAATGGGTGAAAGATTCCATAATTTACCAAAGAGCAGAAACAGCAACACATATATTATTTCTCGAAACTAAGTCGAACTTTTTCATTTTCAATCTTGTTTCATTATATGGATCAGTTTTAAATTTTTTTTTACACAATCAATTTATGATCCAGCACATATAGACTGAAAAACCAATGTTATCCCCCATTACCTTCACATTACTATAACTTTAGGCCCAATATCTTTACATTAAATTGGGTCAAGAAAATCTCTACGTGTGAGTAAAGATGACGGGCGTATTGGACCGTATAGGCCTACGATTTCATACAAAAGAAACGTAATTTTAATTTTCAAATTTTTTCCATGCGACTTTCTGAATAATTTTCACTCTACAATCATTTACAATATTTGCATAATCCATTTTGTTGAACTTCATTACACGACTCACGATTGAAGGATTACAAATTGAATCAACCACCAATCAAACAACACTCGAACGTTGCCAAATACTACGAATTATTCGTTCAAATGTGCCAACTGTTCAGTACAACGTCGTTCACAAGTTCATTGAGAGCACATTAGCCTGCTGGGAGTCGATCCAGCGAAATATCAGTTGTCTAGATGATAACTTTCGAATGGTATGATAGATCAATATCATAATGATATAGAAACACATGATATCTTTATAACCTTCAAAATGGCATTAATTACAATAATCACCCTCGGATCCTAACATTTTCAAAGATATACAGCTAAGCAATTATGTTAAAGAGTAAGTTTCATTGTCTAATTTAAATACATAAATTTTGGCCCTTTATATATATATATATATATATATATATATATATATATATATATATATATATATATCTCAAACCCAGATAACCAATCAAATTGGGCCAGGGCCCTTTATAGCTGTGAAAATTATACGAAATAAGATGAAGAGAAATTCTTACGTATACCATCTTGAGGGTATCAAAAACAGTTGCGTTTCTGTAGTATTCAAATTATACCATCTTATACCGTTCTAAAATTATCACAAACAAAAAATGGTAACGCAAAACCGAAGTCACAAGTTTATTAACTGTATATACGGTACCGATCGAAAGTCTTTACGATGCACTATCACCATCGACTGGTAGTTTCGATACTTCAACGCTAAAGTGAGTTGAATATTTCAGCACGCGAATTTTATTTGCCATCCAGGAGGTATCAAGAGTTTGCAGACATTGTTGTCGACTAACTGATGGCCGCGGATCGAATGTCAAAGGGCATATGGCCAAGCGTGCGAGAACCCCCCCCACCCCTAGAAAGCAGACGGAAGTTGAAAGGTTTCGAAACGGAAACTCGTCGAAAGATTATAATTGTATACATCACTATTATAATCTATAGAATACTTGTCTTTACGAAAGAAGAAGATCGTCTACCAACCGAACATGATGAAAAAAATGGCTGCAGCTTTAAATATTCAACACTTTTTTATATTGGGTTTTAACGACGCACTATACTGATGGCTAGGATCTAGTGGCGTCGGTGGATGATGAATGAGATGATGGGATGGTGAGATGAAAGGTTATTTTATTTAACACTTTTGAAAGGTGTAGCTGTTTCAAATCGTAATTCTTGAGGTTAAAAAAATCATTGAAAATACCGAGGGCGACATTTGTGTTTGTTATTTTGATATATAGAAGACCTACTTTCGTGGATACTAATATCAAAGACCTTTCGATCTCACAATAGGTTAGGGTCTTTGCTAGTATATTATAGGCTTATTTTTCATAGTTTTAGTGACTCAAAGAAGGACTGAAACTTTTTGTTGAAAAGTATATATAGGTGATAAAACTATCGTTTAGAACTTTCACTTGTTAAATAGTTAATGGAACTGAATTTAGATTTTATTGTAATCTATTTTTATTACCTTGGTAATGAAGTCGTGTTGAAAAGAAGAATGCCACAGGCTGTGAGCTTCCTCAGATCTCAAGGAGATAATGTTTAATCGATTGATCGATATTCAAGTCGAACGATAATGTCGATAAATGCATTTTTTTTAGCGATTATTAATGTCGACCTTGTGGGATTTAACAGCTGTCGTGGCAGCTTTACCATGAGAAACGTGCTTTGGAATCTTGCTTACAATACGCGGTATACGCCTAGCTTTAATGTATTCATTTTTATGTTCAGCTCTATTCTAAACAAATTCTAGAAACCTTATTAATTATACGATCAGTCAATTCGTTTGACCTTATAAGAGTGTGAAGCGTACAGAGGCAAATTCTATACTAGCTATCTGTAACGTCCGTCCAGAAATGTATACTATTAGTCAAGTTGAAGCAACTGAGTTGAAAACTGAAGTCTCGATTGTGAGTCCCGCATAAGACATGGCCAGTTGTAAACATAATTCATCTATGATTCGCTCATTCGTACTCCCAAATCAGTTGGCTCTTGGTGGGATCACCAAGCAAAAAACTTCACTATCATCGTAAATCAATCATCATCAAACTTATTAATCTAGATATGAATATTCCACAAACTATACATATTCGTCGAGTGATTTATTTACCTCCATTTTATTTTATATTACATTTATATACTTTTGTATGCATTGAAGGCGGTCTTCTACTAACATAATGAACATAAATATCATCGTTATTGCTGCGGTGTTTCTAGGTTATGATTTTTAAGGACGAGGTTTACGAAGGGAAACGCAATTTCATCTTTCAAAAGCGTTCAATATTTAATATTGCAGCGAAGGTATATGTAATTATCGAAGATTTTAGAATCATTTAGTTGGTAGACGATTTTTTCATTCCGTGAATACTGGTATATATTTTAGTTTTTTTATTTATTCAATTGATAGAAGCACACAATTTAGTATATTCTTCAACCGTAGAACCTAGTACAATGACCGTGTAATTGTTATGCACACTTTTAAAAGCAGTGCATATTGTAAACGGATGTGCAAGTGCACTATAAAACTTAATGCTAGTTGTTCATACACATCCAAGCATACAGTCTGTAGGCTGTCCACACATGCATTGCCTTGTGACGCCATCAAAAGCAGTCTGTCTCACTCTTTCACACTGTAAAACTTGCATTTCTCGTACTAACCGCAAATGATCTAATGTCAGAAAGATGTGTGTTGCATATATGCAACGAAACAAGGTCAATAAAATAATAATGAAAAAATAATACTGTAGACTTTCGAACTTATAAATATTCTAGAGTTACCAAACTGAGATAAAACGTTAGAGGGATGAAAGATACAATAGATATTGAATATTTCAAGTGATAAATCTACTTGTGACAATGGGTGAAATATTATATTACATTTTTTAAATGGTTTGTAATATACAAACGTGTGATCTATTACTGTGAAGATTTTTTCCCCGCCAAATAATATACGAGTAACGTATTGTGAACGATTATTTCCCACCCAAATAACCCAATTAAATAGCCTGGATATTTCGATCATCAATTCGAACAATTGAAAACATTTTAAAATGTGAAAAGGAACTTTTTAAAGCTCGTTATTAGGAGAAATTTCTGTCTTATATTGCGATTTGAACTTCCAAGATTTCTCGATCGGTTTACCTCGATTTGCAGAATATGTGTCAGAAAGAGAGTTTGTTGTGATTATTACAGGCCTAGACACTAATATCCCCCTCACGAAATACCACAACAATACAACTAATAGTACGTTAATTATACACGGAGTGTATTTGAAAGGAGAGTTTTACCTATAAGTGCTTACTTTATTGGTAATAACAAACAAAACCATGAACTGGTGCTAATTATCTGAAGTGAAGATACCGTATTGTGTTCTATATGTCACTGTGGTCACTAAAAGACTGTAATTCGTAAAGGGTTTGTATTGTTCTACTTAAAATTCTCATTGGATACTTCAATGTATCCATTTATTTTTAGTTTGACGACGCACTGTCGACCTACTGATCTATTGGCGTCGGTGAATGATGAATGAGAAGATGAGAAGAATGGTTATTTTATAAGGACTTTTGGATATAGGCCTAGTTGCAAGGGAACGGTATCTCTAGAATTCACAGCAGCTATAGCGGAGAATACGGAAAACAGTATGGTTATAACTACAGCGGGAATGAAACCCCGGTCTCCTGAATGTGGGTTCAGCGTGCTATAGTCACTTATCCATGGATATTTCAAGAGGCATCCGTATTTCCGAAGAGGTTCTCCGTATTTTCTCAGAGAAGAAGCTCTATAAATGATGTATCAATTAAAAAAAGTCATTTCATGTCCAAAAAATGATGCATTATCACTTTTATATATACTGTTTTTATACCGTGTCCAAAGTGACAATCGTTTTGGATGCAGTGGTTTCTAATGAACATTCTCTCTCTATTATTTAAACTATCATCAATTCTATATTTGTGTTCATCGTGAGTAGTATCCTGTGTTGGACAAACAATTCACTTCCAACACAACAGTACAATTATAGCAATTTGATAATAATACAGATTGACATACCGACATTTGGAACGAGAGATTTAAATGGAGGTTTGAAAATGGCTTGACAAAAATTAATCGACTTCGAAAGTAAACCACAACTGAACTATAACATCCCATAGAGTAGACCAACTGTTTTTATCGACTTGAATCCACCACATTAAGTCTTCCTTTTAGTACTGTTTTACCGGCATACTATAGGTTAATTCTCGTGTCTAGTCTCCGAGATTTAGGTTCATCCCTCGTACTTTACACATCTACTATCTCACTCCTACCCATTACGTTATCAAGATAAGAGTGTGTATATGTCTGTCTCACTCTGTCCCGCAGCGATATACAAACAACCACATTATTATCGCATTTGCTGCTCGCGGAGAGTCGTAGATCCAGCATCTGTCTCTCTTCCTCTCGCACGAACCTTCGGGAGGGTGTTTCGCGAATAGCACAATAGAGCCACACAATGATCACAATGTGCACCGACTATTCGAAATGGTTTAAAAACATGAATAAATTTACAATGAACCAGAGAAACAAATGGTGCTATATATTTGAATGGAGTTTTATTAAACGGTTTATATACGTCCATTACAGTTAGGTTGAAGATGGGATGTAAAGTTGTAGAGCGAAAACTAGAATAAGCTGAAAATATAAATAAATGGAGTAGACATTGAATAGAATGAATAAAAATTGAATGGACTGGAAATTATCAATGAAAGAATGATAAAATAATTGAATAATTATATAATTGAGGAATTTGATTCGAAAAATTGAGGAAACACTATTTTCCTAATCAAAATAACTCATAAACATCTAAGGGCCTATATATAGCTGATAAAGATCACGTAAGGACCATTCTAAAACAAAACTTCATTACTTGAATGAAAATACTCACAAAATATCGTAAGTTCTGTAACATGGTTTTTAAGGTTAATAATATAGGCCTAGTCAGGCCTACAACACTCTTTAAACTTCAAAATGTCCTTCATCCTGTGTCTCAACCATTTCACCATTTCATTATCAACCAACAATAAACCAAATGTCTGCACATCCAATTATAATATTCTGTAATATTCTGTAACATGGATCATATGACAATAACGAAACATCTATATACAAAATAATCTGTGTTAATTAAAAGATATTTTCAACTAACCAATTCTGTATAGATTTCTACGACCGGAATTGATGCATAATACGGTTTCAGCTACCTCAAATACATTTATTACCTCTTGATACTAAACGAATGTCTTTCCCGATGGTGGTCAATTTGGTAAACGCTCACCAGGCTGATTTATTACCCTGGAAAGTCTCAACCCCACTAATCTCAGGTTTCTCTGACGAACCTACTACACCTTCATCGCCATTTCTCTCTTCCCACAATTAGTACTAACTTTCACCCCCTACCCTTACTCTCTCGCTAGCTAGTCGTTGTAATCGAGATTTGGCTAGATGCCTACTGCAGACGGCGTTGTCATGGCAACACCGCACACAACATATTATCCGGGCAGAGTTCCTATCATCAACACTGTGCTACTAGCACTATATACTACTATGCAACGTATTACGAACGGTTTGAATATAAGAACGCGTCGATCAGTGGTATTAAAATTGATGTGATTTTCAAAATAAGAACGTGATGATAGAAGTGAATCTAGCTTCACATCAAACGATCAGAACCAACGAGATTTAAAAAAAAGAGTGCTTTGTCGATCAGTAGGCATTAGCGGTTGAGTGAATATCGAAACCAATAAACGTTTATTTTGAAAGCACAAGATAAAATTGTGATTTACAGTGCCGTATTATTGATATTGATGAAATGAAAAAGCTGACAACAAGGGTATTACTAAATCATATTCAATGTTGGTGGAGGTGCCGGGTTTCTTTTTTTCAAAGATGTCAAGTGACTAATCTAAATAGTTCAAAATGACCTATATTGTTGACGAAAACTGAAATCTGTAGATTCCTATTGTTTGTATAATATTGTTCACGTTTATACCGCCTGATGATTGAATAATAATTAGTTAATCACGTTATTCAAGTGTACGAGAATACCATCGTAGCCAAGGGTGATTTCAAGATAATTCGCTAATTTATGCTTCGTACTTTTTGCTTTACTTTGCTCTACTTGGTATACAACCGGCTCTCGAAGTAATATTTTATGAATACGATTTTTAGAAAAAAAAAATCCTTTACCAAAATTATCCGGTTTTATCAGTCAATGATGATGTTATATTGATCCTATAAAGTTTATTTATCACATCAAATGCCACGACCACATTTCCCTTTCAAGATTTTTTTATTCCACTTCAACTTCCACAAAATCTATGCAAATACACACATATAACACATGGTTTTTATACATACAATTTGTCCGTGATCTATATACCGGCACTCCATAAAGTAAAGTTTTTTTAGTGCTATATGGCGTGTTCAAATGTTAATCCCTTTGATATTCAAAGAATCCACGTAACCTTTTCTGTTAACGATTGTGCAAATTAATTTTCATCGAGCATGTATTTTAATTTTATTTTTTTGTATAATCTCATACACCCGCGAGCATTGCGTGTATTGTATTAGATATAAAGGTTAAGGGTAGTCTACTTGTGCCCAGAGGGATGCAGTTTCCGATCGACCGTTTCTCTATACAACGCTACTAGCGAACGGGCGGTTCGCACCGTCATCTCTCGTGAACACAAGTAGAGTAGCACGTCACGCATGTGATTTTCAACCCACACTTCTGTCTGTGTATGACCAAGCCGATCTCCAAATGCTCCACTTTACAAATTACCTTTACAATCACTCTGACCTTTGCCGTAGTCGCATAAGTAGGTTTAGGTTGCCACTTTGTAAGGGCTATTATCAAGATATACATTTTGATATGCAAAAAAGCCAAAATGGTATTTCGTTTACATATTCACGGTCAATTTTAATGTATCATTGAAGAGTAGAAAATAGAAATCATTGCCCATGCTTTATTTTAACCTCTATTACAGAATGTTTGTTGTACCGTTTTGGAGATTATTTGTAATACATACAAACTGATATCAAGTTTTTGTTTTCAATCTTCAAAGTTTTTCATGTTCGATTTTATAGATATAAATATCACATTTTTTATAACAAGATGTAAAATCATATGGAACGCTTCTCAAATTGAGAATTGGCATAGTATAATATGACAGTGTATCAGCACCGTATTCTTGTACTGTGTTATTTCAGTAGATTGCGGATTGGGCTCAGAAAGTGTGGACTTCTTCACATAATTGGTAAACTAAAAATAATGATATTAAACCAAGGCCTACTCTCATTTGGACTATAAACGATAAATAAGATGTAAACATAACTGATTATAATCAGTTATTTATATGAATATATATTCATCATAAATATTTGAAGAAATGAAAATATTCCAATATCTTCCAACATTTTATTACATTCCGTTAGATTGCTATATGAATAATTTAAAACTGACGTATATAAGGTGAATAATATTGGACACCTTTTCCAATTTAATTTTTCTCGTTCTCGTGATCTTCTTATCACCCCCTGGATTCTCTCCATCTTAGATCATCACCGTTTTCATGCCTACATAATATCCTACATATATATAACAATCATCAGTGACCTTTACTACACCACCCGGCAGTATGTAGGTTTGCACTTTGCATAATGTTGGTGTGGGGGGGGAGACATTTGATTTTTCTTTCAACACTGTTCAGTTGTGTCCCGCTCTCCATAAGATCTCCCTCGGGCTAAGAAACTTGTAGAAAGGGGGAGAAAAGTAGGGAACTATAATAGTTGCCCGTGTCATCCCTGATGTACTGCAAGCCACAGCCTTCTGCATGTCGTCCGTCGTTCTCAAGCGGAAAGATATATACTAGAAGAGGAGATACGCACGGGGGGGGGGGGGGGGGGGGGTCGTGTGCAAAACCGACGCCCGGAGACAATGTTATAACGGTTCTTGTAGATAGATTTCAACAAAATATTAAACCGAAACTCTCAAATCAGTCGCGGAGGACACAGAGATTGGGTGATTGAGAGGGAGAGAGAGGAAGGAAGAGAGAAATGATGGCAGTGTAAGAGAGTGCTAAAAGAGAGAGAGAGAGAGAGAGAGAGAGAGAGATAGAGAGAGCAAGAGAGAAAGAGAACATTACATTAGATCTACATAATTACATTACACTTTGTTTCGGCATTCGGTATGAAGGAACATTCAATTAATATAATTAGAAATATTTTTAAGGAATGCACATTCAATACCGTATTGAAATATTTTATAGAATAACTCGTTGGTCATTACATATGAATTGTTACGTACAATATTATTAATAGTTTTTCAGAAGTTACAAAATATAAGTGCAATACATTATGTACTTGAGAACAGGTTTTGAAAAATATTCAAGTACGTATAAGTAGGCCGGTCTTTAGGGTTTCTTCTTACATCGCGTTACATATTAACAAGTACAAAAATATTTCAGAACACAAAAAAGGAGGCCTATATATTTAAATTAAATGCAGGTTGTGATTAAAAAGCTCACTAATTATCATTATAGATAATTAAAATATGCTCCAAATACATTTACACAACATTATTAGCATCTTCGTATGGTTATCAAATAAAAACGAATTGACTATAGAATACATAACAACAATTTATATTCTGATGTTTGTTCTATTGATAATATAGATTAGTCAGTAATTCGTTATTAAAGTAAGTCATTATTCAACAACCTGAGGACGAGAGCTGAAGTGCTCTGGAAATATTGTTAATATTTTTAGTCTGTTTTATTTTTATTTCATTGACAAGTACCACGTACACGTCCAACAGTTAGGGTCTAATACAGTTCTCGTGGTACACTACTTCGTTATTTATTATTAGTAATCATACTGTTGGGAGAAAATATGATTGAAAGCTGAAATGTTAACAATTACGCCTCGTCTAAATATTGGGAGCCAAGCGCTCAGATCTGCATTTCGTTAGCCAATTGAAAAGCCTAGTTCAGGTGTTATTGAAAGTTGGCCATTGGTTGTTTTCTGATGGTTCATGTTTTATGACACACTGCCATCAAGATTTTTTGCTTTTCACAATCATATTTTTCACTTCTAACAGATTAAAAGATGTAGAGCTAAAACCCCTTTTTTTGCCCACGCTTCGACGCATGAATTATTACATCCAATCAATTAGGCTGTTTATGATGAAAGATTTTTATTTCATCAATCTGGGCCAATTAGGACAATTTTACTATATATTGGTCTCAACTCAGTAAAGCGGTTCTCCCTTGAAACCAATATTGGTTCTAACTCAGTAAAATGGTCTTGACTTGAGACGTCCCAAAGATCGGACTCTTTGTGAATCTGGGCCCAGGGGTATAATTGTATGGATCTAGATGGCCGATTAATAAGCGACGCCTATCTATAGTAGTCAATTATGTTTTTTTCTTCTTTTTTTTCTTTTTTAAATAACATCGAAACTTGATACAAAATCATTGTTCCCCAATTAAGGCTAAGGATGAAAGATAGGATCGTTTGGACGGGGCACCACAAGGGCGATCTTAGCACCCCAAATATGAATATGAATATGATGTTCTATCATGAAATAAGAATTATATAAAAACTCGCATTCTCTTCATCTGGTCTTTACCTCCTCGCCAAGTTATTTCTGTATGACATCTTTCCACCACACTTCATTTTTCATTTGCCTCGAAGATAAAAATCACCGCCTTTCTCTCGTATTTGACTCCCCCTCATTGTGTCGCCGCATTGAACCAGTGCCACCCCCGTGGCCGCCCCAAGGCAATGTTACCCCGGCATAAAGGAACGAGCGTCGAGTTTTCAAGAACGCGTCGCGACGCCTAGGTCTCGAATGTAATCTCTCTCTCCGCTCACCCAGAGCCGGAACTCTGCTTAAGGAAAGATTAAATGGAAAGTCCGGGGAGTTGAAAAGTTCTATATTCTCTCTCGTTCTCTCTCTCTCTCTCTCTCTCTCTCTCTCTCTCTCTCTCTCTCTCTCTCTCTCTCTTTCGTCTGTGTGTTCACTGAACCGGAGGTTATAAAGGATAGAGAATATAACTTGTATCCAGACTTTGGGGTTTTGTTTTGTACTTTTTTTTTATATATATTCAAAATTAGTTTCAATCTGGTTAATCTTTATACCCGAATAAGTTTCAGACTTTTACTTATTACAGAGCAATAACCTCCGGGTTACATGGCAATACTGATGGCAAACTATTAGTTTTAGTATTTGTCTGTGACTCAAACTCATCGTATCAAAGTGAATACTTGCAGGAAACTGAGTCGAGTACACGACTGTTCTCCTCAAGAACATTAAACAACCTTCACCAAAGTTTTACTCGATTCATTTTCATTTATATATCTAAACGTTTCTCATCTTATAAGAAATGTTTGTAGACCACATTAAACAAAACCGTATCCTGCTCTATAAAACTATCCTACTAAAAGTTGTGTTTAGCGATAAAACTTGATATACATTTCGAACTATATAGTAGAAAATGTCGGTAGACTTTGGCATTTTAATTAAAATACTTCCTAAATGAATTATTACTTCTATATGAATCGTTCCAGCTATGTATATAAGGACAGTTAGGTATAATAAATAATGTCGATTCATAAATAGCAGTAGTTTGTTGGAAACCGCTTTTTTTTTGAAAAATTAATGACAATTCAGTCAAGGGTGACAAAATCTATTATTTTTGGCTTCAAATCATCCTAAAGGAGACAACTAGATATTTACGAAGTCTATAGTGAAGTGGGGTAGAAGTTTTTTCCGGAACATCAGCACTAAAATCTTTTCAATTTTCAAGATGGATAAGAAAAAAAGGCATAAATAAAAAGTCTCTTTCTCTTATAAGTGTGTGTAGTTTCCGCATTGAATTTATTGAGCGAGGGGAATCCAATCGTTCGCTTCAGCAGGCAGAAAGCTGGTCTTGCATATAGTGGCTCAGCCAAAATGCCAAATAATAAAAAAAAAACTCGAAAATATGGAATTAAAATTAACATAAAATGTAAAATATGGACGCAGAAACAAGGCAAGTATGAAAACGGGCAATAAAAATGTAATACTTGAATTATTTCATATTATATCCGAAAAAAACATTGAAAAAAACTAAATTCATGAGACATAAACTGTTGTATATTTTATTTGGGGTGGTGAGATTGCCCTTGTGGCACCTCGTCCGAACGATCTTAACCTTGGCCCTTGATCTTAGTTGGGGAAAAATGATTTTGTGTCAAGTTTCGAAGTTGATACAAAATACATATATTCAATTTACCATGAAAAGAGATTGCTTTGAAAATTATTCAAGAACTCCACTTTTCCAAAAAACAAATCATTACGTGCACATGTTTGGAAATGTTTCTCCCCTATTTACCTCGTGGGACCAAGAGAACATAATCAACGAAGATTAGCCTGATTAAAAGCTGGTATTTCAATCAAATCCACAGGATTTGGATGGTGTTCAAACTTCAACATCCAATTTCCAACCAATTGATATTATTTCAACTGATTTTTGAGATAGATTATTAAACCATGTTAAAAATAGATCCGATTTGTTTAAATTTTCAAACTGAATCTGAAATATATGTATGTTAGTGCTTCATACACGATTGATGTTAATGTTACCATGCTGTATTTGTTGAAATTCCATAGAAAACCAAATTAAAATTCCATTACTAAATATTGTCCAATTACAACACATCGAAACCGCAGAAGCTTCCAAGAAAAATATTTAAACTGGTTTCGTCCGTGAAATACAATGACTCGATTACGAAATACGAAATATCGTATTAAAATGGATTTTTTTTCCAGTAATGACGATTCCGATCGACCGTCTCTTCTATAAACAATAACAGTAACGGAAGCGGTTTCGACCGTGAAACGAATCTTTACAGTGCAGTTGAATTACCCATATCAGTATTCTCAGCTTATTCAGTGTGGTTCGTTTTTTTCGCTGAAATTTATTTGAGAATGGGGATTTGAAGGCTTTTCTGAAAATCTCATTCTTTTTCAGTATTGATAAAGCACTACATACGATATAACCGTTATGTTAAAACGTGAAAAAAGTTGAAAAACAGAGGATTTTGAACAAAATATTTTCAATTCGATTTCTAGTCGAAAAATCGACTAAACATACGATTGATGGTTGGGCTCATCATTAAAAAAGCACTTGGAAAATATTAGCACATTAGATTTTTGAACAGTCGTATATAAACATATATATATATATATATATATATATATATATATATATATATATATATATATATATATATATATATATATATAAATGTTTATATATATATATATATATATATACATATATATATATATATATATATATATATATATATATATATATATATAAATATATATATATATATATATATATATATATATATATATATATATATATATACATATATATATATATATATATATATAATCACTCACATTACATACCGTTACGTAAACGAACTATGCTCATTATATAACCAATTAATAATTACATAAATTATGTAAAAAAAAGTATGAACGTATTCATCCTCAGCTATCAACGAGAGAAAATGATGAATAGGCCTACTTCATTTTTCTTGTCAATCTCGACTATTTCCTACATAAACAAACATAGCTGGTAATTAACGAGGTCAATATAGAGGCCTATTGACGATCTCACACGTAGAGCATCTGCCAGAAGAGCCAACTGTCTAGTACAAATTCGATCAACTTCTAAAATATTGCCTTTCTTCACTATTTTCAGTTTCATTCAATTTTCTTCCTTATCGAGACATACCGATAGAACATTAACACTAATAAATAAGAAGGTTTCGATATTTTTTCTCATATTAAAAATATATTTTCTATATTTATTCATATTTTTCATGATATAGACTATATTGTGTTGCTCACGATGGCTCCCTCATTTTTCTCGACGGTGGAAACACAGATTTCGCCCACGAATTATTCTTTTCATATATACCTATCATTCTTCGACGCTAATAGATCGTAGTCATCAGTAAAGTGCGTTTTTGAACCCAAATATGAATAAATAAACGAATTATACAGGTCTACATCCCTATTCAGACATACGACTATCATTGACTATTAAAATGTATTTTTCAGTCAATCGTATACTCTTGTGATCTATAGTGAACGTAAAAAAATAACTGTGGCTATATGTCAGGACACGTATTGCCTCGGAAACTGAAGTCACGTTGGGTATGGGTTCGAGTCTTGCATAAGTTTTTTGTGAATATCATTCATAAACAATCCGCTTATTTTCACCCCAAGATAACCATCATTACGAACTCTCTTTTCCTATAGTTCGTCGCCTCTCTTCTAATACTTATCTACGTGAGATTTTTTTTGTCATCGTGGTATATGAACAGCCAACACCAGAGTGAATTCAAACAGCTCCTTAACCACAACAATAGCTACTGTATCGAAGAACCGAAAGTGCGTTCACTCCCCACGAGCCTGTGATAATGTGGAACAAGTTTTTATCGAACCTTTCGCTAGATGACGGCGATGGTACGACAAGAAAAGGGCGTCACCCGCACGGCTGATCATCTTTTAAAGAGAAGACAGGAGCCGTGGTGGAGATGCTGTGGGTACATCAAACACACACACACACACACACATGCATACACGCATATATCTGATCTGTGAGGTTATTACACTCGATTCGATTACATCGCAAACAGACAGATACAAAGAAATCAATCGGATGGTTTGCTGATGTAAATATATACTGGAATAATAATAATAAATAATAATAAAGTTCACTCATTGGATCAATTGATATCGATATTGAAATTAATTAAAATTCAAAAATGTCAAAGCAGTGGAAATAATTCACTTCAGCAATGATATAAAAATCAGAAAATATGCAGTATTCACAATTACATCAATCATTAGGCCTATATATCTCTTAACAAACAAGAAAATCAATTATTCGCAACATTGAAAACTACCAAATTCATTCGGTAGTTTTTATAAAATCAAAATTAGTCCTTAACTATGTAAAAAGCGTGAGATAAGAGAATGCTTTTGATTGTTGATTTTAAGAAACTATATTTTTTGGAATAAATTATATTGCATCATCATTTTATAATATGTATATGGTATTATCAACCTGAGGCTCGCACTCGATAATTAACACTTTTTTCATGGTTTATACGTAAAGTGTTGGCTACCATTATACAAGCTCTAACAGGTTTGACACATTAAAAATGTAATTTCAATATTTATTCTCCGAATACGTTATTTAATGATTTCTTAGTGGTATTTGCTGTGAACCATATACAGTAATTTTCTCTTTTTTATTCAACTGACCTGGAGTGAAACGTCTTGTTTATTATCTTTGGTAGGGTGGTAGTTGCATGTTTCATCTCATTCTGTTTCCACTTAATTCCAGTTTCTATTTGCCATCAAATAAAGTGATAGCAATAAATGATGCTGTAAAGCATTGATGTCAACAATGAACGCTTCTTTTGCAATGCAAGGTCGTGCCATCGCACTGAACAGGTAGTTAGAGTATTGTAATACGTTCAACAATATGGAGAGATAGAGTTAAATATTCACAGTAGGGCAGTAACAGCAGTAAGTCTTGGTGTGTTCGACTGGTAGACATGTCAATAATGAAATTCAGTCTAGATAATCGTGTAAAACAGACTTACACAACCCGTATAATATACTGTGATGGTTGGAATGTAAGAGATACGTTATTTTTTTGAATAATTGAAAAGTATAATTGGCTATTTATAAAAAGATGCACATGCACAATTCTCAACCGGTTTGTGATGGGAGTTCAGCTCACGTCTCACGATAACAATTATTTATCTTTTATAATAGATTTCCTCTACAATTCCGTATCACATGTTTTTACGGGTGTACACCCCTGATCGTTACTGCCTATGTGCCGGAGAGACGGTCGATCCTAGCCGTCACATTCGAGATAGGAAGTTTTTTTACAATTCTCAGTGAAGTGTTGGTTGGGCGATGTATATTTATAATACTTGCATTTAATTATCTCACATGATTACAATTTATGTAAATATGATGCATTATTGTGTAACTTTTTAAAGATAAGGAGTCGGAAAAGTGAATTGCTAAAAGTGAAATTGGCACGATTTGAGAGACCAAGTAGCCTCAAGTATAGTTAATTTTATAGTTTCAATTATTATACCATAGGACTTTGGAAGATTTATTTTTTCTTGTTTTTTGTTTGTTTACTTGACGACCATGTCCCCACTAACAGGTAAGTTATTTGGGATTCTCGATTTTTTTTCAATTTCGCATACTTATACACATTAATTATCATTACACTATTATTATGTGACTCCATTTTATATGGGCCAACATTTCGAAGTTACCATTACAAGTTATTAGTTGTTTACAAACAAAAAAGTTGAATAACGTTAATGAATTAGATATTAATTAGTTGAGTTGTTGCACCTAAATAAGTTTAAAGCAGGATACTATTTTTTAGTTATCAATAAACGTATGAATGTCACTCAAATACTTGTTTGTTCATACAAACTGGTTCAAATTACCTTTTAATTATATATTTGAAAATAGATATAGTAGGCCTACAAACAAACACTCACTCGGCCACAACAAAAAACGTATACACCTAATGTGGTTTACTTTTTTAGCCGTGAATTCTTCTGAAACGATAGAAAAAGTTCCAAACAAGCTGCCTGACAGGTTTTCGTCAATACAGGTTTGAGTGTCCCAGAATTCGGACGAAGTTAGTTCGGTTGACCAAGTCTGGAGATTGTATAATAAGAATTATTTAATGGTCAAAACCACCTTCTTCACACGGGTAACAAAGTGTGGTGTTAATTATAACATAACATGGACGACATTGCATAATCTTGAAAGAGGATGTTAACATATATGAAAGTATAAGAGAGTGAGAGAGAAAAAATACTGGGAACATTTTATTACTCTTTCCGCTGCCCTACCCTAGTCCCATTTCCCCTTCCTCTTCCTATTTTCTTATCTTTCATCCCTTCTATATTTCTATAGTCAACTTTCAGAATAAAATATTTTCAAGTTTCTAAATGCTAGGGTTACGTGATGTGAATTTCTTTTGTTTATTTTCTGATTATTGCTTACAAATGTATTTTAATAATGTATACAGACTAAAGAGTAGTCCTACATTGTCAGAATGAACATAATGTTTTACATCCGGAGACATTTTTCTTACTATTCTAGTCAGGCATTCATACATCGCATCAAATAAACGTTATTTTGTAAGGTTTAAAGAAAAATTTATTTTCTCATTTTCACTTTTATAACTTTGAGAATCAATTTATGCAGTATAAGTGAAAAAATCTTGTCATAACTTATAAAATCAGTAGTCTATCACTTTACTCCGATCAATAATTTGCCTTGAAACATAAAACAATGTTGCCATAAAGTTCACTTCACCCCACATTCAATATCTTTGGAAAACAGAGACTTTGCATGCAAGTTTTATTCTACCTATGCATAAAATAGGAAGAAGAATGGAGGAAGCATCTTCTAACCTTACGTCAAGCAACAAAATTGAAAGAACAAATCATATTTCCTTGAAACTTTCGAAAGTTAGTTTTTCAATTTTGTTGAAACTGCGTAGCCAATATTTTCCACTTAATATTCATTTTATACAAGTAAAACGTTATGGGAATCTTCCGGTTTACGGAGTTGTTTAGCACCATCTCGGCAAATAATTACTTAACCTTTTATTACCTTTGATAATTATATCTAGCGAACACAGAGAGAACAGAGAAGGAATACCGCTGATGAAAATGTGGTTTTATAATACAACTGATGTAGAGAGAATATAATAACAGAATGTTCCAAAAAAAAATTATAATTATTGTTTGCTAAACAACAGCTAGGTTATTCGAATGCGCAAATGATGAGTCATGGTTACTACAATTCATGCCTTATTCGGGACTCGAACGCACGATTGAATTGACTCTATAGTTTCCAAAGCACATATTCAATTCAATTGTCTTTATTTTTGTTGCTTATTGATACATGTTTATTATTATTATAATTATTATGTTTATTAATATATTATTGATATATTATTTGATACATGTCATGTAGTGACAAATGTCAGGAAAATCTAGCTAAAATTTTCCAACAATAGTACGTGAAAATATCAGTACGCTAGCAATAATACAGCACTTGAATTCACGTGTTTTGGAATATCGTTTTTAGACAGCTTTTCGCCGAGTTTTATTGTCATCCTTCTCAACGCAAAATGAATAAGAATTACTTATAGCATCAACATAAAAAAATCCTGGAATACTAAAAACCTTCTATCGTATACCATGAGTGTGTAGTAACTTTTATGCCTGTTATTCATAACCACCAACATTTCAGTGCTATACAAAGTCTGTATATAAATAATAAACCGTCACAAATCACACCATGTAAACAACGAATTATTTCAAAACGAAAGTTAAATATTTCAATTTTACTCTTCGCTACCGTATATAACGTAACACTTCCCTAATTTACAGTTATGAATATATAAACCAACTAACATCATATATTATATAATTGTTATGGGTAACAGATTTCACTCTCTCGCTATATACAAAGCTCCCAAAACAGAGTATATTAAACTGTATGTAATTCCCGTGTCAACTCCACATTGTGTTAAGCCTTGGGTTCATATCGTTGCACTCTATTCTTGACGTAGTTAATTAATATCTAAGCCTAACCAGCAAGCAATTACAGCGCGTTCAGGGGACAGGGATATTTGCATAACGAATGTGTGATAGTGGTGGAGGGATGAAGGGTCGAGACTTGTGCTCGTCAATCATTCAGATGGGTCGAAACGGGCGAGCGTAACTCTGATATAAAGAGAGGATTAACTTTTGATACATGCAAATGCAAGTTTAATAATGATTAGTACATTATTAGATCAACTGGCTTAATATAGACTTGTATTAAGTCTTATATCGATAATTGAATATAATTAATTATTCATGGATGTATAATAGATTGATTGATAAGAAATAATGGTAGTCAATGCCAACAACTTTCGCTTATAATTCTTATTTTTTTCCGTTTGTAAATATATACATCTTTTGGTAACAGAAAGGAGGTAAAAAATAAAACCTGAAAATTGTCGTGAAGAAGTGAATGGAAGAAAATGTTAATTACTTGAAATTATTTGAAGATGCATTAGTAATGAAGTACGGTAATTTTTGAATGACTTTTTTCAAATATTTAGACTTCCATTTGGACAAATGTACCAATACTCCTTGACCCTTGTAAAAGAGTAAAAGCTGTCATTGAGATATAGAAATAATTAAATACATTACATACATACACTCAACTATATCTATTGCAATTTGCATTTAACCATTATTTTCAAGTTGAGTGCATTCAGCACTTGATATAGACTTCACAATAGTTAAATAATCCACTATTATATTGTGACATTAAAAATGATAAAAGTTAGGCCTACTGTATCTGATTCTGAACATGTAAGAAATATTAAAATTGGAAGATAATTATAAAAACGTGACTCATACTCAAGTTTTCAAAGTTTCAGTAATTGGTTCACAAGCCGTAGACTTTACTCAATTATTTACTACCTACTTTTTTTCACGAGAATTAATAACGGTAGAGCAGATTTTTAATGACAGGTCATTAATTTCTTGACTACCGGAAAAAAAAGATGGGCATGCATGACGTATGTGTTTAAATAATGAAAAATATATGTAACGCGAAGGCATATCAGTTGGTTTGCTATAACTAAATCAAAAAATGTAACTCAAGCTAGGTATTACAAATACCAATTTTATTCTGATGGTTAGTGAAACAAAATCATGGATAACCTAGTGATAACAACACTGCAGTCTGCAGACATGTTATGTTTGTAGATCTGGCACAGTATATATGTGTAGTAGCTAAGTATATTACTTTAACTGCAAATTAAAAGCAGAGCTTTGATCGTAAATCAAATATACATGATACATAGATGAATACATAGGTGGATACACGGATATGCTTCATTTGAAAATGTACTCCAAAATCGAATTGGAAAGATACATGTATTTATATTGGACAAAAATTAGATGGATTTTAGTGCGACCGTTCACAAAATCTGTATGCAAAAAGAGAAATGAAAATAATATTTTCAAATGAATCATAAATAAAAATACGTGGATGAGTATAGGCACGAAGGTATATGGATACCTACATAGATATAAGTAGATAATTCAGCAAAAAATGCATTCCAAAATCGAATTTAATAAGATGCATCTGAAATGCACAGAATTTACATGGACCGACTATTATTAGAATCTGTATTAAATTGGAAAGATAAAAAATTATTTTCGATCAATCTCAAAAAATAATGGATCACAATTTGAACAAAAACGAACTTAAATACGGATTGTAACGATAGTTTGAAATAATATGATACTGATAACAATTATGAATACCGTGCGAATTCTGTATGTACATGTTCAACTTTTATTTTCACTCATCCTCTTTCCACCGAGACTTCAACCCTTATCATAGCTCGACTGTATAATTTCTATGGTATAAATCGTACACATAATTGTATTGAAATAATTACCAACCACACCAATTAAACCACGTGATTATTTTCTCACTGTACAACATTTATAATTACACCTTATTACTTCATTCCATACATTATTCATCCTTTCGAGCGTCGAACTCGGTTCTGTAAGCCATGTAGTTAAACCATGTATTATACACAAGTACATAGTTTTACAACATCAATTTGTTGTTGTTATACAATTCTGGTTTTACAATATTCGGTCAATCGGGACGATTTCTCGGTAATTAAAATAGTGACTTTCTGGGTCGCCGGATGCGCCATCTGAATGGGAGTAATGCAGTGCAATTTGATGTGAATGGACAGTTTGATAATCGCAAGGTCAAAACGATTTGCGTAATGAGTGTTCAGATTATGTTATTGGCATGTAATATGGATGAGCGTATAAAGGAGACTTCGATTTATCTGTTAGGCACTTTTTTATTTTTTATATTGGGTTTTAACAACGCACTGTAATGATGAATAAGATCTATTGGCGTCGGATGAATGATTAATGAGGTGATGGGATGATGGGATGATGAGATGAAGGTTTTATGGGTAATGGAAAGGATAGTGGGAAGGAAGTGGTTGTGGCCTATATTGTGGGAACCATGCCGGCATTAGCCTAGACTACAGAGGGAAAAACCCCTGTAAGGATGGACGGTAGCGGGGATCGAACCGGGTCCGATATGCCCACTGCCTCCCGGGTAACACGAAGCAAGTGCGTTAACCACTCAGCTATACATGTGCCGGTTTGGGCACTTGGATCTTGGATATTATTACAATGTGCACGAGGTATTTTAATTCTTTTATATGATGACTAGCAAGTTGAAAATCAAGAGATCCGTTTTTTTTTTAATTTTCAATGAACACTATTTGTATTTAATTTACTCATTACTATACCAATTGCTCAATTCAATCGTATTTCAACATGAACACGGCTCGTGGTTTTGCATACAATTGCATAATATGTCGTGATACGTAATAAAAGGCAGGAGCGCCTCTGATTAATTTCATGGGCCGTGATGGTCGTAATCAATTTTTTAAAAATCTCAAAAGCGAGTATTTTAATCGAATCAACAGGTTTTTAGTAATTTATTTAAATTCAATACTATTTTATTGGTAACATTGACAAGTTTTTTAATATTATAATTGAATAATAAAAATAATGGAAAATATTATCATTATGTGGGGAGATGAACTCAATCTAAAATGAAAACATAATTGCCGTTTTAAATTTGTTCAGCAAGCAATACACTCAAACTACGATTCAAATGACTGTGTAGTCACTTTCAGTTTCAGCAGAGGCATATTTGACAATAATCCAAACAGTTGGAATTTGTTACTTTATAAATATAGTTCTTTGACCGTATATATCTGATCCCATATAATGTATAAAAGTACTCGTCAACAAGGTGGGCACGTAGAACATGAACGTTTTGATACACTGTGCATTTCAATCACACCAACACACGGGTTTTGGCACAAACACATATAAGGTAGACCACATACTTATTTTTTATTCAATATCTTTTTTGGCACGACAAAAAGTTCCCATAGCGTACACCGCACAGTTCACATAGCAACATTCATCGAGTAGATGAAAATATTCAGACTTCGCGTGAAACTTACTGATATGGGAGTATCACTAACTGACAGTTAATGTTGTTAGGTCTTGATGCCCGAATTACCAATATAGTAACAGCGCTAACTGGTAGTTAAATGTTGTTATCGTCATGGTTACTTGTGGTATTTGCTTTCACTAATTCTCACAGTAAGTCTGACGAGACTTTGTTATAGGAAATCATTTGTTAGTGTCTGAATTACCAAGGTGGGGGGGTAGGTCTAACTGGGAGTTGAAACCAATGCTATTCGATTTCATTACTCCTCTTAAATTATAGGCAACTTATTGAACTAAGGGCCGGTATTATAAAGAACAGTAAAAGTTATTTGATCGAATAGCTAACCTACCACATAAGGATTTAGTAGGTGGTATCAGCACTGAATAGCTATTTGGCCAGTTTATGTGTACGAATAGTCTAACCTGGTGCTCATAATACCACCAATAAGCTATTCGACCTCGTTATGTGGCCAAATAGCGCTATTTGGTGACATAACTATTCTTTATAATAATATTGGGTCCTAGAGGTTATAGATTAGCAGCACGACTAAAATAGAAGGTGCGAAAAAAGTTCGATGATTAATTGCACATTATATAAAACAAAATGCAGGTTAATGATGTATAATCAAAAAATTTATACTACTCATCATTTTATGAGTATAAACTGAAACGGCACATTATAGTTGTCCGTATGATTAAAACACAATAGTAAAATATTACGGGACTGATAGAATTTTCATAAAATGTACCGGTTTATAATTCAGATTAAAAAATATCGGTGAGAAAAAATGTAAAAAAATCCTATTTTTCTACCGGAAATATTAGCAATAACTGGACTAAATTAATCAAGAAAAAACTACTCAGGCCCGGTTTTACCAATCTTAGTTAGGGTGCTAATCCACTAACTATTAATTAAAGGTACGAAAATAACATGTAACCAATGGTGATAAGTTAATCCACTAACTATTGCTTAATTCAGTTTTGTAAAACCGGGCCTCAGTAAAACTACTGGCACAAAACCAAGGAAAAATAATTTTTTAATACAATTATTATCGCACGACAAAAACTTATTCTACGCGCATTCCTTTCTGATTCCCATAATCAGAACCCATTAAGTGGTCACTACAATCATCATACCTACCCACTGACATCAACAGTAAACCATCATTGAACACTCACATTTGATAATGTATCGATGATTTAATAGAACCTGTAATTGCAATCAGTTACTTTGTTCCGTAACGGGTCGAACCAACGGGCCGTCAATGATAATTGACATGGAGAGACGGTCGATCGGAACCGCCAATAAACAATATGTTGGATGCAATTGCTTTGACATCAACACAATACTAACCACGGGTAATCGAAATACATGCATGTATAGTGAAAGTTATTATGTACGACGATCCATAATTTAATAATACCGAGGGTCATAAAATATTGTCTGCATTTTGTTTTATTTTTCTTGGCTGACTAGCATGGCTGTTAAGTACCGTACCATTAAAATTAATTCAAATTTAAATATAGCTTGTCGAATCGCAGTGAATTGGTTAATGGTTTGTGAATTGTATAATTTTATTTGGATTTATGGAGGTGTATCAAAGGTTTATAATGAAAGTTGCAACGTTTGTCAAACGTCATTGAACAAAGAAAATGTTTTACATAAATAATGAAGTTGAAATAAGAAAAAAAAAAATGCTAGTGTCCAACAGTCAGTCAGAATTTATACTTATTTTCTTGAAAAATCGAAGGTTTGGAATTTGGAGCGATTTATATTACAGGTAAACGCTTACTATACTTGGCCAATGTCTCGGTGGAATATTCGAATTAGGCCTGGTATTACCAAGTCTGGTTAGCCTCTATCTGACAGTTCAAACTTGTTATCACCATGGTTACCTGTGATATTTGTCTTCACCAACTCTCAGATAAATTTTAACTGGACTTGGTAATACTGGGCCTTAATTGAAGAAAAAAACAACATAAATGATGTACAATTTGAAAAAAGAAATGAGTGGTGTTATTATATAGTACATTACTGTCTTTACAGTTGAGCAATGTACATGTTTAGTACGAATTATGAATAATATGAAGCAATTTCGGTAGACAAAATAATATATTAAATAGATAATTCAATTCCAAGCTATCCACATAACTTGCGAGGTATATGCTAAGCTATGGTCCTCGCTCATCTGTCGCGGTTGAGAACTTTCTATAAATCCGAGATTCTTCACATACCTTCAGAGATGCCAAGAATCCGTAATCTGTCCAATTTGTATAATACAGATGTTATTACACTAACCTCCTTAGCATATACAGTATAATACACTAAAACATCTGCCAAACGTACGAGCAAGATTCAGCCATTTTATCCACTTTTGTTCGAAATTGATAAACAGCCGATGATAGTTGAATTTTGTAATCAGAAAGATTATAAATAATTAAATATATATACATTATTATAACCACATCTAGACGAATTCACTATATAAAGATGAGCGAGGATTTTTCTGTTAGATGCCCTATGAAATTATGGTTGATTGAATAAATTATGAACACAATTTGACTATGAGAAGATCTTGAAGCCTTAATTTGGAAACAATTATTGTCCATCAAGATGTTATTGTTATGATGATAATAAAACATATCTATATGTCAGACCATAATAGGGATCATTAAATGAATATGGAAACATATTGGTTATTGTTATGTTGCGTTAGTTTGGGTTTTAGTTGGTTACGTTAAGCTAGGGACAATTTTCAGCTAGCCCAAGTAAAATACCGGGATGGTTCCTACAACAGGTCACGACCGCTTGCTTCCCACTATCATTTCCATAACCTATAAGAAACCTTCATCTCATCAATCATTCATCCGACGCCAATATATATAGTTATCATTACGGTGCGTCTATAAACCCAGTATAGATAAATTAAATATATTGAACATACATTTGCTGGAAAATACTCGTTGCAGGTAACTCCCGAATTCAGTGGCGAATACACCAATTTGGGATTCTCCCCCCCCCCTCCCCCAGAAAAAAAAACGCACGTAATTTCCGCGTGTACAAGCCAAACTTTTAAAACGTGCAATTCGTATCCACAACCAAATGTGGCAACACACTAGCCGAATAATTCAACAGGTGTGTGGATATGCGCGCGCCACTATTCTTCATGCCGAATGGACCGGAAAGAGAATTGTGCTCACGTCAGATATGTCATGTCAGTACCCGGAAGTTCACTCTGATACCTATCAGGGTTATTATGCGATATCCTTCCGTAGATAGGTAGAACCATGTCTAGGATGAAGGCAGAGAAGAATTTCAATTCGAAACCGTTTTTGAGCTTTTCATTTTGTTTTACAGTTTTTCATATGTGAATTTCGCATAATACAAACAACGCTTTTGGTTCGTTTGAACAAACCTCGAAGTATTTTGAAGCGCAACAAATATCTAGATGGACACGAAGTTTGGTTGATAATCAGCACGGTAAAACAACCGATAGTCATTTCTCAGTATTAACAAAGACCTTAGTTTCAACGAAGTTAGATACTAAGGTCTTTGGTATTAACTAAATCATCAGCATGTTGATTAGATATACCAAAATGAGTATTTTAATCGATATGTTGGATTAATAAAGGCATGCACATCAAAAAGGGCCTAGATGAAACTTTATTTATTAAATTCAATCTATTTTGTAGGTTTGCCAATTTTCCATATACAAATTACATCTCGTTCGCTCACCCAACCACGCATACGCACTCAACTTGTTTTCTTTGTCATAAAGACTCATTTCGACGTACGATATACAATGCTCGATACGCCCGGGTCTATGTAGGGTCAAAAGGCCTTGCATGGTCGATCTACTCCTCGAAACCAATCTAGTCAATTGACTGACTTTATTATTCAGTACACGTAATCTTACGTACAAGACAGTGGGGTATTGCGGTATCAGAACACCAAATCGAAGGACCGAGATTTGATTACGATTGTCGGCTTCGAATGGGCTATCGTAACGAATTCAAGTATGGTGAATTCTAGATCAGGTTAAGGTACTATACTTTGGAGAATTTAAATAGTCGATTATAGATACCACAGAGAATGAAGAATTGTTATGGCGACGATGCATGTATAGATAATCATATAGATTGGAATTGAAGAACTGCTTTGACAATGGAAAGTTATCGTAGAGGTACAGTTACGTTCTAACACACTACAATGCTCAATTTTTTAAATAATTGATACTATATAATATAATATATAGATTGTAGTTGAAGATCTGAATTTTTTAATCTAGTTTACAAACGAATAGAAATAACATTGTATTAGAACTCGAACTGAAACTGAAAAAAACATGGTAAGAATAAAAATAATAAAACCTGAACTAATAGCTCGAATCTAGCCTTTGCTTATATATTACCCTGTAACTAAAATTAAATCAGCGCGTCGGACTGAGACAAAAGAAAGAGTAAACACTGAACTGTCATTTCAGGAGACCTAGGTTCGATTTCTGCTATGGTCGACCACCCTGACAGGGGTTATTCGTGGTTTCCCTCTGTCGTTCAGATCAATACTGGGATGGTTCCCCTACAATAGGCCACGATCGACTCCTTCCCACTATCCAAAAAAAAACACCTAATAAAATAACCTTACCATCATCCCACCATCTCATATATCATTCACCAACGCCAATAGATCTCAGTTATCAGTAGAGTGCGTCCTTGAGCCCAATATAAATAATAAAAAAATAAAAAATCACGCGTCGGAGACGAACGCAACGCATCATAACGCAACGCCTTGAAAACAGCCTCGTCGTTAACGCGCTTTCATTCATTACACAGCAACGCAACTACAGTTACCGCTTTTCGACGATTGCCAATAATGCATTTTACAATCGCGCGATTGAGGTCACAAATGAGTCAACATAATGAAGCTGCTATAACCATCAAGGACAAAGATGCATTCTCTATTATTGACATGTATATTTATTACAGTGTACAGGATAACGCCACGTACTGTTTCAATCTCTTCACCAATATAACAGTTATCTGCAACAATTACTTTTATAAACAAAATAAATCGAAAGAACGACATGTTTATTATTTTATTGTTGTGAAATCGATTGATTGTTGGGATTTTTCATGGTACTTATAAGGATAACGATACAATAAACTTGAATTATACGCCATAATTAGCAAACAAGAGATAAATTGAAGGATTCTTTTATAACGAGTCTAACGGTACACTGTATACAATTATTTTGAATCAATATATTATATTGCTCGATCATGTAACAATGTTTTTTAAATTCGAATTGCTCATTTGTATAAGTCATTGCAGGTGATTATAGCTGTTGTCGTGCCAAAATAGAATATGCAATACTAATTATAACTGTGAATTATTGAGTTTCTCACTTATCCGTTTTACAATGTTGACAGCTTAAAAAACTGATTACTACAGATGAATTGCATCGAACATTTCTCAAGAAACAATACTTCATTTAAAATCACACGAATTTACTTCAATTATTATTGTTATTTTTTAGGTGATTTACTAAGTTGAACATTGAGATACCTGTCATCTTAAGATTGAATTATAGCCCGTCGAAGACCATGCAATGAAAATCGGAAAAAATTCAAAGACGATGTTTTCATTATTTTTTATTTTTTGCCAAGTCACCTATTGAGTCCACGAATTGTCCTGATCAATTTTTGTTCAAAGTAATTTCAAGCATAAAATACCGATGCAAGTTCGACAAAGATTTTCAATCAGAACTATTCCAACAACGCATCATACACACCAAAGAATTGTACGCATGATGCTGTAGGTTGCGACCTTTAAACTTTAAATTAACCCTTGATTGTAATAACAATGTAACACGTATACCTAATACGTGTCGGAACTGTCAAACTGTATCGCCTACGTCATATGCATCGTCATTATAATGTCAAGTCGGTCATGCTGTGCAGTTACATGGACCAATCAGATACATTGTTCCTCTATAAGGAAGAGAAATGACAGTTTGACCCAATATTACATCACTCAACCACTAATTAATTAAGGGCCATGCACTTTAGAGCATCAGAATCATGCGTAAAAATAATGAGTGCGATATTACAAGTAATAACTTTAACGAATAACTGTACTTCAATAATGTATATGATAAACGTTTTAAAGAATCAAATGTGAAATAATTGTAATGTAACATATTGTTAATTTGAACTCGATCCTTTTACAGAGTTCAAATAGATTGAGACTAAACTGTAAATTTGCAGACTATACAAAATATATCTCGTGAAAATCCTATCCTATATAAGTAAAATATTATTGCGTGAGACAGTAATAAATAATAAATGTATACGGTGGATCGTGCAAAGGACTTATTAAATCAAGTGAAGGTACTACGAGTTCTCTCAGATTTATAATTGGATTTATAATAAAATAATATGATTATAATTATATAAGATTACAATGAATTTTGCATTTACATTCAAGATACCAAGTAAGAGTAGTATATTTTGTCAATCAGGACTATACCTATAGAGTATAGACGATAGGCAAAAAAATGTGCGGGGAAAAAATCCAGAAATTGAAATAAATAAAATACTATATCGTACAATAAATTTATGTATTGGAAGAAGATTTTCAAAAATCTCTTTAGTAGAATCAATCTCATAAAATCTAATCTATCTCTTGCAAGATCTTGAATATATTCTAGCTATTGGTAATATTTTTCTGTTCTGACATTGAAACATTACAGAGGAAAATGTGAACTTTTTTCCTGGGTATCTAAACTGGTTACCAACTCAGCACTGTTATTAACGAATAACGACTCGATACGAACAGAATATAATTTAGAAGCAATCAATTGGTCTTTTCTCGGACGTAACAATATATAATCAGCACGCCAATAAATGTCTGCCCCCAATGATTCTATATTATATGTAAAAGAAAAGCTGTATTGGAATTTAAAAAAAAACTCATCAGATTGTACAAGCGAATTATCAATATTTCCATCATTTTATATCGTCATCAGCAACTAAAACCCTATTCGTACCCGTATATTTTCTCAATTTATATTTCAATGTATATTTTCAAAAGACGTTACGTTAAAGACAAGAGAGTCTCTCTGCTTAATATTATTAGTCGTGACAGTCGTTATCAATGACGATAGAGCATCTCAAAAGCACGTGTCTTAACCGGAGCTAGATATTATAAATGATTTACGTATTTTCAACACCAATTCTTATTTTTTCAAAACTATTTTTAGTTGCCATATTGGATCTGTTGAAAATACTATTCGTATATGATAACTAGAACTAAAATGCATGAATTGTTGGCGTATTCCAATTTATAATCAAACCCAATTTTCTATTTTATACAATAAATGAGAACAATAAACAGAAAATGAATTGAACTGAATATCAAATTGAACTATAGACTAACACATCTGCATGTACCACACACACAGTTCAGCATGCATGATGGCATCTAGGTAGACACGAGTCGATTATTGTCATTGAATTGACTCAAATGTTATTGTCTAGTAAACTGTGACGGCTAAATTGTAAACTAGAATGAAAACTTTCGCTACCGGTGGATTTAGTGGGAGGAATAGTTAATGTGCACCACACAGGTTTATGTATATACGTTCTGTTAGTCATTATTCTAGCTCGTGACAAGGGGATAAAGCAAACTATATGAATCCACACTCCATTGGAATTATGTTAATTCGAATCAAGATTAATGGTGTGTGAAGGAATCCGTACCACATATTTTGTTATTTCTCTACAAAACGATATAAAAGTTGAATCGAGTCTTTATAGAATTGCTCAACTACCAATTATTTCAGATTAGTATTATGTAAATCGTTTGGGAAAACTTGTATGTAGTTTAAATAGGATTCTTCATTGTTGAATTCTCAAAAGTAATAGAATCAAGGAATATCGAACTGCGGATTTTAACCGATCACAATATCTTATTTCATCTCTTATAGCCACCATTTGCTCTATAGTAATGACAACAAGGTATACTTCTCGTATGAAGTATACATAGGATTCTTTATTGCTGTTTCATTAGTTACGAAAACAAAAAATATTAAAATAGTGGATTTCATTTTAACCAATCCCAGTATCTTATCTCATTTCTTAGCTCCATTGTGCTTCAGTTGTTAGTTATTATGACAAAAAGGTTTGATTATGCGACATGTGGAGGCTTTGTAGTATATATCAATGTTACTGGTTTGTCACTATGTAACGATTCAGTTCGGTTCAAAAACTTCTAGGGAAGATGTTTTGATTGGTTGCAAAATTGATTGTTTACTTAGTCCAGTTCAATGTATTTGTTGAATACAAGCAATGATTGACATCAATTGGAATAAGTGTATACATTTGAGACTATCAAATGAAAACAGGTTGCATGTATGTTAGAAATACATTCACTGATGTATAACCTAATTTTCTTTGGTACCAATTTATAACCAACATTGGGTGTATACACACGTCAAACTAAGTGCTTAGAAATAAAAGTACGGTTGCTGTCACATCAAGAGTGGTCGATCAAGCTATACATTAAAATGCAGCCTAAAACAAATGTACGTACTGAAATTATTTGCACTGAATCTTGAAGACTATATCTGCCTCTTATAAGCACTTGGAAATGTTTTTTTTTTTTTTTATAACATCGAAACTTGATACAAAATCATTGTTCCCCAATTAAGGCTAAGGATAAAAGATAGGAACGTTTGGACGGGGCGCCACAAGGGCGATCTCACCACCCCATCAGAAATATGACATAAACGAAATATGTAAGAAAAAATGTGAAAATATCAAACGGTAAATATGCGTTTTGAGTTAAAATTTCGATTAAAACCATTTAGTGTCTCCGCGATTGAACATTAAAATAACATTTATAATCTATTTGGTTGTACACATGAATCGAACTGGTTTAAAAATACAAATAAACCTACCTTGAAATTTAAAAATTCAAAAACCCAGGCGAAATAGGTATAGGTATATAATTATCTTGAAAGAAGCAACGATGTTTTTGTTGACAGTTTCAACATTTAAATATACCTTCTGACGACACACTTTAGTAATACACTCGTCGACTTTGATCTTGAAAGCTAAATCTACATCGACACGTCACGGAAAAAATGGAGCCAAGCTGACAAATCCATTACGAGAATAAACTTTCGTCGATATAAATCTTCACTATTGAGCAAAAAATCTATTTTCTCAGAGTCAAACTCAATCCACACAATTACTCTTTCGTCGGCTTGCTTTTGAAATGTTTACGCTCTTCGAATGTGGTGTGGGGCCCATATATATAAACACTGGAAAAGTAGGACTATAGATGATATAAGATGAAAAACGTGGATTCACACTTCTTTCCTTAGTAACATCAAAAAGTTGAAAATACAAATGAAATAAAATTGGGATAGCAAATGGAAAAATTGGAAAAAAATTAGAATTTCGTTTGTAAATTTCTCGAGATTATGATACAATAGTTTGATGTACCTTCACAATATTTTCATTTTTTTTTGGTTTGAACATAAATTCTGCATAATCTATAGGCCGGTTGTACAAAATGATAGTGAGTGGAGCAATAATCAGCGAATTAATTTGATACCAATCCTTGCAGATTAAACACGTTATTTTCGTGCATTCCACTAATACAGAATACACCCAACTGATATTCAATTGGTTCGTACAGGCGTACCCTTTTTTTTTATCTCATTTCCGAATCAATTATTGAGGTCCATAAAGAACTAGAGTTGACCTTATGAATATTCTATTCATTACCAACAATCAAAAACATCCCCCATATCATATTGGTAGCCCTGTCCTCAATAAAAAAAAAACCTCGTATTGTTTGAACAGATCCGAAAACACAACTCGCACTCCAATTTGATCGAGTCCCGATCTACTTGTCAGAGATCTACTTGTCTGCCAATAATAGCAGATCCAATAATCTAGCCGCGTTTGCTCACTTTGCAGCAATGTGTATCTGTCACTATCTGACAGCCAGCTGCTAGTGAATAGTGACAAGACTAATAACGCATGTCTAGTGGATCCGACGCTTCATTCAACGCACGGTCACATGGTAATGACAACCTCGGTGGCGCGGTCATCACGGCCACTAGGTTCAATTGAGTCATTTCAATTGTTCGTATTGCACAAATAAACACATATGACAATTACTGAAAACACTATAACTAAAGCTTTTTCAATGGTGTACCGGTAATTCAATTTAATGTGACCCCATTAAAGCCAGTTCAGCTATAGGTTACGTGGGGGTGAAAATATTTGTAAAGCTTACTGTATATTTTTAAAAAAATACTACGGTATACTATTTATAAATATATATATATATATATATATATATATATATATATATATATATATATATATATATATATATATATATATATATATATGTATATATATTTATATATATACATATATGTTATCAATCCAGTTTTTTGACTTCGCAGTATTGGTATTTTTTTCTAGATAACAGAGCGAATTATTATTAATGAAATATATTCATGGAATAAATAGATGACGATTATAATTGGAGTATCATGTTTACAAGCACATAACACATAACAAATGCATGCACAACAAACAAATGATAGGAAGGGAGCGGTATAGGATCAACATCATTTAGATTCATCAATGACAGTTGGTGAAAATACACAGTACACTGTATATTATCACTTTGGTGTCCACGAAAGAGAAAAATTGTCTACCGAAAATGACAAAAACAGATCTGTATGGGTGTGGCAAATTCAGAGTCAATGATTTTTCAGAACGAAATTTGAGATTAGGAACACAACTAAAACTTTGAAAGGCGTTAAATATTCTAAATTGCAATAAGTTTTCTACAACTGCTGTAGTTTTGAAATGATTTAGTATAGTTAGGCATCCTTCTCCTTTCGTGCATGGTGACTAGTCCGTCGACTACACTACTGGCATCCAGTTAGAATAGAAATAAGGTAAAACAAGGTCTGTGTATACAGAATAACCAGAGTCGATAATGCAGTTCTACCTTCCATGCTTTTATCGACTGGGTTGACGATAAGTAATGCACGTGGCATTGTGTATCAAAAGATGAAGGCTTGAACCAGCAGCACGTCAGTGGTGTGAGATAGGGGGAGACGGTCGCTCGAAACCTTCTCTCGTGGATACCAGTACATATAGGAAACAATTAGTACATTAGTATTACGACACGTACAGACGCTTGGAGTGTAATGTCTTCCCGTTTAGATTGCAAAACGTGTGAAGAGAGCTACTTCCCGGCATGGGTACATGTTCCCATGCAGGGAAGACGCAGAGCGACCGTCTCCTATATTCTACACTACTAACCGTCGGGTGGTTCGCGCCTTCTTTACGTGGTTGCAAATATTCCACTTGTTACTCCTTACGGAGAAACAAGTGTTTTCAAAGGTACTATGTATTGTTTTATGCATGAAAAGAGTGAAGAGTTTTATGGTGGAATAAATGTAAACAGCACTCTTTTGAAAAATATGTTTTATGCTCACCAGTTCAACCCAACGTGCTCCCTTTCTATACAAGTAGGCCTACAATATACCTTCAGGTGGTAAATACAGTTTTATATAACTGTTAATTCTATATATTAGTTTCGAACAATACAATAATAATTGTTAAAATAGAAATGAGAAATACATTTTTCAATACCGATGACTTGTTAACAGCTTTCCATTCATTTGATAAGAAAAAAAAAGATCGTTGATTGGGTGGTGCTGTGAAACACTTCCTTTAGGCGTAGTCTAGACTGGTTAGACCACAACGTTTCCTCCCTAATCACTGTTTACAAGAAACATACAATTCTATCAGTTGCATATAGGGTCTACATAATATTATCGACGATATTTCTCATTTTTTCAACCTCGACAATATCCAAATCCCTCAATTTCGGATCTATATATCTCGAACTGATTATATAACTAAATACAACTAAATGCATTTCGAACTAATCATTATCGGTCACTTTTTAACTTAAATTACTACTGAACACTTGATAAATATGATATACATTTACTTTATTGATCAGTGAATATATATCTTTATATCTCAGATATTGAGATATTCGATATTACACTTGCTGTCACAGAAAAATAAAATTGACTTTTCAGAGATTTAAAATTGAAATTCAATTAAATCTACTCATATTTCACCAATAATTTTCCTACACACTATAAGCTGAATGTTCTCATTTTTCAAGTTTCTAAGTCTCCAAGTTTCAGTACGCTTTAAGTCAATACATTTTTTTCTGGATACATTTCAATGTGTCTTGATCGACCATTTTATGTGACCGCAAGTGTACGTATTGAACTATTTATATATGTTCTTGAGTCATGGCCAGCTTCAGACTATACACCACATTGACGATGGATAGATAGCGTTTTAATGTGATTTTCATTCATAAATACAGAGAAAAAAATAATCCAATTCACCCAATAATCTATTTCTCTTCGATCACAATTCCCTCTCGACGTTTCTCAAAATCTGATCGACATCTTCACCGACTCGGGTGAAATTTATTTATTCAACATATACACTCTCATACATCGATATCTTCCTTCCTCGGAACATGGCGACTCCATGTATAATTCATATCCCATTACACCCCGAGATATCAACCCCTCCCCCCCACCCCTCGGCCACCCCGTTGTCTCGTCATTATCACACGATAAGGGTGTCGTCACACTTCTCGGCAGGCTTAGAGAGTTGATCCTGTATTGACAATACGATAGGGCATCCGACATGGCGTGCCACGACGCGATAAACACGATCTACAACGACAATGTGCTGTGTAGTGGATTTAGACTGCATGGTGTTCGAACAATATTACAGCATGGAATATATTAATTTGATAAACCGAACTTGGTGAACAATATTCTAGCAACATCAAATAAATAAATACATAAATAAATATGAATAAACCATATTTCAAATATTTTTTTAAAATTTTATTTTATATATGTATAATTTCTAATATTTCTAATAATGATTTCTAACATGTATACAATTGTACTTACAATTATTGTTTCCTAATTAGGGCTAAGGATATGAGTTAGCGAGACCGTTTTGGAGTGGTACCTCAATTGGTTTGTTGCAAGACGTCGAGGCGGTCTTATCATCAATATAAATAACTATATCTATGGATATTTAAATATAAAATAATGAACTTTAACTGACACCGAGACTAATAATATAATAACTGAATGATATTATTTATATGAACAATTATCAATATAAAAAATCATGTAAATATAATAATATATAAACAATGATCATGAGAAAATAATTGACTATAATTTATATGTATGAAAATTATTGTGCAATACGCTTGCAAACGACCAATATTTATAGACAATGAATATCGACTATATTATAATTATATGAATAAACCATGTTATAATTCATAAATAATTGTAATATTGTTATACATAGACCTATAATATGAAGGACTAAGTATAAAAATTGTCTTATATAATTAAAATCATCGTCTGTTTCAACAATATGAATGTTATTGAAGATGGATTGTGTAACCACGAATATTGTGTATGAGAAAGTTGAAAAATTAAAACATATTCATATTTACATTTTAAAATTGAAAAAACATATCATACATCAAAGTTGAACACACACACACATATATATATATATATATATATATATATATATATATATATATATATATATATATATGTATATATATATATATATGTATATATATATATATATATATATATATATATATATATATATATATATATATATATATATATATATATATATATATATACTTTGAGTGTGGTTCCACATTGTTGAATTTTGAATGTTTGTGTTTGAATTGTTGAATGAAAACGAAAGTGTTTATGCTACGCGCGACTGCAGGACTTGAATAAAGGTCTGATTTTATTCACAAACAAAAATTGTCAAGTGAAGGAAAGCGATTTCCGTCCATTTTTATTCAAGAATTTCAATGTGACAAATGATTTGTAAAATTGAGCTTTATTAATATTCAAGTAACAATTACATTGGTTCTGTGAGCACCATATCGCTTCGGTGATTACTTTGTAAAAAAAAAAAAACAGCATGGATTTCTATTTTCACTTAGAAACATCACGATTCCCCAACAAAATGTACACAGGTAATTTTCATACATAATAAAATCACCATTTAAAATATGAAATATCACATCTTTCCTTTCAACTCTACTTTATGACATTTTTTTCATGTATATATATATATATATATATATATATATATATATATATATATATATATATATATATATATATATATATATATATATATATATACACATCCATTGTCAAAGCACAGTTCAAAGGTTGAATTTTCCATCACAAGAATTATATAATATTATACTCTTTGTTCCATGACGCTTTCCGTGCCATCCTCTTATTCCAGAGACGCCAACTGACAGGTAATATACGGTTTCATATCTATCGAGGTGATTTGTTGAGAGCACAGCTTACATTTATTATTATACGATTCGGCGTCATATTCTTGTATACAGTTACAATCATATCCGACAGAGCGTCATTTCCGAATATGACATTCAACTGTCAGCTGTCATACCAAACATGGTTACCATTTTCATCAATCACGTCTATCCGTTATGGATACGGATAAGGGTGGATATTACTAGACTTGTATCCGAGAGAGAAGGCGCAAACCAACAGTGCGTTAGTGATGAGGAATGAGGGAGACGGTCGATCGGAAACTTCATCTCTCGTGGATGGAAGTATTGGATATGACGGTTTCGATCGATAGTTTTCTCTATGTATTAGTGTTAACGGTTGGGGTGTCGATTTGACAACACATTTCGGAGAGATACGGTTGTGTTAGGAGAGATACTAGGATGTAAATGAGAGAAATATGAGTTATGAATATTTGTTACACCCCTATATATACAGAGAGACCGAAAGTACCGAGAGCTGTCAAGTACTAAACACTTTTTAGTGTTTTATGATGTTAATATTGACGACTTGATTAGCTATTGGAAGAACTGTGGAAATGGAATAAAAAAAAGCGAATCGGGAAAAATGGTGAAAATGTAGGGCAAGCAAACTTGAAAAATAATTTAGTGTATGATGCAGATACTTAGTTGGAATACAAAATAGAATATACCAAATACTTGGTATAGGCTTTGCAGTGATTTTGTGTACGATATTCATATAGATAACCGTATAAACAACATTCAACTGACTGGTAATATGGCAAATAAGAGGAGAAAGTTATGAAAAAATCTAGATTGAATGACTGAATCAATCTGAAAATATTTCATTATTAGGATGCCAAATATATAGCAAATAATGCATAGAATATATAGCCTATAAAAGTTATCGATAAATACTAAAGAGTTGGATTTTTCTATTTCTACATAATATGGTAAATATACCGTATTCTATTTATATTTGTTGGATATTTATATCTAATATATATATATATATATATATATATATATATATATATATATATATATATATATAATTATATATAACATATACGAGCTTATTTATGCATCGTGAACTATTTGATATTTTGTACAGGTTGATATTATATTATATTCGACTTTCTATAGTCTGTTATCGGTTCGCTCAGTATGTCAACTCCCCGACAACATTATACAACGACAAAATCACTGCACGCTATGCTGGGCATCATCACCAATCACCAATCACCATCACCATCACCACTGCAGCAATGTGACATTACCATAGACACAGCCAACAGCGTCAAATGAATCGCTACTCATTCATACGACAAGGTTCAGTGCATTTAACGAGGAAATGCAAGCTTTATCGATATGCATTCTCGATGTTATACATTCCGAATACAATTTCATGCATTTATTCATATTGGAAGAATATATCTGGTATGAATTGCTTTTAAATTCGAATTTAGCTCGTGGAATTCTATTATTCCTCTCATTCATTCAATGCCAATCATTGTCGAACGAAGTTAAGAGTGCATGGGGAATCGATTTGGCGAAATATCAGTTTGTTGGTGATAATTTTCGAAAGGAATCAGATATTAAAATTCTAGTACGGAGACAGAAAACAAACCTATTTTCAATACTTTATGTTATAAAATCAATCTATGTAGGTAACTCATATCCTCGCTCGTGTGGCATAATTGTCAAGCGTTTACACTTAAACAATTTTTTCCCCAGCTGTCTACGCCTGACAATTAATATATATATATATATATATATATATATATATATATATATATATATATATATATATATATATATATATATATATGTGTGTATAGATATATTTCTTTTCATTTCCATCCAATAAATGTACATTATTACGACATTTTTCACTCTTGAGTGTCCACTAAACTCATTGAGGGTTTGAGGGTTTTGGAATAGTAGAGTAATAATACTCTCTCTTTGAAGAACTCACCTTCTTTAACATGAATAAAAAATATCTATAAAAATAGATAATGATAGATGGAAAAGATAGATAAAATTATTAATAATATATTTTTTTTATTCATTTGAATAATTTTGTACAATGTTATATAGTATTTTACGCTCATAAAATAACCACAAAGCCTGAAACAGACTAGTCTGTGGGTGTTATAATAATAATAATAATAATAAATCGTTCATTCCTTTAATTTTGATAATATTACATGATATCGAATTCGTACCAGAATAATGCGATATGAGTTGAATACTTTTTACCTACACCATCTTGAAGGTATTAAAAGTATCTGTGTTTCTTCTTTATTAGAATTCTGATATCTCATACCGTTTGAAAGTTATCACCAGAAAACTGATATTTCGCTAAATCGGCTCCCATATATACTCTTAATGCTATTCAGTAAATGTCTTGTCCCAGCCACGACACAATAAAAAGAATGTAATCTACGATTCACAATGACTCGAGAAATAAAGGTAAAATCGTAAAAACAAGGCCAAGAGTTGAGAAGAACGTTTTATTTTTAAAAAACAATTGTGATTCGGTACAGAAAAACTGTGACCAAATTTAGATAAATTGATATAAATACTAATGTCATATGTTTTATTTAAATGAGTATAATAATATTTCTATTTTGTTTGTTAAATTGGGTTATTCGGGGTTATATATGTATATATATATATATAGGCCTATATATATATATATATATATATATATATATATATATATATATATATATATATATACTCAAGTCAATGGAGACTTCCACAGGTAATTAAGGTTAACTGAATCGGTTAATTGGTGCAATATGTATAGAAATATTAATTAAAAAGTAATTTCTCTCATTATATCTATATACTTGACCTATGCTTATAAAAGGTGTACAAACTGTAGTGAACTCAGTGTGGGTAAAAGCAATGAGATACAGCTACATAAAAACCATGTGTTTGGAAATGGTAAATGATGGTTGAAAGCCTAATTTCTTATACAAAATAAAATGATTCAAGGTATAAATGTATTTATTATTCTCACAAAGTTCACTCTGAAAATGTTAAAAACAAGTCTGATTGGTCTTACAATCAATTGGAACCCATTATTCCATATAATTTGCATAGCAATTTTAATTTAATTGACCAAAACATAAGAACAAAACAATGTCGAGGTTGCTTCTTGGCCATTCTTCCTTCTAGAATACAATATTGTCCAATTTAATTAATCACGAAAGCCTGGCTTATAACACAGCTTTACTGTTCACTGAAACGTGGGACAACTGATGCAACTACATTTCATTGAAAAAGTTGTTGGCGGTTCCGATCGACCGTCTTCTCTATTGATATCGATAAGAACGATTGGGAGTGTCGATCCACCAGCACTAGCTGATGAAATATATCTACACACGAAACAAAACTTTTTTTTTTAGTTTTTTTTCCCTAGGATCAAGTTAAGTAGGACTATAGGCTGTCGTGTGTGGCAAAAGAAACCATTTGGCAATAGCAGATCTTCTATATGTGTTTGTGACAGCTATGGCCTAGATATGCTCGAGTAAAGTGTTGTGTACAGGGCTGTATCCGACAATACACAAGTGTAATCTTACCCACAGTGAATTTTCTGCAACGATGAATAAAAGACAAGGCAGTAGACCAAGAAAGATGGGTCTTAAAAGAGATAAAAGAAACATAGAGAAGAGAGAAATAGACAGAGAGAGAAAGAGGATATATGAGTCACTTGGGTGATGATTTTTATTGCCACCAGAGGAAGTTGTCTTGTGTTTTTTTTCGAGAACTGGTTAGGAAGTCACAGGGAAGGAATTTGATACTGGTGTTGTTGAGGAATTGGTCATCATTACTGAATTACCTCCTCTGTACGCGTACACGGAAAATCTTTGGTCACCATTACGTTAATACTTGGTACTGCATAGCTTGATCACTGATTCACTATTACTATTCTCGACGGCTATATTATCGATGATTAGGTCGTATAAATGTTATTTGTTTGATCGTTTGGTCAATGGTAATCAAAAGATTAATAGTTTTCAAGGAGCACTGAATCCTGAAGTATTCCTTTTATTCTGCATAAAACTTCACTATTGGTCCTTTTTTGCTACAAAATCAATATTTATTCACGGTTACGTATTTTGAGAGCAAATTGGAACCTTTCTAAACAGCACAACATATCGTAATAATTGTATCGGTAAAGTGTTGAAAGTAGGCCTTCATTTTAAGATGGCATAACCTGAATTCAAACCACTTTAATCGAAAGCTCTGGAGTGATTTCGAGATCCCATCTTACTCAAAATGTTGACTCTCGATATTGATATTTTCTCAATAAGTTTCAACATGCAGGCCTTATATTACAAAAGTTTTGTTGTTGAATCAACACTGACTAACTCTAATTTTGATATCATTTTTGATATTTCAACCACACAATTTAGCATTTTCGAGGGCATAGTTGAAGGTTAAAATGGTGTGTAAAAAAAATGCAAAACAACACGATCTACCACTCCAGTAAGTTGATACTTGTATGATTATTGATGGAGCTCTTTTTATGGAGGAAGTGAATTTAATTCGTAACACAACCTGTAAGGTTGCGATATAAAACTGGATTATGTATACTTGAGGCCTATACACACTGGTAATATTATACCACAGACTGATTATATACTTGACACGAGAAATGAAAACGAGACGAGATATAAGAAGCTGATGTTCGTATTGCTTCTAGTACTTTACATAAAGTGTATAATTCTAGTGGGTATTTGAAAATTACTCAAGGAATAAGTTGTTCTAAGTATTCTCATATATAGCATAAGCCTACATGTGGAGTGTTGAGAGAATCAAGTATGTTTTGTAGTATTTCTAAAAGTAAATATAATAATAATTTTGTCATCACGCAATGCATATCCGATTGATGAACTAAGCTCTTAGGCCTATATTGAATGAGAGATTCAATTCACCTTAGATTCATCACATCCTTACATGAAAGACGATACAAGATGACGAAAGGTATAGAAGAAAAATGTAGGCCTATAGCATTTCATGTTCCAGAGTCCAGACGATCTAGTCATATCGAGACGAAAATGTATAAGTAAATAACTAAGTAAGGCCCGATATTACCAAGACCATGCAGTCAGCCTTTATCTGAAAGTTAGTGAAAACAAATGGACTGGGTAAAAATGGTGATAAGGAGATAACAAGTTCAAACTGCCAGTTAGAGCCACTCCTACGTTGGTAATCACGGCTCTTGGGCCCGGTATTACCAAGTCCAGTTAGCATTTAATGTTAGAGTTAGTGAAAACAAATAGCATAAGTAACCATGGTGATAACAACTTTACACTGACAGATGAAGGCCAACTGAACTTGGTAATACCAGGCCTAAATATAGTGAATATACCCAACTAAAAATAAATAAATGTGCCAAATGAATAATTCAAAAACTTCGGTAATTTTCGGGGAAACTCACTGCAGCTTCAAGCTCTCGATATTGAACACTTTTGAGAGATGTAGTTATATTTCTAATCGTAAATCTTGTCCGAAAAAATCATTTGACACTCAAAATGCTAACGATGATATTTGTGTTTTCCCAACTTCAATCACCAACTCTCATGAAATAAGTATTTCTTGACAACATCTACAGGGATAGGCCAAGTCGTATATCTACATGTTGATCCAATTCTGGATGGCCAAAAACAATGTTTCTAAATTTTCCATTCAACATATCATTTTATTTTGCTCAAATTGTTCTCAATTTAAAAATAAACTATGGACTACTGTGCTGGCAACTTTACAAACACGATATTAATAATATTATCAACTGTTTACAGCGTTTGGCCTGTTCCAAACTAGATAATATATTATATTCCGAGATTGTTAACAGATTCGAAAAGATCTCATCCCGCGGCAGATTTGGCAAGCGATATTGGCTCGAATTATATTGCCAATAAAGTTGGCGTATAATATGTAGTAAATTGTATCACAGTGACTCATTTCAATCGCGTGGTCTCATTAATATGCATTCATTAAAGGAAATTGTGGTGTGTAAATTACGCTCATTAATGTACTTTAACGAAATACCTAATATGGGGTTTATTAATGGTATTTAAAAATACACTAATACTAGACGATTACTGGTTGTTTCCAGCTAGTAATATATAAACTTGGAGAAGTATCAACAATGGAAAGTTTATAGAATCATTGTTGCAATATTCAGCAACAATGTAAAGATAAATAAGCAATACATTACAGTCGACGACTTTTCGTCGCTCGCTTTCGATGACGAATAATCACGTGTAAATTGTATAAATATAAATAATTTATAAACAAGTATATAGGCCTATAAACTATATTATTATTCATCAAAGAATAACATATTGAATAAAAAAACTTCGCAAAGATCGCGATGAACCAAGATCGATGAGTTTAATCCTTTTCAATGAAAAATCGAAATCTCGACTCAATCAATAATTGATCAATAGAAAAATTTGAAATATTCGTAGGTATTAAAATAAGATAATTATTAACGTTTACGCGAGGGGTTGACAACTAGTGCTTTTGATATACACCTGATTTCAAGATTTCAGAGCGATTTCCCCGATTTCAAAGGACTGGCAATGGATTTCAGGATGTTTTCAAGGGGTTCCAAACGATTTCAGGAGATTTCACCGCAATTATACATCCGATTTCAGGAGTAGGCCTAATTAACCCCTCACGTTCACGGTTCTGATTAACCATCTTTCATAATCGTTACCGACAATTCTCGACCGTTTCGATTCGTTACATTAATAAATTATAAATACAAAAAGTATACGCAGACCTACTCCTCCGTGGCAGAACACGAGAGAAATCAACAATTGTTCAATACGATGTCACACAGGATGCATAATGCTACATCGCTTTGACAAACCATCGATTGAAGCTCGTAAAAATCCATCTTCAGTGTTGAAACTATCGTAAATTGTTACCGCAATGAGGCGCGAAACAACTGTGATGAAAGTTTAGTTTAGCACCCGTTGAACAAAAACCATCCACACAGCTAGCCAAATGTCTCACAAACACAAACACACACACACACCGAATAGGCCTATCGATCTTTACCCCTACCAGCAGTGCCTCCATATACAGCTTTTTAAAGAGCATATCTTCAAACATCTGCGATGATAACTTAACATGACATCGTGTGCAAGGACCTTAACTGTGAGAGAGAGGGAGAAACTAGAAAGTGCATTATTAATTGACAATGCGTTTTATATTATGATAAGGTTTATAGAAAGAAATATATGCCAAATAAAGAAATTGTATGACCTAATTACGTTGAGGCGGGCTGTGACTAGTTGGACTTAAAATTAGTCTATGAAAAGTTTACAATAGGTTGGGAGTAAGTAGAATGGCTATAAACTATGTATATCTACTAATGAAGACCTTGTATCATTAGTAATTTTGTCATTAGACTGACAAGAAAATCGTCTAAAGAAATAATTGTCTTCATAAGTGCTATATATACCATCATGTCTAGGAAAAATATCACTATATCAATGCAGACTGATTTGCGATCAAGATTGTCACGACGCTATCCTCATAGATTACAAACATATAATAAAATATTATATAATGGAAACATAATATATGAATTATAATTTCTGAAATATTATCTGTAATGATAATTGCTCCAGATCTTTTGTCGGCATACAAAACATTTGACATATGTAATAAATAAGCCATCTACGCCACTGTCCGAATGGATGCACAAACGTACTAATCATGGATGTACAAAATAATAAATAAAACTAAAACATGAATAATAATCTTATGAAAATTCGCATGCTAATAAAACACGATATATTACCACAACGTTTAATCAGATAATTATACGATTGACGACGTATCTCATGTATTTAATAACGGATTTGTGAGGTGTATACAAATAAAAATACATACACTTCCCTCGTTTTGGAAGATTTCCACGAGTACCACACCTGTATGTATTTCTTCATAAAAATGTATAATCTATTCTTCGATCATTCACGCCATTTAATCAAGTGTATACAATATACGTTCATTACATAATCTATATCTACATAAATAAATTGAATAACCATTAAAATAAAATGAACACGAAGCCAAAGGCAGTTGAGGGCGTTTCTGTATCCACCTTGTTCAATGGTTTATTCCTTTTTCATTCCAATACACCAGGCAAGACATTAAATTGAATACACGCAAAATCACCCTTAAGGGGATTAACGTCGGCATGTACTCGTGATCTGACAGAATAATTGACAAAGTCACACAAGATATTGACCTACATAGGCAAGCTGGCGTGTTTCAGTGCATTGCAATCTACTGTTTAGCTGATATATATATATTGCTCATCTGCAAATGAATGATTCCATTTTCTATAACTAGGTTGGAAAAGACCTACAGGTGTGTCGACGGCAAATTGACGTTATCTTGGAATCTTATTTTAATTACTTGTTATAAGAAAGACAATAATTGAGTTATTAGTGTAATAACAGACCGAATATGTATTACCTAAATGATTTAATCGCATCGACACAATGAACTCAATTGGAATTACAATTTAATACACGAAAGTAACAAAATATGCAGGTTGTGTAAATTGTAGAGGACAATAATTGAATAAGACATTGCATAATTTCATACATGTTTTCTTGTTTTATATAAATATTATTAATTATAATAAAAAATATGTACCGGTAATGGAAAAAGTATATTATGGACATGACATAATAATGGTCAATGACTTGAGCATTAACATAGTCTGAAAAATGTGGAATCCGTTAAATTACTTTTATCTCATTTTGTTTGAGCGATTTAATGATTGGAAGATTCTTCAATTGAAATGTTGATATAGGCACACGTTTACAATTTCAAACGAAAAGTGTTGGGAAACCGAGGTCCCAAAAGTGACGTTCCCTTTGACGTGTATGCTTAAGCGTATTATAACCACCAATTTCAAAAATAAAATGAATTTTGTAACTTTGTTGAACGAAAAAATGAAAGATAATCGTAAAGATGTCAATTACAAAGTAGCGGTAAACCGGCGAGTTTTACTGCGTAATCGGTACAGACACTTAACTCGACGTAATTGAATTCCATGGCGAACAAGCAAATGCGGCAATTCGCATTCGGACTTCGAGGCAAACGTGTGGGTGCATCGTGCATGGCGATTAAAGTGCTTGAGCATTTATAGAATCGACAATGATAATTTGACAAATCTTTTCAGTAGTATTTAATTATTAGTCTTTTTCCAAAATATATATTACATTGATTATGTACATATTTATTGGTAATTTTAGTAGGCCTACTGTATAATAAAAAAAAAACAATTTTTCAAAAATAGATTTTGAACGCTACTATTTTCACTGCTGCTGGTGCTTCAATATAGCTACTCCGTTAGATTTTAGCCTGGAGTTCAGATAACAATAAAATAATGGAGTAAATCAAAATATAATGACGAATGACTTCAAAAGCATTTGAGATCTAGAAATTTTCTGTAGGTACTTCGGATCTATTTCTAAAATCATTGATAAAATTATATTTTTCAGAGAAACATAATTCGAGTCTTTTAGAGGTATTTTGTGCATTTTCCTGGTTTCAAAACCTGGACAATCCGACTAAATTTTCCGGTAATACTATCCCATTACTTCAATTTAAAATTACTCTTTCCATGACTATATATAACAATTTTTTTCTACGAAGCTGTGAAATTGGACATTCCTCAACGCTTAGCAGACAAACGTTCAAGCCACTTTAAAAAACTGTATGTATAGACCCTAAAAACCAACAACTTCTATAATATTATTACAACAAAATTTACAGTCAATTCTTTCATTTTGTAATACTACTGAATTATAATTCAACGATCCTCCGTAACTCAATTCCTAATAAATACAATGATTGGAATTCAATTCAAGTGTTCAAAGTCCATGTCATATTGAAACTAAAAGTTACAATTACGATATGTTATAGCGGATGTTGTAGATATGTGCGTGATATACTCATACGTAAGGTACCGATAACACAGGTAGCTTTCACTATATGAGTACAATCTGACAGCACAAAATACAAATCCGTCTGTCATAAAAAAACGTCATCGTAAAATTCTTATTCCAAAGAATAGAAATAAAAACAACAAACCAGAGATTTGTTTTCATGGAAAGCCAGCACCGAATCTCCGCTGGGATAAAGAAAAATACACACACAAAAAAAAAATAGAAATATTGAATTCTAAAACGAGACATCGTAAACTCACCGAACTTTCCACGAGCCAATCTCAGCATAACGTCGACTGCAACTATGTTGATTGTTATTACCACTCAAGGTTCGCCGGTGTTGTAATTTCATATTTTTATTGTTGATAATATTCTTATTCGCAATTACAGTTGAATGCATTTCTTCTGGAGTAGGTGGCAACATTGTAATAGTATACACGAGAGAAAAGAAACAACTTTTTTCAAAAATATATGATACAATCCTAGTTCACACTACGTATTATGAAACGACAATTACTTGACTTGAAACCACTTATGTTTTGACAAACTATTGTTGAACACATGGTTGCATTGAATAACACTTTTACATGTAACGAATCAGAAATAAGTGTTCTCTCGTTTTGACTGTTGAGAACTTTAATTTTAGTTCCTTGATCAAAAAGATGGTTTGAAATGTAGTATAATAGAGGCTAGGTCTTTTTTTTATCTTCTTCTTTTCTGACGATGATTTAAAGACTAGACAAGAAAACCAAGATGAAATATTCGAGTCATTTAAATTGGAATTGTATAACTGTCATTTCGTTATAATTTTTTTCCTACAAACACCTACACTATGAGATGTTATAATGATGTAAATTCCTTTTACATACAATCAAACCAACCGTGAATTTGAATAATTAGTGATCTGTATTTTTTAAATTGAAATATACAGTATTTTTCATCTATTCACATCTCACATTTCACTATACAAACGAAACAAATTTCACACTTCTGAAGATATAGAATCAATTATAATGTATTTTACAAACTAACTCATCTCATCAAATGACTAAAACAGACTTCACGCGAAAAACGTTCGACAATTGAAATGATTCCGGCTAAATCGCGCCACTGACACTTTCACCGTATCCGGTGTGCGGTGGTTCTACTGCACGCACGACCACTCGGCACCGTGTCGGCAACTACACTGACTGCAACCACGGCCGGTGAGTCACCGAGACAGGTGGCGCACGACACAGAACAACCGCTGCTCGACGCGCCACCAACGGCGACGCCGACAACAAAACAAACACGTCAATTATATATATTTAAAAAAAAATCTAAATTAACGAACCATCAGAAACAAATTATGTTTTTATATTGAGTTCAGACTTGAATCGGGACACATCTTCTTGTGTTAAAAATACAATAATTCTGACAGTATATTTTCGGTGATTTAGCAAGGACTATATTGCTAATTAGCGCAAAAAACGCAATAACTTACAAGAATGTGGGAAGAGAGGGAGGGAGGGAGGGGGAAGGGAGAAAAAAAATTTGGCACGTCGGCGTCGGCACGTGCGATATTTAGACGAGTATATTTCTGAATGTCATTGAAGAAAGCGTCGTGAATTTAGATGAACGATAAAGTCGTCATAATTAACATGGTCCACATATATGAACTAATAATAGCCAATCACCATTACGGTGAAAGTAATTAGACTAATGTATAGTACCGTTAGCGACGATATGCAGAGACAGATGATTCGTATGCTAATTTGTCTAAATAAATGAATGATATGTTGAAGGGAACAACAATATCTACAATTCGAAGGTAATAGTAATATATTCGAGTAATTTACTGATTATAAATTGAACTTTGAATTCGACGTTAATCGTATTTTGCGATTTTCTGCATGTAACACTAAAATAAGAATCTTGATTCAACATTCTCGCGTCACACTCAGTTTTTTTTCACATGGCTTATGTCGGATACAACACGAAGATTAGAGGATGTAAGAGTCTGAACCGATGGTTAACCAACTCCTGAAATCTGGTGTACTCTTGTCATGAAATCTTTTTAAAATCCCGTGAAATCTCCCTGAAATCCCTTCTGAAATCAGGTATACACCAAATTTACTAGTTATTTACCCCTCGGTCTGAACTAATAAACGCAGAATATTCTATTCCAACAACTTTGAGCAGACACCATTAATATTCAGTACGATTCATTTGAGAAAATTTATAGATTATATTTATATTTTATATGAAGCAATTTTTTAAAATGAAGATGAAAATGACAATTCAATTGACAGTGAATAGGTCTGACGTTTGTAAATATAATAGCATAATTTTCAATTCGTAGATAAACACTGGCTAATTAGGTTCGTATAGAAGAACCTTATTCGATGATTTCAAACATTATACTCAAATAAAAAAAAGTGGAACTCCAGGCCTATAAGCTCCAGATGAAAAATGTTATATAGCCTATTATTGTATATACACTATATTGAGCTATATTTTTAGAAATGAATAAGTTACACGGCTAAATTAATGATAAAAATACACCCAAACTTATTAGTTCATTGATCCTCGTAGCCTTACTATTTATATTCCATTATCACGAATACAAGCATTAGTGTATCACTTCCGTTATTATATCTACTCGCCACACTACTCAATCAAAAACTTGATTGAACAAATCAATCACAATTCATAACATTCTCAGCTGTGATCTGGCATTCAATCCCCCTACACACCCAAACGATTTCCAGCACCAACTTCTATAAATATACCCCATTCGGAACCCTCGTCACATCGACTACGATACGACGTCTCGCGTGTTTCAACTCACAATATCTTCACTATAGCCACTAATCCACTTAACTGTCGAATGCGGGGTAAAACAAAGACAGTTAGGTCCCGATCGACAGTCTCCCATATAAATTAGCGCTAGCTATCGGGAGTGTCGATCCGGAAACAGTCGTGGTATTCAAAGCCAATTCCGTTCAATTGCACGGGACAGTTAATATTGATTTCCTATCAGAACTATATAGCGATGGCTGATTGATACAGAATTGCTGGTGGTAGAATACGGAGATGCGATTGACAAATTACGCATGTCGAACAGTGAAGCTTATCTCTGTTTTAATACGAGTTGATCACGTTATACGTCGAAACACATGTTTTTCTGATTATCCTGTTGTTGTTGATGTTGTTGTTGTTTGGGAATTGATATGCATTATTGAAGTATCAATTCATCACGGGAATGGTGTTATGAAATAATAATGAAACAAGAGAAAATGAGGAAAATTAATGGTCACCAACAGAAGAGCAATAATACAAAATATAGAAAAATAGTATTGATAGAAGGGCCGAGTTCGAATAAAATCATGGCACCTCCACCAACATGTTATAAGCAAGAATTAAAATGAGTCTTTGGAAATTATCTATTATTATATTATAGATATTATTGAAAGACGACGATAATTATAATTATAATTAGTGGGGCCTACTAAAAGCGCACGTGATCGTGGGTTTCATTATAGGCCTACGCTCACAAGAGAGAACAGTCATTTGTAATATTCCTTTAATTTTATAATCGATTACTCACACCATACTACAAACAAACATTTCAAATATTATAGGAATAACTTTATAATAACAAATTGAGTATCGTCAAATTGTCATGAAAAACAGCAAACTGGGGAACAAAACAAAGACAATGATTGGTGAATACAGAATACACAAACGGCTGGACACTTTCTCAATGTTTTAACAAGAAGTGATGTCACTTAGTTAGATAAAGGGAAAGTCTATACAAATTGCTCTACACTATTCCATTATTTTCAGTCTAATTCAAATCCAATCGAACGTTTGTACCAGGAAGTGAGCCTACACACATTTCCCTATTCTTTGTATTCCTGATTGATTGCTTCTCTTGTAATATGTCTGTTTTTCTAATCGACATGCTCGTAGTCGATAAGGTAGACGTTGTTCTATATCGACTCCACCCCGCCTCCAGAGTCTGCCTGTTGCATCGACTTCGGTCACCACTTTGACCCGAGATGACCTCATTCGAAAGTCAACGTGACGTGACAATGGCAACAAATGAAGCTGTAGCAACTTGGAAGTGTAATCGAACGTGGCCAATAGGAGACGACGTATACTCGGGAGAGGCGAAAGGTCTGGAACGACGAAAACCAATATGGACGGGGCAAGGCAAGGCTAATGGATATTATGGGAGACTGATAATGATTTCGAACAGATGTGATAGAATGCGTTTTTTTTTCGTTTTAGAAACTTTCATTCATTCACATTTGGAATTTTGTTATCAACCGTTGGAATTATTGAAAATAGTAAACATTTGAACAATTTACAATCGTTAAAAAAAATTGAATTGAGCGTTGGAAAGAAGATTTTTTTGATAAGTAAATTGTATTGAATTTGTATTTGTATAAATTGTATTTGTATAAATTGTATTTGTATTGTATTTGTAATGTATTGTATTGAATTGGTTTTCAGAAACTTTTCAGAAGAAAATTGGTTTTCTTACATGACGATTATTTTGTATTTGTATTTTCATTCATTTCAGTCATTGTGATCGCATGACGTGTTCACCATCCTATTTTCTCATAGACTGTATGTGGGTATGGAGTGCTTATGAACAAAACGTCTGCTACATTTAGTTGGTTTGACGCCAGTACATTTTCCTAAGGATGCATTTCAATTGAATATATTGCTTGATCGAGCCCTCATGACCTTCAAGTGCACTTGTGATAGTTTAAATCAATGTGTTACTGCAAATGCGTTACATGTGTTATGCAATGTGTGCGCTATACAATGGTGGGAATCCGTATTTATGAAAATTAGGCTTAAATTTAAAATGTCTATAAATCGTGTTATTACAAGAGTGCTGGATCTCATCGCATGTTTGAAATGCGCACACAATATATTGTTGCTTAAAAACAGAATCAAAATTTTAATCGGTATAAATTAATTTGTTTGACGAAACGCGTTAGGACTTGGGGCGTTAGGACGTTTTCTGGTGACATTGACCTGTTCAAGATATCAAAATTCTCATACGGAAGAAATACATATATTATTAATATCTGAGAAATCCTGTGAAATAAAATTATCAATATTGAATTCCAGTATTTTCAAGGCTATACAGCTATACAAATACAATGTTCATTTTAGCTGTAGATCTGTGAAAATTGTGCTAGATTAGTTGAATACCCCCATATAACCTAGCTGTTGGTGGGGTCGTGAAGCAAACAATAAATATTAGTTGAACAGTTTTTACCTATACCATATGTCGAAGGTATTTTCCAAGTATATATTATGTACTGCTTGTAACTATATGTAATAACTTATCATGACTGTCTGTATATCCTTGGGATCTTCGGGACAATAAAAAGAATTATCACTATTATTATTATCAAAAATATTTGTTTTTACCCCGTAGGTTTATTCGGATGTTGATGTCTTATACCGTTGACAAAAGTTCAACCAAAAAACTGATATTTCGCTAAATCGAGCTTTCTTGATGGTTCTCATTCTGTCTCGACTCTCGATGCAGTAGAAATGTAATCTACTAGGATGTGTGGTATTGCATATATGTAGACAGTAGTTTGATTTACTAGAAGTTTGAGGTGGGAAATAATCTCGGATTATGTACTTAATAAACTTGAAACTTCGTCTGTACCGGTAATGAAGTATCAGCATTATTGTTTGAACACCCATCTCGACTGAGCTACCGTCACCGTATACAGACGATGATTATAGTTCATCAGAGACTTTGGCACACAGATTTGATCCGAGTTCAACTAATTAATATAGTTTGCTTAACTTTGCAGAGAGGGTTCTACTAAGAAATAATCTTCCTTACAGAACTTGAATGAGCTGAAACTAAAATGAGATTCTATAAAAATAAAATTGATCATCATTATAATATGTATAGCATCTCCCATGAAAAAACATTTGCATGATTTACTGACTGATTTTAATCAATTAACATTTGCATGTTGCATTGAGCTTGAATCAATGTATAGTTGTGACTTACAAAAGAAAGAAAAGATGGGATATAATTTAAAAATGTAGACCTAGACAGAACCTTTACACAAATATGGTGTAACTAAAACTTCCTACAATTTTCCTGTTTCAACATGATATAAGGTGAATGAGTTATTCGCCAAATTACCGCAATAATAAAAGAGTAGAACATTATAGCACGGTTTTTAGTTTGATGATCAGTTTTTGAAGAGTATCTCAAAATGAATCCTGAACGTACGGATACGTCACAAATATGAACGACAATAACATAGTTTTATATCACAATTTCGTATTCACACCACGAATAAGTGGGCTTATATTTTAAAGCTCAAATCTTCATCCTAAACGATAACTAACGGTAACGTGAATTTACTTGGATCATTCAATGAAAAAGAATAGTGTGCTCCAAAAAATATATCATATGTTAGTTTTTAATTTGAATCCAAATCCAGTAGAGCACTACAGGTTTAAACATGGCCAATTCGTTTCCAATTTTTACTCTATTTCTGGACCACACAATTTATTTAATTCACTCTTCAAAGGACGTAATTCTGGGTTTTATATCCACTCATCACCATACAAAATCAGTATAATATGTGAAGGCCTTCTACGGAAATGCTTCAGCTATGTAATAACACACTCTTTACAAATCGTACCAACTGTTCTTTTATATCCGAGTAAAATCTAGATATATACACGCACACAAAGCCAACGTTGCAAAAAAAGAAATCCCTTCATCTGATTTCACATGTGGTTTTTCATGAATAGAAAGGGAATTCTGGAATTGAGGCCGAATCGAATGACCAGGAAAAATAGAAGCCACTTATCGAAAGGGAAATAAAAAAAAGGCTATACAGGAGAAATAAAATAGGCGGAATGTTGAATATGCATTTTGTATAGATATCCAATTTAGTGTATATAAGAGATAAAAAGTGTACAGGAGAGAAGGCTCCAGTGTATATGGGTTGATAAAGTTGTAAAGACTTTGGTCCAGGGAAGCTCTTATTGAATATGAAAAATTATATATGGGAGGCCTGCTCAAATGGTTTCATAAGTTGAAAATATTCCGACCACTATATTAATTATAAAATAATAATTTTCTGAATGGAAGGTGATCTTTCAGCTTGGTTATTTTGCTTGGTTATTTCTGCTGGTTATAGCTTTGGTTATTCAGCTTGGTTGGGCTATATATCAGAATCAGGTTGTACAGTAATTTCACGATTGGTTAGCTACATACGCTCTTTATATTTGCGAATATCATGATATAACAAAAAATTCGGAGTAACTATTATATAAGTACTGAACTAAACTTGAGAATTGTTTCCTTTCATATTTTCGTTTGTCTATTAACACCAAAAACTAGACACACAGTCATTTTTCACAAATGTAAGCTGATGATGATAAGGTAGGATCAATCGGCACTAAGACGGGGCAGATCTACGATCTTGTAGATTGTACGATCTACAAGTACAATCACTGAAAAATATCCAGTTACCAACGGTTGAGAAAGATATGAAATATCGAACAAAAATCAAAAATGTATAGTCATTCTTGATGGCAATACAAATTGGAATGAAAAATGAAGTGAGAACATGTAGATATTAAATATTGTTGCTTTCATACAACCACGCACATTGGTGCGACTTTTTTGACTGAAATATATATATATATATATATATATATATATATATATATATATATATATATATATATATATATATATATATATATACATATATATACATAACATATATATATATATATATATATATATATATATATATATATATATATATATGTATATATATATATATATATATATATATATATATATATATATATATATATATATATAAATATATACATATATATACATAACATATATATATATATATATATATATATATATATATATATATATATATATATATATACATATATATATATATATATGTATATATATATATATATATATATATATATATATATATATATATATATATATATATATATATACATATATAAATATATATATATATATATATATATATATATGTATATATATATATATATATATATATATATATATATATTTATATATATATATATAAATATATATATATATATATATATATATATATATATATATATGTATATATATATATATATATATATATATATATATATATATATATATATATATATATATGTATACATATATATACATAACATATACATAACATATATATATATATATATATATATATATATATATATATATATATATATATATATATATATATATATATATATGTGTACATATATATATATACATATATATATGACGCAATGCGGATTGTGGTATCACAGGTCATAGAACTTCAGAGAACACCAATAGGAATCTCTCCTCATAGACAATTCAATTTAAAACTGCATGAGTATGAAACGAAACTGATGGTATATGAGACGAAAAAAAAAACGATTCGAAGATAAGACGGATTACAGTTGAAAATGCTATAAAAGCTCACAATTGGTCATGAGTAATTTATCTCAAAGTTCAATAAGAAGTTCCCCAGGACGACGACTAGACGACGTGAATAAGTTTAGTCATATATTATTATATCATGATGAATCTTCATTCGCCATCTTGGCTATTAGTCAAGTTCTAGACACGGCCACCCGGATTAAACGAACGATTGTATCCTATAAATTTGGACATATTAGGGTCAGCGGAACAATAGGCTCAGAATCGATACACAGATGTTTCCGATAGAACATAATGATATATATATATATATATATATATATATATATATATATATATATATATATATATATATATATATATATATATATATATATATATATATATACATATATATATATAGAGAGAGAGATATTATATATATATATATAATAACTCATAGAGGAATGACGATAATTTAATATTATTTGGTATACTGTTGTCTCAAAAGAATGAAGAAATGTTGTCAACAAAATATAGAAGAGATTTTAACTAGTCAAACGCGAAATATGCGTTGTAAGATGAGCGAGATATCTCAATAAGGTATAAAAGTCCTTAAAGTAGTTCTACCCTTGCTACTTTATCGACTCTGGTATTCTACACACCTTGATATCTGAATAAGCTATTAAAGTCGTTAAAGTAGTTCTACTCTTGCCACTTCATTGACTCTGGTGTTCTACACACCTTGACGCATATAAAAAATACTTCATTGTTGGTCAACTCTTGAATCTAGAAAGCAGTGAATCTCGACAACTTAATTCTGTCACAATTTTTATGATATATTTTATGAATATTATCAGTCATTTTATTTTTTTTATTCAAAACGACTGATCAGAATTGCTTAAAAAATCGTAATAATGTGTAAAATACATGTATACACATTTAGAGAGAATTTCATTCCATTTGGAGAGATTTTATTTTTCAACATTTTCTACCCAGCCAAATCTTATGGGTTTTTTAGAAACTTTGAGATGATGATTCTCAAAATCGGTCCGACCGATTCATCTCAAAAACTATACAGTTCTAAGTTGGATGAGTTTGCGTGTACAAAAAAAGTTTCATGTTGATCAGTCAACCCTTGCGACCTGTGGAGTGCTTACAAAAAAAAAAAAAAAAAAAAAAAAAAACACACAGACAAAGCCCTATAAGAGTGGGATGGAGACTTCGCTACGCTCATGAATTAATTGACGAATCGCAGACTCCGCCCCCTTGACGTCACAAATCATACCGTCCAATCAAAAGGACTGTTGGAACTGTGGTCGAATTCAAATATCCAATCGGGGTATCTTCAAGTGACCACAAATGATGTAGAACCAACGGGCCAACTGGTGAAGTCACGCCTATTTCGAGTCGTCAATTGTGATAGTAATATCACTATTTATTATTTTCTTCATTAGAAATACAAATATTCATATACTATCATCAATTGGCTTAGTGGACGCTGGATTAATAATGTTTTGAATTCATTTATCACGATCTCAAATCTCAACATTACCGAACAGAGTAGGCTATTTAATGTGAAACAATCATAAAGCTTATAGGCCCAATTTTGAATTGCCGTTGTGGTGCTCCGTCCAAACGAAACCTCTTTATCATCCATAGCCGTAATTGGGAAACAATGATTTTGTATCAAGTTTCGATGTCGATTTAAAAAAAATTATATAATGATTTTTCACCAAAATCAAAACCGAATAAAATCCAATAATTGTTTTCCACCTATACGCACGGCCACGAATTTTCATCTTTCGCGTATGCGAATGGACAAAAAGGGCGTTATAAATATCTTTTGAAGTATTCACACATGATCATATATGCATATAAAAGCACGACAGATTTGAACTAATTCAACAACTTACACGAAGAGGATGAACGTATAGTTTCTATAGATTGTCCGCATTCAGTATGGAGCACGGACAATAAGTCAATATTTGAGTCAGCTAATTATGCATCGTATATTGAATCACCCACTGCAAGTACAGTGTACTTATACGGTATAATTACATAGAAGTTAATCAGATGTTAGTCACGTACCGTTAGACGTGATTTGGATCGAAACTAAATTAAACTGAATCAAATAAACAAATTGTAAAATACGTTCTATTCGAATCGTAATGAAATCAATCGATCACTATGAAAGCTAGAAACAAGCCTTCTTATACAACTGAGGCTATATTCATTGTTCGCTGACATAGACAATGCCGTGGTGGACCCACAATAGATGTATATTCATACCAGGAAAACGCAATATATTCGTTGTTGGATGAGCGATACAGGCATATTTATGAGATGTAATGGAAAGCTATGGATGCACCTTGCGATCATGCCACAAAACAATCATGCCACTGCCTTCCTGTTTTATTCATTACTCATTCAAGTTCTTCTACAATTCAACTGGTTATATTGAGTTTAAATTGATAATGTGTTTTCAGTAGCTTTGATTGATGTGAAAAAAATACATTGATTTCTTTTTCATCAAAACGACTGATTCGATTTATTTGAAACTTCGAAATAATGTGTATCATTTTATTTTCAAATTTCGTAAAACTGTTTTAAAAAGCTTATATGAGATGAGTGAGTAATCATGGGCAAAACTAGGAACGCATGACCACACCAACTATAACGTTATAGGCAAAAGATTAGAACGTCAATTAACGTTATGAGCATTACCAACCAATTAACAGACGTTAGTAATTGATGGTCAAAAGTATACGGTAGTGAACTAGGTTTAAATGGATGAACAATCATGAATTATATGGATGAATCATCATTATTGATACTAACAGGTGGTTTACAGGCACACGATGGTTTCCTTTTTCTTTTTTCAAATGAACGATTGAATTCCAGTAGTGAAACATATTCATCGTATACACATTTAATTCTTTTCTGAAGGTGTTTCAAGTCAAATCATATAAGAATTGAGATTTGTTTACCTATAGTTACACAGATATAGTAGAGACGGAACTAACACACACACATATATATATATATATATATATATATATATATATATATATATATATATATATATATATATATATATATATATATATATATATATATGACATATGAACTAAAAAACCAAATTTGGCCTGAGAGTGATTTTTCTACTCAGTTCATGCCAATTTGAAGTCGTGCTTTTCCATCCTCAGAATTATTTTCCTCTTCTGAAACTCTTCCTCTCTATTCCTTTCCACCAACGTCCGTCTTCCATGTCACCCTAATTATTTTCTCCACTTTCAACCTCCTGTTTCACTCCCATACGCCATATTTCCCCGTAGGTTAAATATCTTATTGAATACGCAGTTATTAAGAAACACAATACTGATGCCATATAATTATGTTGAAAATGACTATAATAGGCCGCAGTCGTCAGCTATAGGCGGGTATAAGCTTTCACGCCGTAAGCTCTCACGACATTAGTTTTAAAATAAGAATTTTAATTTTTTCTAAATAAATAAGCCAAGTTTACACCAGTAGAGAATTTGTATGATAATAACTACTGAAATTAGCGCTCGGTTCATTAGGTAAGCGGATTAATTTTTTCCGACATACGCTTGATCAAACCCTGGGAGTACAAACTGTCACGCCGTGAACTTTCACGACCGTAGAATTAAAAATGTCTTTTTCATTTTTGTTTCACTCATATACTCCAATAAAAGCTTTGTATTACGCCAATACAGAATTTTGATCAAATAAATATTCCACTATCGGCGTGTGATTGAATATCGAGCGTCTTCCCGCTCTCAAAATACCTGAACCCGGTCTAAATTTTGTCTTCTATATCCCTATGTCCTTGTAGACATATAAACAAGTCGGCTAAATTTGAGTTTCACCGCACTGTCGTTTCGAGACACCCATCTTATTTCAGATGCACCGAAGCACAGCTTACCTATATATAGTTCTATATAGGTACCGAACGTCTGTACAGCGTGTACCACGACACGCATACTAACTAGACCCGGGTTCATGGCCCGACGTTGACATCGCACGTACCGCTTCATTCCAGACTACGCAATTAGGCGCTCATCGCGCTACATAGCTGTTTTCCATGGTAATTACTTGCACCCCACTAACCCCCTTCCCCCCTCACTCCTCCAACCACCCAATCGTATAGCTTTAGCGAACGTGCAATTAAAAAGTGCGTGACTTTTGTTCGAGGGAGGGGAAGGAGGGAGGGGGAAGTGATATATGTATACGTAAACAATTAGTGTTACAGCGCGTGCCTTACTAAGTGGATACGGGTACTAATTATTAAATATTTTATAATTGTTTAATGTTATATTTTGTAGAGCAAATATTTAGGAGAAGAGAAACTTGGATATGCCCTAGAATGTTCATGTTGCTATTCTATTGTAGGTCTTGTTTTGTTCAATAATTGCAGTATGGTAAGGCGAGATATGATCAAATATAAAATATTAAAATTATAATTAGATACAGATAGTTGTTTATATATAGTTTAATCTTGATAAAAAATGTGAATGATTCGAAAAATATTTGAATTTACATACATGAATTTGCATTTCATAGGAATTGAAGAACACTCTTCCTCGTTTCCTGAATTAAATGTAGTGAACGTGTTCTTTTATCTGAAATGCCATGAAAAAAGGTAAGGAACATAGTATAGATAAATACCACGCATACTTTATATACCATTTGTATAAGCCAAGACTTTGAAAAGAAAATGTTTAGACACATTCAATGAAAAAAAAAAATTGGTACCTACATATTTACTGCAATATTCTGCAGTGCACCATTTCACTGTTATATGCACGGATCTGCGTGCTGCACATGCTTGATTAGGCGAGGAAGTGAACACAGACACAATGAGCAGAGACTGCAACGGAAAATAATTTCAACAGCGGAAGAGCGTAAAAACGCTTCCGGATGCTGCGTCACTGAAATATATGGCGCATAGTTTCATCTGTGACTCCCGGAGATGATTCACTTCCTTTACAACACTGATGGCCTACTTCCGTGAATTATTGACATTATCAAATTGTAGAAATTCAATCAGAAACTATTTATGATGATCAAGAAGAAAAACGACACTTGAAAAAAAGCAAGTCTCCGCTCAATAAAAAAGCATGCAATTTATTTCGTTTTCAATTTCCTGCGGCAGAAAAAAATGATTATTTTTTAAATATATATTGTCAATATATATATATATATATATATATATATATATATATATATATATATATATATATATATATGTATATATATATATATATATATATATATGTATATATATATATATATATATATATATATATATATATATATATATATATATATATATATATATATATATATATATATATATATATATATATATATATGTAATATTGAATTATTATTTCATTTCATTTTATTTTCGTCTAATGAAGGATTCACAAGTTGACTATTTATGGTGGGGGCGAAATAAGAATTCCGAACGACTGTCTCATTTGTCAATAGCTTTAATAATATTTTGACGATTCGGAGTTTCCCTTTCAACTTTTTGAAAAGATTCAATATAATAGTTTATAATTTTAATTACAGGTAGTGACAGAGCCCCAGTCAATCTAGTTTCCTTATCCTCATCCTCATCATTATATTATCGTAAAAATAATAACGAATATACTATTCAATAACCTGAAATACAAGATAACAATGGCTGTTCTTAAATTCAAGGGTAAAGAGTTTCACAAAATCAAATCTATATATAAAAAATATATACCGGAAACTGAATGAGAATATTAAAACAATTAGGATTCAAGAAGGTTTCAATTTAATCGTGTAATTTATACGGACACGATCCAACTTGAGTCATTATGGAGATAATTTCTACAATTTCCATACGACCTCTACAAGATTCGAAGTCACTAATATTGTTACCTACATTTTGTGAGATCCATAAAAACGTTTGTGATACAATGATATAAGATGCTGCTAAAAAGATATATATACTTACTTACAAGGTTGATAAAATGGCATTAGTACGCGAATAATACCACCGGAATGGTTTGAGCACATTATCATTGCCAAAGTATTCAATCGAAGTCAGTACAATCAAGGTCAACATCATTAGAACATAGTCCAAACAATGTTTTCTTTAGTCTACGATTAAACTTTTGAATATCTACTCAGAAAATATAAGATTAATACAAAAAATCGGTTTGATACATGGCGACTGGACCAGTGGTTAGAACACCGAACCGGCAATCAGGAGACCAGGAGTCGACTCCCGCCATGTTCGACCATCCGGACGAGAGGTTTTCCGTAGTTTTCCTCGGTTGTTGTTGGATGTCTTAACGATAGGCTACCACCGTTTCCTTCCCTCTATGAATTTATTTTTAATAAAATCAACTTTCAACCTATCTTGCCATCATTACATGCATTTATTAGTTAATAATCTGAATCATCATAAATCTAGAACATAAATAATACATAGTTGATTATCTAATTCAAAATGGTAACTAAATATAATGATTACAAAAATTATGGTATAATAGGCGTAACTGGTATAGGCGAACAATGTTCCAGCTGTTAAGTTAGAATACGTTCAGGTCTAGTAGTTCCAAAACATTAAATTCCCATCAATTTAACTTGAACCCCATAACTAAGTACTGTAACCTTAAATGTAACGCTGTCTATAGTGAAAACCCGATTCTTAAAAAACACATTGTTTTCCGTCTACTTCCAAGTATTTATAAATTTCTAATTTAAATCCACGAACGACCAGTTTAAAATCATAACACCCCAAAACACCTTATGCGGTACTCGAACCCACGCCCGGTCTCACAGTACACAATCCTTTGTTTTGATTGTCTACGGCAGACGCTAACGGCTGGTTCGCGATTTATCAGCACTCAACAGCATCGCATGTCCGACTCAATGCACGACTGTTGGTAATAATAACCTATAATTAAACTCATTGAGTTCAAAAGCCCAATCATCTTCGACTGGTTAATATGTAATCACTATAATTACGAGACTGGAAAACGCATGGGTATAACAACCTGTATGAATCATCAATAACTATGATTTACGTGAAAACTCGAACGAAAATGTGAGTGTTTTTATGTTGTAGGCCTACTTCTTGTTTTTTTGCTCACGGCAAATTGTGTTTTTTTCGAAGATTGTTAGCTAGTCTGGTCGTTAGTGGTGGAAGATTTTTTTTCATTTTTTTTTTCGTAGCACATTTTTTCGTTTTTAGTACATAGAATATATGGACAATCAATACTTGGTATACAAAACAACACACAATTGACAACACAATATACAAAAACAACAAACACAAGGCCTATTCTCCAGACGTCATAGATGGCACAAAAATATCTAGATGATAAAAAAATGCGAATGTTGAAAAATAAGTAGCAGATCATAAAAGTTATTAAAATTGGGCTTCTACACAGTGTTTCCCATCGGTTAAAGAAAATAAACATTGTATACTGACAACTTTTACTTTCAGACAATTGGATTCAAAATGCAATGAAAATAAAATAAATAATGTTAGTTGCACTAGTATAAATACAAATCTCTTTCATGATCATTTCTAGCGCAACAAACCGTCACTCGGGAGTCTGGGAGTTCGATTTCCGTCATGGGTCCAGAGAGGGTTTTTTCGTGGGAATGCTTTTTATAAAAACAGGATACAAGCGCTTCCTATACAGACTGTCCTAAAAACCCAAACAAGTAAAGATCTCATATTCCCTCCATCTCTTTCATTGACGCTAATAGATATTATCTAGTCATCAATAAAGTTCGTCGTGAATTCAGTATACATTTGAAATCGTCTTGTATTGGTAGGCATAGATAGACTCACAGTTATAAAACGAATACCCGTCTATTATTTGTATTATTTATTATTATTGGTTGTGATCGTGGCATATATCAGTTTCATTAAGTGAGCAAATTAAATCATACATATATTCTAAAACTAATGCATACCAAATAAACAAATGTAGCTATATAAAACAATTATGAATTTGTGTTCACATTTTGAAAAATGTAGTAAGCTCTTTTCCGAAAGACATAATTTATTATGAAATGTTCAATTTTAATATATTGATCTTTTAATCCAATTTATTATCATTTGAATATTCATAATAGCGGTATACTAATTTAGTGTGATTCATGTCATAAGCGATTGTTCAAGGAAGTATTGGCTGAACATTGATACATTCAACCTCACAAAATATGACACATTCCATTTCAATCTAACTAATGATTCAATCATTGATTCTTATAATATGATTTCTTCTCTTGTAGGCCTATATAGTATATACTCAAACGATGTATAATCCCAGCTAAGCATGCATGGCATTTCTTATTTGTTCCATACTTAACATCCAGTTTGTATTACTCTAAGGCCTGGTATTACCAACGTGGGAGTAGCTCCAACTGGCAGATAAAAGTTGTTATCACCACGGTTACCTGGGATATTTGTTTTCATCACTCTCAGATAACTGCTAACTGGACTTGGTAATACTGAGCCTAACACAATTATTAAACTTGAAAGTAATGGATAGCATGCATAAGTAAACGATTGTATTCAGTGATCAAGATTATTAAATAAAATCAATCCATTTTCTTTACAAAATTTACATAATGACGTGATTAAAACGTTTAACTCCCCGATTGAATCATCTCCACGCAAGAAAATCAACATCTATATACTAGTATCTATATGTCCAAGAATATCTAATCAAAGCCATTAATCATTACATCACCTAATTAATCAATTATTTCCCGATAGATTCCACAGATTCAAAAACACACACACACACACTCACACATCCCGCTCACCTTCATAGGTCGGTCACATGATCGAGTACCAGCCGAATATGGCCTCGAACCCAGTGTAACAACCACGGCCTACGCGATGTCTCTCTCTTCGATATACCAACACGTTCACGGCCTCCTACGTTCGCCAGGCATGCACGGCTTTCACCGACGCCCCGTATAGACGTGGACGACACTGTCGGTGTGTGTCGATTACAGGTATACTGGGAGGCAAGAAGGAAGTCTGTATGCACACCCATCATCGCCCTAATAGGATTAGTGTAGACCTACACATGGATTAATAGTTTTCACGCCTGGTTAATTTGAAGAGGTAATTGTCCAAAAATATTTGACACGAAAAGTAATTGAAAAATATGCGCTTCTAAATCTCAATACGGTCGACGAATGATTACAAAAGTTCAGTCAATAATGTGATATTTTAATTAATGTCATTGTTGAAAATATGCGCTCGCTTGATTTTGTGACTTTTCTCTAGTTTCAATTTTTAACAATAACAGCGTACCTGCAACTTTTTCTGGGTAATACTGGACGAAATGTTGAGTTTCAATGTTTAATCTTGGCTGATGTATAAATATCGTTCTTAGTTTGAATGAAGTGTCAATTAACGGAAGTGTGGGAACAGTTGGAAATGTGATGGAATTAAATAGTTGAAAGTCATAAATTATACAAAGTCATAAAAGTGGCAAAGATTGAATTATGGCTGATATTTGATGAGCAACTTTTGAATACACTCGACGAACATACTGGAGATTAAACATGTAGATTGAAAAATGCTCATTTCAGCCAGATTTAAAGCATACATACATTTTGATAAAAACTTCATACTACTATTTCCTACTAGTTCATTCTTTCTAGCTGTCATTATGGATCAAGTTTCAATATTAAATACATCAATTTCGAAACAATCAAATCTGAGGGTAATATTTGGAGAAATACTATAGTTTTCTAAAATGAACACAAACAACACTATCCTGATCAATTTGTTGGGAGTGGAGGCACGATCGCACATAACACTAAAACGTAATTTTCATTCCTTACAGAAAATCCATATTCTCTTGCGAATACATTTTATTTACGAAATTGTTTCGTTTTATTTTGCAATTCCCAGCATGCACGGATGCAACTGCATGCATGCACGATGCATTTCTGCACAAAAATAGCACGTACGATATCAACACGATTGACCGTCTCTACTATATTTTATCACTATCGATCGATAGTTTTGAACCGTCAACATTTCAAAATGTACATTTAAATATGAGCAAATACCAATAATATAGTCAGATACATTGCCAGTTAATTATACAGTTTATATTATATTAGTTATATATAGTTATACATAGTTATAGTTATATATGGTATATATATATAGTTATACAGTTTATATTAGTTCATTATACATTGTCAGTTCATTGCAACTATGTACATTCGAAAAGGTAGATCGAAAAATTGACTCGTTCGCAGGAAGAACGAAAATGTAATCTACATGCAATAAGATACAGCCATAGAAAATGAACACGAATATATTTTTATTGATCTGGCATGTGATAAAATACGCCATGTGCATGACACCGTATTACTACACGAAGTGGAATAATGCAACCATTCGACCCAATGCCCTAAATTATCCATGTGATATCCCCAGTTTTTTTTTTATATACCTACTAAAAATATTTCAATAATGTTGTATGGTAGTAAAGAAATAACGTATAACAATGTTTTCTTTTAAATTGTTTTTGATTACATTATGAAAATGAGCTCAACTTTCATTAATATTAATGCCATACAATAACAAATTAAACTGTTAATATATATGAGACTTTGTCTTAAATTTTTCTCACGTGTAAAAACTGAAAATGTATATGTGTATAGAAAAGAGAAACGAAGATTTGATGTAAACGGAGTGATGATCTTTCGAATGAGTCTTGAAATTTCATGTAATTATGTGGACCAATTGAGGATGGTATAATAATTATATTTAGCATAAATATTGCAATGTTCAAACTTGAAATACATTTTTATCGGCCAAGCTATAGGCCTATACATATTATTCAAGCAGAAAAAAATGTTTGTTTGTTTAATGTTTGATGTGTAATTACATATATTAGGCTATATACTCGAAATGAAATGGAATAATTTCAATAATTCTGTTTTTAGGAGAGAGGGGGGGGGGGGGGGGTAGATTACTTTCCCACCTCAAAGATCCAATTCTAATTCCCACGAGAACATTAACTTTGTGTCATAATTTAGATGTTGAAAAGTATTTGGGAAAAATACAAGATGGATTTGATTGATTATTGCTTGCTTAACGACCCCACCAACAGCTAGGTTATACGGGGGTACGAATGAGCAGGTGACATCTATGAGGTGATGATTGGTGAGAGGACGTTTACAAAAGCATCTACTATCGATACACCCATATCATTCCATATTATAATTGTAGTCATCAATTTATAGTGAAAGATATGTAGGCCTACAAACCGTAACATATCGTGCTCTTTCATAATGGAAAACCATTTAAGCGCTTCGCTAAAAAATGTGTTTTTTCAACTGTTAAAGCTGGACAAATATGCGATATGGAGTTAAATAATTATAACCTATACCATTTTGAAGGTATTAAAAGTATATGTGATTCTTCTGTATTCGAATTTTGATATCTCATGCCGTTAAAAAGATATCACCAAAAAATGATATTTCGCTAAATCGACTTCCATGGAATCTGTCAATACATTTTCTAGCAAATAACGTGAACAAATCAGTGAATATATGTGACACTGCCCCGTGAATAGCATTATACCCATCACATCTAATGACTACTGCATTTATCAAACGGGGGTAGGCCTTACAGACGGTCCCGTCTATAGGCGGGGTTTTCTTCTAGAAACAAACCACCTAGCTATAACTTACATTACGTACAAGCCTGTTGTAACGTGCACCTTAACCCGCCAGACCTGCTTTTCATAGCGATCATCTTGGGAAATCATACGTTCGATTCCCACTCAAATTACATACAGTGCAGGTGTTGAATTATCTATATTCGATAAGTTGAAATTATTGGTTGAATTGATGAAGTACGTATAACAATGAAAAACAGGTAGTATGTATATATTTATATATATATATATATATTTATATATATATATATATATATATATATATATATATATATATATATATATATATATATATATATATATATATATACATATTTATATATTTATATATATATATATATATATATATATATATATATATATATATAAATATATATATATAAATATATAAATATATATATTTATATATATATATATATATATATATATATATATATATATATATATATATATATATATATATATATATACACTTATATTTAAAAAAAGAAGATTTTTTTTTTCAAGTATATATATACATAAATAAATATAAATATACATAAGTAAATATACATACAATAATATAATAAAATGAAAATAACATATAATATAATATATAATATAATATAAATAATATATATATAATATAATATATAATATATAATACATATATATTATATTATATTATAATATAATATATATACATACATAAATATATGTATATATGAGAAGTTGAAAAAATTGAAGCTATAAGATGATGCAAATGTGTGTAGTATGAATTTGCTCTGATTCGAAAATAGTTGTGAGGCTCGATTGACACCACACAAAAATTGTTAAGTATATTAACGTCTTTTATTTGCAGTTTTAGATACATATTCAGCATATAAAGAATAATAGTATACTTTGCCACTTAATAAAGTGAAATACTAAATGAATTGAAGAGCAACTAATCTATATTCATAATCTATAATAATCCAATCTATAATCTATATAAAAACTCTATTGATTCTCATTTTTAATCAACGTTGAATATCGAACGTTATAGTGCAATTACTTTATTTTGTTTCAATTACCCTCCTTTGTTTACATTGATGATTTATATTTCATATAGGCCACTGTAAATTATGTTAATTAGGATGATAAGAACCGAGAACTCTCATAAAGCGTTATAAACACTGAAAATTGATGCATATGTATATTTTGAGATTACGAGCGATGTGATTTAGGCTTACTGAACAATATTAAACAGCTAGGGGCACACCACGAATGATATTTATGTTTGAAATATTCTTCAAACATACATAAATAATGCGATGGCTGTCGTATTATTATAATTGAAAAGAAAATATATATATAATAATATATGATACAATATTTTTATACTCATATAATCCATCAACAACAAACGTGTATTATTATGAGACGAATATGAAAATCTTTTTTGTGTTCTTTTTTCAGTTCGTTTTGTGATTGGACGAGCCTTGGCTTCACTCTCGGATGAACGTGATGGATTTATTCTTGAGAAGATTAAACCAACAATATCCAGGTGTAACAGCAAGCAAGAGGCAGATCAGAAGGAAGCTCAGAAGTCAGCGCAAATTGAAATTAAATTACGTATTATTATTCATGAGTTTTTACTGAAATTTAATGAAAAAGTGGAGAGAAAAAATATTGTTAGCTTTGTAAAAGTGATCAAAACAAATTATACATACTTCTATGAAATTACGAATCCATATTTACATAATGATTAACGATTCTGTTTTTTTACGTTTCAATTACCAATGATGCTATAAATGATCAAACACGTGAAAATACAATTCAACTTCTACGTGAAGACTTTCAAGTTTCATATTCTAGAAGTGAATTGCAACCACAATTCTTAGTATCCATTTTACAACATTGTGTAATGAACAATTGCTACAATTCACATTTTCAACAATTGTGTGTACAATTTTCGAACTTTTCATTTAATTCACACTTCAACACAGCATCTATTTTTTTTTCACCACTTCACATTGATTTTTTTACAATCTTTAGTACGATTTTGATTCAATAGGCCTAGTTATCTACTTATTCATTCATTTGATTCATATTTTTCAGTCCAACGAAATAATAAATTAATTTTTAATATCAACTGACTCAATACGCTAGTTGTATCTATTATTCCGATCGTATGCATTATGATTGCATAAATATGTATATATATGTATATATATATGTGTGTATATATATATATATATATATATATATATATATATATATATATATATATATATATATATATATATATATATATATATATGTATATATATGTGTGTATATATATATATATATATATATATATATATATATATATATATATATATATATATATATATATATGTATATATATATATATATATATATATATATATATATATATATGTAAATATATATATATATATATATATATATATATATATATATATATATATATATAGATATATAGATATATATATATATATTTATATATATATATATATATATATATATATATATATATATATATATATATATATATATATATATATATATATAATTTTCTCTGTAACATTCAAACGTCAAAATGAGTGTCAATTTGTATTTTTTATTGATCTCGTTGAAATAGTCGTGTCTAAATCACGGCTTATCTCCTAGGATATCAGTCTACTGGTTCCGTTACTACTCTGTTCTTCAAATCAAGGGTATACAATATGTAAACCAGTGTATGCTAAATAGGTTACATTCTGTCATCACAATGGGACGTCAATTGCCTGTCATAACCTTCAAATAAATACAAATAATCTCATTCTAATACCTTTTAAAACGTGATGTTTCAATATATTAACGATCAATTAACCTAGCATCTGTCACGGTTCTTCGATTATTTCGTATTATTACCTGCATATGTTTCAAGTTTAGAATATCGGTCGGCATTTTATTGATGGTCAAAGGAAGAAGTTTTCAATTACACACGTCTATTAGGGATCGTAAAAAACATAAATACTGTAGTTTGTATAATTAAATTACCATAATTAGTTGAATAGAATGAAATAAGTGTTTGGCTGTTGCATATAATATAACACAATGGCTATTTTTCGAGGTATACACGCACTATGGATTTTTTTTTTGGTCTGATAATGTTTTTCGCAACCAGGATAGGCTTACTTTTTTTGTAAAAAAAAAAAAAATATATATATATTCGATAGATGTTCAATTGGAAATGTGTTGGACATGATGTAGATTTTGAGTATCCCGAAAACAAAAAATACAAAAAGGTGATATAATGCTTCTCAACGAAGAACAATGAATCAGAATAATGGACTCGAAACGGCGAGTCGTCTCGTTACACTCGGGTGTTCCGGATCTCATCAAAACTTGGTCGCAAGACTATAAGCAGGTGTTTGATGAGCATTTTTACGAGTGAAATTCTTTCATGACTATCCTATACTCACATTCACAGTGTTGGTGATTATTGTATAGTGTCAACCAAACAAAGCGACGAGCACTTATAATTTTAATTATCTTTGATAATTGCACACAGATGCTGAATAATAGAAATGCACTTATCAACTAACTAAAACATTAAATACCTAATTAAATCATTCAACTACTTGGAACGTAATTTTCTACTTCCAAGGTAAGTGTTCACCTATTTAAACATACGTACAGGGAAGTTTCCTGCAATACTGGCACGATGAAGTGATACCAACATTCTTGATCATAATATGAAGAAGGTATTCCGACTCATACTAATGACATTCTTTGTTTAATGACAATAATTATTTGTGAATTCTTGAGGATAAATCAGAGTCAAAGGTCCCGATTGCCTGTCGCGATTTAGCGGGTTCCCTCGTGAACTAGATGTACATTTGAGTGGCTATATAGGGTACCGGTGGCATTGTTGTTTGTGTATAGTTCAATATAAAAGCGATAGTTGCGGAGCAAATGGGACCCTGGATTCATATTCTGACCCCGGAAATACTTCAGTTTGTAGACGCGAGTCGGTACATCTTTTTTATATTATGTTAAAGCCTGTTGGTATCACTGACTACATCGTTGTATTGGCAAGCATTGCAAGTCCCCCTGTCACAGATGAAGCTGAGTCGAGATCTTGCATCTGGAAGGCAGTGGTTTAACTTTCTTTGTTGCAACAATGATTCAAATTAAATATATTGTAGCTAACAATGGGAGTAATGGACACTAGCACAACTATAGCGGCAAGGTCGATCTAAAGATACATAATTCGAATAATGTTAAAAACGTGTAAATGATTTCAGTATTTTTTCAAGTTGGATAAATATAGATCTATACTCTCTATATAATCTACTTCATCATATTATTTATTGACTCTAATTTTCCTCTACAGCAATTCAAGAGAATTTTACAATGCATTCATAATAATCTGTATAATCATAATTTTGGAGTTTCTAAAAAATAATTATTCATAGTAACTGAGTCTGCATGGAATAAATCTGTATAATTTTCAGAAGATACTGAATGAAATCCCAATTTAAAGCTCTCCGAGAACTTGATGAGAGAATGAAATAACAAAATCGAAAAATAAAATCATAAAATAATAATTAATGAATAAAGATAATTATAATTAAAGATGGATTGAAATTGAATTTGAAAATATTAAGTGATGCATTTATGGATCCTTATCTTCAGCATAATTTGCTATTATACACACCTGCGAGGACATTACTTTTCTCACTTTACCGATTCGTCGAGTACACCCCACTAATCATGATTTCCCGTTCAACCCTGATCCTTTTTTTCTGACAAATTTTCAAACAAATTTTAGCAAATTAGTCACCAATGATATGAACTTTCATAACATTCAACAAAGATTAGCATCGTTTTTGATAATCGAGGATAGCTTTATGGCATTGCATTCTAAAAGCTGTAACCAGGTGAAAATACCCACATGGTATCGTCTGTCTGTCTTTTCTTCTTTTTTTCGCTTTTGTCTGTTCTTTTCTGTCTTTTAGCAGACTTAGTCAGTTTTTTTTCGAAAAGAAAAGGTTGATTATCTTTGATAGGTTGTTTTATAGATCCGGGTATTTAGTGCGAAAAGTAAATTCATATAACCTTGAAATATTTAATGGAATCGCTTGTGAAGAAAAATGAATTATATACGCAACAAATTGAAATAAAATAAATAAAATGTATAAGTTACTATGTTCGATTATTATTTGGTTTAACGACGCACTATGTAAGTATTGACTAATATTTATGGTGTCGATGAATAATAAATGAGCTGATGAGTAAATGAGACGAGATGTGTTTTTACAAGGTGTTTAAGATAGTGGCAAGAATGTGGTTGTGGCCCATTATCAAGGCCTATAGTATATTAATTCACGAAAAACAGAATTCAGGAATGGTCGACCATGTCGAGAATTGAACCCCAGTCTGCTGAATGACGGTTTACGTGTGTTGTATAGCACTTTTCCCGCCCGTTTCGATCAGTGTTGATAATTAATATTACAGTATAATACTGGTCAAGTAATGGTTTATATATATAAAACTATAAATACACTTGTGCATTTGTCTTGACAGCCTTGTTACGTTGAATACAGTTGAATAAAGTTTAATTATAGTTTTATAGCTATAATAAGAACTTGTTTTGGCTATTAGGCGGACTTAGAGTATACGTGTTTTAGAAGCAATAAAGTCTGAAAACCCAAATTCTTTTTCTATTATTTCACTCTCATGGTGTTTACGTATGATAAATATAGAAAGAAGATTATTTATCCTGTGAATTTAGTGCATATGTAAATTAAGAATTTATTATGGATATGTCGAGTAGGCCCTATAATGATGATTGTCGGCTGTTTGTAGTTGGTCTAAAATTAGGACCCACAAATTTGAGAAATTTATAGTCAGAATATTGGATATGTAAAAGTAGCTTGAGAATAGTATAACTCTAATTATTATTTGTTATCTTTATTTTATCTCTCATTTTAGTTCTTCGAAGACTCAGTTGCAAGACTGTTATACAAGCTAACCAAGATGTGCGATTAATGAGATATAATTCTATCAAGCATACATTGATTAGTGATCGTACATTTGTCTTACTAGTCAAACGCGAAATATGCGTTGTAAGATGAGCGAGATATCTGAATAGGGTATAAAAGTCCTTGAAGTAGTTCTACCCTTGCTTCTTTATCGACTCTGGTATTCTACACACCTTGATATCTGAATAAGCTATTAAAGTCGTTAAAGTAGTTCTACTCTTGCCACTTCATTGACTCTGGTATTCTACACACCTTGACGCATATAAAAAATACTTCATTGTTGGTCAACTCTTGAATCTAGAAAGCAGTGAATCTCGACAACTTAATTCTGTCACAATTTTTATGATATATTTTATGAATATTATCAATCATTTTATTTTTTTTCTTCAAAACGACTGATCAGAATTCCTTAAAAAATCGTAATAATGTGTAAAATCCATGTATACACATTTAGAGAAACTTTCATCCCATTTGGAGAGATTTTATTTTTCAACATTTACCGCCCAGCCAAATCTTATGGGGTTTTTAGAAACTTTGAGATGATGATTCTCAAAATCGGTCCGACCGATTCATCCCAAAAACTATACAGTTCTAAGTTGGATGAGTTTGCGTGTACAAAAAAGTTTCATGTTGATCAGTCAACCCTTGCGACCTGTGGAGTGCTTACAAACAAAAAACACACAGACAAAGCCCTATAAGAGTGGGATGGAGACTTCGCTACGCTCATCAAATATGAAAAACATTTTTCTTCTCGTCTTCCGTAAACAATTACAACCGATAATAACTTCCGAAAAAGAAGCAAATTATAATGGGCCTACATTCATTCAAAATTACTATATTTTAATTGTTATAGGAATGAAAACTTTGTATTTCTTTCCTTTTCGTGATATCAAACAGAATAAGCAAACTCAGAACTGTATTTTTAATATTTATATGTAGACCTAAAAACACGAACATTTTGTATCAGTTCATAACAAATACCACCTGTGGTATTATGATATTATAGGGTATTATGATTATTCAGAAAGATGTTTACGATGAAAACGTAATTACATTTTCTGAACTCGGTTATTCTTCAGGGTTGCAGATAGATTGAGTAGGCCTAATTACTCAAGTTTTTACAAATATTTATTTGGTAACCTTCTTCTTTCGCTGATACAAGTCTATATATAGAGCTTGTTTTTGTCCCGCCGTTTTTCTCTTAATGGTTATTGAATTGTTTTGTTTTTCCATCACTTTCGAAAACCCAATATTCTTCCAGAAAACCAAACAGCCATGCTGAATTCTCATTTCCTTAATACATCAAACATGCCGAATTGCTATCTCATCCGCACTTCTGAATATGTCTATCTACAATCTAGATTCAATGGGAAAAGCGATCACTAAGCGTTTTATACGTTCTAATATCCGTAGTTCTAAGCGATCGCACAATTAAAGAACGCCACAGGTGCGCATTCTTCCCACAGGGGTCCATTTAGGAACAGGCTAGCTGCACGGGCTCTTACTCTCCCGACTGTTGTCGTAAGCCGTTCTACCAGAAGAAAAGAAAACTCCGGGAAAGAGCGAGGGAATGGCCAAGAAGAAAAGGGAAGACGGGATGAGGAATTAAAGGGGGAATGAGGAATTGAGGGTATATATAGACCGCGCATAAGAGGATGAGAAATAATGATATGGAAAGGAAAGTTTGTTCCGGGGAAGCTTGTCTTAGAATAATATAAACTTGAAAACGAAGCATGAGTCATCGAAGAGAAATTTGAAAATCTTGAATAAACACGGAAGGGTCTCTGAAGTTCATTAATTCAAAAAGGTACTTTTTTTGTGTAATACACGAATTTTCTTCATTCTCGTAAGTTGGATATTTTTTCAAGTTAATATTGACGGTTAAAATTAGTTTTTAGATTGACTAGAATACAAAAGCGAGACACAAAGCTTTTACATGCACGAATATTGTGATTAACATTCAATTCAACAGAAATATTCTATTGGACAATCGACCACTATATGAAGTCACTTGACAGTTGACATATATGTCAGAACTTGAATTATGATGAGCTTTGTGTTCGAATATTATTTTTTTCATAAGTTCTTCGATTTTTCCTATCAAAACATTTCTATAAGAGTTAATTATTTCATAGCAGTAAGTGACAATATAGCTACTGTCGTATAAATAGCAAATAACGCACTTGGTGTGGGATATAAGCTTCTGTCAAGTAACAAAAGACAAACAATAATGACCATAGCAATACAGCGAACTGATGGACTACCAAATATTCTGATTGGTCAATTCCAACTGGTGGACATTGTTGTCTGTCTTTTTCAACAATGGGTGACGTCACTTGACAGAAGCATATAGGTAGTAGAGCAGTTTAGAAACATTCTGCAACCATATAATAATATGTTGGGATGGTAAGATCGCCCTTGTGGTGCCCCGTCCAAACGATCCCATCTCTCATCCATAGCCTTAATTGGGGAACAATGATTTTATATCAAGTTTCGATGTTATTACAAAAAAAAAGAAACATCCATCAAACTTTCCTTCCGAATATTTATTGACTGGACAGTTCAAGAAAAGGTCAGTCAGAGAACATCGACAATATTCTCATCTTTATATATATTCTTTAACAGAAACAAAGAAGCTGTATGTCTGGGAAAAATGTGATAGCTTTCCCTATTCGTGTAGAATATCTCAATGTTCAATTGTATCCCCTAATTGCTTTTACCTTTTATGACACCAGTTAAACACGCAGATGAAATTGAGATGAAAATATGTATATGTTTTTTTTGATACTCACAATGCGAGATTGATTCATATCCAACTTTCGTTCGAAAGTACAACATATTTGTGATTACCGGACGTAGTATACATCTGTGCATCGACTACTTACCTAGAAAGAGAAAGAAAACATTTATTAGCACACAATCTATAAATAAATTCAATTTTTTTGTAGGTGACAATTAATTGGTTTGCACATAATCTATACGTGAATAAAAAAGTTTTCTCTAGATAGGTGACAATAAATTGGTTTGCTTGATGACCTCACCGAAAGCTTGGTTATTCAAGGACAATTTTGAGTTATTCCTAATAATTTTTACACTAAAATCTGAAAAAAAAATATTAGGCCCTAATACTGAAATGGTCACTGTGGACGTGAAATTGGTGATGGTTGTCAAAACACTGGCTGCTTACGAATGTCTTCAAGTCTATAATTATTAAAAAATTTCCTCTTCATAGAAAACAAAAAGGTAGAACTTCTACAATGGACCTTGACTGATGCCTACAAAAAAAGTATGTATATACCGAATACCATATACGACACAGATTACGAGTGAGCGTTTTTTTTTTAAACATCAAACCTTGATACAGAATCATTGATCCTCAATTAAGGCTAAGGATGAAAGGTAGGATCGTTCGGACGGGGCATCACAAGGTCGATTTTAGGAATAGTAAGGGGATAGTGGATAGTGGATAGTGGATCTTCAGGGATAGTGAACACTTTTCACTAAAACATTTGCAATGGGGAGAAAAAATCTTCAATCTTATCGTCTTCTTTTTTCTATCTGAAGAGTCCACGGGAGTCGATTCAGCGAAAGATCAGTTTCTTGGTGATTACTTTTGATCGGTATAAGATATAAAAATTGTAATACGCGAGAAACACAGATAATTTTAATAGCTTCAAGATGATATAAGTTATAATTATTTGAGTCATATCGCTCAACTGTCAAGCGTCGACAGCTAAAAAATGTGTTTTTTATGCTGTCGACGCTTCACAGTTATGCAACGTGACTTAAATATAGTCATAACTTGCCTTATATCATCTTGAAGCTATTATAATTATCTGTGTTTCTCGCATATTAGAAAATTTAATATCTTACACCGTTCAAAAGTTATTACCATGAAACTGATATTTCAATACATCGACTCTCGTGGACTCTCTAGTTCTACTCTGTTCTTCGTACTTAGGACATTTATCATAATATCGGTAATTTGTTTCGATATTTTTGTTCGAATTCAATTCATTTATTCATCCATTCATCTATTTCAATCATCATTATTATTTGATTATCATCATCATTATTATTGATTGTTCAATCATTTATCTATTAATTCCGTGTGATTTTTATTATATTTTGTATTTCTTTTCATTATATTCATCGTATTCATTTCATTCAATTCATTCAGTATAAGTATGCACATGCAATGAAAAAGTGATGAATTAATCGTTCTATTTTATTCTGGGGATGACAGTTTAGTTTTTAGGTATCCAAAATAATTAACTCCACATCTCTCGTTGACACTTCGCTCACGTAATATCGTTAAATAGATAAATTGTCATCATTTGCAGATAGCCCTTTTCAGCGGGGAGATATATACATTGTTATAAGTGAATGGGTAAATATAAGAGACACACAGAGAAACAAACCGGGGTAACGAAGAGGGTGACTCTAATGGGGGAGGGGGGGGGGGGCGGTGGGGGGATAAATTAAATAGTGCAGAAAGAGACAAACAGTGGCGACACATTGTGTAGAAATGGACGGCTAATTAAGTTAATGGTGAAAAAAATATAAAAAGTCATAAAAATGAGCTGTCATGAAATAATATGTCATAATGTATAATATTTCATTCATAGCCTTTATTTGGGGAACAATGATTTTGTATCAAGTTTCGATGTTATTACAAAATTAAGAATAAATAAAAATAAATAATGTATATGCCTATTACAATTCCGGATGATGGTAGTTCTCTCGATCTTAGGATAATTATAAATATTTGTACCTTGGTTATTAGAATACACCATAATAATCTGACCATGTCTATAAGTAGGCCTGTATAGGGCTCAAGTCATAGTTTTGAATTTTTACATTTTCCTACATATTTTTTCACAATACAATAACTGTTCATGTATAGAGATACTTCAATGATTTCATAACTTCTTAATCGAATTGAAACAAATGTATTAAAATTGCAATAACTTATTCAAAATAGGAAAACGGGAGTCACACCTAAAATTTGTTAGTAACTTACATAATTGATCTCGAAGTAAAGATAAATGTATGTAAATGAATGTTTTTATAATTCATAGATGTGTAACGCAACTGTAACTAAGCATTTAATACAGGATAAGGCAACTTTTAATTGACTTCTCATAAAACTAGATTTATGTAAATTTATAACTTCAATAGCATTAGAAGAAAATCCTAAAATCCTTACCACGAAATGTGCCAAAACCCATGCATATAAATTAAAACAAAAGCTACGATTATAAATTTAATACAGCACAGCAATTCGTGGGCTATAAAATATGGTACTTCCGTACGATTTTCACCCCTTTATAATTATTATGGTTCAAGAACGTGCTTCATATGAACAAAAAAGGTCTACTGACTTCGGTGAGTGACGAAGTAAGTCATGTTGTTATTAAAAATCAAAATTGTATAAATCATTTTTTTTTCATTCATATTTAATTGCCACTCAATGTATCAATTATATTTATATTTTCTTAATCGCCTTACATGAATCAATACATAGAATCTAAAACTAAATAATAAACAGATTATATTCTTTCTTTCTCCCACAGTCAAGTCTTCTTCGGAGTCTTTGTGGATTTTATTTGACTGTTCAGTGTATTCATTTTGTATGTACAAAATGGATGACAATGAAAAAAAGACCAACTTAGATTAAGATATATCTATTGAATTATTTATCATGAATATTAATTGGAAGTTTTTGTGTATGGCGTATTTCAGGAACCATACCGATATTTACATTCGTCTCTTCGTCTTACTTAGCTCAGAAAACGTAAGCAATTCTTCCAAATCTTGTTCCCATGAAAGCAATAATTTGTGATGAAACGAATCAGTTTATGTCGACGTCATCAGCTCAAATCGTACCTTTAAACAACCTAGATGTTGGGTCGGTAAGCAACAATATTCATTATCATAATCGTTTTTTACTATTTCCATTTTTTTTGTAAAGACACCACGAAAAACCCCAGTCAAGATGGTCGATCATGGTGGGAATCAAACCCCGGTCTTCTGAATGACGGTTCAGTGTATTAACCACTCGGCCACACCGCTCAGTCATCACAATCGTATCAAGTTTAGTTTTGAATGGCTATATTATATTTCATACTTCAGGGCTCACATCTGTGTGCTCTAAACCTTGAATAAAGTCGATTGAAAAAAATCAATAAATCAAATAAAATACAAGCAAAAAATTCAGCGAGGACTTATCCCTATTTGGAAGCATCCTCACTCCACAGATATAAGAATCCATGAAAAACAACTTTATAATGATGAATGTAAGTCGAACCTTCACCTTATACTCACTGTTCTAACTATACCGGAAGATTCTCACACAATGAGAACGTGTTAAAACCGTGAGCATTATGCCGTAGCGCCACTGAACGAATATAATTCTTCTATGCGAGAATATACACTTCAACTGTACCATGGCAACAATAATTAAATGAATTGCTGATCATTATGAAAGGAATGTACCTCATGGGATTTCGGACGGCAAGAGAATTACAAGGAGACACGTTTTTCGAGAGTTCACTTCTAGTTCTATTCTCTGTAGAGAGTGCAGCACGAGAGAGAAAGAGAAAGAGAGAGTGAGTCTGTTATTAATTAACAAAACGGAAGAAGAGCGAGCTGGAATATTATCATTACTCTCGACGGAGTGCAGCCCAGACAATTCATTAACAAAAACACTTAACACTTTGGCACACAATTTAATCATCGTTTTAATTCAGAATTATTATGATTATTTTGAAGGTTATGCTAATTTTGTTCAATTATTATTACGATAGACAGTTTGAGAATTACTGGGAAAATGGCTATACGCTCATGATTGGTTCAATTTCAATGAGAGAAAGAAAAGGTGAGAAAATATTTTCAATTGCTCAGACATACGTTGAACTGTTTATATACAATCGACTCACGAAAAATTAACTGCAAATTCAACTAACAATCGCAGTTTGGTCATCTATATATATATATTTGAATTAATAGCAATAATTGAATATAAAAAAAGAAAAATAAGACATTAAGACTGAACCAGAATGAGTTAATGTCAACCTCATCCGATCAATTCGTACTTTCAAACAACCTAGATGTTGGGTCGGTATAAGCAACAATATTCATCATCACAATCGTAATCGTAGAATCAATAATCAATTATAAATATAAACTAACTAAAGTGAGAACTTATGAATACATTTTGCATATCCATACAACGTGCTGAAAAACTTTTATCTAGTTCTTCACATTTATTTTCCATCTCCACAAGTATAAATCCATTTTTTATTCACATTAGTAATTTTACTCAATGATGTTATTCGTTCATGCCCATGAATATATAGTTTTTATTGTTACAAATAAATCAGTCGCTTGTGGAGGTGGCAGCATTATACATGAACGCACACATATTGGTTTTATCAAAAACAAAATATCATAAATATACATTCTGAAGATGAACATTTTTTCTTTCAATCGCACGAAACAAATCCTCGTCTAATATCAAATCATGTTTGTATAACCATGTTGTATTGAGATTGCAATATGTGGTAACAACAAATCTCGCATGGTATACGATAGAGGGGGACGCCAAAAGAAGCATGTATAATTTATTATGATGGATATGTGTGCACTTTCAATCAGAATTCAATCCGAGAAAATCAAGTTTACATCTTGCACTCCCCCTCTTTCACTTCTCCACTCCAATCCATCCAAGTCAAGAGGCGAGATTTCTGTCAGACGTTGAAGGTATAGGTATTACATGGGTGCAAACAAATTGAGGAAACGAAATAAAAACTCTATTATGAAAATGTCTTCTACTTTTCAAAAGTTCAAGGAGTCGAAATGAAACTACGCTTATTTTTTTTGGACATTTTTCTGAGCTGATTGTGTATGCTTCAACGATACGAACAGAACTTTATTCGAACCATACGTATTTCAATCACACAAATTCAATTATATTTAAATGGATAATGATGTATATTTTGAATTATATTACTTCATTATGATGATAATACAATCAGAGATATATTCAGCTTTATGTATCAGTGATATTTTAGAGAAGCACGTATGCAAATTATTGCATGACAAAGAACATGGAAACAAATCAAGTTTGTTAATAAATTGGAAAATGTCAGCCGCCTGTATTACAGCCATAATACAACTCATTTTACTTTTTGATATTTGAAAAGTGCACAATAATTTATCGATGTGAATAATGATGACATTACAGAAAAAGCCATTTCTAGTTTAAATATTATATAATTTACTGCAATTTTTCGAATATGGTGGATCGAAACGTCAGATCGTTGGAAGTAACTGAAGGTCGGAACGGTCGACGGTAACCAGCCTTTTTAATGAATTACCGTCATTATACTTGCAATAAAATCGACGATTTATTGCTTTTAATTTTACTTACGATGCATCATTTTCATATCTTTCTTATAATATAATATATTCGATACATTATTAGGAATGAATGGTGTGTCTCTTTAATATTTATTGACTCGGTTGTTTTAGGTCTATAATGGGTATGGAGAAAGACCATGAAATACACAATTAATGTTCTAATTAGAAGTGGGAAAATTGTCGTTTCTTTAATTTAAAAATGAAATTTCATTTTCACTAGAAAATCGTCCAACAAATTTTCTAAAATTCTAAAATTCAAAAATTCTAAATACTTCTGATTCCAATTGAAGTGTCACCAATGATGATTGACAATAGTAATTAATAATTTAACTAAAGTTTGACATACAATTCCAGCTGGCGACTTCAAAACTTCGTCATCACGGCGACGTTGTGTAAAGACTAGCCAAGGTGCGAAACAAAAATAACCTGCACAACTTTCAACACAGCAAACGAAAATCTGCATATTCATCAGAGACGCGAAAAACAGTGAAGTTGAAGTGGGACACTCGCGGTGGGGTGCGGGTGTGGGGAGGGTGGGAGTAGAGGGAGGAGGGGGGAAGGGGTGGGATATAACACAGCAAAGAGACAGAACTTTGCAAATAAAACTATAAAAAAAAGGAGCGAAGATATTGCGCGAGGGGAGCCGCGAAATAAGGCGTGAGAAGTGGGCATACAGCAAACCCACCCTTAAGTGTCACTCGGGATAAAAGTGCGACTACGTCAGCCACCCCTTTCTACCCACCCCCCCTCCTCCAGCACCAATCTTGCCGAAGAACCAGGATATCATATTTCACGGGATATATATTCCTGTGGGTTATTTATTTAAAATAGCTGCACATATAACTCTTGTTTATAACGTTCATAAGAGTTTCAAGTCACACCACCACCATGTTTTTTTGCTTCTTTTTACGAAATTTTATTGCAACAAATATTCCGAGGCGTTTTTTTTTATTAGACGTATTATGTGAGGCCTACATTTTAGCTTGATTAAAAATGATAACATCTTTGAACATGTATATTTAAACTGTGAATTGAATTGATTTTTTTGTAAGGGATGGAATATGCAAAAACGCGAAACAATCTCGAACGAAATGGGAGAAAATGGAAGAAGTCATTTCAGGTTATTATATACCAGGTTTGAATGGCGTTATCATTTAGAAATATGACATTCCATTTTTTATTCGATTGTTGAAGATGATTGCATTTTTTATGTCAAACAATTTCGCGTGTCGCTTAACAAGTCAAACTGCTCCCAGCAAATCTGTGTAACTGTTCGTACAAGAAAGTCAAAACAGAACACAATTTAAAAACAATGATTCGAATATAAAAGTTGAATAGAAAAGACGACCCACACATAGAAAATATAAACAACGTGATATACAGAACTAAATCGTAAACTTTCCACACGCATCATTAACGAACTTTCGACTCACCATATGCATTGAAAATCTTAAATTGGTGTGAATAATCTTGAACTTGGCAATTTAGGTAATTTATGGGAATTAAAAAGTGAATGCAAATGTGTATTTATTCATTGTGTAGATGTAATGCTTCTGAATTCTAGAGAGATGTATTTTGTCTCACGAAAATGATGGACAAAATGTTTCCTGGTAACGAATTATTGATGAAAAATTAACGGGTTTCGAAGTAAAAGTGATGTTTTTAAGGTAAAAATAGAACACAAAAGTACAAAATTTTATGAATCTTCCAACAGAATCGAGAATAATAACAAAACAGTGATTTTAGCTATACAATTACAATCACAATCGTGATTATAATCAAGACAATTATACAAACAGCAATTACAAAACGTATCGCATCATATACGTCTGAACCTAACTTGACCTAAACCTATTACATGTGAACCCAACCTAAATCCAACATCTTAGAGGAGTACGAAGTTTCATACTTAAAAAATGAAAAATATATAATTTACAAGGAACAGTTTTATTAACCAACTGAGGCAATGTCACAAAATTTGTCTGTATGGTGTTTTAAATTTCACATTATTCTCCAATAAATATCACTTCATTTCGATGGTTCAAATATTTCACACTCAGATTTTTACAGAAACAAATACTAGAAACGTCCGATTTTCACCAACGCCTCATCGTACAAGGTTAAAGGGGAGCATGCAAGGTGCTCATGAAAAATATTGAAATTTTGCTTCACTACTTTTCTCAATGTTCTCGAACCAGTGTAATTGAATGCAAGTATATCAACTTCAAGATGAATTTGAGCTCTTTAATTAACATTACATTCTATTTGTGTGAGTTCAATAAGTTTTGAGATAGTACGTCAAAGAATTTCATCGCATTATTGGTATTCATTGACGTATCATCTTGAAACTAATTGAATTCAAAAAACAGAAAATTATATTTTATAATATTTTTATATATATATATATATATATATATATATATATATATATATATATATATATATATATATATATATATGTATATATATATATATATATATATATATATATATATATATATATATATATATATATATATATATATTTTCAATATTTATATTAAAAAAAAAGAACCTCAAATATTTTTACTTTCATTAATTTTCTCCAGTTATATTCTCAATTTCTATCATTAGTTCAATTTTTCAAGCATAATGTTATTATTACTTATTACAATTTTCAATTTATCACTTTTTTCAATTATTCAACTATATTTCATTTCTATATATATTGATATCAAAATTGTATTTTATACTGATTGTTATCCTGTAAACTTTTTATAAGCCAGGGACCAATAAAGGTTGTTTATATATATCTTGAAACCAATTCAAAAAACAGAATGTCATATTAATTAGAGAACATGAAATTATATTGGGAATTTATATACTTGCATTCAAATTACACTGGTTTGTGAACACGAAAAAATATATAAATGGATTCCTCCATTTTTATGAGCACCGGCCACCCTCGGTAGCTCGGTCAGCTGAGTCACCGCTATAGAAACTGAAGTCACCGATGGACGTGGGTTTGAGTCCTGCATAAGGCATAGGTTTTTGTAAACGTTTTTTTCACTCATATCATTTTTTTTTTTATTTATTTAACATTCATCATTATAACAAAACACTTGTTATCAACAGAATTAAAAATAGTATCTAAAACTAAACAAGGAAGATTCTTCAATCACATTGACACTCAAATGAAAAGAAAAGAACAATGAGCGTGAATAATGAAAAATAATAACTTGTAATAATGAGAATGAAATAAGTTGTTTATTTGATCTTTTCAAAAAAAAAAAATGATACCCACATAAGCCGAAGCTTGTGTGTGGGAAAGGAGAATAAATAAGTATGAATCATAACATCATAGTTTCACAATCACCTGCTCATTCGTACCCCCGTATAACCTATAGCTGTTGATGGTGTCGTTATAAGCAAACAATAATCATATATAAGCACATGTGCGTGCACCCCCTTAACATAACACATACACCAACACTATCGATTTTCAGTATGAATCCAAAGTTCAAGTTTGAGACGAGAACAGTAAAACAGATCTCTAACCATCGCCATGAAAAGTTTAATTGTTCGCAGACGATCACTCCTCCGCCGCATAAGTTCCAAATAACCCTGCATTTCTTTTTATCGACAACGACGCGTCGTCGAGAATAAAACCCGAGTCGATTGAATTGGAACTCTGGTATACTTGTATCCACGAAAGAAGGAGGTTAGATATCAAAATAATAGAATACATGCACTAGTACCTGACGGACAAATGTTTTTACTCTATCAATGAATATCTGGAGGAAGTAAAAATGTATTTATTTTTAGTGTCTGCATGACTGTTTTAATATCATTTGTATGTTGCAATTTAGAACGATAAAATAATCTGATCTTATCTAATCTAACTGCAACATGCATGTGCAGTTTACATTCAGTTTTAATTTTCATCAAAATAATGACATTTTCCAGAGATTCAATAATATGGCAGCAAATATATATGAAAAAATCATAATAGGGCCTATATATAAAAAAATTATAAATTTAAAATTGACATTTTTTCAATACGATGTCATGCATTGAAAACATGTAAATAATTCGAAACTTGTCGATTATATCTTGGATTATATATAATATATCTTGGATTATATATAGCTATATGGATACGGAACTCTGTCTAATTCCTTATGAACACTCTTTTCAGAGCTGGGAAGTATGAGGGTGAACTGTTGGATCTTTTAGTTTTGCGTGATGATTGAAGTATAAATTATATTATGAATTGGATTAGTGTGGTCCTAGATATTTACTTGGTTGCCTAATTCACTGCTTTTTTCAATTTGTGTGAGATTTCTTCGACAAAGAAGAATTCAATGGAGACATCAGAAATACTGTGCGAAATGATTACGTGAAAAAGTATGTTTACTCTTCGTCTGCTTTATTGCATGAAAAGTTGATAAAGTATACAATTTCAACTACACGTTGAATGCAATATAATGTACATTTCAATTTTCCATATAGGATGCAATATAGACAGTAGTGTAATTTGTACCGCGATAAATAGCACTTTGTTTCTAGTATATGGCCGGTTGCAGAGCTCTAGAACGCTGTTGCCTATTTATCGGTACGATAGCCAAAAGATCCAGTAGGCCTACTCTATCAAAAGTTAAAACACTTGAATTCAAGAGGCTACATCATTATTGATGACGACTGTTTTGGCCTATCAGATTAAGCAGGGAGTCTCGCGTGCCTTATGACGTATTGTATGTGATATCATGCTAAATCGAGCCATGTCCATATTGAAATATTCTCAAGCAATTCTAGTTATCATTAAAAATTGAAATGAAAAACGAATCCAATGATATTTGGGGGCGTTGAAGAGCGAATACTGGAATAGCGATACCAAGAGTGAAAGTGTTCTTGGCGTGTAATAATTCCGTATAGGAGCAACTATTTCGGAGAATTGATTAGAGTACAGAGAAGCTGTGGTTAGGATTTTTTGGTCAGGCCGACCCCGATCCCTGACGGGATCGTTTCCTCGAATAGGCATATTCTCTTAACACACGCCAAGCCCAAGTTCACTTTTGGTGTTTCTCTGTTCCAGTATTCGGTCTTCAGGCGCCCCTGCTATTCAGTTCCTGGATCATCATATAAATCATATACACATATATCATGGATTTTCATATACTAGCTATTATAATAACTGCATGTGAAGTTCTGAGGATCAATGACTTATCTGGATCAAAATGATACTATCAGAAACAAAAATATAGTACATAATATCTTTAAAAAATATTGACATATTGTTTGAATCAGCAACAAGTTTCCACAATTCCTGATAATTTAACATCATTCAGTTGGTACACACAACCGTCTTCTTTCGTGAAAACAAGTATACATGGCTACATTCATTCGTATCAAGATAAGACATAAATCCACGAGAGGCCATTTTGTTGGCCCGGGTAGTTATTGAGCGGTAAAATGCCGCCTACTAAACACTATGGCTACAGCACGAGTCTTACGTGCAATACGAATGGGAAGCAATAAACAATTTGTATTGATGGCATATGGTGAATGCATGGAGAGTAAAGAATGTCTAATGGAATTGTTTAAAAATGTCTAGTATGAATACACATATCGAGTCTGGGTCATTCCGTTCTGGCGAATGTATTGATTAATATATCCTTATGGATTGATTAATTTGTAATGAAATGGATGAGTGTGAAAGTGTATATTGACACATTTAATTATTCCAATTATCATCCGAGTGAATAAGAAATATGTCGAGTTTAGAACGTAGTTTTGATCCATTTTTCAATATGGTACACTCGACACAAAATCATCAGCTCGCGATCGCTATTTTGAATCATTATCAAGAGAAAAAAAATCCCAGACTAATTTGTACCGGTAATATTATATTGATGCATATGGCAAATTAAAACCACATGTGAGAAAATGACACTGAAATATGTACAAACAAATCCTTCTACCCCTAACAAACCAGGAAGCGGTTATATTAAGTATGAGATATTATGCATATATATATATATGCATATATATATATATATATATATATATATATATATATATATATATATATATATCACAAAAGATGAAGGTTTCGATTGACCGTTTTCCAGATCCACACCGCCAAGCGCACAGGTGTTTCGTAACTTTATCTTTAGTGCATGAATATAAAATAATATCAAAACAGTCATCTCTGAACATTTACTTGATATTGTAAAAAAATAAAGAAAAAAACATGTTTCGGAAGCCTTCAGTTTCCATCATCAAGTGGAAGTAAAGTATTATACTGGATTATACTTCCATCTCAGACCAAAGAATACGAATAGATTCTTTTGTCCATGTTTCCATCTTGCTTAAATTAAATTGAATTGATTGATTATTGTTTGTTTAATGACCCCACCAACATCTAGGTTATACGGGGGTACAATTACAAATGAGCAGGCGAATATGAAACTATGGTGCGATGATAAATGAAAGGACGTTTACAAAAACCCATGCCTTATGCAGAACTCGAACCCACTCCCAACGGTGACACCACTCCTGAAGCGGTGCCTCATCTGACCGAGCTACCGAGGGTATAGCTAATTAAATTCAAACAAACAGTTATTTGATCGCACAAGTCAATGATCATCAGAATTAATTCGGTTACGGGTGTAAAAGTACGCAACCACCGTGTTACCTCACCTGCCGTCCAGCTATGTATGTACTAATAACGGTCAGAATGGTGAATAATGGTCACTATACTTATAATGTGATTTCCGTAAACAAAATTAGCAAATACAATCATGTTGTAAAGATGGTCATATGATTAATATACATGTTTACGCTTGAGAGAGATACCGGCTACAGCATTATGCTTTTAACAGAGGTACAAGTCTCAAATGGTGAAGCACGAGCCTAGATTAGAAAAATTCCAACATATTATCTTGAAAAAAGTCACTTTTATATAACGAAGATATTAATAATGATGGACGCACATATGGTTGAAACTGGGAAAACGCTGCACAGTATAGTACTTGGAGTCGATTGTATACCAACTTGAACGAGGGGTAAACAACTCGCAAATTTGGTGAACACCTGATTTCAGATTTAAATATTTCAGGTGATTTGATGGAATTTCAGGAGATTTCAGGGATTTTATGGGATTTCAAGGGATTTCTCAAGATTTCAAGGGATTTCAAGGATTTCACGATATTTCAGAGACCTCAGAGATTTCAAGTGATTTCAGGGATTTCAGGAATTTCTGAGATTTCATGTATTTCAAGGGATTTGAGGGATTTCAAAGGGATTTCATGGCAAGAATACACCAGATTTCAGGAGTTGTTGTTAACCCCTCGAACTGGAATGAGGTATTAATTATCAGTCGAGGTACGAAAATAATATAGGTAACTAATGGTGATGACAAGTTAATTCGATAATTTCTTATCAATTCACTGATTATTAGTTGGTGTACGTACAACTCGCTCCAAGTAATAATACAAATAAATACAAAATAACAAATACAAAATACAAAAAATACGCTTCCTTCAATTTTTCTCAATGAATCTCCCTTTTCTAATATCTTATTTATATATAATCCACAAGCTTCCGATGGAAGGTCATTCTAATCCACACTAAATTATGGCGTACGGGTGTAATTCGTTCCAATAATTCTCGAGAATACGAAATCGAAACATTCAGAAAAAAATGATAATTATTTCGGACTTGGAAATCTTATGAGGATTTTAAAAATACAGACATTTTCCGAACATTTTGAACATTTTGAATTACAATTATATTCCGAAGAATTCAAAGAATTTTTTACAGATTCAGTAAAAAATTACAGTCTAGTCGATTAACGCAGCGTGTGACTATTTTATATTACGAACGAGTAACATTTCATTGGACGAATGAGACGAAAATTACAAAAAGTCTGTATGGAAATTCGCACCAATCTTCAAGGGACAAATTCACAATGCTGGTAGGGCCTACTGATATATTTTCCCCTAGAAATCCTAAACTGAACTATATTCCTCGAAAACCCTCCACGTGAATGAATCGGTATAGTACCACCGTATACCACTTTTTTCTTCAATATTATACAAAACAGGGGTACCAACGCGTGCCAAGGAAATGGAGGTGACAACTATAGATAATATATGCGTCAACGTAAATTTCCTGTCCATAAAGATAGTGACTATACCTAGACCTGCACTAAAAGAGAAAGTATATATGTATATATAATAATATGAACGCGAATATTTATGTAATAAAATACATCACACAGTTTTCACAAGAGGTTATTGTTTCAGAGTATGCAGCTTGGTGTATATAAGTCATACACACCCCGGCATTTCGGTTATCTACAGGAAATTGCACGGCCGCGAAAATGTATGTATATATACGTGGGTTTTCGTGCCGGATCTATAAGACAAAATTTATATCTCGGTTCACTAAGACAACTGTCTTCGTCTTTTGGTAATTTCGAGCGAGCAGGAGAAACGTTGAGTGAATATTTTAAGAAGGCGTTAACGTCGTCACGGAGAAAAGCGATAAATAAATCGAGGAAAAGATCCGGCACCTCCACTGATAGTAATGATGACAATGTGGTTTATAGGGTTTAAGGAAAACTTTTATTCTACTTAGATTGAGTTCAACGACGTGCCGTACTGATGACTTGGATATATTGGCGTCGGTGAATGATGTATGAGAACAATAAGATGCAAGGTTTTAGAGTGTTTTAAAGAAAGTGGAAGGAATCGGTCGTGGCTTATTATTGGAGAACAATCCCAAACGATTCAGGGCAATTCCACGAAAAATCTCTCAGAATGATCGACAACGGCGGGAATTTAGCGCCGGGCTCCCAAATGACGGTGCAGTGTGCTAGCCACTGGTCGACCCGTCCCAATGATTAACACATTCACTTTGTCTACGATCGGGTTTAAATGTAACTACCACTGTGACTTGTTATCACCTTATTGTGACGTTCATCTATATTATGGAATGTACACTATCTAACGAATACGACTTATACTTCAAAGTTGAAACCTTGTTATTATTTTACAGTGATACAGTCCATATGAATCATACGGAATGCAAAAATATATATTCATAAAATAAAATGAAAGAGAAGAAATTTCATAGTATTGAATAAATGTTAACTGTAAACTGATATAACAAGTGAAATTTAGTCAATTAAAATCATGCATGAAGAGCTACATTACCATAATTTGTTTATTTACACAACGAGGTATTTCTAATTAATTCAACAAGTATCCGTTTTGCATACCGATGTATACCGGTACATACAAAAACGTATACTAATGGGTATGCTCATTATAATTTTGATGACTAAGCGATAATCAGAGCATAGCTTGTTTTTCCCTGGGTTATCCTACTGATATTTTTGTATCATAATTATCAATTACCTTGATTGACATTTTTTTTTTTCTTAAAACGCGGTCGTACTAGGGTCATATGAAGAGACTACATTTTCACTATAGACGTTCATTATAAGTCCCTACCGAATGATTTTTCATCTCATTATTCAAATAAAATTCAATTGACAGTGACCACGGTGAATTTTGTTATTTTTCCTTGACTATACACATAACTTTCTTATCTGGATTTCATATTACGCGGCTTTCAGAGACATATTTTTCGTATGTATCAGCTGGGTATTGCACGGGGACAAAAAACAAAATCGTTTGAGGATAATTAGTCACTCATATGATTATAAAACTATAATTATATATATATATATATATATATATATATATATATATATATATATATATATATATATATATATATATATATATATAGATATATATATATATATATATATATATAGATAGATATATATATATATATATATATATATATATATATATATATATATATATATATATATATATATATATATATATATATTAAAGTTGCGAAAATGTAATTCAATATGAAAGCATGATTATCGCCCTTTAACGTATGGCCTTTAGTCCTTACATAAAGTAAAAAACAGAGGAGGTTTCCAATACTCTACATTAATTTATCGAGGACTTTACGAATGAAAAAACCCGTGTCCCGATCCAAATTAAATTGAGGAAAAAAGATTTTAAAAGAGCTTATAAGAGACACCCCTTAAATTTATGCTTAATCCACGGCATTGGAAATCCATTAACAGATATTCTATGAAAAGGCGTTCTTTAATTTGTAAGATTAAGGAAAAAAACGTTCGTATGAAAAAAAGCGCCGTTTCAAAAACATCCCCATTCATATTTTATTTTCAATCTTGTTTTATATACCTCTAATGGAAGTTATGGAGATGGACTGCAAACTCGTATTACTGAAAGCATAACGGTAGGAAAATGTTTTGTTGACTATTTTAATAATTCATTACCCACGCATATAACTGAAAGGGGTGGGTTGGACCGTTGGTTGGGTGACACAAAAAAAAAATCAGTTTAAAACATCTTTTTAATATGAATGTTTATTCTCTCATCACCGCGATTATTGTCAATGATCCCACTAACAGCAAGGTCATTTGGGGATTCAAATGAGTGGGTGATGAATGAATGACGTTCAAAACCAATCCGGGACTCGCACCCACAAGCAACTTCTGAAGCAAAGATTCGACTTAAATCATACATTACAGATTTAGTATCCGCTGACAGATTCAGACAAGCGGCTCGTTGTCTCGTCATTAGTTGATAATTAATTACTTCTTGTTTAGATTCACAATTTCAAAAATAAAATTCACTCGGACTAAATACAATACGACTACATATATGAAGGGGACGCTGAGGAGCGTATACTGGAATAAAGTCGACACGGTCCTATGACATGGACTTCGGGGTACTTTTCAATGGAATGTGGTTAGGGTTCAGATGAGATTGGACACCCAAACCCATGTCACACATTCGAGTATACTTTATTCCGGTATACGCTCTTCAGGCGCCCCCATATAAATGCAATGCTCATATTCGCATATAGCCAAAGGCAAATCTAGAACAACACAAATTGCCTTGAACAGTGATGAAAAAAAAAACGAGAAGAAAACTGAAAATAAAATCTCCCCGCCGTCTCCACCGTTTAAACCGTCGGCTGGAGTTACAGGAAAACATTTGCCAAACAGCGAATACCAACGGAATTTACTCTCGAACCAATTCAAATAAAAGTAGTCATGGGTGGGGGGGAAGGGTTGGGGGAGGAGGAGGAGGGGGTGTCAGCAACATTGTCCAATCTTCAAGACAGCGAGCACCGGGTGGAGGGCAGAGGAAGGGAAAGGGAGGGGGGGAGTTAAAAGAAGGCAAGAAAAATCCTTTAATTGAATTCTACGTGATAGATCACAAATATCTTCATCTCACTCGCACATATTGGTTTCCACATCGATGTCCTGCTCTATCCCACTATAGGGTATAAGGGTGGAGAAGTGGGTGAGACAGAGAGGTGGGGGCGGGCGAGAGGGAGGGGGGGGGGCAGTACTCACCCTTCACAGAGAGTCCGTAAGAAATCAAACCATCCTTAACATTTTATAAGAGTCGTTTGTTAGCGTTTGTTACAAATGAAAGTCACCCTCTTCCCCTCGACCCCCCCCCCACCCCCCAAGCCACTATTCCTTACGTACGATTGCTATGTGTTTTATGTATACGTATACATGACGGCGGCGTGATTCGTCTTAATTGGAACAAATGAAACCTGGTCGTCGTTTTTACTACGACGATGTGACGTGCCAACTCAAGTAGTCCACCTTTCTTCTGTCTTTTTTTATGGGAGGTATTAAAAAAAAAGGTGACTTTTCAACATTCGAGGAAGATTCACGTGAAGAATTGTCTCTTTTTCACAATTTCAAACTTTTTAATTATATTTTGTGCTTTGAGGTTGTGAGATGTTATCAGGATTAACAGAAAAATACGTGGAGTTTGAAAAAAAGCTGATAACATGGTAAAGTATAGCCGACGTAATAAATTATATTCGTTTCTGACGTAGCGGTACGTTGTTTTTCTCAAGAGCCAACCAAGAGACGAGTCGAACGGAAGAGGTTGGTCGCTAATTACATTTGAAATACAATTATCAAGAGAGTATCCAAGTGTTCATAAGAGTTCTAAAAAAATTATTATTTCAATGATAAGAATGATCACATGATGAGAATGGTAGTATAGAAATTATTTTCTCCTCATAATAATCGAATCTATCTTTTGAAACATCCAATGTAATAACACACCCATCATTGATTTTAAATACAATAATTAATTGTATTAAACTATGGGTTAACTTTTTATTCCAAGGAATGAAGATGTAAGTTTCGGTTTTGTTGCACATTTATAATGTGATTAACGACGCAGAGATCTATCGACGTCACTAAATGATGATTGAGATGGTGAGAAGATGAGAAGACAACTGACTCGACTACATATTTTGGACAGTGATAACTAGTCGTTAATCTCGTTATTTTTCTTCTTTTAGAAACCATTCTGGTCTATTTAGTTAACAGACTCGGAAAAAAACAAAATAGTTAGTGCCAATTTTGGTGGTGGGTCTAGTTAAACAATCTGATAGAAATAATTCTATAATGATCTGAATATGAACATAAACATTGTTTACTGAGACGTGTGGCTGAGTGATTAATACACAGTCATTCAGGAGACTTCAATTCCTGTCATGGTCGACCATCCTGACAGGGTTTTTCATGGTTTCCCTCTGTCGTTCAGGTCAATACTGGGATGGTTCCTCAACAACAAGCCACGACCGACTCCTTCCCACTATCCCAAAAAACACATAATAAAATCACCTTCATCATCCCATCATCTCATATATCATTCATCGACGCCAATAGATCGTAGTCATCAGTAGAGTGTGTCGTTAAACCCAATATAAATAAATACACTTCGTCAATAGGCCTAAATCAATAACCGTTGCATTTGATTATGTATACTAATTATGAACTCCAACTTACTAATTACTTTTATTAGAGCATACAACATAATTACCTTCCACAGGTTGTTCAACCGCACAAATTATTCGCTTCTATAATAAAAAAGTACTTCAATTCAAAAGCTGTTGTATTTAAATACACCTATATACACTTCCGCTCGTGCTACACAATGTTATTACACTTGAACTTACGCTCCGACTACTTCCGGTCTACAAAGAAATCGCACAGACAACTCGAAACATCCGAACTTTGAAGATAAACCATAGGGGGAACCGTTAATCGGAACCATCAAATATTAATCAAGGTGTGTGAATATATAAGAAAGTCCTGCATACCACCTACGCTGTTTGATATACCTATTCAAGCTCATATCCGGTAAAATTAATTTACTCCTAATCTATATGGGACATGTGGGTTTGCTTTAGTGACGATTGCCCCCCTAATTAGCATGTATGTTGAGGACTATACTCGGTATAACGTGCGCTGTTGAGACTGACTAAATATAGAAAGAGAATCGTGGAATTCCTTATAGTGTGATATATGCAAATATTGATTATGTTGATTGACCGTTACTTGCACTGATGAAACTGTTTACCATATATGAATTGCCGTCAGTCGTAGTAGCTATTGTTAAATCAACTAATTGCGTAAACTTCCAGCTCGAGTTGAATATCAACAAGTGCATGGTTACCCGACGAACACTTTTTTTTTATTATTATTTTATATTAGGTTTAACGACGCACTCCACTGATGACTATGATCTATTGGCGTCGTTGAATGATGAGATAATGGGTTGATGACATGAGAGGTTATTTTATTGTGTTTTTTGGATACTGGGGAGGAGTTGGTCGTGGCCTGCTGATAAGGAACCATCCCAGTATTGATCTGAATGACAGAGAGAAACTACGAAAAATTCCTGTCAGGATGGTCGGCCAAGGCGGGAATCGAACCCCGATCTCCTGAATGACGGTTCAGTGTATTACCACTGGCCACTTGTCGCAGTTTTTAGGATATTAGTATCAGTGAAATTCATAGGTAAAACTGGAGCAAGCACAAGGTAATTCTCAAAGAATATATAACAGAGTTATTTTCGAAAACTTGGGTCCGGTTCAACGGATGATGAAGTTCTTGATCAAGCAGTTCAACTTGTTATTACCCTTGGTTACGAATTAAATTTTTGTATCTTCATTATTAATTACCTATAAATTGATACATTTTTATTTTTCATGATACGCAGTTTTAGTGGTATGAAATGAATGTAACACAAATTATAGAATTCAACTATACATTTATAATTATCGAACAATAAGATGATATAATTATGCTATATATATATATATATTCAAATAATATGATTTTTCCTTCCTTCTTCCTATCTTTGTATTCTGTGCATTTCCTTCATCATAGATTTATATTGCTACTCAACGGAAACATCTCAAATGGAAACAGGATTGATATATTCTTCGATAAGAACTCATAATGGCATATATATTATTATTATTATTTCTTGTTACGAACAAAAAATACATCAATCCGAATCGAATGAAGCATAACTTTCAGTTTCGTGTTTCGAAGTGCTTTGAACGTTTGAATTGCAGTACAAGTCGACTAGATATTGCATGAACTATCGCAGACTTGTCTGAACATTAATTACCATACTGGTAACTGGTAACTTCCATATAAGACAAAATTCTAATAAAAATGGAAAACAGCTTATAGGAAACAATCACTCATCTTATGCACTCATTAAAAAACGTTTAACTTTAGGTTATGATACGCCGCGATTTGAAATTATCATTATACGTCTGTCGATATTCAATTCATCTGTTAATCTTGTTGGAATTGATAATGCCTTGAGGGAAAATATAGAACAGAAGAAACATTCAATTTGCTTTTCAATTTGTTGAACTTTGAAAGATGTTATTTATCGGATGTATCGGTAGCTAAATTGGAATTGACAATTTAATTACATTCGTAACAAACAATTCGGTGGAATGAAAATTAATTGGTTACAAAATTTAAACAATAATCAATCTTGAAATATAATTCTCTCCATAAAGCAGCTGTTTAATGTGAAGTTGTTTATAATTAATTTTATATACCTGGTATCAGTTTCATATTTATTCAGTAGAGCAAATTTATTTGGGTTATTCAATAAACTATGGGAAAAGTACATAGCTTTTCAGAAATCACAAGTTCATGGAATTTTCTATGGAATATTCCAATAATTTATCGATATCAAAATCTTGCTATCTGTCAAAAATACATATTCAGTAGAATAATGGAATAATAAATATGAAATAGTATGAGCACTTGGTCTTATCAGTACGTTATCTGGGTAAATTGATCAAGACTGGAAATCACGAGTGCAAGAATGAGAAAAACCCTATCTATAGAGATAATATTTACATTGGAAACAAGTTTCGTCTCGACAGTCGGGTCTTTGTGGTGTGTCGTCATCTAATAAATATTGGCCATTGTCAATCTCGAATAATTTTTTTTAAAACCATCAATTCAAACCATGGACTATTATACATTTATTCACTATGCGAATACCGACAACCGTAGTTTTTTTAAGCCCGAATTTCAAAACCCAACAGTGCCTAAAATTTCTACGACATTCGCACTGAAGATGAAGCTGAATTTTCACTCACACATTTCTAATCAAATCCATGCTTTTAAATTGTATCAAGAGTCAAGAAAGTGTTTTATTCACAAATACTGTTTTGTTATCAAAGAAGATTATCATTGTTATTGAACGATGTCCGTGTAGTACTCTTCATGTACTACACAATGATACAATAAGAATCAAATTGAAATGACTATATTTATGAGATACACACGAGTCAGACGTTTAACAATACATTTATTTTCAATCAAAGTAATAATGTTGTAGCTTCATAAGTAAAGTAAAGGGAAGTTTGCACAAAACTAGAAACCGCTTCTTGAAGGTGTGTTCCGTTGAATGTACAAAAACATTACAACTCCTGACTTATGTACAAGTATCGCTCAATCAGAGCCATGTTCTACTCGTGTAGGTTTATACAGAACCATGGGGGTTAAACAAGGAGCCCTTCTCTCACCCACTTTGTTTCTACAACACACACACACACCGACCGTTCTGCTGATCTATTGTTAGAAACGTTACACGAACTATTTGGAATCATATCAAGTATAGTATATTACATGATATGTTTACGCGTAGTTTCTATGATGGGTGTGTACGTTGGAGGGACTATTTTAGGAGAAACCACATTATCATGATGGGGGTGAGGTGGAGAGATATATACATAATATTGAATGTGTCGTAAGAAAATATACTTCAAATTGAGAAACATATCAATAAATGTTCAACTTAATAATCACATTACAATAATTCGATATTGACAATGGAGAGGTCATTGACTGAGTTTCGCCGACAAGATAATGATTTTATTAGTAATGTGAAACAGGACTAACAACAGTAACAGGGATGGTTACAACTTGGCATACAATAAAAAAGGTCATGAAATAATTTAAAAAGATAATTCTTCCATATGTTGAGGTTTTACGGATCAGGGAAACTAGCTGTTATATTAGAAAATATTACTTTTGTAAACGTATAACATTGCAATAAGTAGGAACAAAATCATTGAAAATTAAAATTGAAGTCATAAAAGAGCAAACGTGTAATGAATATTCACCGTTAAGATGTAACTATTGCCGTGATTATTCTCTCTATAGAAATACTATTAAAACTTGCTAATGTATTTGCGCGAAAACGAAAGGCAACTTCTATCGCAATGTTAAATAAACTCACACGAAAAGACCATCGAACCATCATGCAAACACCGTGTATAATATGTAAATTGCAGACTGTTAACTTGTCAATTGTTTCTTAGATATTGTGTCACTGATATCTCTATGACGTCACTGAAAGATATCCAAACAATTGTCTATTATTCTTGTGTGCGAGCGTGAGAGATATTATACACGTAGCGAGATGAAATAAAATTATCTTGCTTTTGTATTTTAGAAGACTGGTTTCTCAGAGCGTTAAATATTATTAGTATATTTGGTGGCACGAATGTTGGCGGTCTCGATCATTCGTCTCTCCGAGCAAATATTATTACCGATGGGGAGTTTCGACACGCCAACAATATCTTGGAATGCATGCATATGTCATAAGTGACTTCTTGAAGTGTTACAGCTGAGAATGGTAATGGATCTGTTACATACATTTGTTACAAACGTCATACATGTAACGATATCATCTCAGCAACAATTACACATTCAAATCAAAATCACGTATGAATAATATTACGATCAGTAAATGATAAATTGAACTTTGAAACGATGTTTTTTTTTTCATTCTATGTAAGACCGAGATATACTCAATATATATTGTGATGAATACCTAATGTATACATGTATATTCAATGCGATAATGTACGTAATGTTTTTGAAACATTCTGTAGGGCCTATATGCCTACTTATAATGTATACATCATGCATATTTAATGTGATGTTTAATGTGTAGGTATATAAGCCTACGTAATGTTTTTGAAAAAATACATTTTGAATTGAAACGTATAGTAAGAATTGATTTTTTAATAATGAAAACGTTATAACAAACTGTAACGAAAGTGAAAGGGAATACACAAACAGTTTCTTTGAAGTCTACACAATTTACTGAATAGGCCTACACTACTTCAGCTGTATTGAAATATAAAATATATTCTGTAAACCCAACTAATTATCATACTTTTTTGTATTCATACGCGAGACTAAATTAATCTTTTACAGGGCCAATTTCGCATATTTTTAGTTGAATTTTTCATTCAATACTGTAAATATCCATCTATTTGATACATTTTCATGATACTGTCATCTGTACACTACACAAACTGTAATATAAACCTACATTTATTAATGTATTTGTTTTTCAATTTTCATTGAAGTCGTTTCAGATACTGAAAATAAAATAAGGTATAGTCAGTATTATTAATTCCAAGCCCAGAGGATTACATTATTCCCGTACTGTTGAACGAAATATATCATAAGAAAGCTTATATAATTATTAACAACATGTATCTTTGCTATTTCAATGTACCAGTAAATCCCCACCGAGTTTATATTACCAGAGGGATTTCAGAGTAAAGAGTGCCACGTATGTCTCTAGTACCCCGGTTGCCAGAGGGATTACAGAGTTAAGGGAGCCACGTATGTGTCTGGTACCCCGGCTAACCAGAGGAATATCATAGTTGAGCCGCAATAAAGTATCCACACTGCAGTATATTTAATTAAGAATAAAATTGCTTGGCATGTATTTTACTGTCATGTCGATAAAAACACATATAATATAAAGTAGAGCCGCAGAAATAATTGCTCTACTTCACTGTGGACGGGCATTGATATGCGGATGGTGTATCGGGAAGAAGGGGCGACGCGCTGTGCTATTATGTGGGAAACGGGTGGAAAATTGCACTCGAGTCTGTAACGTAGGAATGTCAATTGAAGGGATGTTGCCAATATGTCGTGTCAGATGGCTCACTTGAGACGCATGACAGAAGAGTGAGGAAAATGACTGAAAATCGTAGAGTCGTGTTCAGAGCGTGTAACTGAAGTAAAAGTCCGTTTTCTGTTCGTTTGATATATATATATATATAGCATTCTACGCAATATAGATTGGTTGCCCTGGTTAAATATTTTTCTAAACTTGTGTTAATTTGGTCACAAAGTTGATGATAAGTATATGCAGATGGCGATGTTGTTTGACCAAATTTGTCGTGATATTAATTTATCTGAAGAATTTAGTCTTCGACACATGAACTATCATTGATTTTATATTATTGACTGAATTAGTGTAGTAACTGTACAAAATTAAATATAAAACCAAGTTACATACACAAATTCGAGTATTTTAAAAAATATTTCAAGATACACATATATGAACAAAAATAGGAATTCTTTTGATCGAGTTCATCATAATTATATACTATAATACAAAAATGTATAATTGTACATATAATTGTACATGCATAATCAGTAGACCAGCTATGCAATATCATCTTGAAGGTTGAATTATTTCTGGTTAAGAATAATTACCAAGTCTTCACGAAAAATTGTATATATAGGCCTATATATGTTTCAAAGAATGACAGTTTAGTGTATACGTAATGCTGTATCATAATGTATAACTAAATGTAAAAAATTGTTCTCATTATAAAACATCTTCATTCATATAAAAATCATAATTTAATTCACCACAACTCATAAGTATAATTATATAGGCACCTATTACCTCCATTTGTCAATTTCAGAAGTGATTAAAGAATCAAAATGATGCACTCTATTGTTCCCTTCATACGAATTCAATTGTAAGCACATTGGCTCACTTCTGTTCTACATACAAACACTCAACATACCGAATAATTACTGAGGGGGAAACACTTTCATCCCTAAAAAGCAATCACACAACGGATCTACACACTGCAGCACACACGACAACAGAGACAACACGAAAAAAAAAACACCGCCATCTTTGATACAGTAAAACGCATATGAAACGCACCGCATATGTGACCGTGCACATCCATATTGCCAATAAACGCACATACCACGCATTGTTTCATGTGCACCCTCTCTTACACGCACTCATACGCGACTTTCCGACTGAGCAATCGACATGTTGAAAGATGCATTCCTTTTAATCTTGCACGACAGCCATGCACGGATGCATTCCTTTTAGCAATGAGACGGTATAAAAAGAGCCGAGTCTGATGATGCTTATAATGTGCTACCCTCTCAATCATTAGGGGAGGATGTGGAACGACATACATTATTATACGGTCGTATATCAGGGGGATATTTATGACGTTTAATAATGTGCATATATATATATATATATATATATATATATATATATATATATATATATATATATATATATATATATATATATATATATATATATTATATATACATATGACACAACATTCTTCTTTTTCTATGTAGAATAGAATAAAAAAGAAGCGCGAAAGAACTATATGTAGACGAAGTTATGAGTGAATAGAAGGTTTTGAATGGAATTTTTTCCCAAACTTGTATTCACGAAAGGTGAAGGTCGTGTACCAATATTACAAACACAAATTTTCAATGTTGAATTTGTATAGTTGTGGTTTTCTTATAGGGTATCATGATTTTTCAGGACGAGGTTTAAACGATCAAAAACGTGATTGTATCTTTCAAAAGTGTAGATGTCTTCAAGTTGTAGCGAGATTTGTATGCACCGAAAATGTTTACAACTATTCAGTTGGTAGACGACCATCTTCTTCCAATGAATACGAGTATACCTAATAACAGAAGTGTTCTGGAGTTTCGATCCTCAAACACTGAATGTGTTGTTTGTCATCTACCACTTCATTCAAGCTTTGTCACATATTCTCTATAGAAACAAGAAATGTATTTAAAAACGAATCGACCATTTCCTGTTTTCAAATGTTCCGTCTTTCTTAAGTAGGACTAACGACAGCATGCTCGTCATTTCCGCACTAACACATTTTTTAAATAATTTTTCATTCAACTCATTTTATATGAGTGGGTTTAATTGAGTTCCGTATGATTGTAAGAAATTGTTAAAATTCAATTTAAACGACAACAAACGAAAAAGTTTATATATTTTCTTTAATGAGAAAAATCTCAAATAATAAACGGTAAGAAAGTCAATAAGTCAGCCTAATCAATTGACGTCGTTACATTTAAAAGACTCATCAACTTACATAATGTTCTGATTTACTTACATCAACTGAATATGTGGTATAGTCTATAACATGACAGGAATACACATACACACAGTTATTATATTTATGTTGGTGATATAACGGATCACTGTTGAAAAAAAACACTATATTATACTCTATAATTAGCACAGAAAGGCTGATTTTTATAATCTTTTGTTATACAGTACCATCAACAGTCGTGATCGCCGTATATAAAGGTACTATAGGTTTCACATTTGTTCTACACCACACATAACATTCTTTAAATATCGGTGTAAAATAACTAGCACAAAACGGTTTAATTTAAATTAACAACACAATTATTATACGGTATCCGTACTGTTAACCACGATCTATTTATAAGAAACAAACTCTAATTAATGTTTAATAACTCATTAATTCGATCGGTATATAGATATTTCAGAAAATGAACTCACCCAATATACGATGTACTCCTTTTCGTCGACGATTGCAACAACAGCGACGTGTACTGAGTAATTAACATCGTTCAATTGTCAATTTACAATCGTGTGATTAACAATACGTACATTCCGTTCTTCTTATTATTAAAAAATAATATAAATAGAAACACCGGTTATTATCACACCTCCACTAAAACTGACATCTCATGTCGTAATCTTGCACGAATTATGTTAATACAGTTACAGTTAAACAAACGGGAATGTTTATATATACTTTCACGATGGTTTTTATATTAAATTAATACACTTTTGATGATTTAATTAAATAATAATCGAGGTTCAAACGGTTTCCATTCACTTTTCCTTGTCGTGCAGACGGTCTGAGTTTTGATATCTCTCGAAGACACGTCAATCAACACAATAGTATATATTTGCTTTAAATAATGCTGGAAACAAAACACACACGCACCCGTTTAGATGGAATTAGACATTTGCTTGTATTGTGTTACGTAAGTAACGATACAAATTGATAAAATGTGTAAATGAACTTTATAGGTTGTATAAATATTGTTATCTACTTTGAAGAAGTTGATTATGAAACTATCTTGGACGCTTCCTTCTTGATAATTGTTTTTTTTGTTATTAGATCGATGTCAGCTTCGAGGTGTAGGACTACTCATATCTATTCACTTCATATTGATTCAATTTAGAGGTAATGTGGGTCGTTAAGCCAAAAATAAATAGATACATAAAACACTTCTTAGAGAATAATCGGAATATAATGAATGAAGATGATATAGAATAGTATATAGCATTCGATATAGGTTTACTTATTGACAGCTGCAGATTAGAACAAAAAAATGAAAAAACTTTTAGCAAATTAAATAAACTGGCAATGACCTTATATACATTTAAGAAATGTTTTTGTAATTTATCGCTGATGTATCCTATGCCTTCACGCGAAACTGGCATATTAACCTTAAGAGAAGCAACAAGCATATAAATAAATGCACTTCCGGAACACGAAAACTGGTATTTGTAAAAAGAAAAGAACATTAAAATATATTTTATCTTTCATTTACATCGTTTGAAGATCTTTTCGAACGTATCTACCGCAAGAGCATGCATGCTAATATCACGGTCCTAATGGGTTTCGGAAATCTTTTTCCTTGTTCTTAAATTTGTGTAAAAAAAATATTTGACACATTAGCCTAGATCTTTTCGTGAGCCCTTTTCTCATGGACGTCAAGTGTTTTTTTTTTTCTTTCCAATGTCTACTTTATATCATGCATTTTACTTAAAATCAGATACGAAATTATATTAAATATAATCGTTTATAATACGCCACAGTTTTGAAAAATAATTTTATGACTTGATCGTTTGCCTGTCTCAAGGTCTCAATTCTCATATCACGACACATAAAATTTAATCTACATTTTATTAATCCTCCACTTTATTCTCTTGCTTTTACGTTCATGTGCACTTACTCCATCTTGTCGGGGACAGATACAAAAGTAATGAGCAATAACTGGAGTGTAATGGCACATGTGGATTATATAGGCCTATACGCTTTCTAAAAATGATCTTTTATTCTGTAAAAAAAATTACGTAGTTTAAAAGTATCTTTAATTTGTTTTAAATTAATTTTTGATAATTTTTGACGTGTGACACGTTATAATTAGTGAGAAAAGAAAGTACAAACAAATATAACCAGGTTTTTAGCGGAGTGTAAATGTTATTGAAATATTCATCGAAATGATTAAACCTAAAACGTGTTAATTGTAGAGTTGTTTTAACGAGGGTATGGCGTGTGTAATAAACGGAAGGTTATGTAAAAGGTGTTGTTAACCTGCGTGGCACTTGGAACTTGAGTGGTTTCCATACTAATCAATTATTTGTAGTCCGGCATATGCGTATATATGCAACAATTGTGGCGAGTCTAGTCGTCAAGAGAATTGGGGAAAACTCATACGTCTATTTGCTATTATTAAAATAAAATAACATCTGACTGATTCATATGAATACGTCACATTTGAGATATAAAACGAAATAAAATAGCACGCTAATGATTCATAAATACGTCACTTTTTAGATATACAAAATAGTTGATGAAACAAAAAGTTAATATCTAACAATTTCAACAGGGCTTTATCAAGTGCACTCGTCAAAATTAATGAAACAATCTCATTGATTTGTAGAAAAGCAAAATTTTTGAAATAATATTTCAGATTGATATTTGTTGATCAATCAAAATATCAAACACTTGGCACTGAATATTGTAATAATTTGAATCAACATTTGAAATATAATGATCTCGATGCAAAATCTTGAAGCTTGAACCGAGATAAAATTTTGAAATCAAAACTGAGACATCAAAAGTCTCTTCCGTTATTCAAATCACAATTCAGTTAGAATATGAACGTACTGAAATGTCAAAACTTGGCATCACTATATGATAATAATATCGCTTCTTAATTAAACACAATCAATAAAATAAAAAAATAAAACATCACTGTAAAAAATTATGTAAAACACCAAAACAACCACGAATACAAATTATTATACGTTTCGTAACAAAATAATTGAATCGTTCCCTAACAATAATAATTAATAAAAAAAACACACTAAAAATTATGAAATAATCACCAAAAAAATTATAAACCAAATAAAATAAAATTCACTTCACACAAACTCGATCAAAATAAACGTATCAACTCGTCTCCGCACTGCGATGTTGTCTTAGTCATCACTAAACCACGACTAACCTTTCTTCCTTCATATCAAGCACACAGTTCTACCAACCTGCTACCCACTCCAGTCGGGGGCTACGACCGACCGTCCCCCCTATCTCACGGCCACGTAGGTCGGCAGTTTCGACAAGCCAATTCTTGGTCCACCTCTAATCACCTACACACCAACAACACCTAGGCAAATACACTACTAGCAATACCAATAACATGGCCATAGCCACCCACATTGAGATTATCAGACATGACACCTTTCAGCTTTAAGAGGACTCGCGACACGGAATTAGGGGCCGCTATTAATAATCGGTCGTGAAAGTGTTGTGATTAACTAATAATTAGATAAAGATTAGATAAATGGTGAAACTAGGGTGGTTATTTGAATATCAGGTCAGTATTATTATTTCTGATCGATTATTAGATATATAGCCAATAATATCTGAGAACAATGCTACTAAAATAACTAAACCATTATTTGGTCCTCAGTCTTGACACGTGTTATGATAATAATATTACACAAATATTATGTATTTTACATACATATATATTTGCATACATTGTTATGTGTATATAAGCCTATGCTTATATATATATATATATATATATATATATATATATATATATATATATATATATATATATATATATATATATAAATATAATATATATATTGACACAACAAAGAATAAGATAATATATTTTCCGAATATTTGTAGTCCTCTCCCACTAATCCGATTATCTTGATTATATTGCTACCGTTCAATTGGTTTGATTATACACTTCATTTCATAAGTTCGTGAGTTCATAAGTTCATATAGTTTGAAATAGGAGAATTGAAATGCGACTATTACTTCTTAATTCCATGTTTCCACAAACACACAAACAAACCTGAGACAAATATTCCGACGTTAATCTCAATGTTGGTTTCTATATTTATATTCATAAAATACATTTCAATTAATACTGTGTTTCCTGTCTGTACTGAGTGTGCCATCAAACGTTAATGAGTAAAATAATCCCTTTATCACCACATCATCTCATTCATTACTACAGAACGCCGCCAATAGACCTGTAGAAGTCGTTAGCGCGAGTCGTTAAACCCCTTAAGTACATTTCATGTACACAAATAATTACAGTTATGAAAATAGTTAGTGCAGGTATAGACTTGCAGTAATATAAAGTAGTTGAACTATATAGCCGCATTGACATGTAGCCCAAACCGAAGAAAATATATACTTATACATTAGGTCTGTACTTATTGAAATCAACAGACAATACAAACTTATCTGAAAAATTAGTAGTGAAATATGAGTAGATTTTATTCCAAATTTAATTCAGATTTGGGGAAAAAAACATTTTTAGCGATGGCAAGGTAACTTGAATGAGTTAATTTCTATACCTATCATCGTGTACAGAAGGATGATTTAAATTAAAATTTGTATTTTTGTATCAGTGTCGAGTTCATTTAGTATACTGAATTTAAATAAAGAATGTTCATGAATAAAATTCACCTGATGATGCGATGTAACTGATGTTTATCTCATGTCAAGATAATGAGATTCAGGAGATATTATACCATTTTCAATATATCAGAATGATCAAAGACATATAGGAAAGAGTACACAAAACATACTATTATACCAACACATCCACTCATCGTTTATATATACATGCACCCAGTATCACAAATATCTTGATCTCGAATCATAAAGTTTAGGTGATGATATGTTCACCAAGGTGACCAAACGAATTTTCAGTGTCAATTCAACTCGTATTTCTATTGATTATTAATTGATTATTGTTTGCTTAACGACCCCACCAACAGCTAGGTTATACGGGGGTACGAATGAGCTGGTGATTATGAATGTATGAAGTGATGATTAGTGAGAGGACATTTACAAAAACTCATGCCTTATGCGGGATTCGAACCCACGCCCAACGGTGACTTCAGTTTCTGAAGCGGTGCCTCAGCTGACCGAGCTACCGAGGGTGGTTTCAATATAACAATCCGTATTTGAGCATGACGGGTATTCCCAAAGGCGTTTTCGTCGTATAGTTTGACGATCTCCATTGACTATCATCTCATTATCCTTTACAAATAATAGAAGGGATTTTTTATTTTCCCCCGCGGTTTTCCTCTTATAACACTATTTATATTCACATAAACAGCGGTTTCATGACTAACCGACTATACTGCATCCTCTTAACATTTGTAAATATTACACCAGAGAAAGTATACTTGTAGTCATAAACCAGATAATATAAAAGAATCGTTGACAAGTAATTCGCGTATATGACAACCAAACCAAAGATACAAATGTGAGATACGTTGATAAGATTTACGTCACTTTTCACTGGACGTGGTATACACGAAACAACATTATGTTCGATTACACATTTTAGAATCAAGTTTTACCAGTTGGTGTACTTTTTATAGTCTAGTATGATTGTCAGCTTGTCAACTGGAAATGCATAATCTTAACATTATTACGTACACATTATTCTGTTATAAAAGCCACGTGAGCTCGAGTTCTATGTATGTTTTGATTTTCTGACTTCTGATGCATAAAGTATATCTTTTCATTTGTACTGAAACGAATGAGAATGTCAAACTTATGTTAATGAGATATTATAGGCGTATACTAGAAAAATTTGAGTTCTTGTCAAAGGTTATGAGTAAACAATTGTTACATAATATGTAAGTTTAATATTGAGATGATGGCCCAGTTTCTTTAGATATGTAATTTTAATTAAATGAAAGTCTACATATATGTATACGTGAATATACATATATGCATCCGATGAAATATCAAATGATAATTATTTAAGATGATTTTATCCAATAATATTGAATGCATGTTTCAAACTTTCAATACTAGTCAAGTATTTATCATAAGAATGTACACTCACGGATGTTACGTTTCCCGAAACAGTTTAAATTTCAATAACATCGATGCATATTATTTTACTCGCTGATTTTTCAGCAACTGTACGTATAGCGTGCTTATCAATATTGTCTGCTAGTTTGAGTGCATATATGATGGGTGATATGGTGATCATATAGAGATGATCATAGATGATATATAAACAGGATTTCTTGTTGTCATGGAAGAGGTGACACAATTAATTATACTGAAGACTGTCTTTTCATAATTTTGATAGATTATTATAAATTATAATGATATCGAGCACGCAGGGCTCGAACCCACGCACCTTATACTCAAGGCGACAAGCGTAGACTACATATTTCAACAGTCATTTCAATTGGATTATTGTCATACTAGAATGGTTAGGATAATTCAACGATCACTAATAAAATGATGATTCGTTTATAGCAGGTAATAAAATCGAATAGCAAATTCACGACTATGATGTATTATTTACATTTTTTATTGCTCAATACAGTATATGATTAGGAATATCTTTCGTGAATTTCAACAGCAATGAAAAAACAATATAAAATAGTTACTCCTCACCACATAGACATAAACGATAATTAATTTTAAAATTTAAATCACCAATTGTTTTTACGATGAGTTAATGTAGGGTCATTAGATAGTATAGCCTTTTGGCATTTTATATATATATATATATATATATATATATATATATATATATATATATATATATATGATCAATTGATTAATTATAACTAATATTAGGCATTATATGAGTTGTTTATTTGATATTTCAGACTACGTAATCAATTCATCTTGAAACAAGTTATTTCTTATCTGCACCGTGTGTTACCAAGAATATTACAAGTGGGACCTACAACAACTTATGCAATTGCATGCATACTGCATCTCCATGCACTCAGCTTTTATGCAACACTCAAGACGAAGTGTTTTTGTTATTGTTAGTAATCGAGTGTAATGTAGAAGCATGCATGTCCCCACACAACTCACAGTCCTTCACATTTCTTGGCATTGGCCAGCGACGTTTTCCGTGTCTCCCGGCGTATTTCAGACAGCCTACCGCTGATCTCGATACTTTCTTACGTGATCAAGACCTATCGCACACGTATCTTGGCGTTGTTGAATCATCCATACACACTTACGTGGATATAAATAACTATTTTCTCTTTCACGTATAACGGGGATATAAGTACTGGGAGTCATATAATTATATGAAGAGGGTCCTGGATCACGCATGGTGGGAGATTGTGGTCACAATTTCTTTTTAGACATTAGAACATATGTACGAGAGAATAGTTCTAGTCCTTAGGATACACTCAACAGTAATGTTATAAATTTACAATTGTTAAAAAAAAATTGAACACTATTCGAAACAATAATTGATCTGAAATTTGCGTGGAGAATGAGAAAAAATTGATGACAATTGAAGAGTAAATAATTTGGGAAAAAATAATATCCACATAGACCAAGAGCTTGTACTTGGCTTGTCTGCCATTTGATTGATAAATAACGATTATATACAAAATGAGGCAACATATAGTAAGAATAGAATATTACTATAGAATAAAACGAACTTTCATCAATTATACTACATGTAAAATATAATTGTAATCATTTGATAATTCAGTATGAGTTTCATATGTCTTCTGACTATAGTTCTCTTCTGTTTTATGCAACCTTATGAGTGGGTCTACTATAAAATATTACTTCAAGAATTATAGAACGGAAAATAAATAAATAGAATGCTCATCCAAGTATTTTGATGTCCAATAATATGGGAAAGTTCATCAATAAACAATTAAAAAATAAACGACTGAGTCGAAAAAAGCACATTTATAGACATTGTTTTTATCAACCTCGAAATATGGATTAACAATCATTGTTTCCAGCTTCGAGTAAACCATTTTCAACAATTATATCACATTTTGTAACGCAAGTAACACACTATTGAAATATATGATGTGCCGAGAGGCCAGATTTTCGTACAACTCAGAATAATGAAGTGTATAAATACTTCAGAATTCACTACAGTTGACCTTTTACGAACAATTGGTGGATTGGTGGACAATTAAAGTAAATATATATATAATACATACTTAAACTGTGAAAGTGTTTAACGTTTAATCACGAGATATAATAGTAGTTATCATTTTCTATAATGTGTGTAATACATCCGTTACAAGACCGTCTCGGGTAAGATAATTTCTTAATTCGTTTTGCCTAATATGCAAGTGTATTATGTAACTGAGAGTCGATTTGAGTTCTTATTATTCGTTATTATCCTAATATATATATATATTTTTATTCTAATAAATCCCTTCAATATATTTCACAGTTATCTTGATTTTTCAGTTATTCAGTTATGTGAAATTATCTTAAGATAATTATATCAAGATCATCTTGTCTCAAGATAATAAAATATCAAATTATTTTACATTATATCAGAATATTAGCCTGCCATATAACGATTTACTTTCAATACATATCATATTAATTGAAAGATAATGATTATACTTCAACACATACTTATAGGTCTATAAAAGAGTAAATTTGTTACATAATTATTATTATTCCCATTGTGGGTATACTAGAAATGAAAGAGTGAATTTGTTACATAATTATTATCATTCCCATTGTGGGTATACTCAAAATGAATAAAGTAAATTTGTTACATAATTATTATTCCCATTGTGGGTATACTGAAAATGAAGGTGTACATTTGTTACATAATTATTATTATTCCCATTGTGGGTATACTAAAAATGAAAGAGTAAATTTTTTACAAAATTATTATTATTCTCATTGTGGGTATACTAAAAATAAACTTGGAGCATGGAATTATACGTTGATTCTTCAAGAAAATGTACTTTTCTAATTAATAAATCAACATTACAAAACCATTATTGTGGTTTTCACATATACACAATCACCCAGAAAATGTTCACACAATCAGAATTGAGTCGCTATATACACAATAGTTACATTCAAATATTGAAACATATCAATTATAGATATGATCAAATAATTGAATGCAATCAGACAGTATTTTTATTACGATTGTTTTTTTTCTTTCAATTTCGTAATTTATCCCAGACATATATAATTACACGTGCATTACCCGTGTAATTATATATTCAGAAGAATCGATCATTAAATCGCAACGCATAATAAAATAATAACACAATACAAATGATGTAAGATGAAAAGAACTAGCTAGGTGTCTGATAGCTACTTATGGTAATCTGGTGAGTCACCAAAATGTGAAAGGCTGTGGGCAAGTGAAACAAGGCCGCAGATCAGATATGCGAGTAGCAGGAGTAGAAGACAGCAGGCAGCATCCTGAATCCCGACCCGAGGCAAAGTGTCCGTGAACCAACGAATTAATTTTTTGTTTACCGAATATTATTGTGGTTAATGGGTTGAGAAAGAAAGACGCGAATTTAATTGGTTGGGCGAAGAGAGGATTCGAAGTTTGAATAGAGTTGATTCTTTAGTTGAACACTGATGATGCGTGGATGTACAATTTATAATAGTCAAGAAACTAGTTTGTAATTGTATGAAACAAAGTTTGAACCTAGAATAAATGTTTACATGTATACGCATGTGAGGCTCGTAATTAATGACACAAACAAGAAACAGTGGGTAATTAAAACTATCGAAATATGATTTCGAAATATAATTATAAATATAATTTCACAACATAAATTCAATATGGATAATTTTTTTCTTCTTCTTCTAAATAAGTAATCGAATACAATATTGTATTTGCTGGACTATAGCTCAATATTACTATTAATTTTTGTATCAAATACTATTGTATCGTGTATTTGCTTTCTTCATTAATCTGTTATTTTCATTTTTATATATATCATTCTGTGTCTAATGGGCAACCTTTTGTGAGGCAGAGTCTTTATTTTCCGCTAATAAAGAATGTATGTTTATAAACCATCTTGAACGACTATATGTTGAACCTGAATCTGTGGGTGATATAAATTATACCCTTCAGTTGTGTTGATGGTGATTATTGTTTGCTTAACGACCCCACCAACAGCCAGGTTATTTGGAGCTATAGGAATGAGTGGATGATGTATAAAAAAACAGTGTCTTGCGGGACTCGAGCCCCAATCGAGATGACTTCACTTACTGAAGTAGTAACTTAGTTGAGCAAGCCACGAGGGACGACGATAATCATTTTCTAATATAAATTGATTTGGTAAAATATAAGGTCCAACTATAAATTAAAATGTCTGTTGATTATAGTAATTGAATTAATTTTTCACCGGCTATTTACTCACAGGTGAAATAAGTTTCTGAAATATATATTTTATTTGTTTATGGACTTTCATGAATGAACGATCTGACCGCATCGTGTCATAATCAGCTTCAAATAAGATTGTAGTGAAGTGTATTTCAAGATATCAGGTTATTCAGCTGAGTATGAGAATATTATTCAATTGTCCAATAAAATTCCGGAGTATGAAAGTGTATTTTATATTTACGCATACTGATCCAATTCTTTGCCGAGACGGATTATCAATTCATATATTTCATAGCATATATAAAACAATCCATTCAAAAGAGTAAATGTTGCATGTATCGTTGTTGTTCAACTCATTAGAGAAACATGTCATATACTTATTTCTCGAGTTCAAGTTCCTTGATGAATTACATTATTAAAAGTCGAGAAAAAACAGAGAATGACGATTAAATTTTAAACAAATGGCAAATTACAGAGTGAAGATTTAACAAGACGACCTGGACTCGGGTAAATTTCTGAAAGAAGTCGATAATAATACACATTTTAACATAATTTTAGTCCGGGATTGAATATAATGACCAGCTTATTTATAGATGAAAGAAGACATTTAATTACACGCGATTATCAGCGACAACAATGCGTCTAAATATATATATATATATATAACTATCCACACAAAATTTGCGAACAATTATGAAATTAAGAATAGATTTTGCTTGAAAATCTCCACGACCCTGTTATTAAATACAGTCTTATATATAAGTATATAATTGTATCTATGAAAGAAGGTCGTCTACCAACTGAATAATCGTTAAGACAAAGGTAATCTCTCTGGAACTTTGAGAATTCAACGCGTTCGAAATAAGTAATTGTATTTATAGCCAATAAACATCGCCCTGAAAAAATCGTCACTCTACACAAAAGCAGATAAACGAATATGCGGTGCTATTTGTGTTGGTTATGTTGGTATAGACGGCATCCTTCTTTCCTGGAGATAAGTATAGATATATAGTTATTAGTGGATCTTCTTCTTTGGCGGTTACAAGTATATACCCGACGAAGAATTCCTTTTTGACCACCCAAAAAGATGAAAATCTAAACGTTAATTTAAATCTCAATACGCACGCCTTTCATCACGGAAATGAACGTGTGTACATGAGAACATTTATTGAAATGTTCGACTAGGCACAAAGATCCCATTGTGCGGCTAGTAGAGTATACGATGCATATCATTACATGCCCATCCTCTGGTCGAACTGAGATGTAATTAGACGATGGTTTGTACGCCGGAAATGACGACGATAGTCGTACAAGAGTTAGTGAACTAGAAGACAAAATGATTACTCACGCCCATTTCCTTTTCATAAAATACAAATCGCAACAATGGTAACCTACTCTATGACTATATTTTATAGTTGGTACATCGAGGTGAGAGAAATATGAATGTTTTTGTGTGTGTATGAATGGAGCGATCTGACATAATTTCAAATCAACGTTCTATTTATGATTCAAAAATCGAACAAAAAGTAGAACAGAATGATGTATTCATATTCTGAAAGATCAAGTCATTTGAACCTTCAATTCGTATCAAGTTTACACCACTGATAGTTGAGACAGTATTCTATTATTCAAGTTATCATCCATGTCTTCACACTTGCGGTCACATAAAGTGGTCGGTTAATAAATTTAATTAATATAAAATAGTAATTATAAAATATGAGGATAAATTATTAAAGAATGGACCAATGGTTGAATTCGAGTTTTGGCAACATTTTGCATACATGGTTTGTTATATTCTCACATCCATGAATATATTGGAAAATAAAATACTTCATCAAGTACCATAGCACTCATCGAAATAAACTATATAAATATACCCATAGTGAATAAAAAACATTAATTAAGGAATTCATAACACCCACATAGTTTCGTTGACTCAGCGAAAGATAATAATCATCTGACGAGGAAAAAAAAACTAGAAACATAACAAAAAAATCTCATTATCCATTAAGTACAAAGAAGTTGTTCGCTACGCTCATCCAACCAGACCCGATAATAGCCAGCAACGCCCATTTCCTCTTCACACTTTATAAATCTCAACTAGGATATCCCATACATTCGTCAAGTATAATTCCTCGACAGGTATATGTATATATTAAAAAGACCACCTCCATCCATTCGACTGAAAACAACTCATTGAAATGCCGACAATATGATTTGATATGCTTCACTAAGCATTCTCTTGTCAAACAAACGCACCCAAATCAGTAACAAATGATGATTAGTAAAAAATAGTCTATACTAATGATTGGTGTGGCGAAAATGGAATGAAAAAGAATTGGAACAACTTCAGATACGGCTGAGTGGAGAGAACGCAGTGATCTATGACCCATAGGGCGCTATGTAGTTGTGATCTTTGTTCTTGGGTGTTTAACAAGTATTTTTTCCAACGTTTCCCACATTTATATGTTTAGATCAGTAGGTATAAATACCATCTCTTCCATTTCTTAACAATAACAAGTTTTTAAGAGTGTATATGAGTAGATTGAAGATTTTTTGGGGGCGAGATCTTTTGAAAAATTATGAAACTTCGATTTCGTGGTCAACGTATATATTGAAGGACATGACAATTCTGTAACTAGATTTCAATAAATAATGACAAAATTTATTTCCCTAATTTTAGAGAAAAGTAGAAATCAACATATCTCAGTTTCAGAAATTAAATTAATTCTCTTGTCTTCCAGAGACCACGCACGTGTGCATTGCCGATTCTGTATAGACATATGAACAGAATCGAGTAATGTCTATACGTCACGACTCAGATGGAGGGCCGGGTCCGGAAGAACAAAGAAATTGATTATAATTTCTGAAATTAATCTGTTTTATAGTTATCTCTAAAACTAGTAGACACTTTTTTCTTTTTAATAACATCGAAACTTGATACAAAATCATTGTTCCCCAATTAAGGCTATGGATGAAAGGTAGGATCGTTTGGACGGGGCACCACAAGGCACAGAAATAAATATTTATATTAATCGTTAAAATCTAATTTCCGAGTTGTAATATTTTTTCACATGGTGTGCATGCAATAATGCTCACGAACAGACTCAAGTATATGACGAAAAAAAAAATGAAAAAAAAACAAACTTTCATCTCGACACCGTCATAATGATACATATTCGGAATTATTCACTATTCAACTGGACTTCATATTTCTGTTATTGGTGTTGACCATATTTTTTCTAGTTTTTGATAGAACTTTCAATTATTCATCCGATTGGCTGGAGCTAAGAATTGAGCTTTCGCTGAAATATTGTCTCCGCGCCGATTTTTATTGTTTCAAAATAACAGTTTGAATATAATATTACTATGCTGTTGTCAAGTTCATATATTTTATGTATGAATATTTTATAACTTCGTCATATAACTAGCGTCAACCTTTCATTAATACGTCAACATCACAATTGAATTTTCATACCCAGTTATCTTACAGACATTGAGCGCCAATCAATCCTGGGTAAATCAATAAGATTGTGGAACCAGCTTCCAAAAGACAAGATTAAAACGATTGAGAATATGAATGACTTCAACCGGATGTTACAGTTACATGTATATTTGTTATTTGTTTGTAATAAGTTGATTGCATACCAAAAACTATACGACCACCCAGGAGACTGTTACCCTAAAGTTGTAAGAATAAATAAAATAAAATAAAATAAAATAATGATGATTACAATTTTTGTACGATCTGTATTTTTCCTTAGAATGTTTATATCGTAAGAAACTTTTAATACTTTCCTTCAAGTTATTCTTTATTATGAAAAAATGATATTTCGCTGAATCGACTCTCATGCATCCGGTCTTTAAAGCAAAATAACCACGTCGTTGATGCGCCGTAAAACCCTAATATTCATTCATTCAAGAAAATAGCTATCCAAAAAAAAATCGGCAAGTGATATTTGAGATAATTTTTAAAACGTATTTATGATGACTTACAAAACCAATCATCCGACACCAAGCCGATATTAGTCTTTGTACATATATATATATATATACATGCACACACTGTTGGAAGACCGAAACTTCCAATCACTCATATGATCGAATAGGAAGAAACCAACGATCGACTCTAATCGGCTACTCTGATCTAACTAGTTGATCAGCAATCAACACTGATCACTTGCAATACCGTTAAGTGATATGTAACTATTATTGACAGTTCTATATTAGCGTAGTGATAATTAGTATTGCAATAATCATGCCAGATGATCTATAATTGATAACTAATTGAATTACCACTACTAATGCATGTCGTTAGCTAAACGCCGACAGAGCGGTCATTCAACCATCCAATAACTAGTTATTATTTTTCATTTTTTTCATGTTGCTTAACGACCCCACCAACAGCTAGGTTATAGGGGGTATAAATGAGCGGCGGATAATGAAACGATGAAATAATGATCGGTGAGGACGTCAACTAAAACCAATGCGGTAATCAAACCCACAGCAAACGTGACTTCAATCAACTAACGCAGTGTCTTAATTGACTGAGGCACAGCGAAGACTTAATAACTAGTTCATCCAAGAAAGTGAATATATGTTACGTGACGGATCCGACCGACCGTTTCTACTATCTAGTGATACTAGCGATTGGGAGTTTCGATCTAGCAACACTGGTGAAAGGTGTACACAAGCAAATTGGAGAGATTGTAGTCAAAGTTCTTTTGGATCTTTGATACATTTCAAATGTATTTCATACATTACACTTATATAAGCGTTTCTTTTGTAAAGGGGTATATTATTGAGATCAGGTCATCTTTCTGTAGATGTGATTTTTCGTTACATATATGAACTTATAGTCCTATGCATAATTCATTATCCATTTTATCACTCATTTTTTCTTCCATTTTGTATAATGACAAACCTTACATCTGCTGTTAATGAAAAAAAGTGATCATTGCCCAAGAGACTTAGTTCAAAGTGGAAGATATCAACATTCGTGTTTTGTTTACTCTTAATACCAATGCTGATAATGTCCGGATATATATCACAGAAACGGTTTTTACTTAGAATGTGTTCCGGACTTTCGGAAACTGAAAGACTGTTATCTGCGGCGGAAAGTTATGGTCACCAACAGCGCAGTCCTGGTGTTGAAGTTCATTGGTTTTAAATAATTAAAATGGGGTGGTAAGATCGCCCTTGTGGTGCCCCGTCCAAACGATCCTACTTTCCATCCTTAGCCTTAATTAGGGAACAATGATTTTGTATCAAGTTTCGATGTTATTAAAAAAAAAAAAAAATTTTTTAAGGACAACATTCACTCAGTATATAATTTTGGATTGGACATATTTTGACAAATCAATTCAAACAGCACACTATAGAATATGAGGGTTCCATTAATATGTTATAAAATAAACATAGACCTATATATATATATATATATATATATATATATATATATAGAGAGAGAGAGAGATTATTAATATGTGCATGTTGTAAATAACAAAAATGTGGCAAAGAAAGTGAAAAAGAAATCTATGCCTATCTATAACTTATAAAAGAAATATTCTATGTTTTATTTCAAGATTGTAGTATTATAAATAGCCTAGAGCAAAAATAAATATACCGTTAATAATAATTCTATGCTGATAATTCTATGCAGTTAAGTTTTACAGTCCATTGTGTTATATACATGTTTGTTCAAACATTTACAACTTCCATCAATCTGCCATTCTCTTTCAATCACGATTAGCACAAGAAAGTGTACAATAATATTCATTATTGTGGAAATAATTTCTATATAGTTCTATTATTACACTATAATCTCAAGTCATTGGGAAAAAAGTCCATACCGGCACATGCAACGTAGTGGTTAACGCACTTGCCTCATGTGATCCGGGAGGTAGTGAGCATATTGGACCCTTTCAATCCCCGCTACCGTCCATCTTCACAGGGGTTTTCCTTGGTTTCCCTCTGTAGTCTAGGCTAACACCGGGATGGTTCCCACAATATAGGCCACGACCGCTTCCTTTCCACTATCCTTCCCATTACCCATGAAACCTTCATCTCATCCACTTGAAATGCATGCTGAAGAAAATGTTTCGACACTTATACACACTGAACTAGAAAATAATGTAGGCTACATATACAAGCACTCTATCTACGTATAGTCTACGGAAAAATCACTTGAATTTGTATAGATTTTTTAGAAATATGAAATATGAATTTCTGAAGTAATCATTCAATGTGCCCGCAAGTGTACTTCTGTGAGTTTAATTCAATTCTACCGCTTGTTAGTTTCATAATATTGATACAGTTTTCAATGTTTTATTAATATCATATTTGCAAGAACGAGTATAAATACATTTGAAGATCAAAATTATAATCCAGCATCATGATAAAAAATATTATCAAATGCAAATACGTATACGTTCTCGAACATAATTGGATTAAATCAACTAAAAACCAGTGAGCGGAAAACGTGTAAAACATCAAAGAAATTAATGAACCTGGTTGATGGAAGATCATCTTGGTTAAATCAACCGTAAGAATGAAGTGGTTAAGTAAACTTGTTAATTTCCAAACTAGTTTTCGTAGAACGTTAAAATATAAAAAAATAGATGCCTCCATGTTCGACAGCTATATATATGATATTATTTCCTACTACGAGTGTTGGCGGTTCGACACAACCGACCGGTAGTGCTAGTGCATACGAGAGACATTCGATCGGGACCGCGAATTCTCGTGGTAATCCTACGTAAAGTCACATGACATAAACAGCGTATTGAATCAGTGCGTAAAGCGGATCAGTCTACCCACGTAGGGGCAAGAACTTTCAGTCAATAATGTGACAGGGGCTTATTGAACAAGTATAGGAACGAAGAGTGTCTAGACTTTAGAAGGCAATGGAGTTTTGTAATGAGAAGTAGTTGAAAATTATATCCATGTAAGAAGAAGGTCGTGTACCAACTAAATAATTGTACAAGATTCGTTAATTACGTAATCATAACTTCAACTTTAGAGATTCAATGCGCTTGAAATGTGTATTTATGTTCCTTATCGTAAACCAATTTCTGAAAAACCTTAAAACAAACATAACGGTGATATTTGTATTTGTTATGTTGGTAGATGACTTTCAGACGGTTGTGATCTTGTAAAGTGGTAGATCAAGTTATACATTGAAAAACATCCTGAATGAAAAATTGACTGACATACGCACTAAAACCATAAGACAATGTTCAGCTTGAAGCAGAAGTAAAAGTCTCTTTGCTACCTGGTAAAATCAGTCGAGCATGTTATATTGCATAGGATTCAACAGGTATCAAACGAGAGAAACGAACTTCTACTTATGCTTCAAGACGTACTTATACGCATTCCACGTATAGTTTTCGAAAAAATCAGCGGTTAAATGTGCGAAGCTTTTATTTTAATTTCAATTTCGGAGAACTCCATTTCATGTGACCTCTTCGACAAATAGCCACTTCGAAACTGAAGCGTTCTTCAGCAAACTGGGCCAATTTTTTTTCTGAGAAGATTTTGTATTACACGAAATATAAGTCATTTACAGATATCGTAGACCCACAAAGTCATAACAAGACTTGTCTGTGGGTCTACTAATTAATGTTATCATATATAAATACACATTACAAGAAATGTCTGGATGGCAGCTAGTTAAATTAATATAATGAAAAATATACTTCTTCACTTCTCTTTCAATAATAAATAATACATATTGATCTTGTCATACAAGAAATTGCTTTTCATCGGAGTGGAAGTAGTTTTTAGATTAGTTTTAGTTTGTTCTAAATTATTTTGGGATATTTGTGTGGCTATGTTAGTTAGCTTAGGTTAGTTAGGTTGGTTTGGATAGGTTATAGGTTCATCAAAATAGTCAGATTGGGTTATTCAGGTTTGTTTAGGGTGCGTGCAAAAACAACACCGTCTACATATTATAGGCTGATGGTCAAATGAATAGCGGCAGCCCTCCTCCAATCTACTACAGACGTACAGCCTCCTTGATAGTGAACGTACACGCCCCCCTCCCCCCAATCAACACAATGCTAATATCAAGTACATATCACGCTGGATAGTATATAATATACATAGTATATGATATGTCAGTGCACAGGGTTGCAGACATGTCTGTATTTAGCACATATCTGTGATCCGCCTAATCACAAACGGTACTTGTATAAAAAAATCTAGAAAACGTTTCTACATACGCACTCCTCATATAGTTAACGACAAAATCAACGGTCAAATGAGCGTAGATTCTATTTCAATTTCAGTTTTAATTTGGGATTTTTTTTCATGTGATCGGAAGTGTACTTCCGGCTCGACAAATACCCATTTCGAAACTATAAAGCCTCCTCCAGTCTCCTAAACAGACGTACAGCCTCCTCGATACGGAACGTACACCCCCCCCCTCTCCCCCCAATCAACACAATGCTAATATTAAGTAAACATCACGCTGGATAGTATATAATGTGCACAGGGTTGCAGACATGTCTGTATTTAGCACATGTCTGTGATCCGCCTAATCGCAAACAGTACTGACATGCAATTCACGGTTCAACGAGGTGGCTCTGTAGATATCGATAACGATGATGGGATTAGTCATGAATAGGGCATTCGAGAGTGGAGTCGGAGGTATGACGTGTCAAGAGTGTTGGAATTGGCTATTACTTAGTGAGATCAACTCTGGTAATAATTAAAGGAGTAGGCCGCATGGGCGCAAGGGAATATTCCGGCTAGTGGAGATATTTCCTGTGTTCAAATCAATTCCCAAAAATGGGAATTTTTTGTTTTCAATCTATTAAGTTGCCAGCACTGAGAACTGAGTAATTGGGTAGACAGCTGTTCTGAAACTAACCAGCAAACAATATTTGCAGATTGCAAGGCTGTGGAATAATATGGCCTAGCTATAATCTCAAGATTGAAAATTGTTGGGGTGTTTTTTATAATTTACCCATTACTAGCCTAGCCACGATCAAATGAACTGATCAAGTTAACTGATCAAGTAAAATTGGACACAATGATTGAAAAGAAAGGAATGGAAGAAGAGAAGAAGATCAGTAGAAAAGAAGACTCGAAAGGGAGAAAGGGAGAATCGTGGAAAAAGAAGATCATCCGCGATTTGTTTTCTTTAAGAGAAATGATTGCATTGTTTATAATTCCAGAACGGTAGTTCTATCTATAGTTTATAGAACAATAATTTATCATTCATAAAAACTTTGTGTCAAGTTTATATTTTTAAAAATTGGAATTGAATCGGCTAATGAGCGAAAAGAAATATTATTCAATGAGCAATACGAGACGGTGAAAGGTATTTTATATATTTTTTGAAAATTTAAAAATAGATTTAATCTGAACTAAATTAGAAAATCCGAATGTTATTCCATCAAAATTGGCAGTCACATGATACAAACGGAATAGAATATGGAATAGAACAAGGAGGAATAATTTACTTGCATACAATTAATTCAAAGGCTATATTTTGTTCATTAACTAAAAACTTCTTTATTCACTTATTTACAAATCTTCCTGTATCGTATTTGTACACCATCTGAACCTTATTCTATAACTGGCAGACGAAATGGAAGAGATTCACAACGTCGTTTTTCTTCCGACTATACTTTATACTTGAACATGGTGCATCATATAGGCTTTTACACTTTTGTCGCTATTTCATATCGTTTGCAGATATAGAATGAGGGAATCTGAAACACATAAAAGCTTATGTTTCTATTTTTGAAAGTTAGTTTTCAAAAATGGAGAAATAGCATCTCAGCGATAACATTCTAAATAGTGTATTCTAATAATAAAGAAATACAAAGGAAAAAAACAAACGAACTCTTCCCAACTACCACGACTGCACCAAAAACTTGATACAAAAATCTTGATTTATTATTACATTTAATCCCGAAAGAAAACACAAACTTCTGATCCTCTTACATACATATACAGAAGATACGTCTCTCACAACTTTTAAAAACATACCCATTCAATATTTTCCACCATAAGTTGTTTCCTTTTCAAACTTGTTGTGACTCTGTTCATATTTCAAAATGTATTTGTTCACCTTTACCCACGGGACTCGAACCGATATGAATAATGTGTTATTCATACACACGTTTCCATATACGGATCGTATTACATCTGAGGTGAGCTTAGTCTCACCACCTTGTCACAGTAGGGAATACTAGGATGGGACGCAACATGCTTGTTTTTTTCATATACAGCAGATGACGGTAGTCTGTTCTAAGAACAAACTCCGAAAACAAGGTCATTATTGAAACAAAATATCAATTATACATTATACTCGTTGGAAAGATGCTGTTGTGTATTTTCATAGTAAGCCTGTTCCTGAAAAATCATACTGAAAATACCAGTTATACAAATATATCGGTGATATTTGAATTGTGTAATCTTATATTTAGATGAGCGTAGCGAAGCTTTCCATTTCACACCCTGAAAAAAAATGGGCTTCGTTTTTTTTTTTTTTTTTTTTTTTTTTTGTAATTATGTACGCGGCATACAGGTCAGAGAAATGAATCAATCAACTTGAAACTTTTTCTGAACGTTGGTGTCATACCAGAATAGATTGGGATTGTTATTCAGAGGAATAGGTCGGAAGGTTTTTCCGGAAAATAATCGGAAAGTTTGGAAAATCCTCGTAAGAATAACCCGGAGGAAAAATACTTGAAAAACCAGAATTTTTCAAAAGCTCTCAAATTCTCACAGAATATGAAAAATACTATTATACACCTTTTCAGAGATTTTTACAACAATCGAATGAGAAATAATGAAGAAAACGCAATAAACGTGTACATTTTATTGAATATTTGGATCAATTGGTTTTGCAAGTGTTTATGCGACAGGTTGCAGGTTACTATAAATATCAACAAGTTGCAGGTGAGGTTTTTGAACGTTTGAAGTAAGTCAAGGTTTGTAGATGTAAATTGAGCTGACAAGTTATTTTTCATTCTAGATTGCCATACTTCTAAGCTCATCTCACAACGCGCATCCCGCGTTTTCCTAGTTATATTATATTCATTTATATTTATATTGGGTTTAACGATGCACTCTACTGATGATTACGATCTATTGGCGTCGGTGAATGACATTATGTGATGATGGGATTGAAGATTATTTTATTGGGTGTTTCAAGATATAGTGGGGAGGAGTCGGTCGTCGCCTGTTGTTAGGGACTTTTACAGTATTGACATGAACGACAGAGGGAAACCACGGAAAAAACTGTCAGGATGGTTGACCATGGCGAGAATCGAACTCCAGTCTCCTGAATGACGGTTCAGTGTCACACGTCTCAGTATATATAAATTTATCGTTGTTATGTTGAAATAAAAACGACAACTCTCGCGAATTATAGCATATACATATTGTTTTTTCTTTGTCGAATATGTGCAGACTGTAGGCCTAATGTGATTTTATCTTCACTTTCGTAGGAGAAAAATATTAAAATAGGCCTATATCAATAGATAATACTTGGGAATTTTTTGTTGTTGATTATGAAAATAGCCTACACCAATGATATGATTCATAATTCAGAATGCACCAATGCAACGCCTTCACAATGATTTATCGTGGTTTCAAACAGTTTCCTAAATAACAGTCCAACGTGTTTTTATAAAAACATGTAGTCTACAACGACAGTACCACGAAGATGGGATGAAATTCGTATTTAACTCATTTTGATAAGTTGTAACATATATAGGTGAATAGTCGGTGAAAATACAGTAACTGATAAAATGATAAAAATAACTGATCATGAAATAACAGTAACTGATGAGGGCTGAAAATGAAAAAAATAAAATTATATTTGGTGGAAGTGCCGGGTTTACTGATGTTTGAATGCTTGTTGGTAATTGCTGATCAATGAAGGTATTAGAGACCAAATACATATAGGTAAGTGATGGATGTTGGTGTAAGCATGACTATTAGTTATTATTATAGTGTCAGCATATACTAAAAATTGGTATGAATTCACATCGAAAGGAAGCCAGAAATGAATGATACAAATTAAAATACGTACTGAGACGAGTGGACGAGTGGCTAGCCTAGTGAACCATCATTCATGAGACCAGGGTTCGATTCCCAACCATGTTTGACTATCCTGACGAGGGATTTTCGTGAACCCCCTCTGTTGTTCAGGTTATTACTGTAATGGTTCGTCAACCACAGTCCGCGACTGACTCTTTCTCACCTGAATCACTACACCTGATGAAATAACCTTTCATCTCATCATCTCATATATCATTCACCGACGCCAATAGATCGTAGTCATCAGTACAATGCGTTGTTAAACCCAATATAAATAAATGCTATGAAGTTGTATTATCACTTAGACAATATTATTGACACATATTACAAATTATAATTTGCAAGGAATTCTAGTAAAAAAAAACTAGACCAGACTAGACTAGACTAGACTAGAACTAGACTACGACATATTTCAATAGATTACTTTCAGAATAAGTTACATGTCAAACACGTCTGTCAGTTTCGTTCCGTCTTGAAACAACTCCGAAATAAAAACTCTCTCGGAAACTTCTCGACGTCTAGCCGTAAATACAAATTACTTGAAACTTTACTTTGACACTTTTCTCCATTTCTCGAACGCATTTCCCCTGATTTTCCACAATATATATACATATATCTCTATTCACATTACATACGCGATATCTTCCTTAACTTTCTCCGACTGTCCATTTTACATCTCACTTAAGTATTTCCCTGGTCGATGCAACCCCTTATGTTTCAACCCTTATATCCCGTGTCCACGTGATATGTTCCTCCCTGGACAATTCGGAGACGACCCATAAACTATAATAATGCATGGACGATGTTCTATCCACTACACGTACTCAGTATTATTACTACACCATTCTGGAAACACTGAGAAGATATCACCGAGAAAGTATCTGCGACTTTTGAAAATATTTAATAAATAAATATTCATTATGAATAATTTTTTTGGCTAACAACGTGAGGACACTATGTACAGGACTGGTAACTCTAACTTACCTAGCACAATCCTTTTTCCGCTTATCATTTCTTGGTCCTTACTGTAGGCCTACTATGGAAACAGAAACATTGAAATATCGATATATATCGAAATATATAATCTATGTTATGAGTAATGAATGGAATGCAAGCAGCTTCAATTGTAATATGTCCAATGTTCAGATTGATAGTCGCACCAAACACCTAAATCCAATCCATAATGAGAACACTCAATTTGTACAAAGGTAACCGATGAAGTTTTTCGACAGTACCACAGTAATGATAATTCACAAGACAATAGAGGAGATAGAAAAGTGTATTACAAGATGAAATTATCAACATCAAGCTATGTCTACAAATTTCAAAAAATGATAAATTGAGTGTATAATACCCATGTTTATTTCAACTTCACTATCAGTTCAAAACGAGTGAATATATTTGATTATCATTATTATGGTTGTTTGCTCAACGATCCAAGCAACAGGTAGGTTATATTGAGGTGCAGATAATTGTAGATTTGAACCAAAATAAAAAAATGTGTATAGCCCATAATATTTGCCTTGAAATAGTCAAATTCATCTCTAAATACATGGAGTATACGAAGAACAAATTTATTTCTCAATAAGTTAAGCACAATCGGTGTGCGACTGTGTGTTTACATACAGGGGCTTTATCATCGACGTAACAACGTAATTAAATAAAAACACTTCCATTCTATTTGCGACTCGGGCATTCTCGTAACACTACTTTCAACTTAGCCCAACTTAAACTCTAAACGAAACTTACGGCTTTTCGCACTTTGCCGCATCGCACAAACCCATATTCTTCCATACATTCACCACCATTACCGTATGTATCCACGACATATGACGTTTCCGAGCGACCGTCCCCCCTATCCCACACCACTAACCAGCGGTGGATTCGCGCTTTTTATTTCGTGAATATATGTACACCACTCTCCACTACATAATACAATATCTATTCTACCCCTTCCTCATTTTCTCGACCGCTTCCATTCTCTAAACACTGATAAAGTATCCCCATGGCAACATCGTATCATATTGTGCTAAAATGTACTAACTAAGGTCTGGTACTTCATTTAAGTGAGATATCCAAGGTAGACGCACCTGGGGTATCCATAAGAGAGGGTGCCATATGCGGTATAGGAGACGTCGTTACGCGCGGCGCTCGGAGGGTTGTTGTTATTAGTGGATGCAAGTGATATAAATCGAGGATCGTTCGAGATAATGGTCCACGGCCATGCATGATGACAAGAGTAATACAGGTTCTTTGATAGCACTCGCGGTGATTACGTATAGTGAGGAAAACATGTGTGCGAAAGAGGTGGAGAAAAACGAGGTAATTAATTAGGGGGAGGGAAACGGCTGTTTGCACGCGTTGGTGAAAAAGCGGGAGATATAGCCTAACTAATTTTTTCAGTTTATTTTTGATGGTCATATGCTTTGAGGTGTTAGGATTGCACTTGTGCTGTCTTGCCCGAACGATTTAATTGGAAAATTGAGGAATTTTTAATTTATAAAAAAATGTATATAAGTAAAAATGTGAATTTGTAGGGCTTCTGATTGGGTGAATGTCAACTTATTCTAAAATTCGAAGAGGTCGTCCATACTTCAATTAAAATTTCTCGAGACTTTTCTAAATATATAACGCCATGCATCATCACTCCTCTAACGTAAGTCATGCATATAACTCACATCCCGGAAGTTGTTCGACATTTCAGCCATTTTTTTCTTACAAAATATTGAAATAGATTTTCAATTTATTTTGCTTAATGATTTTGAAATTTTCTATTCTCACGTATATGAAATATGAACATCATATATTGAACATTTTAGTAATAATATCAAATCTAAACACATAATCCACGTAAAATATTTTCAGCACACTCGATATTTCAATTCTTTTGTAATCGAGAATTTGTAAAAGTAAAAGTTTACTGATAAAGATGTACGATCAAAGTAGGTCTACTGATAACATTTTGTGCACATATGTGACAAGTCACGACTCTATACCTAGACTATAACCTACATACAAGTTGTCTCTAAAAAGAAATTAACTATGTTGCACTCAATACCAAATGGGGCTATAATAATTGAGGTCTTATCAGCTAAAACAAACTTTCAAGTGAGTGTGAAGTGAGAAACTAACTTTCTTCTACTTAATTCGGTGATAAGAAATCCCATAAAAACATTATGGTAGTAACAATCAATCAATAAGGAAACATTAAAAGCTGATGGTCATTGAGGATAAGAAAGTGGAATATATCGTACTGTTATCATGAGGATGGATGTCAATTAAGTTTTTAAATCCCGAAGAATAAATTTGTTTTGATAATAAAAAGGAAATTATAGATGAATTGGCCAATTTATAGGCATATAAACTATGAACAAGATGGCATCGCGTTATTTTATGGTAACAGTTATAATTCAAGTAATTTCACACTGGTGAAAATTTCGTTGAAACATTTTCATCACAAGACTTATCCATTTATTATTTATTAGAATGAATAAACCAAATAAACAACATTTTCAACACCGGTAACACATTGTTTAGTAAACGTTGTAAAAATTTAATCACACTTAACTTAATAATAATATCCTCATTTCAAGTTACGAATGGAGTATACGAATATTGATTCGATTTTATATCAAATATAATGGGCATGGTGATTATTATTATACACAAGTTATTTCATCATATATTTAGGCCTAATGACGTTTTTGTTATAACTGCATATAGTTTATGAACTGTAATCTACCATCATAATTTCATAGCACTAGAAATATCGCTATCTATAGTTATGGAAATCATCGTTAAAATACAATATTTACAACATTCTTCCATTCCACGTTTCAATTTAAGATCTACTCACACTTCTGTTTATAGAAACATTATTTTCAACACCTTCACTTTACAGCCATCGTGCACTTCGTCGACTGATATAACACAAGCTCACGTTTCAACATTCATAACTTGCACTAAAACATCCATACATTGCAGTTCACATCTCAATCCTGGCACCTCCACCAAAAAAACACGAGACCACTAAATAACGTACCCAAGCCGTGATATATTTTCACCCTGTGTATTAGCGATGTGTTCAGCTCATCCATGTGAAATACATCATATTTATTAGCCCTTCTGTTCTTCTGCAATTCATACTCACGGAGTGAGAAGACGGTGCGAAACTCAAGTCGCCAATGTTGAATCATACAACGAGTGTGTGTTCCGAACTAACATATGCACGTCACGAACTAAATACTATATGTACGTACGACGCCAGTGAGTTATTGTAATAATGTCTGCTTTCAAAGGGATGTTTAGAAGGAACTGAGCTATTTATCATGGCGACAACGTTTAATGTCTTTTTTTGAGAAATTATATATATATATATATATATATATATATATATATATATATATATATATATATATATATATATATATATATATACACATATAAATATATATATATATATATATATATATATATATATATATATATATATATATATATATATATATATACATATATATATATATATATATAATATGTAATCACACAAAGTTTATTCAGTGTATACGGCAAAGTATACAAACCACTTTGTGTTGTGGTATAAAAATAACGTGGAATGATATGACGCAAGTTCGAGAGAACGAGCGAATAAAACAAAATACCAGAAGAAAAGTAAACTCTCTTGGAAAATATGAAACTATTCACAGTAACTATAGGTATAAACAGTTTCAGCGGCACTGTTCATGCAGGTATATAAAAAGCAAGTGCCGAAAATAACAATCTAGGAGTTGAAGCAAATATAATGAGAATTCAAATGGAACGTGGTTTTACTAGAGTTTTTGAGAATATACACGTAAAAGCTACGTGTTTATACATGTAAGATTGACTACGATGAATCTACTGTTTCCGAAATTATATTTAAATATATCTAATGTTCAAACAGAAATATCTCTTGAGAGTAACAAAATATTTCGTTTATGCATATGTAGGGCTATTGTTATTCATATGAAAAAAAGCTATACTCTTATTCGTTCATATAACTATAATGAAATTTTAAATTGAAATAAGACAGCGCAAAATGATGGTTAAATATATTAAAAGTTGAAACAACGAATCTCAAAAGTCACGAAATGGTTCTAGTGTAGTATATAGAATAGTGAAGTCACAAATAATGGATTTTAAAAAAAATGAGATACAAATGAATGTGCGATATCATTTAACTGCATACGTATAAGCTTGTGAATGTAGAATAGATGAAATATGATAAAGAAATGCTCAAAATATATATCATTTTGATCATTTTCTTACAAGCTTGATCATCAAAACTATAGGATTTCCATCACAAGACAATTTCTTTCTTCTTTAGCGACACGTAAAATTGAATAACAAAATGGCTTCATAAAAACCCATTCAATTCTTACCGAACAATAGGTATGAGAAGATTTTTTTTTAAACAAAAAATCAAAGAAAATATTGAATGAAGAGGCTGTACAGTGCTTCACCGTTGAAAGCTCATATATGTTCTTACACACCATTAAATCTATTGTCAGAAGATAGTAAATGCTTGCAGGGTATATACTTCATCCTGCCGGTGCCGATCGACCGTCTTCTGTATGATTTAATATCGCGATCAGGTGTTCCGACCCATATATAATGGCGGACGTAAATATAATGACGGCTCAAGTGTGGAGGAGGCTTTAAATGGAATTTAGAGAATGAAAAGGCAGGCATCAAAATGCAGTCGAAGATGTCACACAAAAGACAACCCCCCCCCCCCATTCTAACTATAATACTCTTCAGTCTGTACCAACCCCTTGCTTTACGCGAGTCAATCTACCCCTATCCGAGATGCGGTAGGCCTTTATTAAATACGGGCGTTTACGCAATAATCAGTTATACCGTGAGGCAACGCGTTGACATCGGAATGATGTCTAGAGTATAAAAGTTAAAAACATTGTGGATCGAGTACAAATTCATTCATTAATGGAGTGTATATTGTTTTAGAAAATGCTATAATTTGTTGGAATCATCATTTCATAGAAATAAAATACAATGCTTATTATACATAGTTGAGAATGTTTGAAAGAATTGAAATAAAAATATAAAAAATGAGAGTAGAATGAAAATTAATACATTATTCGATTCTATCAAGATATCATTTCAATCTATATGCATTTCTCTGATGACAACTGGGAATGTTTATATTTCACGGCGCGTCGATCTCTCATTTTTCGTCTAAAATATACGAACCTTCATTGGAACGAATGGATGGATATATATATATATATATATATATATATATATATACATATATATATATATATACATATATATATATATATATATATATATATATATATATATATATATATATATATATATATGTATATATATATATATATATATATATATATATATATATATACATATATATATATATATATATATATATATATATATATATATATATATATATATATATATATATATATATATATATATATATATATATACTTTTTAATTCGAGACTTTGGAAATATATGTGTAGAATTTTGGTAACTAAGCAAAAAAAACTATTCAATCATCGCTTTTTGAAGTGTGGCGTATTCGTTTCGAACCAAAAAAAAAAAACGGGAAAAACGAAGGAGTAATGGAACGTAAGAATGGTCTTCAATAACCCAATAAGCTGGATATATATATGTATTAACTTTGTTTCTGTTATTGGACATTTTATCAGAACAACTCATGTGCGGAACATAGAATTTCGTATTTAATTTATCGCCCAATTTTCACATAATTAATTTCGATATTATTGGAATCAGTTGACCACAATAAATCTCTACATGCCCCATTATTCACAGTCAAATCCACACGCGATAGCCTTCATCGACATTCTCAAAACAGTGAGTTGAAATATCGCGGGTAGCCTAGATACAGGCGTGCATAGAACGCGTCGTGCGGGTTAGTATATGGCTGCAGGCGTGCATGCTTACCACCCGTTGTGAAGGAAGTGCGTTTTGTAATAAAACATAAACGAGAAAAAGTATGTAACACGTGTGAAAAGAACAAGGATAATCCACTTGTCAGAATGTCGCCAGTCGAGGTTCTAGATCCCGAGGATCAGGTTAAAAGGGGATGAAGTTTCAACCCCGGAAAAATAAAAATAAAATGGTGGAGGATATAGGTAAATAAGAAGAAGACGGTGATTTGAAATTCATGTCAGACTCCGAGCGAGTTGTAGATTGTAGTGATATTGTAGAACACAATCAGCTAATTGTATGATATATGTTTATTATTTTATATCTTAGCCAACAAATTTAAGATCACTGTATCAGTTTCTTTTATAAACTTTGAAGAAAACTAATTGCTTAAGAAATTATCAAAGGTTTTTACTTCGTTTTGAGGTGGATGGAGAAGTGGGGAAATATTGATACATTTCAAGAACGACGCGGGAATGGAATGAATTGGAAGACGAAATAAAGAATATAACGAAGATGAATGATAAAGAAAGCTAAGAAAAAATAGCAATAATTTTATCTAATATGTTCGTTGGTTTACCTTCAACTCCATGAGAGAGTAATCATCACACCTGTTTTAAGAACAATCTGTAATGAGTAAATTGAATAGGGCCTACATGCTAGGTTTTGTATAGAATCACATATACTTGGTCAAATGGAGCGTCTCCCAGCCTAATCTACTGGGCGGTGACCTCCGTCAACAACAATAGATAAACAAACTATAGATAGAAACAAACAACAATAGATGAAGCCTCTCATAAACGTATAGGCTTCTGTCAAGTAACAAATGACAAACAATCGTTACCATAGTAATACAGCAAACTGGTGGACTACCAAATATTCTGATTGGTCAATTCCAACTGGTGGACATTGCTGTCTGTCTCCTTCAACAATGGGTGACGTCACTTGACAGAACTCAATATTTTAATCAAATGAACTGGTTTCGAATGATCCGCGTATTCACAATGCCATTCGGAGCCCATTTTCTATTTCATAAAAAAATGTTGACCGATATATTTGATGAAATTGTTAAAAATATAATTTATTTCGCGTAGATTAAACCTGAATCTGAATGCATTTATGTTACCCATTATTCTATAATCTCTCCATTCTATAATCTAAACGTACTATACCAGTATACAAGATAATTTTAAAAATCCTAGTTCATCACACAATGGTTATTGGAACCATTATAAAAAATATGTTGCGTATAGGTGCGGATTTTATAGGCTCTGTTTCATTTTCATATATATATATATATATATATATATATATATATATATATATATATATATATATATATATATATATATATATATATATATACGTGAAGAGAGTTTTTCAGACTGTTAATTAAATCACACCTGATATGATTAATATTCCAAATGTTCAGTGTAAACAATTCTATATGTGTTTCTGAAAACTTAATCCATGCTATCATGACTTATCAACACTCGACTTCCCACAATCAACAAAAACATCAAAGAATCAACAGCTTACTTCTCAAATGCCTCACACCTCCTAAGGGAAAACTCCTTAAAGTTAGTGTTTACATCCAATTACGACACAAAATAAAGCCAAACTTTTGAGTAACGTAATTTGAAAATAGTAATTTTAAACAACGTATATATAAGTACAGTATTCCCAATGCTAATTCTACAACGTTTAATCTGCCTCATGGTCATTACACACATCCCTCCCCCACCCCCTCTCCACTCTTAATTAGAATAGAATCTTCATTAAACATGCCGGTAAAGTAGACACAAACCGTGTTTGTGTATTCAGTATAAACATTGTTGAGCAATTAACTCTACAAGATGTTTAGAGGGTTAATTACAGTTTACACTCGGAGATAATTAGTAGAAGAGGACGTTTTACAGGTGGATGGCGTTTCTACGACGCATGGATGAGTTTACAATCTACCCACTTGGTGATTGGTCAAATTGGGTTGTGAATGTTTGAGAGAAACAATCATGATGAACTCACAACTACGACGTATAAGACCTTTTCGATTTTAATATTAGTTGGGACATCAAAGGACTTTTACCATTGAAGTTGAGCTTTATTTTAATAGAGAATATTTCACTCGGACCAACGAGCGTAACTGAATTATATAAAGGTGACCGCATAACAAATGTTACGTATAACGCCAACAGTATACAATACATTTCATCATCACACAAGGGTATTTCATTTTTCCCCGTGATCTACTTCAATTTTCGTGTTATTATATATGTTTATAATGTTCAATTAGTTTCAACCGATGGGAAAGACTGTGTAATGCCCGATTTTGATAATATTTCACCATCTGCGACCTATTTTTCGATATTTACTAGTTAATATTTATTATTATCTAGATATTTTTGTTTTATCTATGAAGTCTGTAGAATGGGCCTTAATTGCGTTATATATTGTATTGCTTTGTTGGTATTGTATATTGTATTGTCTTGTTTGCTGTTGAATGAATGAATATTGGGGCTTAACGGCGTGTCAACGACGGGGTCATATTGTGCCGGATTATTGTGTATTTGATTATTGTGTAATTAGATATTGTGTTATATTGTGGTTACATTGTTATGTTGTTGTTTGTATATCAAGTATTGACTGTCCATAAGCAGCTGTAGGTATATTCCTTTGAACGAAAAATGAAAATGAAATTAATGAAATAAAATAAATTAATTAATAAACACACTATTTGGCTGAGAATGTGTGCATAAAATAATACGGAATGATTATCACACGTGTATCAAGAACAAAAATGAACCAAAATTGAACCAAACGAACACGAATCTCATAAACAGTCATGTTTAAACTGGATATGAATTGTTCAAATGAATGGGATGAATAAAAAATATATTCCAAAACTTTTATAGAAAACTCGTCGTCATCTAATTAGTGACGCGCATGAATGGAATTAACGATATCCCCACTGACCCATCTCATTTCAGATTTTAATGTAATTCACATATTTCACTTCTATTTGGGTAATGCAGACAGACATTGCGGTCATATAAATTGGTTCAATCCGAAATTGAAATTGGAATAAAATCTACAACTATTCAAAAGCTATTTTTTCACAATCTACGCGTGGAGTACTTATGCACATTGTATAGTCTTGGCGTGTATAACATCAGTATATATTTTTCAGGATGCACTTTGATGTAGCTTAATCCACCATTTTATATGACCGCAGCCTTCCATACGAAAAAATACAACAAACTCGAATTTTAGGACTGTAAAAATGTAAATCGAAGTGAAAATGTCAGCAAAACATCACGGATTGTCGAACCAAGAGCTCCAACAAACTGTAAATGTTCGTACAGATCTAAATAAATCAATGTGTTGATCATATACGGGTGTGTATATGGTGTCAGGTGTCAGGTGGGTGGGGGAGGGGGGAGGGGTCGAGAAGTTGTATAGCGATGGAAACTGTGGAAACTGAGTGGGTGTATGTGTGTGGGATGATTCCGGAAATGTTGAAGTGAGTAGTTATTTGTGAGCTCCGGGGAATTTGAAATCGATATAAATCACCCTCCCCTTTCTATACCCCACCCAACCACCCCTTTTAACCCCAAAACGACGTGACTAGGTTTTTGAGAATGACCCGTGCAGAGTGAATGAAATGAGCTACATTTGGAATCGACAACGTTACATGTAAACGGCAGCTGTGTGATCGGTAAACAAAGGGTAACATGGCCTTCTTGAGGGAATATAGCCTTGACATTTTTGGGGGAGAAAACTTGTAAAAGTCGTTAGATGAAGACTGTTCTAGCCTTGAATAGTCCGTTTCCCCAGGACATCAAATTTGAATTTCACTATCATCAGAAATGCATGTTAGAAATTCAGAGAGAGTTACTTCAGAGAAACAAAAGATTCTCAACAAGTATTCAATTCTGTTATCCAATAATTTTATTAATATTTCTTCAAATATTTTCATCCAACATAGTACACAGGAAATACTAATGCTGACACATGTTTTTCTCTGTGGGTTGGTTTCATTAAAATCAACATATCATTGGGATTAAAAGAAATCATAATTATACAGACAAATGAAACCTGGCCCTGCCATCAAAATCAGTCAAGAATAGATCAACTGTTGCACACAACCTACTTATGCTGACTCGTATTTTTCTCTGTAGGTTGTTTCATCAGACTCAACATATCATTTGGATTGAAAAAAAATCATAATTGTACAGAAAAATAAAACCTGGCCCTTCCACCAAAATCAGTAGAAAAATGACCAACTAACCAACTGTCGCACATAACCTAAAAACAATATTCTCATGTGAATATGAAATCCAAAAACAAAGTAAATTATACAATTATTAGTCTCCTTTCCACTGGAAAATACACGTTTTTCCACTAATGTTCACATTTGATTTCATCAATTCTAATTTTCCCCTTTGTTTCGAATCATAACATCGGCATATACTCTAGTATAGGTCTAATCTCATTGCTGGTTTCTGTCAAGTATACGCGGTACACATAAAACTTCAACAGACACTCCACACAGGCACCTCTCGATATAAACACACGGTCCAATAGATTTTATGTGGTTTTTTCTCTCTCGAAGAGGATCCGTCCTCTGTATTATAGAAGAGATCCAACACCGCAGATATTCGTCAGTGATCCAAAATGTGTGCGGCGTGTTGCATTCTAATACCTCGCCGGGGGTTGGCAAGGCGATGACACTGGTATCGAATTATAGAAGATGGTGAAAGCAGGCTGGGGAAAAGGGGGAAAAGGGGGGGGGGATGAGATGAAAGCGGCTTTACAACCATATTCGTACGACATCAGAAGTCTTGTGGAACACTTGACGTTTCGCATACCCCATATAGAGTTAACCCAGAGATGGAATTTGTTCTAATTGTAGAAACCATACACGTTATCATCAAATAACGGTAGGGTCGTTCAGAGGGATGATGATGCATCTCTGATACGGGTGGACCAGTGGTTAGAGCGCGGAACCGTTATTCTCGATACAGGGGATTGATTCTCGTCATGTTAAGAGCCCGCATCTTAGCTGAGCATATTTCTCTTCGAAATGATCTACCCAAGTTCGATGTGCTTTTAAAAGTTTGATTGTGGGTTGAAAAGTGAAAAAAGAATGATATTCGAAGAGTTCCAGTAACCACCGCTAGATGGGGGAGTTTTGCATTTCATAATTTTAACAAAATTTAGTTACATTACACATTTTGGTGAAGGAAATTGGGAAAACTGAAGAATAAAAGGCGAATCAGAATTTCAAATATTGATAAGCAAAGTTAAACTTAAGGATGTGCGTTTGTAATATATTTCTACTATTATTCGGTGACCGGGAATTGAGTAATGAAAACCATCAAATTGGGCACATTTTGATTCAATTATTGCTCCATAATCGAATTATTCTCCAATTTTCGATTAGGCATATCTAATTGTGAGGGTATTTTTCATATATTACATTTTAACGCAAGTCCGTAGTATTTGTAGTTCTTGAGACATATGTGGCGGAAGTGCACCCTGTAAATCTGTCTAAGATGCGGGCTCTTTAAGTACTGAATAAAATAACCTTTCATATCATCTTCTCATTATTTTATACATAATTCACGATTTCACAACCATCGAGATTTTAGTCGATCAATCAATACGTCTTCATATCCAATATTCGTGAGACATAATTGAGAGAATTGTAGGCGTTAACGTAAATATGTGTAGGCCTATTCTAATTTACTCTCATGAAAATAATTCGGGACAGCCCAGTTTACGGTCAGTGTTTCGCAAATAACTTGTATTTTATGAACCTAAAAATAATATATACATATATAGATTAAACCAATAATCATAAATGAAGGTTATGATAAATTTATACAAACTAGACAAAGAACTACGAGTTACAATACCCTATTATGTTCAACGTTGAGCGATGATGTATTGGAAATTAGAGCTTTATGAATGAATAGTCAAAACCCGGCTCCTCCACCGAAATACATCGTTTGAAATTGAATTATTCATTTTAAACTCGACTATAATACAGGGTTATGAATTAATGTTGATACTTTGATTAATTGTTTGAGAATCAGTCATACGACTTATAATATTAAATACATACAAGTTATATTCAAACTAGAAGTTAGTGAATTGTTCATGTACAAAAATTATGTCATAATTATGAAAAAATTGCAAAAGCTACCGTATGTCACTGGATCATTATAAAATAAGTTATATTCGATTTATTATTAGATATATAATTATTCAGTTGGGCTGTTTTAGTCCTTGTATCCTATAACTGGTCCAATTTAGCAGAAGCAGAAGATGTTGATTTTAGTTTTCTAGTCTAGTCGATTGAGCTGATGAGTCATTCTTTTCTTTTTATTGGTTTATCAAGAGAGCAAAAGATACATATTTTATGTTGACAATATCCCGCAAAGATACTTCATGCATCTTGTCCGCAGGTGAATTGAACAGATAATTAATATTTGTATAATATATATAATTCATAAATCATATTTATAATTATTAAATTATTAAATAAATAATAATCCGTCCCTGGTTCCAACTGGAACATTGGGTCAGGGGGTGGGTATTTTATATTTTATTTTATATTATTTTATATTTTAAAGATAATATCTATATAATGAATAAAGACTTCACGAAGTGTACGTGCTCCTTCAGTATCCATTATAGACTACCTTGCTCGCATTTATTCAAAAGTAGGAAAGAAATGAATCTAGATTTATTCACAGCCAACCTCGTTGACCCGCGATGAACTAAAGAAACATTTTTGAAATTATTAAATAAAATAATTATTTCATATAATAATTCATAATAGTTCCAAGTTCGATTCTAGTATTGTGAGACGTTTAGAGAATGAAAAAAAATCACTTCCGTATGTCACACCTCGAGAAAAGTTTAATTCCTCCACACTGACACTGCATAAGGCCGATTCAAACGATTTATTTGTAGTACCTTCAGATGTGCAGATAAGCTCCCTATCGATTTGCTTCAACAATACATAAATGACTGGATAATTTAGATTGCTATAAAGATTTTATCGTTTTCAAGTATAATATGCTGTGAATCAATCAACTACTGTTGGCTATCATTAGTCAGATTGAGTAGCATTATCGTTAAACCATAGACGACAGCATATGTTTAACGTCTATGACAAAACTGTACAACGTCGTTAAATGGTATATAAAATATTAACACATAACAACACCCTCCATGAATCTTTGTTATACTATTTATAAAATATAGGACTTGACACAAGAAAACAAGGGAGGCGAATTTCACAAAAAGATAAACCACGATGGTGAAATTTGATTTTATGCAGTATATATACCGACACAGACACAAAGTTTGAGACCAAACTCAAGGCATTTTTCAAAAAATGTGATCAAAAACAGATTTCATAATTGAAAAAATCACTCAACATAAAATGATCTCTGCACTTGATCTTCCTAAAATCCTTCGATTGATGCCTGTAACTATATTTAGATTTCAAAAATGTATTTGTTATTTACACCCTCGAATGACCCAACTATATATTGATATCTTGAAAGATGTGTTCAATTCTAGCGCCCTAACGAGCTCAGTAATTCAATTGATACCATATTGAATTGAGCATATTTTCAAAATACATAAACGTCATGATTTGAATCGATTCATCGATAAGCAATCGAATAATGATTGACGATTATCGAGATACTCTAGCAAGTAATGTCTATGATTCTGTTCATATGACCATGAATTGACTGCATAAACGCAATGCCAAACACGCACCCTATTTATAAACATACATGCTGAACATTTTATTGAGGTATTTATAGAGCACATTGCATATCACAATCGAGGTACACACAGGAAATGAAGGGCCCAAATAAAGGCCGGAGGGTTATCGTAAATTCACACGTGATGAAGTATTTGTAGATGATTAACAAAACCAATATGTGATGCGTGTGTATATTCTACATATACGTGATGAAACGAAGTGTGATTTTATTACCGGTGAATACATTTAGAATTCAAAAACGTTTCGATAAAAGGCCATTGAGTATGGACAATGTAAAACCACGTTTTCAAAAGCCTTAAGCGAGTCGAAGGTAAGAATCATTTTGAATTAGGGTTGAAAAAACACTTATTGATTCAATGTTTTTACTCCACTCACTAAGTTTTTTGAAGACAAGGATCAAGAATGTAATCTGAATTGTTTTCCTGTTGTGGTCATGTGTATCATTTTGTGTGTGTTATATTAATAATGTATGTTTAACCTGACCTTTCTGATATTACTCGATTGTATATAATTACTATTATTATTATCATTATATATATACATATATTCGATTCTGTATTCCTCAACTATTGAAAAGTTTTCATTTATTTTTTCCTAGTCCAAGCTATTAATTTCATTTCTCATCCCATAGATAAGCCTTTTTGGCTTTGTGTAAGAGCGTATTGATTAATCTAGTATGTATGTATTATTTAAATATAATGAAAAAAAAAAGTTGTACAATTCATTAAGGAATTTATTATTGAGTTGAATTTGATTCAATTTTTGATTATGTGTATGTGTGTTATATCTATGTCTATGTATTCATATCATCCAGACAACTGAATCAAGTGTATATATTTTGTAGTATTAAAAATGTTAATATAGACCCGCAGACAAGTTGAATTTTTTTACTTTGTGGGTCTATAGTATTTTAATATATGTATTTTTGATAATAAAAATAAACTTGCAAAAAAAAAACAATACTTGATATTAGTTTTGTATTCGTTTTCCAACTGATGACCATTGAAGAGTTATAACACTTTATGATAAAGAAAATGATACTTGCTGAACGTGGAAGTATTGAAAATTGGATTTCAATATGCACATTGGAATGCTATATATACCTTAGATGCAACAATGCAATTTGGCATGTCTAAAATACTAACAAGAAAGCAAAGAAAAGCGTGAGAGACTAGATTTATATATCGCCATATAATATTGTAGAAATATAAATATAAGGCAATGAGATATCAAAATTGAAGTTCGGTAGGAATAAATATATTTCCAATGACAAACGGTACGCACTTGAACTAAATAAGTTATCTTCTGTAATTATTTTCAGAGATGCAGCTGAAAAAAAATTATTCGTTTCGCTGTTTATGAATATATGTGAAAAGTATAATAATGTATGCATATGACGTTTCGTGTATTGGCATCAAAAATACCCATCTCTCCGCACCATGTATTTTCATACCTCAAAATCTTCAAATTTCCCTTCTTCATAAATTCCGATATTCCGCTATAAATCTTTCCCCGTCTCTGCTTGTACAGAGTTGTTCCTGCATTTCCAATTCCACACAAAACAAATATCTTCAGTTTCGATTTGAAACTCGTATATTAAATTATTCCCACAGGATATATGCATAACATCATTTGTATTATTGGTACATACAGAAATCCTGAATCTCGGAGATTACTTGGCATATAATATTACACACAATATTTATCCTTCATAAAGTCAAAAGCATTCATATTTACCGTAGCGTTCATTCGAGTAGCTCCATGAATGCTATTTATTTAGTGCAATCTAGTGGATATATATGTGCGTGCACCGTGATTTGACGCCGCTTGGATGCTGACAATGTTCCCGATCGACCGTCGCCCCTATCCATCAGGACTAACAGTCGGTAGGTTCGATCCACCAATAATTGTGGTTCATACGACATGAATTCTATTCGGTGTTTAGAATGAAGGGTGGTGGATATATTTCAGTTGAGGTGGTGAGGGGATGGGGGGGGGGGGGGGTGGTACACAATGAGCATTTAGGAATGCCATTTGCATAGTTTTGGCATGGTTAAATGGATAGAACGCTAAAGATATGTTATTTCAGACGATTAGATTTGATTGAATCGTTGTTCATTGAATTGATTTCACGAGGGTGTTGTGGAGGAATTAATGTTAAGGGCAGTAATTTGGGGGGTAGTGAAAAAAACAAATAGCACTTGATGATTTTTGTGGTTTTGATTATATTGCTTCGGTAACTACTTAATCATTCACTCTATTTCCTTCTATTTTATCTATACATGAATACGATATTTGAGTGAAATTATTGGATTTTGAAAATGAAGTACGTATTTAGGCCATTTAGAAGGTATTCAGGTAGTTAGAACCAAATAAATTATTATACAACAGCGACGTTTTATATTTCATATTCGAAAAACTATACTTGTATCTTTGAACCTGTTTTGTATGGGATAACATTCTACTTACATAACCTTTCATAAAGTTTCACTTGAACGTGAAACTTTATCAATAATTTGTTAGGAAGGTTGGTTTACACGAAAGAGAGAGAGAAAGAGAGGAGAGAAAGAGAGGAGAGAAAGAGAGAGAGAGAGAGAGAGAGAGAAAGAGAGAGGGAGAGAGAGAGAGAGAGAGAGAGAGAGAGAGAGAGAGAGAGAGAGAGAGAGAGAGAGATACCGTGCTAATATTCTCCTATTGGTTTTATATCATACGTTTATACGATGTATTTACGCTGAAAATATGAGCTGTAACTTCTACAAGTTTCAAGCGGTGCTCTTATAGAGTGGTTTAAATATTCAATGTGATATCGAGAACCTGAAAAGGTGGATACGATTAGTATAGTCACGGACTGAAACAGTTGAGAAAGATTGTATAGTAAACAAACTAAGAACAACAAGTAGGGCCTATACTATTTTGTAATATTGAGAGATGGAACCAGTTTATTATGTGAGTGATAATATATGGGTTGAACGTTTTATCAATTTTCAAGTCATATCTCATTCAAAAACTAAAGAAAAAAACAGAAACTTCAATCACTAGGCTATATTCAGAGAGAAAGAAAAAACTATGAAACCACCATTTTGATGATTACTATGATTTAATTCAATTTCAGAATCGTTTTATACTCTTTTCACGATATTAAATGGGAATAATTTAACAACTCGGAATTGAACTCAATTAGCTCGAATAAATTAACCGACGAGTAATGAAAATTAAAAACAACACTCGCATTTTTGATCTTGATGAATCGCTATAGGCCTATATAAAAGGAAAGTCATAAGTTACGCAAAAAATGAATGTTATAATAAATTGAAATTAATTAATTAATTAATTATTATGAATCTTGTGTGCTCTGAATCAAAAACTGAACAACGGATCAGCTGATTATCAAAACTATTTTCAACATTCATCCCATTTCAACTTCAATCTGTATGGCAGATTCCCGAACATTCACAGATACAACGAAGATTTTATTGAATTTTACGGTTAAAGAAAACTCAAATTCTACCTAAAACCTATAGGCCCAAGATTATTCTGATTTTTTTAATGTATTGTGAAATAAATATTTTTTGTAGACCATATTCATACACTACTCCACATAGATAAGTGGAAAATGTATAATATTGGTTGGTTTTATCGAAGTAACAATATTGAACGAGTATTATTCTCGCTTTTCTCAAATTTCTTAAATTTTCCTTGTAACCATGACTATACCCACCTGACGCACACAAACTTAAGCGTTCGTTAAAATAGCATAAGCAAGATTGCTCAAGCGTAATACGTCATAGTAGCGGTTCCGATCGACCGTCTCTCCCATCCTCCAACAATAACCATCACGAGTTTCGACCATCCCGCGGAAACGACGTGAAAGAAAATGTCCCATGAGTGAATGTTTATACCATCAGCGTTTAATACGCCATAAAATATTACGCACCAACATATTGGTAGCATGTATACGCACAATATACGTGTTTTTATGTCAGAAAATATTCTGTAGCGTAAAAGTTTTATGATAATCTAAAGTTTGTTTTTATAACTTTTAAATGGCTGTTCACTTTCAACGGAACGAGCTTTTTCATAGATTTATTAAATATAAATGAAGAGAGTAAATTAAAATCACTTGCTTTTTATAGCGATTTATCAACATTAAAATTGTCGTTTTGGGTATCAAAGAAGTATGGTAGGGGAGATAGGTAGATTGCAACTTTGCCAAAAAAAAAGTGTGTATAAAGACTTGTTATAATGATAACCAAGATCTATTGGTGTCGGTGGATGACGAGTGATATGAAGGGAAGATGAGATGAAATGTTATTTTATTACGTGTTTTATTAATATTTACGGAACTAACCCAGTACTCACTTGAAACGACAAAGGGAAAACCATAAATAAAAACTCAGCCAGGATGGAATCGAACTCCGGTCTCCTGAATGACATTCAAGTCAGACTTCATAGCAATATATGTTTTATTCAATCATTATTTGAATATGGCACCTTATATGTATGAAAAATGTATTACTGATTAATTTATGATGATAATCTCACATATATATAATACATCTATGATTAGAGTTAGAGCACAGATGTTATGTTGAACAATTTATAAGGAATGTTATTATCAATTACTCGATATACCTCATGGCAGATGCCACTTACACTTAAAAAATTACAATAAATACATACAATTAGATCAACAATTTAAGATTAGCTTGTTGTGAATATTTGTTCAAGTTGATAATAATTTTAAATTATCGTATTTTTTCTTCACATACACATGCAGGCAATATACTGAACAACATACCAATTTGATGTATGATAACTGGTATTAAATTGGTATCGATTAATCGATCGAAACAAGCAATCTGATTATTTCAAACATTCATATAGGCACTAGCATATAGGCATATAAGGGACGATTGTGGCTCGAAAATTCAAATAACATCACTTGTGCAGTTTATATTTTATTTTTTCAAGTAAATGAAATATACCGAAATATTAGCAAATAATCAATAAAAAATATGTGACAAAATGGACATTATACCTCGAGAAAAATGAATTGGCATCAAGTCTGTGATAATCATTATAACTTTATGTACAAAATATATGATTCTAAAATTTATGATGATGTTTATTTTTTGTTCGACGCCTTCGCCAATAGCCATATGTTGTTTGGTGGTACGATCAAAGGAATGATACGAATATTATTAGCAAAACCTATGCTTATTAAAAGCGTGACTTGAACCAATGACCACATCGACTACAATTCACGAAGAAATGCTCTGACTGACTGTGTCAATAGGGAGATTTGTGAAATATGTAACTCTATTGAATTAGGAACTGAAAATTAAATTGACGGAAGCAAAAATAATCATTACCCGTCTCATTTCATTGCAGAACAATTTTACTATAATCACTATCAATAAAATTAGAAATATGAAACTAGAGTGAAATGTGAATTGAATATATGCAGAACGTGAGGTGATCGAAATAGCAAAGTCACTATAGAAAGCAAATTCTCACGAAAAGACTGGACAATTCACTTATAAAGCATAGGTGATATAAGACTTCTCATTTCTTCGATATAAATGTAATTACTTCCAGGAAATGCATTATATTGCGAATATAATATTTTACAACGTGAAACATATATTTGAATGCAGTATTCTATTTTCGAAAATTGAAAAATTATTATATTTTGTTTCTAAACTTTCTAACTATTCTTACGCATGCAAACTTCATTCAGAAACATTTCCATTTGTATTTCCTTTATATTAGGTTTCACAACACACTGTAATGATAAATACCTTTCACAATGCTAAGGAGTTTTTTTTCTATCAATTTCCCCGCAGCAACATTGCACTAGCAACATTTGCTGCACACAATATGCATGTATGGCCACCATGATGTTTTGATAAACAAGCGGAAGCTTCTCAGGAACAAACTATCCGCGACATAATTCATTCACGAACGGCTAATCTATTAACAAGGCAGTACAATGGAGAGTCGCAATACACGTGCGCAGAGCATGGAGAAAGAGAAAAAGAAAGAGAGAGAAAAAGAGGTGGAAACACGAACATGTGTGAGTGTACCGAACAAAAGACGGGGCAGAGAGAAAAGAAGAAAAGTCCCATGAGAAAAAGTGTAACGAAAAGAAGAATAACATCGTCATTAAGAAAAATTACTTACTTTTTTCTGTTGTGTTTTCGTGGTAATCTGTACGTGTATGTGAAGCCCTTTGCACACATGCTACATTTAACACGGAGATACAATTTTTGTGTGGAGAAACCACAACTGAATAGATTCATCATGGAAATGAAAGTGGAAATAGAGAATATAAACACTCTGATAACCAATCCATATAAGCTCTACAGAAGTTTAGAAAAATGACCCGAATTATTCTTTGATATATATTTTTTAAAACCAAAATGATTATATTTATAGACTTTCATGTACTAGGTAATATAACGGTGGAATAATAAAATATATATATATATATATATATATATATATATATATATATATATATATCCATGGTAATTAATCGATACATCCGATATATTTCGGATTGTTCACTGTACATATATAATATTGATGCAAATCGACCCAATTAGGTGTATGTATACAAAATTAACCACCCCATTTGGTCAGAGGATTATTGTATAGTTTATACCCCTATAAGCAGTAAACACGAATGATTACTAATTGCATCAATTGACATAATATAGAAGACTATTTGCATATATTTATATACATGAATATCTTCGTCCCAAACAATCTGCCCACATCCAATCAAATCAACGTCAACAATTGAGTGCTTATATCAAAGTGATGCTCAGCAACTATGAGGGACCGACGTAGTATAGGCCTACATATGGTATGAGGGTGCAAGATTGTGTTCGTCAATACGTCGAACGTTAGGCTAAAATTATACTGTAACTACAATACATTGGGTGTTTACAACTTTTGAAAAGCACAGTACAATGACATTGAACATGAAAAATTGCACATAAAAATTAAGATGTAGAGTAAACAGTCGAAAGACTTCAAACAAATAATGTCACACATTGTAGTATTAAGAGATTTAACCTTAGTAGTAGTTTCATATATAGTATTATACTCCTCGCTTTGAAAGGTTTAGTGTCCATTTTTGAAATCATTCATATTCAATCAGTTAGAGTAGGTACATATTTTCTAATTTTTTTTTCTATTTCATCAGTAATTTTGTTTGTGTTTGAATTGATTCAGATTCAATTATTATTGTTCATTATTATTATTATTTTCTCTCATAATTTCATTCTTCATATTCCAATGTTTATCATTACCCATTCTTTCATCTTGTTATCTGTTATCATATGTTTTGTATCTTGTTGTTTTTTATTATTCTGTATCGTATCGGCAACCCGAATATGGGCAGAAATCTAAATACAGATTTTACTACTTGACCAACAATGTTCTTTGAATTGAGATCTTCAATCGAAACCTCATAAGGATATACAGTTTGGTTGCTCACACACAACTTTTCTAGTAGCTACATAGTAATTGATCCCGACAAATATGTCATATCTCTATATAGGCCAGGATCTCCCTATGTCTCTTTCAAGGAATATTATACATTGTTGTGATAAAACGCCAACAATGTATCTTATATTGTTGATAATTCCATCACAACTTTTGTGTTAGTTTAGCGTATAGCCCCAACATTTCTTCATAAGTTTGCTCAAGTATATGGAGGTAATTGTGAACTTCTGTAGTTGTAAGCCGAAAAATGTGTCGTCTCCCTATACATAATATCCTATACATATAACAGTCTATATAATTTTTCAATATGTGTCATAGATACATCATTCACAGGGAGGGTCTAAGAAATACATTGTGGTAAAGTAAGGTATACATTGTGAATGTTTTTTTTCTACCGAAAATACGTAAATTATAGTTCTGGTACGCCTATATTGTGTCGCGTGATAATTAACGCCGATTACATTTTAATTAGTGATACAATTAGGACAGTTTACGATGAAAATAGTGGAATATTCTTCCATACTTGATTGCTCAATCCCACTAACTATTTAATCTACCGATAATATAAAACGTGACAATATTCAAAAGTACGCCACAAGGTATAGGAACAGCGAAACAATGTATTGAGGAGTGTGATGAATATCTAGATGGCTGTGAATTATCAAGTATTGGTTATTAAAAGTTGTGTGACCATATGGTGACCAACAAAGAATAACCAACAATCAGCTTTCAGAATCACTTTTTTGGGGTGTTAAAATCACCCTTGTAGTGCCCGTTTCAAACGATCCTATCTTCCACCCATACCCTCAATGGGGGAACAATAATTTTGTTCCAAGTTTCGATGTTATAAAAAAAAGAATCATCTAAACTGAGCTTTATAATAATTATAAATAAGAGAATGCGTATTTTCGCGCTGCGGTTTCCAACACAGTCTTACCCCAATCTTGAATAAATAAAAACGCTATAAACGTATAGCTGCTGTGTTCTTTCAAGACATTTGTTCCAATTATGAAAAAAAACACTCTAAATTCAACGACCACGAACCCCCACCCTCAGATGAAGGGTTAAAACACCACCTGTGACTAGGGCCTTCGATGCGGTGCGAATTTTCTTTCTTTTCTCACAGATGTTGCGGATAAAACATAACACGAGTAAAAAAGAATTATTACCTCGTACAAATGTTCCGGCTCATACTCTGTGTTGATCTGTTAAAACAATCTCGTGAGACGTGTGGAATGATAGTAAAAAATCGCAACTAGCTTAGATGTGTGCAATAAAATAATAATAAATAGAAGAAATATCACCTTGTCCGCTACCACTATAGAGGATTACGTATTAATAGGTTTGAAAAGAAACTTATATTTTCGAGATTATTTGATATAAATCTATATCTTCGTTATAAATTGAGTATGTTATGGACTATTTGAGCGTTGATATCGTTATTGTGATAAGATATCACCGTATGGAGTATCGAACTGTCTGCTGAACATAGCTTATGGATTGTATCATCTAAGCTTATATATAAGTTTCATGACTTCGGCACACAATACACATAGCAGGGTTCATATAGTTCGAAAACATCTTATACTTTCGAAAATGTAAACTTTTGAAAATTATTCATATATGCATTATTGGAGGGCTTAACATTTTTGTGGGTCAACAGATTCGAAGTAAAAGCGTCTATAGTGCAATTCCAGAGTATTTTATACATCATATTTTATATACATTTTATACATCATATTTTATACATATATTTTATACATCATATTTTATATACATTTTATACATCATATTTTATACATATATTTTATACATCATATTGTCGATTCGATATCTGGAAGAGTATTGAAGAGAATTATTTACTAAAATTGCTATCTGTGTAATTGTCAAACATATTCCAAATGATATGGAACATATAAGATCTGTTTCTATTCAAACTGTCCAACTAATTCAATATAAATATGGAATATGGAATATGTATATGTATATTTATATATATATATATATATATATATATATATATATATATATATATATATATATATATATATATATATATATATATATATAAAATATATTTGTATTTGTATTTGTATTTATTGCCGTTTCTCATTAAAGAACAATATTAAAATTGTATAAACATTGTCAGTATAAACATATATAATATATATATATATATATATATATATATATATATATATATATATATATATATATATATATATATATATATATATATAAAATATATTTGTATTTGTATTTGTATTTATTGCCGTTTCTCATTAAAGAACAATATTAAAATTGTATAAACATTGTCAGTATAAACATATATAATATATATATATATATATATATATATATATATATATATATATATATATATATATATATATATATATATATATGGCCCTAAAGTCTACGCTACGACATATATATATATATATATATATATATATATATATATATATATATATATATATATATATATATATATATATATGTATAGGCCTATATATATATATATATATATATATATATATTTATGGCCCTAAAGTCTACGCTACAACATATATATATATATATATATATATATATATATATATATATAGGCCCATATATATATATATATATATATATATATATATATATATATATATATATATATATATATATATATATATATATATATATATAATATATAACCTCTCAATCAATTACACTTCAACGCAGACTTCCTCAAAGAATCCTTTTTTACAACAAATTTGAACACAAATTGCTTCGCTTCCGAGTTTGACAATATTGACTACCCTCTCGTTTTCAATTTCGTTCACTGTGAAAATCAGTGTGAAATAATGAAACCCTGTTATTAGGATTTGAGAGACGTATAGGCCTACCAGCTTCAGCAATCAAGCCCGTTCGACCTTCTTTTATCATCAAAAACCCGGCGCGCTGAACTAAATAAGTGATAACACATTCCATTTACGAATCTAAATAAATCATTGCAAACAATTTAAACCCGGCCGTCTGGATGACAAATAAATTAACCTATCCATTGTCATTTAAAAGCCCTTAACGTATACTCACCAGTCATGATTAAAGTTTAAAACCAAACAAGAAAAACTTTCCCGACGGCGGCGGTGGCGGCAACGGCGCGCGCGAAAACGTGAAATAATTCAAAATCAATGTTTTATCTAAGGTTTGTGGGTTTTTATGCCCCTCACCATGGTATCGGTTTATTCTCCAGGGCGTCATAAAGACACGCCACTGACATAGGTCAGCCAGGGGTAAGAAAAGAACCCTGTCGACATACAGTGTATAGTTTTCTAGTTTTTTCTTCGTATATTTAACTCGAGTGCGTATATCATTCCCCTATCTTCACTATCAAAAAGAGTGGTAGATAAAAAAGGAAAACTTTTTATTGGTTGATTTATGTATATAGGTCTATTTGTAAAAATCTAGGGCTGTTTTTTTACAGATTGTTTGTGTGTAAAGACAACGTATAGAAGAATGGGACCTTCACTAAATGACTAATCATTGGGTTAAGGGTGCACCGTGCATGGGGAAGTTGAAGAATGAGGAGATATAAGGTCAATGGTTCAGGAGGTATCATTGAATACGTTCGCAGAAGAGTTGGCGAACTGATATTATAAACTACACTTTGGAAGATTTACATCAGCTTAATATCATGGAAAAAAGAAGGTGAAACGCATATTGTTCATTCTATGCAGATCTACTGAAATGGGACGGACCAGTGACTACGCATGCTATAGCATTCAGGAGACCGAGGACCGATCTCCCTTCTCCGTAATGGTCGACAATCCCGACTGAGGGTTCTCGTGTTTTTTTTTCAAGTCATTGGGATCGCTCCCTTCATCAATTTCTTTGTCCCACTGTCCGAAGCACCTACTACAATAAACTTTTATTTCATCTTTCCATAATCTCATGCATAATTCAACGACACCAATATATCTTAGTGATAATCATAGTGCATCGTTAAACCCAATAGATAGATGTTGAATTTTAAATAACCACACTCAACCATTTCTATACACGAAAATGGTTTAAAAATGAACGAATAATTTGAAAAATCGTAAATTACAACACTTCATATAAATTATCAAATGATAATTTAAACAATGTATGAAATTCACAAGTATTATATTGATGAGTCTTACCATATGAGCCTGTTGCATTTGTATTTCATATGTAGGACCTATAGATCGACAACAACACAATCCAAAGCGAACGTCAACTTACCTGAAACAAACGAGAAAACAATAATTAATATCAATGATTAAAGCTGTGGTATTTTTTTCCCCATAAATCAAAATGGTCAACTTCATATTATATAGCGATCAATTTATTTTAGAAAAAAAGCAAAAAAAAAGCAGCTCAATTTTGATTGAATTTTCATCAAATTGATTGATTCTACTGATGAAAATTTGAAATATGAATCCTGGTTTTATAATTATATTGACCCACGTATAAGAGCAAGATTGCCATACAACACTAATTCATCTCGTTATAATATACAATTGACACTAAAACTATAAACTAAAATGAAACTATTATAATTTAATTATATTTAAAACTATAACAGCAGCATCCATAGCTAAAAAATGCCCGACACTAATTAATATAATGTTCTCTAACCTATCGACTTTGGAAGGTACACAATAATAAAAAGATACACTGGTGGATGTAGGTTGAACATTTTATAGAAGCGCAACAAACATACATCAATCAAGATTATTAAGTGCACAGCCACAGTGAATTAGCTATTTCTAGAAAAGATCATTAGGTCAACCGTGCCCCTCAACCCAGCTAACAAACACTTGTCAACTCCAAGATTAATGATTATAATCCCCATTTCACGTTGCAACGTTGGTATTCCGATATCCGTCATCGTTCCTAAAACTAACGAACTCAACAAAGTTAAATGAGGTGTCCAATGTCGGCAATATGTCACGCGAATTGATGGCAAAATGGACACCCCTAACCCTAAGATCTCTAACCCTGTAGTCGAAAGTTACGACCACGCATGAAGGGCGTAATATAGTGAATTATTCACATTCTACTCGGTATAAGGTTGGTACAGGGAGAGTTTCGGATAGGTCGAGATGGCCACAAGAAGAAAAAGAAGAGGACTACTGTTGTGCGGTCGGTATAGAAGAACACTGTACGAACGGCGGGATCGAGAAAGTGAGAGTAAGATAGAGATATAAAGGAAGCCGCAAGAAAGAAATCCCCAATGGGAAACGGTGTGTCTGTATATACGAATGCAAGAAGGAAGAAAGATGGGGGCGATGGGCTACGTAAAATGTACTATCTCAGGCTCCCACATCTCTCGCCCCAACCTTTGCTTCTCTCTAACATCGTCGGGAAAGTTTAAAACGAAAAAAACAATGTCGATAAAAAGTAATAAGAGGAAAGATGGCGATGAAAACTCATATAACAAAACGTGACGCATTTTTAGAACAACTATAATGAAGAAAATTTTCGGTTATTTCTGTGATTTCTTTCAAAATTGATCGAACAATGCAAAAAATCACAAACTAGTTTTCACTATGCCGACTGCCACACAAATATTGACGAAGAGGAATTTCCTAATTTTTTTCAGAGAGTTTACATCACCTGAAGGTCACTGAGACTGGTGGCTATCACGGCAAACTATCAATTAGGAGAAAGGGGTTCGATTCTCGCCATGTTGCACCATCCTGACACAAGATCTTTCGTGGTTCACATTGTCGTTCAGGTGAATTATGTGATGTTTTCTCAACAACAGTCCACGACCATTCCCTACCCACATATCAAAACACCTGACAAAATAACCTTTCATCATCGTCACATCACCTCATTTACCATTCACTAACGCCATTAGATCTTAGTCATAAGTACAATGCATCGTTAAGCCCAATAAGCAGAATAAATGAATAAATAACGTAAATCAGTGAGTATCAAATAAATGCTAGAATTTCCATCATCGTCAATGGAAACTATCTCAGTAAGGACATTTGCTCATAACGAAAAGTATACTTAGGCCCGGTTTTATGAAACTGGATTAAGCAATAGTTAGCGGATTAACTTGTTATCACCATTGGTTACATGTGTTTTTCGTACCTTTAATTAATAGTTAGTGGATTAGTACCCTAACTAAGATTGGTAAAACCGGGCCTTAGCAAATTACCAGAAGAGTGAATCATGAGACGGTCGACCCTTTCGGGTATTGAACCGACCTCTCCCAGCTGAACGACGTACTTCAAACAGGCAACTCCTCTCAACGTTCGATATAAAAAGACGCGACACATTCTAATTTCAAAAGCCTGTTCGATTCGATAGATCGAACATACTTCTTATTCGAGCCGCTCACTTGCGTATGACATGTTTATTTTATTCAAACATTTCGGACTTATGTAGAGCCGGGGGATAGAATATGTCTGCAAATAATGGAAATCTGAAATCCTTTCATCCGGATGTCAACATAAGCTGTATAGGTATAGTTTCTGGGTGGGTGGGGAAGGGAGGGGGGGGGGAAGTTGAGCGTCGTCAATGCTGGGAAGCTAAGGGTGTCTCTTATGATATATTCGAATATTAACTTATTCTCCTTTGTCTTGAATATAGAAGTTCTCGAATTGCCTACACGGTCTTACTTTGTTCTGCGTTTTACATTTTGAAAGGAATTATAATCTTCTAACGTGGAAATGCAGGGGTGTGTATCTACAAACTCCTTAGAAACAGACATTTAAAATGTCTTCCACAAATTGAGAGAAAAGGTTTTACCCGTATTAATAATTATTCTGAAAACGTCGTCGCCTTTTCTGAATACGACTCATAATTGTACAGTACACACAGTCAGTTACATGTTCAGCTTTTGTATTTAATCCACAACGAAATCATATTGAAAATTGAATACATATTTTCACAAAACGAAGGGTATATCTAGAGCAGTATATAATATATATACATATATATATATATATATATATATATATATATATATATATATATATTAAATATAAATAAATATATATATATATATATATATATATATATATATATATATATATATATATATATATATATTTATATATTATATATATATATATATATATATATATATATATATATATTAAATATAAATAAATATGAATATATATATATATATATATATATATATATATATATATATATATATATATATATATATAAATATATATATATATATATTTATATATTATATATATATATATATATATATATATATATATATATATATATATATATATATATATATTGTATTCTTTTTCATCTGAATGAGATTTTTTAATCACACATGTTTTTACTTGTCATGAAAGTTAAAGCATTAAACACTATTGAATATCTTGTATAGCTGCAACCTAACAATAAACAATACAATAAAAACTTGATACAACTGTGGTGTAGTTTCCTACACAAATTACCACTGTATAAATCAAGTGTTTTTCTAATGTCCAAACACAAAACAAAAATAGCAACATAATTTATTCCCCACACATATACATACACATACACACACTCACAAACAAGCACACCCACACCAGAACCGCGATAAATCATATATTTTTTTCGTCAACCTCGGGAAAAAGGAAACAATGCAAGGAAAAACCTGTCAGTTGCAGAAAGTAAAATGTGGGACTTCTGAAAAGAAACCCTACTTCCTAAACCTTATGAGTGTTTCCGATGTGACTTTAAGATTCAGGTCCGAAACCTACAATCGTCAAACGCAAGAACATGAAAAGGGACATCCGATCAAAAGATCAAGACAATCGCTTCCTATTACGATCATTATCGCAAGTGCAGCATCCAAGATAAGAGCGTATTTATCTCCAATGATGATTGACCCCCACAAGCCATCTTTACTGCACGTACATTCGTTATATATACAGGCGGCCGTGAATTGAGTCATCCAGCCCCTAGATTTCGTACGTGATCAAAGGGAGGTTGTTATTACGTCACACGTGAAGTAGTAGTGTGGTGATGGGGGTGGTTTTTTTTTCGCGCGGAGAAAAAAGAATAAGTAAAATAAAGATATTGATCTGGGGTCAGATTCGTCGTCCAGATGAGCGGGGGGTGGGAAGGATGAATGAGTGGTGAGATTTATAGATGACTCACAGGAATAATGGATAGGCTGTTTGGAAGGCCTCTTGATTTTTTTAATGATATTCGATTGTCTCCGCTTTCTTTTATAGAGTTTTCTTTAATCACAGGAACAATATGAATCATTCAATTGTATCGTCTCTTTTGCATGTCAACGTTAAAGTTTGATATTGTGCATATAAATTGTGATGGGGTACACAGTTTGAATACACATTTATGAAGTGAATTAAATTAGTCGAAGTTTGCTATTTGCGAAACCACATCCATGAAAAACTATGGAATATAATATGTTTACAAATAAGTTTTCCATATATTTTTATAGAAAAACCAACTTGGATCTATTATCGAACAAGTGTTCGCTAAAAATGTAAAACCCACACCCCTGGAATCAACCTTGCCACTAGATGGCAATATTATCAGTTTCATTGTTGACGACATTTGACTCAAATGAAAATCATTGTCGAAACAACGAAAGTTACACTTAGAAATGCGACAACAACGATGGCTTGAACAAATTTGTATGATGTGAAATTTTCAAAAAAATTCATTGTCGAAACAACGAAAGTCACACTTAGAAATGCGACAACGATGGCTTGAACAAACTTGTATGATGTGAAATTTTCAAAAAAATCATTTTTTGAGAAAATTGTGCTCTACCGATTTGGCTCAAAATCATTCCCAATCAATTCTGTTGTATCAACAATTTCCATAAAAAAAGTTTCAAGACAATTGTTTACTTTGCCTGATCTGAACGCGATTGACAAGAGAGAAAAACATAAATAAAAGCCAAATTTGTTTCCATGCAGTATCTAAAATGGAATCTTCGCTACGCAAATATAAAAAGTAATCACGAGGCTGAAAAGGCTACATTTCTCTCATTGGTCCAGCCTTCGCAATCTCTGCAATCCGCGACCGACCAACAAAACCGCAAATAATATTATCTTGTAAATGATGATATTTCATAGTCACTGTCAACTTTACAATAGAAAACTCTCTCCCGAGACGGCTGTCAAGTTGGACACACCGAAACATTGATAAACAACTCCATAGCAGTCTATACCATCCTAACAGAACGAAATATTCCCAAACAATAATTCACCTCCTGAAAACCTTTCGAACTTCGTTACGACCATTAATCTTGTGGAAACCGCATTCGAATAACAGGATAAATGGTTAAAACAGTTGTCACTTTGGCACTAAGTGGCGCGGCGGGAAAACCAAATGTAGGCCTATAGGTACGGATACCGTAAAATACCGTATGTTAACATGGGATCTAGGCTCACATGTTATACCCGAGAAGACAGATTAAATTGATTATATACTTAAGGCCACTCGGACGTAGCTATATGAGCAACAATGTCAACAATGTCAACAATGTTGAATTAGCGGTCCGTACCCTTGGCACCCCCTTCGACATTCTCAAATTTTTGATGACGCCAATCGTTTGTGCTGGTTTTTGCCGTTGAAATGTTCGTTTGTGCTGCCCTCCTTCTGCCCCAAAATCTCATTTCAAAAAAGAGTTTGCTAAGGGTACACCAGCCCCCCTTTTTACAAATGTGAGAATCCAACGTCGCCAATCGTTTGTGTTGCGTTTGTGCCATTGAAATTTCCGTTTGTGCTGCCTTTCTTCTGCCCCGGAAATGCATTTCAAAAAAGGGGGTGCGCCAGCACCCGCTTCATAAAATTGTAAATTTGATCACGCCAATCGCTTGTGCTACGTACGTTTGTGCCGGTTTGTGATATCAAAATTCACGGTGTTTGATTGATTGACCTTGATACACGAGTTTTATTTCAACTCTCGCCATTGTCGACCATCCTGATGTACATTTATTCGTGGTTTTCTTCGAATACGCCTACTGGGATGAGTCCTTCGCAACAGGTCACGACAGTTTTTTCTCGCTATCCAAAACATCCAATAAAACGACCTTACATATCACCTTCCCATCATCGCATTCATCATTCGTCGACGCTTATAGATCTTGGTCTTCATTACAGTACGTCGTAGAACCCAATGAAATATTGTGTTGATCAATGAAATTAACTTAAAAAAAGATTTTAATGAAAAAAGGTTTCAACTTTGAATACAAGGCATAATATATTATTAATGTGTAACTCATTGTTTATTAACCTGTGGTTGAAAAAAAACTTGAAAAACAAAACAACCAAATATATATATTCCACACAGAAATTACTGACAAGATAATAAATCATTCTCGACATAATTATATCATAATTAAATCAGTGATACGATATATATACGATAATCGTGTATACCTAGTCAGAAACACATTAGATTGTGAAACAGTCTTTAAAAATAGAAACTGAATAAAACTTTCATAGTTTACAAGAGTCACAATTCAATGCATCAAGTTTATTCACCGGCGTCAATAAAAACGTCTCTGCAGTAGAAATATAGGAGTGCACATACCACCTTCAATCGAGTGTAGAGCTAAGTGGAAGCATACAAACATACAACTTTTTCTTTCTATATACGGGTGGCATTAGAACTAGATCACCATACAATTCAATTCAATTCAATTCAAAAATCATTTTATTCTATTCATAAAACATAAGAAATCACAGTTTTAAGAAATGTGCAGTTTTCATTTTTCACATAGTTAACATTATTACACACACCTCTGGTATAGATAGATTGAACCATGAAAAAGAAAAAATGAAGTCAATAAAGATATTGTGTTCCTTGAATTTATGGTGAGATACAATTTAATTAATAAATAATAAATTCAATTCCAGACATGAAACAGTGTTTGGTATTGAGTACTGAAGATGAGTGAAAAATGAAAATGAAATAAAAGGAAATGTATAAAAGCCCGCATAAGGAAGAAAAAATTATTGTATGCGGGCTGAAACAAGTAGAATATTGATAATTCGGTGACTGTCTAGAATAATATTGATCATGCATTTTTTTCTTAAATACAGTAGATGTATTCATTTTTATATATATAGTGGGTTTTACGAGGCACTGTATTGAAGACAACGATCTATTGGCGTCGATGAATGATATATGAGATGATGGGATGATGAGATATACCATCAGGTGTTTTCGGATGGTGAGGAGAAGTTGGTCGTGGCCTGTAGTTATGGAAGCATCCCAGTATTGACCTGAACGACAAAGAGAAACCACGAAAAACCCTATTCAGGATGGTCGACCATGGCGGGAATCGAACGCCGACACGTACATACGGTAGTGTGCTAGCCACTCGACCACTAGTCTCAGTAACATACAGTGAGTAATGGATATAGATGAATCGTTGATTGATATAATTAAAATAGCGTATATAAAGTTAAACCCACAGAATAAATTAATCAGGAGTCAGAAAAAATCAGAAAAAGAACACTAGTATTTGTCATGGATCATCAATTCCTCTGCAAGTTGTTTTTCCTTTTTGGGGCATCTAAAACCAAATTTTCAAGCGTCAACTCCATAACCAATGCACAAAACCGTACTATTTGTAAAATACAATTCAAAAACATAAAAACTGACCCTTTACACGAATATTTTGGAGTCGGATCATTGGCGCCCCTTGCAAGGCGTTTATCCCCTTTAAGCTTAAATTCTTAGGGCAGACGCCTACGCTGCTACGCATTATAAGAAAAACGAAGGCACTTCTCAACCAGACTGTCAGGGGGGTGAGAAGGGGGTGGGAGGAGGAAGAAGGAGAAGGGGATGAAAAAAAACATCCCCGCAACTCGAACACGCGATGGCTATTATTTCTACGTTAGCCAGAGCTTAGGTCTTGGTCATCCCCCGTCCCGCCTCTCCAAGCCCAACGGGGGCCCCCTATCGACCCGTAAATAGTAGTACTTGTCGATCGGAAGGGTGCGCTCGAACTGTTCAAATACTGCTCTTGGGTGGACTATATTCTTCAACCGGCCGTTTCCTTCAGACTTCCGCTTGGTCACTGACGTAAATTGCCTGTTCAATTAGAGAGTATATAATATACAGCATGATAGTTATATGATGCGTATAGCTCATGGTAGGTATTGGTAATGCAATTAGGAACATCTACCACTATAAGTATGATGGACTTCATTTGGGTTGGTTGCATATTGGCTATTTTCTCAACTGTCAATATCGTCTAAATTCTCTTCAGGACTTCGAGACGGTTAGGTACAACATGGTTCCTGAACAAATGATCAGACATATTAACCATCCATCTTCACGTAGGATATAAGACAAGAATTCCCAATTATTCAAAAATGAAAATCGGTATTTTAACCACCACAATTCATGTATTAATACTAATTAGATTGAACGACACACTGACCGGCACATGCAGCGTAGTGGTTAACGCGCTCGCTTCATGTGATCCGGGATGTGAAGGGGCATATCGGATCCGGTTCGATCCCCGCCACCGTCCATCTTAATAGGGTTTTTTCGTGGTTTTCCTCAGTAGTCTAGGCTAATGCCGGGATGATTCCTACAATATAGGCCACGACCGCTTTCTTCCCATCCTTCCCAATACCTAAGAAACCTTCATCTCATCATCTCATCATCCCATCATCTCATCAATCATTCATTCGACGCCAATAGATCTTAGTTATCATTATGGTGCGTCGGTTAAACCCAATATATATATATATATATATATATATATATATATATATATATATATATATATATATATATATATATATATATATATATAAAAAACGACACACTGTAATGATGGCTCTCTGCGTTGATGATTGATTGATTGCTTTTTAAGATTTAAATGCGCGACGACAGCGCGAGGTCATTTTGCGCCAATGATAATGTCCGAGTTCTTTGTCATAGTTGTCAACGTTTGTGGATGTTTCAAGCATACGGAGGGAGCGTACAAGAAAGAGAAAAGTGATGGTGAGAAAAAAAGAAGTGACACGAAAAACAAAGGAAATGAAATGGAAACGCAACGCTCTGTACTCCCTTCATTACTTCGGTCACCAAGAGGCTTTCACTCGACCGAGACGGTCCTAACTTAGTCTGATGAATGAGATAGACCCTAATGGGAATAAAATAATAATAATCATCAGTCCCTGGTCCCAACTGAAACATTGGGTCAGGGGGTGGGTATTTCCACCATCACTAGGGCCGCAGGACTCCTGGAAACCGGTTGACCACGCCTGGCATTTCCTCCTCATCCTCCTCCTCCTCTTCTTCCACTTCCAATTGTTCCACCAATTCCTTCCATTTTATTCTGTTCTCCCACTGACGTTCTGCCTCTAACTAAGGGGAATAACATATGAAAGATAATTTTGTTGGGTGTTTTGGATAGTGGGAAGGAGACAGTCGTGGCTTGGTCTTACGGAACCATCCCAGTATTCACTTTAATGATAGAAGAAAGCTACAAAGCTCTGACAGGATGGTCGACCGCGACGAGAATCGAATCAAGGTCTCCAGAAAGATGGTTCAGAGTACTGCCAGATGATCAGCTTCAGTACCATGTCAGTAGATCCAAAATTGAGTTTAACCAATTTTTTTATATATTGGGTTTTAACGACGCACTATAATGATGGCTACGATCAATTGGCGTCGGTGGATGATGAATGAGATGATGGGATGATGAGATGAGAAGTTATTTTATTAGGTGTTTTGGATGGTGGGAAGGAGTCGGTCGTGGCCTGTTGTTAAGGAACCATCCCAGTATCAACCTGAACGACAGAGCGAAACCACGAAAAACCCCTGACAGGATGGTCGACCATGGCGGGAATCGAACCCCGGTATCCCGAATGACGGTTCAGTGTGTTACCACTCGGCCACGCGTCTCGGTGAGTTTAACCAAAAACTAGAATTATGTTAGGCAGTATAATTCTAGATTAGACGTACTACACTTGCGGTCACATAAAGTGAGCAATCAGGCTACAGTGAAATGAATCCTGAAGAAAATGTACTGATGGTGTACGAGTTGTTAACAGTAGACGATGTGAAATGTGAACGAAGTCATCTATGAAATCAATACTGTGAAAATATGCATAGATTTCATTTGAATTAAAAATTCGTAAAAATAATGTATGTGACCGGATGTGCACATGAAGTTGTTTGAATCAAATATATTAGATATTAAATCTTACATTTCGCATGCAGGGGAAAATTAATATAAGGCTATGTAGCATTTCAATCTCATTCCCCAGCCACCCCGTCGTACCACGTCGTTGAGCGCCCTTCAAACATCTCATCAACTGCATGATCAAGATATGAGATTGAAGAGATTAAACGAAGATCACTATGGCAATGGACGACAGACAGACATACCATCGACTTATGATAATATAATATTCTCATCATCTCGATAATAAGTGATCTCTAGTCAATAATAATCTGAAGTCAGTTGATACAAGTTTACCTAGAATTGATTAATCAAAACTTATTGGAATGATAGGTAGAAAACTGCAGCAGATTATGTAGAAATCAAATTCTTCTGAGAGAGGCTCAAAGTGATAATTTTTCTTCGAAATCTACTGTAACAAATTTTGCGGTATGGGCACTACAGTACGGAGAATTATTTGAAAAATAAGAAAAATTAGAAACGAGTACCGTATTTCCAAATTCCAATCAACGAAACAGAAAATCAAATCCCTGAATACGGGCCTACTCTTCAATCTGAGAAATGTAATCGACCAGTAATTCACGGAATGTTGCATGGTGATTGTATTTGTCTTTTATCGACTCTTTTCAATATTTTTCACGAAGTGACTTATACGCTTTGTAAACAAAAATTGTACAAAAATAATCGCAACATAATAGAAAAAAATACTACACGATAGATAGAGAGAATAAAACATAATGAATAAGCGCCTTTGGTTGAGGATTGCAACAAACCAAATCATACGATAACCGACAGAAAAACCTATAAACAATAATCCGAAAATGTGTTTCGAACCGAATTACAAACAACAATAGATCAAAGGTTATGTTTACGTGATTTCCAATCTCACTCCACCCAAAACATCAAAAGTTATTCAATCTAGCATGCAACAAGTGTAGTAAATATATACACATCTCTAAGAGTGACAGCTGGATCCGATTGGTCGAAATCATTCCAAGGTATAATCTATAACACCAAGAGCACAATCAAAAAGACCCACCTATATACATAATGGCCAATCAACCCACCCTAGTCCATTATTTCTCGTAGACGTAATCGAAACACATCTATATACTTCCAATCACGTACGATCATCACTCGGGACATCCGGCGATGACATCACCGCGCGGTAGTCTCGAGTTGTCACCTCAACTAATCAAAGTCACATCATTATATAGTCAACGTGAGATGATTTAGCTCGGTATTGTGTCGTACGGAAACAATAATATTACAACTATTATCTGCTTCATTAACATGGGTAGTAGACGTGACACGAATTATGATATCCTTTTGTGTAGAATGTGTTACGAAGTAGTAACGACATATTGCATTTCGTAAGTACGATAGGCACTTTGGAGAGTAATTCAATTTGAGTGTTTTTATGGAGGGTTGGGCAAGATGAAGGGGTTGAAACTTACAAAGTGCTTCATAACCGTGAAACTATATACTCAAGTAGTTGTGACATCGTCAGTGTAATATAGTGGTACAATAAGTGAGGTTTATAGAACGTATGTATATATATATATCTTATATACTACTATAATAATAATAAATGAGTTAAGAGTAGATTTCCGGAATTGGGTTAATTATACAAACAACATCTTACACAACTTGTACTGAATGTACTGGAGCGTGTACTCGGTAAATTAATGATCGAATTTCAGTAAGTGCATGCAATGTTTGGCCGAAAGATTAGGATTTTTTTTCGAACAGTTGAATTATTGAAATGAGAGAAAAAAAGACGAATGTTTTGGAAATACACATTGAAAACTTGTCATAAAGTGATGGTTCCTCAATTGAAGCTGAGGCAGACAAGTTAGCGTAGTTTGGACGGACACGAAAAGAAGGGTCCTACCAACTACATAAAAATTGAATTAAAAAATGAAATTTTACAATAAAAATAAAAACTAAGAACACACTCTTCATATATATTTACTCTCTTCTATGAGCCTAGCATTTTTTCAAATCGTCATAGTCCCTCCTAACTGATTTCAAATATATAAATTGACTTGTTTCTTCTATTATATATTGTCAAACAATGAATCCGTTGAAATTTTTACCTCTCCGTGTTCTGTATGGTAATATCTTGACTGTAATAATATCGAACTAATGATCAATTGAAAACTATTTCAAAGGTCATCAAAGCAATTAGTGAAGTGATATTCGCAGCTGCATCTCGTTCACATTTGTGGACTGTGGCTAGTATTTATATACTTCCGTTCTTTACTAAATAAATGCACTGCATGTTGTGTACTCGAAGTATGTTGTAGGGGCCTGATAAAATTAAATGAAAATGGAAATAAATTAGATTTGATGATATATTTTCAATTTTGTATGTGCCTATACCAAATTATGACACAAAAATTATTCCCGCTTGAACTTACAATATTGAATATCTATTCAAAAAATATCTATTATCGTCTCCCTGATAATTTTTTTCATCTTAAATACAAATTAGAATGGCTTTTATTCAAGATTTTAAATCAACATAACAAGTAAAGAACATTACATTCAACAGAACATATGAAATAAATTTCACCTCGCCTTCTCCTGGAACCTCATTTATAATTCACTATCATCATTATCGTCATCATCACATAGTCATTATCAATGAAAATGCGTCGATAAAACTCGATATGAGTCGGAATAAATGAATAAATAAACTAATATCTGGATCCTGATCTGAATGAAGTGTTCTATGAGTAATGATAACTTATTTAGCGGAGAGGAAACATAATATATATTCATGAAGAACACAAGTCTGCTCCATGGACAATTCACTGTGGAAGAAACTATGAGTAGAAGTTTTCTCATATCTGTTTCTATAAAGTTTGAAGTGTCACATGCAGTTTTGAGAAGGATCGAGTGTAATTAAAATGGCTATAAGTATAACGTATATGTATTTCTTAGACGACAGTTCGCGATTATATTAATTAGCAGATTCTTCATGTAGGCGCCAGACATAATCTAGAAGACATAATAATACACTCCACAGATGAACTTGAACTATCTGAGAAGTCGCGGAGACATATAATCAGTGTACTCTTATTATACCTTGCGTTAAACCACGACATTTATCTAGTTTATATAGTTTATTTATCTAGTTCACATTTACACGTTTCAACTGAAATTCAAGAGCCCTTCCGTTACGTTAACCAGGTTGCGTTACTCCAAGCATACAGACGGTTAATACAATTAAAGTACCCTTTAGCATGTGTTGAACCACTAATTTGAGAAAAATAATTCTACCGTGGCCAAGGATAAATTATGTTCTTTGAAAAGCAGTTATATTTTGTAATTGAAATCTGAGAATTTTGCGCGTTGGAGTGGGAAAACAAGCAGTTTAATATAACTGGAGAGATATGTATATTTTTTTGTAACATCAATACGTCCAAATTGATATACAATCCGTGTGCTCTATTTGAGCAATCATACAGACGAAGAGTAACTTACTGTATTTACTTCTGTATATGTAGTTTTATAGCTATAGTCTTCGTTATTTTAGTGCATCCAGCTTCATCTGAAGACCTTGACTTCAGCTGCACTTACTAAATTAACGCAGAATGTGATTGTTGACTTCTGTTTTGATATAGTAGCATGAAATTAGGTCTATTATAACTGATACAATATGTTCCCGTCAAAGTACAAAAGAAAATGTATATAACAGTCAAAAGCTTGAACGTTGAAATGTGAAACCACAATATTTGTACACCTGATTATATAATATGGATACATGTATAACATATATAACTCACCCTGTCTCCACATTGTATGTGGTGAAGTCTTTTATATCCTTCGCTTTGTAATAGAAGTCACTATTAGCCGAATCAGTTCGACACCCTTCGCTGTTACCACCTTTCAGCTTGCACATGTAAATAATGAGCTTTCTGAACACGCCCCTTTGTTTACCCATCGCTACACATTGTCCACACTAGTACCTCTCGTGACCATGCAAGATGGAAACTAGAACACGCTTTTACAAACTTCGAATGGGCAACTGGGAACGGTTCCTCGGAAACACGCTAACTGGAAAAACACGTCGACTGACTTATGATAATGGAAATCGCTCAAAGTTTTCCAATCAATAGATAATACGAGATTTTAATTGGAAAGTCGATCAAACTTTTAGTTTGAATTGTTAGAATCTGGAAGTTGGTTAATTACACAGAATGAGATCTATGGAGATGATGCAACCAATAAGAAACTTTCAAAAAACGTTGACGTGCAGGTATTTATGGATAGCAGTACTGCAATTGACGAGTATTGATGGATCGACACCAACTAACGTCAATGCTGATGGCTACAGGAGACACACGGTCGGGACCGCCAACACTTATGGCATGACGCATATCAAAATCACGATTACATTTCAAGATTAGAAATACGTTTTTTTTTTAAGAGTAGTTGAGATCACACAATGTGTTTATCGCTCACTGAACAGTCTAACTATACACAACCACCTAGATTCGCGAACAGAATTACACTGAACTTAATCTGAATCACACCACCACGAACAATGTAATTTATCAATTAAACGCACTGTGAAAATATTGCATTACAGATAAGGTTTACGATTCGAACTAAAAAAAATTAAAAAACAGAAACAATTTATGTTGAATTCTGTTTGATAACACGTTATTATCACTTATATACATAGCTTAGAAACACTCGGAATTGTATGTATGCAGTTGGATGTATACACATTACTTCACCGTCTAGAAACTGCATGTAGCCAGCGCCCGATGCAAATCCCGAGTACGAGTGACAGACTTCATTCAGAGAAACGCTCCTACGTGTACAATCATGTAGATCCGTGACGTAACGAGTCAGTGCAAGCGGGACTTGTCTCGAGTACCGATCGGCTGATTCAACGTAGCTACATGGCCAGCTGTTGTTCGTCGGACTATCGGTCTAGGTCCATCTCACTCGAGAACTAGTGAATTTGGTGTACACCTGATTTCAGAATTCATGGGATTTCACGTGATGTCAAAAGGATTTCAAGTGATTTCAACAAGATTTAAAAAGATTTCAAAAAGATTTCAAGAAGATTTCATGACGAGTGTACACAAGATTTCAGGAGTTGTTGAGCCCTCAATCTTACTATACATCGAGGGGTTAACAAATCCTGAAATCTGGTGTCTACTTGTCATGAAATCTTCCTGAAATCTTCTTAAAATTCCGTGAAATCTTCCTGAAATCCCTTGAAATCTGAAGTCAGATGTACATCAAATTTACTAGTTGTTCACCTCTCGCTATACATGTTGTTGTTGCGCGCAGCCTGAACTATAGTAAATTACCCAATCTAACTTATTTAATGAATCCAACCTATCCAAATTGCCCTAACCAAACGAACATCCTGAACTAATTTAATCTAAACTAAAACCGGCACGGTTGATGACAATAAACATACTGATGGCCAGGTTATTCAGAGGTAGGAACTTTTTTATTTTAATACCATCGAAATTTGACAAAAAATAATAGTTCCCCAATTAAGGCTATGGATGAGAGTAGGATCGTTTGAATGGGGCACCACAAGGGCGATCTTACCACCCATGGACGAAAGAAGACAAAACACAAAAAAGACACTTCAAGCACTCCCATGTCTGTTTGAAAATGAATTATTCCTTTCGAATACGTTTTCAACCATTACCTATACCCAGACCATGACGGAGCGGGCATGACGGTTGGATACGGCCTGCCCGCTAGTTAGTCACAAGCTATAATCCAACACCCTTGTAGAATTTGCCAGTTTCCGAGAGGTTACTATACCGGGTGCTACAGGATGAGTGGTTAGTAGGGAGTGGTGATGGTGCATATGATGTAAAAATGATAACGTTTCATTTTAACATAGTGTGGAATGTCTTGAAGTATATCTTTCGTCCACAGTACAATTGTGAGCGGGTAATAAATGCAGAATGATGTTTGAAAATACGTTTGCTTTATGTGGGAATCGATCCCACGCAAGACTTGACGTCTGTTACCAAGGCAATGCTGTGACTGCATTAGTGTGTACGAGGGAGTTGTGAAAACTATACGTAGACTGCATCCCACAAGAGTTGGTGGTTTTAACCAACGCAGCTCGAGTTTTCTGGTTTACCTGTTAGATAGATGTGTTGAAGAATGAAGGAAGTAGGTGAACATTTATAATCTTTTCCTTTTTAAAAAAGATTATATATATATATATGTATATATATATATATATATATATATATATATATATATATATATATATATATATATATATATATATATATATATATATATATATATATATATAATATATATGATGTGTATATATATATATATATATATTTATAAATGGCATTATTTTAGGGTTATTTTCGTCTAGTACGAATTGAATGATGATATAGGTTAAATGAAAAACCAAGGTTTTTCATTCAACCTATATTATAATTCAATTCGTACACGACGAAAATAACCCTAAAATAATGCCATTTATAAATAATTCGGGTCGTGAGAGCATAAGTTTCAAAAACCTCATATATATATATATATATATATATATATATATATATATATATATATATATATATATATATATATACACATATATATATAGGCCTATATATATATATATATTTATATATATATATATATATATATATATATATATATATATATATATATATATATATATATATATATAGGCCTATAGGAACAAAAACTGAAAATTAATTATATGGGAACATTATTTGATTTGATATTTTATTTGATTTGGTATTTGATTATCTCTTTGGGGATGGTAAGATCGACCCTGGGGTGCGTCGTCCAAAGTCGTCCTATACTTTGTGACCCTTGACCTTGATTATAAGGAACAATGACTTTGAGTCAAGTTTTCGAAGTTGATTATAGAAACAAAAAGTTCTGTATTCTGTCTTCTGCACTTCCGTGTCCGCCTAATCGAATAGTTATAAGCACTATGCAGATACATAGTACGCACACACATTGTAACCAGCGAAGATAATAGTGAGGGTGGATTGGCTTTTAATCCACAGTCAAGCTCTTTTAGGGCTTTGTGGACATCACGTGACTTCATTTATTTATATGTATGTTTTATATGTGCTTTTGTTGAAAAAAATGCTGGATTAAATGAAGGCCTCGCATACTTTTTACTGATACAACTAGAGAACTGCACGACACATGGAAATCAGATTGATTATGCTTACTTTTGTTTGAAGTTTCTATAAAAGTTCCCGAATAACCGAAGAAGATAATTTGTTTATTATGCCTAATCATCTTGACGATGAATGACCATGAAGGTTCAGCTAACTATAAACTCGGAATCATAATTGCCGAAAGTAAAAGTGAGTAATTAAATTAAATTAATAAAATTAGAAACAAATTGATAATGATTAATAAGTGATGATGATGATGAATGAGAAATAATTTATTAGAATTGGATATAAAATATATAGAATATTATATAATATGACATATGGGACCTATATGATATATATAATAGGCCTATATGATAGTACAATCAGAGTCGATAAAGCAGTTCTACCTCCTGTAGAGGTCGTTCGACTCCCTATGCTGGCAATACTAATAGTTGTGCTAAAATTAAATTGCCACCGGGAGCGCTGACTATACTTATTACCGGAGATCTCAAGTAAGCATCATTCTTCGTGAACTTCTGGTTGTATTTGCATTTTTGATCAATGAAGCCTCATTCATGATACAGCTGATCTGTCACGAAAATTCAATTTACTTCTTAATGATCAATAAAATAGAACTTGAAGGTGAATTTTGCTGCTGGTTTCAAAGTTTTATCCAACACGTTTAGATACCGGTAATGTTAACATGATAGAAATACTTTTAATTTCAATATACAAGTCTAAGCAGCTATTAAAACATGTCGAGTCAGAAAAAAATAACCTAAGAAACTGAAAATGATCAAACAACTTAACTTGTCAACTGTCACTTTCAGCAAAAAATTTAACTCGAATATTATAAAATCAGTAGGGCCTATCACCAGCAGATATTTGCATTGCCAATCTAGAGACTACTTTCTCTATGGTACCAGCCATAGGCTTCAGTGAAAAATTAGATATATTTTAGAAACATTCTCCAACATTTGTAGCTCACTATCCAGTACATCAATACCAGTAGGCTTACCCGTAGCTAATTCAGGCCTAGCGCCCTGGCCTAGATGATTTCCTACAGTTCGGCAATAAAATGCACATGATAGTGTCAAAACAAAAGTATTATGTATCCTAATGTCCTCAATCCATCTAGTTTTGACTGGAATCGATATGAGTTTGGGCAATAGATGTATTCACTTATCAATGTATACATACACACAAATGACCTGACTACAAACATTTGAATGGAATAAAATAGATAGTCTTGGTCTGAACATGTGAATAAAAAAAGCAGGATTGGGCTAGGAGTAGGCCCAGACCAAAAGGAGGAATGTGTGTATAGGATCGAGCCTAAATAATGTAGAATGTCAATCTTGAACTAACCCAATGAGGGACCAAAATTATTTGAATTCCTGAAATTACAATAGATTGTCATCTCTTGGCACCTGCGATTGAATTGATAGGGAGTAGGACATGATGCGAGTAAGAGGAGGCTATAAACAACATATTTACACTCATATCATAATAGATGATGCACTCAATTTATTACATCGCCATAAAAATAGTATATACTGAAGAAACACAGTGAACTGATAGAATATTATGCGATCTTGAATTACTATTGCGAGGAGTAAGAGCAATGAACATCTACGAAGAGTGTAGCTGTGATCTTTCAATAATTCCAACAATTGAATATATTTTCGGCACTGAGCAAAGGTTCGCCGTTCGCTTTCTATATTCTTGGTTTGCTGCTGTAGTAGTAAGAGTATGGTCTGGAAGCCAAGTTCCGATTGTTGTCCTAGAACGAATAAATACAGATTGATTCACTAGATGTGTAATATTCCTTTAATTTCAATATTTGAAAACATCACATAACAATAGGCGGAGTCAACCTGATCCAAGGATCAACTTTGTGTAATCAGAACTACATTCACATTGGATTTGGAAAAATATCACACAAGAATATTCTATTGTAGGCAATAGCATTGCAAGTCTAGTAAGATCGAGCTCTAAGATCTAAGAATGAGTAGGTAAGGGATTTATAATGTTTACAAAAATCTGTCTTGTGGCGAACTCAAACTTTCACTCGACTTGACTTCAAAGCAAAGCTGAACTTATGCTGAGACTGCCCACTGATTTGCTAGTTCCAAACAAAACGTAGGCCTAGGTCTAGGTCATTGAGTTTGTCATAGGCTTACCAGGCCTACTACTAATTCCATGCCTTAGTTCATCTAAGTTATGTCATGTAGGCCTAGAAATTGCTCTAACAATGCCACTCCATACTACTAGCTAGGGCCTAGTAGAGTGAGCCTAGGCTATACTATCTAGTCCAGCCTCTCTAGCTAGGCCTAGGTAGGCCTACTAGTACTATAGGCTCACTAGGATAATAAATGTATAGCCTCTCAGATGTTGAATAATATTGTCTTCTCCCTCCTGATCATCAGATATCAACGTTACATAATTGAAGTAGGCTAGCGTGAATATTTACTCACCAGTAGGAATTAGATTCTTGGTGATCTGGCAGTCTCAAGTCAACACTCGAGAAATTGTCGACTCAGTCCGCAATAATATTTGTCGTCGAGGCGTAAATCCAGGTAATAACGATTAGCAACGAGTCCTGATGGAGCGCATTTCAATGCAATGAGTATTTCCTGATCGTTTTTCGAGAACTTCATCATCACTTAGAACCAACGATTTTAAAAACCGTGTTTACAATTAGGCCTACACATGTATTTAAAATGTCCACTGTCGACATTCAAAAGACGTGGTTGACAGCATCCAGCCCAACACCAATCGTATTTCATTGTGAAACAAAATTTACCAAACATTCACAGATTCTTGAGTTGGTATATTCCAAAATCTTTTGTTGTAAACTTCACTTCTAAGCGGTAATAAGTATAGTCAGCGCGCCAAGTTGTAACACGGTAAACTACACTAGTCGGACGACCTCTACAGGAGGTAGAACTGCTTTATCGACTCTGGTACAATGATATGAAGTCATTTATATTTCGCAATTTTAATTTAAAATTCATTTGAGTTATCATTTGTTCACTTTTTTCATCTCATTTTATCAATCTCGAAAAACTTGAAATGAAGTTATTTGTTTCCCAAATGGGCTGAAGAACGATCTTACCACCCCACGAGATAATGAGGATGTATAACATATAACATGTATAATATTATATAATATTATTCATGATTTATAAAAATTTCCAGTTTCTCAGAATGAATAATTATTTCGAAGTGGTCGATTCGATATTATAGGCCTATATAGACACAAAAAAAGCCTCGGCAGGATATATGATACAAAGACACGATGTTCGCTTCGCTCATCCAAAGTTTTAGCGGATCATTTCCCGTATATATAATGCGATAAAACAATTTTCTCGTTCAGAAAAACCAAGTGTCGTGTGGCTATAAAACAGTGCAGCCAATACGCCAATAAAATAAAATCTAGAGTGGTTCAATAAAATGAAATCCATGTTGTTTCCAAGCAGTGAGCGTTGATTGTGGAGGAATGCCGACATTGATATAGATTTCAACTTACGTCCGATTGTTTATCGATTGTTCGTCTGACAGTAATAAAAGCTTCGTTTTCTTCGATTTAAAAAAAATCTCCGCGTTGCTCTTCTTTGACAGTGAATATATTACGTTTCAGTGAACTGCATGTGCACTGTATAGCTTTATCTTGTCACGTTTAGGACGCAAAACACGAACTCTGATCGATTTTACTATAAATGTAAGAGATAACAACAATTCAGCATTCAACATTGATATATATTTCCAAAACATTATTGTTTAGAAATGGCGGGCTCATTTTAATATTTGATGTTTCCATTTTTCGCGCGATCTTTACGTGAAACAAATATTTTATTTAAACTACTCGTGTCTTTTTTTGACAATTTTGATGTCTTTTCTGTAAAAATCACATTATCCACTCAAATAGCCATACCAAATACGATAACATCACAAACGATGGGCGAAAATATACGAACAAGTATGTAATGGATAAAATCACCAGAGAAATTTCTTTTAAATGTAAAATAAAATCTGCACGACAATTAAAATTTTTGCCGTATCATATAATTAGAATACCGAACCACAATAATGCTAGCACCAACGCACATTCAAACTATAAAACACTACCTCCAAAAAACCCACACATATACTCAATAAAGGCCTACGTTCAACATGCATTTCCAGAATAAAACACTACATTCCGTACAGCACGGTTTCGTCGAACTGCCAGTGACATTTCGTCGCCGCAAAGATTACAGCCTCCTCCTCCCCCTCCCCCCCCCCCCCTCCCAACTCCCCACCACCTTATCATTACATACCCTCACCTCGCTTCTTTCAATCACCGGCCCGCGACTGTCATCTTTCATTGTCGCTTCAATGCCTCTCACGCGAGCCGTCACAGGACCTATCGACACACCCGACCGTCGAATACTACGCAACACAGAGACTGACGTTCGTGACATTCATTTAATGTTCGTTTTGAAGATGAGGACTGGAAACGTCCGATGGGCGAGCGTGATTTTGGTTACGAACGAGTGTTGCGCGATTTGAAATTGTGTCATAATGGTTATGGATGGATGTGGGACAATGGTCCATACGATGACAAAGACTTCGGGATAAATGGAATACGATTCAATTGAAATTGTATCCATGTTGAAATGATTGGTTGATTATCAAGTGAACGGATGTACGCACACCCTAGATTTCTGTTGAATTCATCGTTCTACCAGTGAATTCGTATTAATTTACCTATTGCTATCGAATTAGAATACAGTTGCAGTTGTATTGGCCGTTGGGTACATATACGATTCAGTACTTTCCTAATTACGAGTAGACTTGTGTCTACGAAAGATGAAGTAGCGAGATACCCGTACGCTATAGTTATTTGAATCAGTGAGGACGGTCGATCGGAACCTTCTTCCGTGAATACAATGTATATAAAGTAATATTTCCATACGTTTACTATTGCGGATATATCTCGGATATGTATAAAAAATAAATGATTAAAATTGGACCTGTGAGTATGGAATTCAGGTTTTCTTGCTTTTAGGGTACTTTCGAATATGATGATGAGCTATGCCTAGCCCTGATATGATGCCTGGCGCCCTATAGCTAGCCCTGAACCTACTACATTTTAGGTGTTATTAATATTTGTTTTCAGATTAGCTGGAAGAGGTGTTCTGATTTCTGAGTAAGGAGTTTTCAGTTTCAGATTTAACCAAACTGTATCTGTGATTACCGAATATAGAATATTCAGAGAATAGAATCGAAAGAAGATCAGAATGGAAGTTCATAGAAGATTATTATGTCCAAAGAGCTTGATTTGAATTGAAATGGAAATGCATTAGGAGTGTTTCTTCACAAAGTATATACAATTTTTTATCAACATCGAAACTTGATACAAAATCGTTGTTCCCCAATTAAGGCTATGGATGAAAGTATGATCGTTTGGACGTGGCACCACAGGGGCGATCATACCACCCCAATAAAAATTGTATTAAATATAATAAATAATCAAAATTGATTCAAATCAACAGCTCTTTGATGACTTTCTTCAAAACTATTATGGGTGTGGATTTTATTTTGTTCATATTATCAAACATGTTATGAAAAAGGAATTTGGTGTACAATGATGATTAAATTTCAACTTCAGTTTCTATTATCATTTGAATGTAGGCGTATACATGATTTATAATTTGTGCCTCACTGAAGTAGGTAGGCTATACATCTTGAATCATAATAGATATTTTCAACAAACATCATTTGAAAATATACTATACTCACGATTCATTCAAAAGACGAAAATATTCTCATAGCAAGCCACCCTCGGTAGCTCGGTCAGCTGAGGCACCGCTTCAGAAACTGAAGTTACCGTTGGCCGAGGGTTCGAGTCACGCATAAGGCATGGGTTTTTGTAAACGTCTTTTCACTCATCATCACTTCATAATTTCATTATCATCCGCTCATTCGTACCCCCGTATAACCTACCTGTTGGTGGGGTCTTAAAGCCAACAATAATACTAATCTAATAGCAATGACGAGCTTCCAGAGATAAGACCAATGGCTGCAGCCATGTTCTATATTGACCATTTCGCAAGTCGACAAAAGCTATCCAAAATGCCGAGCAAAGCGAAGAAACTTTAATGTTAAACAAATAGAACTTGAAGGAGTAGACGCTCATGATGACATCCACAATACTGTACTTTTCAAAGAGATCAAATAAACCATCTCCCCCCTCCCTCCCCTGCCCCAACCAAGACACAGGCACACCCATCCCCTTCTTCGAGTCACGTCAAAGAGAAACCGGGGGACAAAATGAGTATCCCAAAGCAGATACAAATAAATGCCACTACTCACTAGTCGTAGTTTGTCAAAGTCTCTCGTAGTCGACGTGGATGGAAATGGTCGCCCAAGTTTAGGACGTTAAGGGGGTGGACTAGCTGACTATTCTAGTACGAACACTTAATGGTAGTTATCTTGAACCCTTAAGGGTATTAAGTCAGGCGTGTACACTTTGGGGGATGAAACCGACAGACAGACGATATAGTTTAAGGGTTGAACCCTTCATCTTTCTACGCCAATTGCATTGCAATCAACGTAATGACCAAGGGCAGGGTGAGTTTTTCGGGGGGGAGGGGGGAGGGGGGAAGGCGTGAGGAGTAATCTCACAGATTTCGGTGACACTGATGAGAATTATTGAGTTACTGTGATGTGCATCTTGAGTTATGGTGCAACTATTTCTGCAAACTTCGTCTACAAATTTAAAATGAAAGAGTTTTTATAATTAGAATCTCATTAGATTTTGAATACGTATTTTCCAAGTTGAATAATCCTTAACAGAATAGATCATATAGAGACAAAAACTTCAACTCACGGTTATAATGTGCATGAAATTGATTCAGTTCCCACATTCTAAGATTTGATTCATTCATAACTTATATTAGCGTAGATTTACTTCCCTTTTTCCTGATGTTATAAATTCAAATGTCAAAAAAATAATAATAATAATATTTATATGAAATATACCAAAAATGGAACAAAGATTAAAATACTTTTGTGTGGTATGCTGACAGCTATAATTCTTCCTCAATGAATGCAGAGATTCCACTGAAGGAATCGGAGCTTCTTTTACTTGTCATCATACATAGTCGATACATAGACATTCCATACATAGACGTACATTCCATTCCATTCCATTATCGTATATAGACATTCCATAGTCATTCATAGTCATAGTTCATATTCATAGTATAGAAGTTCTACCTTCTGTATATAGCTATATGCTACTTCATCGACTCAGGTTGAAACATTTTCTTCAGTATGATTCTCTGAAATATTGACGATCGAGATCGAGTAATTTTCGTCGGTAACTGGGTTTTCGGTCGGTAACTTCAACTAGCGTGATTCTCATATGGCAACTTGACGATCGCGATCGACAAATATTCTCGCATCCAGTCGAAAATGGCGGCGGTCTTCTCGTTTGAAATATTCCAAGCAAAGAAGAAGCATCATACCGTTCTTAATCGTGAGATATAGTATGATTTAATACCGATTTCATCTTTTAAATACCGTATTCTACGTCAACAATAATTTCAAAGGCTCTTTACAATCCATATAATTGTATTTCGCATTGTTCAATCAATTCGACAGCTAAAATGTAAGGTTATGTTTCCAATGTTTCGCAAAGGTGTAGTAGTACACAGGCTGCTATGTCGCGCCGGCGCACTGGCGGTTCTTGAAAGAAGAAATTACAAAGGCCTCCTAAACGTCAAAATCTCGTCTTCCTATTGGCTAAGATTTATGTCATATAATGTGACGTCATTGATGGACCATATGAAATAGTTCCAAACTTCCAACTCAGGCTCTCGACACAAATCGAGTCGATAACGCAAACGATAGAGATTGTTTTGTGATACATGATCCCTACTTGTCGACGTCTGAGATATCGATCGTTAACGTTGTCGACCCACATCGTTATCGACTGATTTGTCGATCAAGATGGAGAATCTCAACGCTGCACATAGTTGAAACATGGATAGGCCACGAAAGAACTGAATAATACCAACTAAATAAAGTGGTATAATAAAAAAAGTTGTATAAAGTAAAAAATAATAATGTTCGAATACAATTTTACAGACTTTTTCCTGGAAGTTTTGAACTTGTTGGTGTTTTCAGATGAGAATAAGTTCAAGAAAATGTGTCTTTTCATCAGTTTCAGGCTTTTTTTTCGATAATTACGTCATTTCATTGACCTTGAATGATTAAACGATTTGGAAAGATGCAGTTGCGTTTCTTTGTTTCAAAAGCATATGAGCCTATAATCTCAAACAATCACAGCTATATAAATATGACACTTATAATTGATTTTATTACATTGGTAGGCAACTTTTCTCTTGTGGATAAAATATACAAGTAACGTTATAGGTTTGACAATAATGAATTGTAAATGAAAGTAGAAATAACGGAGAGTTATCTTGATGAAAATATTTACAGCTAAGGTCATCCTCCCATAATAAAATAATAATTACGTTTTTCAAAAACTATCCAAGAAAAGACGAAGTAAATATAGAAATAAAACAGGTTTACGTATATAACCAAGCTGGGCAATACTACTGTAAAATACTGAGATTAACATTGAAATCGCTATACTTTATGACAGCAATAATAATGTGTGTGTAGGATTGACTGATTTCTGCTAATGTTCGTAATTGTCAGACACAATTTTGCTATGGAAAATATTCCCGATGTCGTACAATAAAAGTTGTATAAAGTAAAAAAAAAACAGTAATGTTGGAATACAAATTTTACAGACTTTTTCCTGTAAGTCATGAACTTGTTTGTGTTTTTAGATGAGAGTAAGTTCAAGAAAATGTGCCTTTTAATTAGTTTCGTGCTTTTTTTATGTTGACTGTACCAAATGTAGGCCTGGGTTCAAGATTCAGTAATAAAAGACTATTGGCGTGCCTCGATACAAAGTAGGCCTACTATAGCTCTAATCAACTTGTGGTCATTGTAAAGATGTCCTAATTGGTGTTTCCGAAATTACCTCAATACAATTTCACCTGATTGGATGATCTGTACTGTTACAAGAGCGGGGAAACAACGATGGTTATTTATTAAAATTAAATACATAAAACTGTTGATTGATGAGCTAAACTCAGAATTGAATCTTCAAAAAAGAAAAAAAATCAACTATAAGCACTTGCATGAATAAGAAAGAAATATTGAATATGAGTAGAATAATTAGTTTTCATCTGCACAATTGAATGCACATTCAATAATTAAATCGAGGGGGGGGGGGTGAGATCGCCCCAGTGGTGCCCGTTCAAACGATCCTATCTTTCATCCATTGCCTTAATTGGGGAACAATGATTTTGTATCAAATTTCGATGTCATTTAAAAAACAATCCAACGTTATTGTATGTATAAATGTATATATATATGTATAATGTATGAATGTATAATGTATAAAACGTATGTATAATGTATAAAACATATGTATAATGTATAAAACAATGTATAGAACGCAACAAATACCTAGCTGACAACGAATCATCTGGTTCTGGAGATCAAAAGCTCGGTAACCATAACGACCATAAGAAAACAACCAATGGGTGACTTTAACAATCACCAAACCTAAGCGTTTCAATATGCTACCAGAAAGCCGCCCTCGGCAGCTCGGTCAGCTGAGGCACCGCTTCAGAAACTAAAGTCACCGTTGGGCGTGGGTTTCAGTCCCGCATGAGGTATGGGTTTTTGTAAACGTCCTTTTACTTGACATCACTTCATAATTTCATAATCACCTGCTCATTCGTACCCCCGTATAACCTAGCTGTTGGTGGGGTCGTTAAGCAAACAACAAACAGTATAAACAGCTACAAGAAAGTGTATTTATGCGCTGCGGTTACAAATAATGATGTAATAATCATTCAGATCGCAAATTCCTAAAAAAAAATAATAATAATTACTGTCACATCTTTTCTGAATATACACAGCACGTACAGAGGGCAAGACTAGCTATAGAACAATACTGACGAAATAATGTCTGCATAATATTCAAACAATCAACTTATCATATACATTGTTCAACGCACAAAAACGCTTGCATTTCGTTTGTGACTGATAAAATGAGAAAAGTTCCAAGAAACTTCGTGATAAAACTGCGTCCAGCATTCATGAATGAATATTGCATTGTAATAAATATGAATGAATAATTAAACACCAAGTCGAGACAGACCGGAAATGCACACTTCTCGGAAATACCTTGCATAATTATACAAATAAATATCACTATCAAGTTCTATGTATTATATAGGCCTATGCAATTGCGCATCGAGACGACTTTCTTATCACTGTGACGTAGTGCTCTTCACAATTCACCTGTAGGCCTTTAGTATAAACGAGGTGACGTGACGACACTAATAATAACAATGATAATAATATATTTTTCATTTTATTCACACATTAAAATGTAATAATTTATCGATACAAAATGGTATATTGAAAGTATTATTGGACTTGTCAAGAAATACAAATGAGAATAAAAATAATGAATTTATAAATTTTAAAAAATATTCAATTTTATACTGCGCTAAATGAATGCGTTTCGTACAGAGAAATGCCACACTTGATCTACGGCGGATATCTTTATTCAGACTCTGTCTTACATTAAAAGATTGCAAAAACACAGAATAAAAATCAATTAATTAAAATATAGAACAAATTATCAATAACAACATTTTAGAGAATAACAAAATATATATAATTTGACTAGGTTTGAATAAGAAAATGTAGAAAAAAGAAATAATTAAATGATGATAACGAAATCATACAAAAATTAAAAAAGGGGAAAAAAAGAAAAATAGTATGCAATGAAAACAAAAATTGGAAATCAAAGCTGAAGACTATAAAGATGATGTCGTAAAATTTGTAGGGATCCTCGAAGGGCGAGTAAAACTATGCTATAAATGAATTTGTTGTTGAGTCTGAATTTTTTACAAAATTTTACAAAGAAATTGTGAATTGTGCCTCGAGCCCCTACCACTAACCCTATAACTTCTATTTTCTGCAGACGGTATTTTGTTTTGAAATAAGGTATGGTAGGCTCATAAATAAGTTTTTTTTCCGCATCAACTGCTTCAGCTTGGCCTGCTTCGGTCTCGAAGCGCACTGTTGGGTCCAGGATGTAGCCTTCTTCTGTGAATCTATTGATGGCTATAATATCTATGCGTCGGGAGCTACCATTTGCTGACGTGCAAGCAACCTCCTCGTACACTTCCAGGCCCTTCATCTTCAGCTCATTGGCAATTGCACTTCTTATACTGTGATGACGAGAGTTACGTAAGAGCTCACCACGGTTACAGGAGCCAAGGACATGTGCTAAGGATTCGATCTCACTGAGACAATGTCTGCAGTGGTGTCCATCATGGCTCCTGCCGTGGAGAGCTCTTACTGGAGCAACGTTACCTGTCATTTTCAACGCATCGCGCCATTCGGATGAAGACAGACCAGACTTAGTTGATATCCACTTATTGGCGGGGGTGTATTCAGCGTAAATCGTCACTCCACGACCCTTTTCAGAAAGACTACTCCACTTATCAAATTCTCTCTTGCGCATCAAATCTCTAATGAATCTACTGTTGACTTTATTTTTCTCTTTAATGGCTATCAAATCATTGGGGGTGATCTCTAGTTTGTTTAAACACATAGTTTTTTCGACTGTGGTGTCTCTTGTTACATATATATATGGGTCATTAGCCTTTTCCAATACTAGACATATATTGTGGTGTTGTATATACGTCTCCCATTTTGCTCTGAATGCGCCGAGACCCTTATACTTCCTAGCAGTATAAATCATGCTATCAGGTGTATCACCTGGTAACTGCAGGATTTCCTTGATAGAGCTGCGTACTAGTTTATCCAGGTCTTCAAGATAAGACAATGGTAATTTTTTCAGGGGAGCGTTCTGTAGTGGATATATCAATGTTGGCCAGATATATTGATTGAGAATATTTATTTTTTGATCAGCCATTAAAAGTGGCGATGAAATAAGAGTTTCCAGTTTCGATTTTAAATTGGTAATAATTTTCCCAAAATCAGTAACTATGCATTTACTGAAGTTGACTCCTAAGTAGCGAATGGATTCCGTTGATTTAACAGGCGTGATCTCCATATCTTCATCTACACGAAGAATTTCTTCACATAATTTTCCTTTTTTAATAACAATGGCAACCGATTTGCGTACGTTGAGAGTCAATCCAAGTTTCAAGAGTCGAGCTTTGACCATTTGGGCAAGGACTATAGCTGATTGTTCGTTTTTCCCGATGACCACGGTATCATCAGCGAAGCCGAGAACCGACACATTGTCAAGAGAATCCACTAAATTGTAGCCGTACACATCAGATATTTCCTTCTCTGACAGTTCTCCTAAGATGTGATCTGTGGCTAGGTTATATAATGATGGTGATAACGGAGCACCTTGCATGACTCCTCGATTCACTATAATCGGCTTCGTCTTCTCATTATTCGCTTCAATGTGTGTTGTGTTTCCCGACTGCAATTGAATAATCAATTCCTGTAGATTGGACGGCATCGGTGAAGCTCGAATAGTTTTCTCCAAGTGATCATGACCAATGTTGTCAAACGCTTTTGAGATGTCAAGGAATATCAAAGTAGCGTCTTGTTTCATCTCTTTAGCCTTTTCTAGTATCGCACTTACAATAGAAACATTAATGTAAGTTCCAGGTGTTCTCATGAAACCATTCTGATGTTGATTGAATGACACATAATCTCGCAGAAATTTGTCCAAGGAGCGCTCTATGACCCGTCTCAAAACAGAAAATATTGTGATAGGTCTCCAATTTTCGGGGTCATGCACATCACCATCTTTAAAAATGAGAATTGTTCTTGCTTTTTTGAAAATACTGGGAACCCATGATTTCTGAAGCATGATCGTAGCGATTAGTGACAGGATTTTAATAGTTCTTTCCGATTTTACTATTCTCATAAGGACCCTATCAGGACCTGCTGCTGTGTCCATTTTAATAGACCTCACAGCGTGAGTTACATCGTCAACTGTTATGTTGTTCCGGAAAGTACTATCAGTTAATGAACGTTCTTGAGGCAATAGTTTTGAAGGGTATTCATCACAAACCTGAAGATTAGGCGTTGAGAATCTATTGCTGAAAGCGGAATGAAGCGTACCACTTCCAATACGACATTGTGGGCTGTCTCCTTTCAATATCATATTGACTGCCTTTTTGCGAGAATTATAATATAAATATTGTGATTTTTGATACATATATTTTGCCCTTCGTTTATCTCGGTCTCTTCTGGAAGCCCTTTCAGGATTTGTCGAGTCTTTATAGGTCCTGTCATTGGCCTTGAAAGTTTTTTGTTTTCTTGAATGATAATATTTTGTTGCAGGATGTGCAGGGCCGGGGAGAAATTTAATGGCTGTAGATAAGAATAGAGATAATTCCTCAACTCTGTTATTGAATTCATCTTGATTCAGGTCTGATTCAAAAATGGAAATCCAAATGTCCAAGTGATCATGCAGAATCTTCTCACTGGGATCCTCTTTTGATACAAGGGTGGATGACTCCAAGTCCCTATCAGACGTAATGCCCTCATAGGGGGATTTAGTGGGAGCAAAGTCAGGTGGAACATATTTTGAGGATATGATAATCCGGTGTTGGTCAGGATGAGATCGTGTAATATGAGCACGAACACACTTATAAAGTTTCCCACAGTGTGGACAAGGAGTTAAATTCTTATCCAAGTGTGAAGTTTCCAAGTTTTCCGATCCATCCTTATCTAAAACCGCACCAGCGTGCATAGATCGGATGTGAACGTTCAAGCCTCGCTCATTTTTACATATCTTATAACAAAACTCACATTCTTTAATTTCCTGAGAATTCGTTCCAGTTGTGACCCTGCTGCTTCCTCCAACGAGACTCGTGATTGTAGTAGAGGAGCATCCCGGACTTTGAGTCAAATTGGAATAAACATCCAGATGATAGCGTCGAATGTGGAGAGCAAGATCAGAATCAACTGTACTATTGCAATGTGGGCATTTCATTACGATCACCTATATCCACTCCACGTTCACTTGATTTCAATATTTGAAAACGATTAATCAATATATAAAAGGCAACATAACCATAAAAATACACGAACAAATGTAAATTTGCCAAAATTGTCCTTAGCAACGAAGAAAAATATAAACAAATCGTTAATTTCCAGCAGAAACCAAATGCAGACTATTCACAAAAACACGAATTTCTAAGTCAATTGAATATGTAAAACTGTCCTTATCTACACACACGAAGAAAATGTGTTCACCTTCCAGTGAATATAAAACTTGACGGCTGAATCGCCCTAATACTCAAAATATAAGTAAAAGTATAAGGATAAATGTCAAGGAGCGAAATTCTACTAGAATCCACGGCCTTCTATGGTATATATGAAATATATATATATAATATATATATATATATATATATATGAAATTATTGCCAATATATATATATATATATATATATATATATATATATATATATGAAATATATATGGCCTTCTATGGCCTTTCTATAGGTATACTTATATATACCTATATGCACCATCTATTTATATGGCCAATCATGCTATTACCATCTATCAGTCGCAATTGAAAATTCTTATATATGAAGATGAAAATAAATGCCATTTTGTCTGTTGAATTTTTCTAACATCATTATTTGCTTCGGAGTTATGAATATGTGAGATGGATGAAAAAAAAAGATTTTAAGTAGAAATACCTGAGAATAATCGGAAAAAGTAGAGTGAAGGGACGAGTGATATAGAGGAAACTATGAGACCTGCGAGGATGAAGAAGATGGAGAAAGTGAAACAAAAAGGCTCGGAAATGACAGGAGCCGAATCGTTCGAATTCTGCCCCCACTGACATATTCCAATATAATTTTGTTATCTCGGAGAGTAATATGTGTTTTTACATGAACCCTGTTCATATTATATGTCAATTGACGATGATCATTACCATTTGTAACAAGCCCACCATCAACTGTATTATTTGGGAGTACGAACGAGAAGTTGATAATGAAAACTATGAAGTGATGATAAACGAAAGGGCTCTCACAAAATTGTATGCCTTATGCGGAACTCGAATGCACACCCAACGTTGACTTCAGTTTCTTAAGAGAGGGAATAATGAAGGGCGGCAATCAATATTTCCATATTAAATCGTCGATGACTTATATAACTGACTATATTATTTAGAAAAACCATGTAAATCCATCGAAAAAGAATGAGAGAACGGAAGTCGACCTTGGCTCACATCTCTTCAATGTAATCATAATCTATTATGTGATCAAAAAGCGATAAATAATTCAATCGGTATGGAACATTTATTAAATGATATCTCAATTTAACTATCTCAAAGCAACAGGTATATGAGGTCATACAGGCTTCAATGGCTGTAACTGTACTGTGTGTTATCTTTTTACCATGAGCCTAAAATGCACTTATGAAACACATTCACTATGCATTAAGAGGCCTCTTTACATGCTGCCTACCGGCTTGATTGCAGACGTTCGGGATATAACTTGGCAACGGAAAATCAATCATCGTATCAACATACAGTTTTCGGTTAAATAATCACCAGTATTCAATATGTGCTCGCTGGAAGAGCTATAGTTCGTGATATGTTTTCAATTCTTTTTCGGAGTGATAGTCAAAAATCAACAAGTTTCTACCTGTTTTTCAATGTTTCTACGATTTCTTTCCTGAGTGATATAATATGGAATTATAATTTTTAATGAATGTGGAAACACAGATATACTCACTGTGGTTTCGTTGCAAAAAGAATTAGACTGATTGGTCACACCGTTCACCCTCCATGTGTTGTAAAATGCCTGCTTTGGCGCTTTTTGTCCTGTTTTGACCGTTCCCTGGAGGTTATATACTCATGGGTTGTGCGATGTAAAGTAGCCTCTTAATACGCGTGTATGAAAAACGAGGTGGTAAAAAGTGTTATTGGAGACTTTTGCGATGCATCATCAGATGGTCTGGGTGTTCGAGATAACAAGTGTATATACTTGTATCCACGAAAGTAGAAGGCTCCGAGCGTCCGTCGCCCCTATCCCATACCACTAGCGCACGGGTGGTTCGCACATTCTTTTTTCGTGGACCCCATGCAGTCGTGGGAGATGTGAAGATATGATGGTTTGTAATGAATGAAGACTTGTAACCATGAAAGAAGATCGTTTACTAGCTGAAAAAGTACTTGTGAAAACGTCGGTAACTGCAGCGTTAACTGCAGCTTAAAAAGTTAACGCTTTTGAAAGATGCAGTCGCATTTTTTCTAGTACAACCTAAATCTGAAAAATTGTGATGTCCTGGAAACACTACACATTTTTAAATGTAGCGGTGATATTTGTGATTTATTATAATTATGTTGGTGGACGATCTTCTTCTTTCGTGAATAAATTGTAAGTAGAGGCATCGTGAAACCCATAGCTCGAAGGAATACAATTGCTCGGTGAAATGTACGAAGGGATTCGTATAGCAGCAAACCGGAATGACAGGGAAAAATATTTAGTAAATATATATATACATGCATATATATATATATATATATATATATATATATATATATATATATATATATATATATATATATATATATATAATGATATATATTTAATAGGAAGATTAAAGTCGTGTATGAAATTGTGAAATATTTTTAAAAATATTTAAAAAAATAAAAAATGAAAAAAAAAAATATATATATTTCACAATTTCATACACGACTTTAATCTTCCTATTAAATATATATCATTATTATAAAATGAGTCGTGAAAGTTTAAAAGTTTCAATATATATATATATATATATATATATATATATATATATATATATATATATATATATATATATATATATATATATATATATATATATAAAGTAATGAAATTAAAACAAGAGCTCGATTGTTTGATCAAGTTGTATGACAAAGAAGATTATCTCACTAAAACTTGAATCGTTCGAATCGGATATTCAGTTAATTTTACAAATCCAAGATTTTTCAATTCTACACAACCTGGTTCAAGACTTTTGCATCTAACATCAATAGATAACAAACTATAATATATTGACAGTACTAAAAGTCAATTAGAAAGTATAATAACATTGAAAGATTAAAATATAATAATTACTTGGGATAGATAATCAATCATTATTCGACAAAAGAAATCTTGTCATTGAAGCGCCATTAAACCACACAATTCAATTTGATGTACAGACATATATTTCAATTATCTTAAACTACAGGTGGATTTGAGATAATAATTCGTAATCACATCTCATCACAGGCCCACCCGGCCGACTACTGGTCGCCAAATAAGGCGAGCAATGTCCAACACTTTCTTCGACTTACCGAAGATGTGTCACTGCTTCAGCGCCTTCTAGATCGTCGCCCACGTAGGAGGGCGGTGGTGTGGTGCAGAGGTCACTCAGCATATAATCCAAATCACTGGCAAGTGTGTTCAGTAACTGAAAAGAACAAAAAAACAACTTGGATACAAAATAATGACAAAGTGGAAATATTGTAACATTAAATAATTAATATAGGCCTATTTGAATATTATTCATGATATTCTCAATATTTCATTCATATTTGTATATTTTCAGATAAAGTGATGTTATTCTGTCTTTAATTGAATTGGGGTTTAACGACGCACTTCACTGATGACTACGATCTATTGGCGTCGGTGAATGAGATGTGAGATGGTACAAGATGATGAGATGGGAAGGTAATTTTATTAGGTGTTTTTGGATAGTGAGAAAGAGTCGGTCGTGGCCTGTCGTTAAGGATCCATCCCAGAATGGACCTTTACGACAGAGGTAAATCACAAAAAAAAAAAAATTTCAGGATGGTTGACCATGGCGGAAATCGAACCCCGGTCTCTTGAATGACGGTTCAGTGTATTAACCACTCGGCCACACGTCTCAGTGATGCTCTGTCCATCATTTACATACTCATGATATTTTTCCTAAAACAGCTATACTCAATTTAAAACGAATGCATGCACATGCAATATAACAAATATATCAGAAAGACGTAACACAATAAATGAAATACAATGAAATAGGTTTTCAGATTGGCTTGCGAGTTCATGTTCTTACATGTATAGGCGTAAAGATATTCCAATACTGGTGCACTATTTCGACGAATATTTTTCATTCTCCAATTGGGAAATACATCTGAATGGAAGTCGAGAACTTTTATTAAAAATATAATCTTGAGCTATATTTAACTCTGAATAAATTATTCTTATTTATAACCTATATAATTTATATATTTAATTCATACACGCGCAGATAAAAAGATCACATGAATCTTATATGAGTTCACAGAATTGAAACTAAATCAGATGAAGAAGGCAATAACAAGTCATCATTAATCCAATCTCTACTTCCAGATATGGAGGTATTTCAACAAGATTGGCCCATCTTTCAGAAAGGCAATCCTTGAAATTGTGGATATATTATAAATTAAAATAAAAATTGACTGATTATTGAAGAACGTACTGCACAATGACTATTATATTTCCAAATGATTTCATTTTGATTAACAATACGTTCTTGAACGCGAGTTGAATGAGTTCACAAATACAGTAGTCACAACCCACGAAAGTATTATATAATCCAACATCTTTGTCAAAGCACTTAATCTCCAGTTTAAATACAACTCGACTCGACTCCAAGTTCACAACTAAATCCACACAACGTCATTTCACTGAATACTGTTCTGATTTTGATTTTACTCCCCCTCAATTATATCTGTCGCACTGATGACGTAGCTGACATTCACTTCCGGGACACATTCGATTAATCGATTACTTGACAATCGAATCTGTCACCGTAATCGGTTTCACAAACGACCAATTATATTACATCGAATGTGTTTCAATACGATCCCGAGTCGTAATCGTGACCGATCGTGTAGTCTAGTGTCCAAATGATGAATTCATATTGCATAATATTGATTAAACGCGAGTAATTTATTGTATGACAAGATCAACAGACAAGGGAATCAGAATGTCACGATCAAGAACGAGTGAAGAGAGATGAAGTTTTATAACGTTGGTGAACTGTATATATATATATATATATATATATATATATATATATATATATATATATATATATATATATATATATATATATATATGTCATATATATATATATGTTATATATATATATATATATATATATATATATATATATATATTTTTTTTTAAAACTGTTTAAAAATTGCGACCTCCCCCGGGACTTGAACCCGGATCTCCAGATTGCCGGTCTGACGCGCTACCCATTACGCCAGAGAGGAAGATCTTCTTGAACAGTTTTATTTGTTGATATCTTTCGTAGTCACACATTTCAAGACTTGTGGATCGCACCCCAAATTGACAGGAAATTGTACTGCCTGATCGACATCTCCCAGCTATCCCAGCTGTTGGGTCATGTGATTGTCTGTTTAATAACCTACTGGTGGTCAACCAGGAAGCTATTGAAATCATATATATATATATATATAAATATATATATATATATATATATATATATATATATATATATATATATATATATATATATATATATATATATATATATATATGTCATATATATATATATATATATGTTATATATATATATATATATATATATATATATATATATATATATATATATATATATATATATATATATATCAATGTGTTTTGATATATGTCAAAATATATATATATATATATATATATATATATATATATATATATATATATATATATATATATATATATATGTCCAATGTACGAGCGACCTGTGAGTCAACCAGCTTTCATATAGCCATTTAGTTTGAAGAGATACACATAAATGAGTAGGCCTACAGCTATAGCTCAAAGTACAACAAGAGTACCGGTAATTATTTAATGACACTTTTTTCAAACGTACCACTAAAAACATTCGTTTTATCAAGTATCTGGTATCATTTTCAAAGTGAACAGATGGAAAAAAAAGTAAACATAAAATATTAAAATACCAAAATAAAAAAAACTCGCTCATACACTCAATCCACCTCAATTTTAAGAAGAAAAAAAATCACTGAAAGGGGGTATATTTTGATCAATGAAGTTCGAGGGTGATGGGAGGGGGGGGGGGGGGGTTAAACTGGGGTTCACGATGGCCTCAAGCCAACTAGAAATGAGATTTATAAAAATATCTCCTATAACCAAGCTTGATCTGCCTGCTTTATGCCTAGTCGACCGTGAGAACACATGACCTTTCAATGGAAGACGCCGTAATGCGTACGACAGAAAGCTCTGACGTGATGCAATAAACGAGATCATCTCTGACGGTAAAGAAAGTGACTTATTGAGTAGAAAAATAAGGGAGTCTCTCAATTCAATTTCGATACCTATTGAGAGACAAGGTTTTATTTACTTTTTATACTCACGAACTGGATTAAAACGAAAGAATACAATACTGAAGTGAATTGGTCAATGTAGGAAAATATAAAATTCGAGTGGCTTTAGGTCTATACGAAATAAAAATGTGTAATACAATAATAATGTTATATAGATCGAGCTAAGTGAGCGGAGCGAAGACTGCAAGTAGAAAGAAAAGCGAAAGAAAAGTGATGCAATTGATGACGTTTCAGATGTCGTTCCTATCGTATTTCCAGCCCGGCACTTCCACCAACGGTGAAACTTGTATACCCCGATTATAAGATCACACCTATAGATAACCAGAACCACTCAAAGAGTGCATGGGGGGGGGGGGATTTAGCGAAATATCAGTTTTCAGTAATAACTTTAGAACGGTATAAAATATCGGAATCCAGGAAAGATGTATGTTTAATTCCTCCAATATGGTATATGTTACAACTCTTCAACACATATCGCAGAATTGTCAAGCGTATGCAGCTGAAATATGTTTTTTCTAGCTGAATACGCTTGACTACTAGGTAATATGAGTTAATAAGTTATAACTTGGACCATCCTTAAGGTGTTGAAAATATCTCCCGTATTTCCGTGTCCTGTGTATCTTCCGTATTAGAATTTTGATCAATTATACGGATCGTAAGTTAAGACCAAAAACTGATATTTCGATGGATCGACTCTTAGTCTCTTTGACTTTTTGATTCTTTTTCAAGTTTCTGGTAGGCCTACTTATGAACTTGTAGCTAAAAAATGTTGTTTTCGTACACAAATTATTCCCGAAATATCGGCGAAACAACCTTAATGCACGAATATTTGGTTGATAGTTTCACGACGCGTCGACGTCCGAGTAATTTTGCGCCGACTAGAACAACTTAACGTGGCAACAAATAAATCATTTATATAAATATATGTATCGATCCTATATCGACATAAAGCATGAACCTTCACCGATCTACGAATAAACTATTGATCAAGGACATTTCAAGGTACTGAAATAGATGACTGAATATTGGTTGTTGTAGGGCACGTCAATGTCGAGGTTATTAGTACCGTATTAATTAAGCGCCAACGTTAGTATCCTACGTTTGGAAAAACCCGGCACCTCCACCAAAACTTGTGATGATAAAATCGTAGATGGTGGTTGTGTAACAGAGAAAAAAATTAACACATATTTTCACGAATTTTAACCGTTCCATAAGATCATCGAAATGCTTGGCTCAATTATCTATACTTCAAACAGTGCATAAATGTAATTAATTTTCAAGTAGTTGCTTATATATACAATAAAAAGTAGTGAAAAATGAATTTTATTGGTTGACTATATAAAAACCTTATAATCCAGCGCTACAGTTACCGAAGTTCACATTCACCCCTATACCGAATCAATAGAAACCCAATAGTCACCCCCTTCCTGTTTGTGTGTTCAGGAGTCCAAGAACATGGAAATCAGGAGTGTATGTCCTATAGCCGATAATTCCCATACAGTTCACCCTAACTCTCCACCCCCCCCCCCCCCCCTCCTTCCTCCTCCTCCACTACGCCCGACAACGTACACCACCGTGTGCAATCAGTAACGGCAAATATTTGTCGACAGTAGAGAAAACTTGGATTTTATTTACACTCGCACACTTCTAGTTTTCAAACAGACGCTGTGTATGATATCTGGGAAGGGAGGGGGAACTGTCTCCATAAATTGTCCTTCATAAATATTGAGGCTTGAGTATGATCACCGTACACAATGTCCATATCGATGTAAAATGATTTATATATATGTATATATATATATATATATATATATATATATATATATATATATATATATATATATATATATATAAATGTGAATATATATATATATATATATATATATATATATATATATATATATATATATATATATATATATATATAAATGTGAATATATATATATATATATATATATATATATATATATATATATATATATATATATATATATATATATATAAATGTGAATATATATATATATATATATATATATATATATATATATTTTTATATGTGTGTGTGTGTGTGTGTGTGTGTGTGTGTGTGAATACAGAATAATCCTTGATAATTCTAGATGTAACAACAATGATCGAAATAATTCATTCATGAAATTCAATATCCATCAAAAAATACATGATCGAGATGAACAAGTTTCATTCAGAAAAATACGGTCAGATGCCTCAACTATATATATATACTTCTTTCCACGAAAGAAGGTCGTCTCGTCCAACATCCAAATAACGCTTTAAACTTGGGTTATACCATAGACTATGGTTATACATAATCTCTCGACAACTTCAACGAATGAGCACTTCCATCCTGAAATCCTTGATACAAAAATCCTGAAAATCCTGATATTCTAAAATCACCATATGTATCATACTAATAAAAGTTTTGTGTGTTTGTTTTGTTGGTAGATGATCGTCTTCTTTCACGACTAGTGATTGACCCGCCCACAAACGTCACAAAACATGACATCCAATCAAATGGGCCATTTGTTATGTGGGTAAATTGACATTACCCATCAGAGTATCTCTGAATGCCCACATGAAGTATAGATCTAGATGGCCTACCGATAAGCTACGCCTATTACTAGTGTTCAATTGGATTTGGATATTATTTTCTTATTTCGTGAATGCAGAATTCACCAACTTACTATAATGCAGGCGGTGCGTGCATGGTTAGTGGATGGTATAGGGCTGTACAGTAACCAAAGATAAGACTGCCGATAAATTGATTATAAACAAACTCTCTCAAACTTTCCGTGGGAGGTGGAAACCAGAAAAACAGAGAGAAAATACATAAAATAGCTATTAAATTGGTCAAAGTTTCCTTTCGTTTACGATGAGAATTACGGGCAGGTTTTCAGCTGTTCAGTGCATGGGAGATCACGCTATGCACATAATAAACGAAAAGGCGTTAGGAAATGAAAAAAGAAAGAATTATCGATAAGTAAATTGATAGCTTCGGCTATTGAAGAAAATGTGTTATCGTTTGACGAGCGTTGGTGGGACTGATCTACCGTCTCCCCTATACAGCAGCACTGTCGGTCAGAGGTTCCGACCCGCCAACACTCGTATGAGGTTAAGAGATAATGTAGCGAAGCCATGTGCACACAATGTAAGGAAATTCCGGGTAAATATTTTCCATCATGTTCTGGATGGACCGGAGCACCAAGTATTTTGTCGCCAATATGATGATTTATTTTTGACCTACATGAATAAGTGAAATGACCTATTGTAATCAACGGAAATATTGTATTTTAATATACCATAGTGAATAGTCCATAGGCCTATATAGGCCTGTTATATTAAAACTATGATTATTATTATTTTCCTACAATGATGACAGCTAAGTTTCAATGAGTAGTCACTCAATCAATGTGTTGTCGAACGTGATATGAATCAACCAAAAGGTTTATGAGGTAAATTTGAAAGTCCATCCATAAAAATACGTCGAAGTATGATGAAATATAAGATTCCTAGATTTGTTGTTATATGATTGGAAATTGACTTATTAGAATAATTTTCAAAATTTAGTTTGTTTTATATCAGTGAATGCTATTGGAATGCTGTTTAAAAAACATCAAAATACATCAATTATCGATTTTATATTAGTTTGTATTACCAATTTGCTATAGGCCTAACTTGTACTCTCTCTCTCTCTCTCTCTCTCTCTCTCTCTCTCTCTCTCTCTCTCTCTCTCTCTCTCTCTCTCTCTCTCTCTCTCTCTCTCTCTCTCTCTCTCTCTCTCTCTCTCTCTCTCTCTCTCTCTCTCTCTCTCTGCCTCAACAATAATACTGATGAATAATAAACTGGATTTAAATTCAATCCATTTGGCTGCTAGCGTTGATGAAAAACTCGAAAAACTATACCACAATTCTGTATCAAATTTCCGAATTGAAAATTTTAAAATGATTCCACGAATGTTACGGTGGTAGTCATATTGTTTTACGAGTACTTGTGGAAGAGTGTCAGGTTTTCGTTGGGGTGGAAGGAAGGAAGGGTTGTGTAGTTGGTCGTGCAGAGTGGCGGGGGGGGGGGGGGGGGTATTATGTGAAGCACCACTAAATGGGGTTCACGTAACTCGATATGGACATGTTACTAGATATCGGATGATTTGTAGGCGACACGGGTTGGATGTACTGCGCGATGGTGGAGTAACTATAGGAAAACGCTATGCATAGGCTATTGGACGAGTAAGTGGTGATATCGACGAGCTCTTCGTGGAGATGGTTATTCAGAGAAAACTGTCAATTGTGAGAACAATTTTTTGCATGTTTATATTTTAGCGTCTATATGAATTTGATATAAACTATTGTACGCGGTGAGAATTGAGCGTTGTTGACGCACCTTGCAGTGAACATAAAATGAACTGTTGTTTTCCTCACGCAACAATTCACAATTTTCTGAAGACCATAATGGAGAAATGAGGAAGACGAAATAAGAAATGGGAACGAAATAAAAAAACAAAATCCGAATGCAAGTCTTTTATTCACGAAAGAAGAAGATGGTCATTTTTCTATTGATAGATCAAATCCGCTATATTACAGACATATTTTCATCACAGATAGTTATTTGGTTATTATCAAAAGTTGATTATTACTTATTATCATAAGTAATAATACCGTAATTATATTCGCGAGATGATAGTGGTGATAGTAAAACATTCAACAATTTTTAAAACAAGGCTCCTCCACCCACGGATGATGATGATTATTGTTTGCTTAAGGACCCCACCAACAGCTAGGTTATACGGGGGTACGAATGAGCGGATGATAATGAAATTATGAAGTGATGATAAGTGAAAGGACGTTTACAAAAACCCATGCCTTATGCGGGACTCGAACCCACGCCCAATGGTATCTTCAGTTTCTGAAGCGGTGCCTCAGCTGACCGAGCTACCGAGGGTGGCTCCCACCTACGGTAACAGGCTATACGTTATACCATAGAATATGAAGGGAATAGATTGGACAGATCGAAGAATGGATTTCATATAATGAGAAGAACGCTTTCGTAATTCTTACTGTTTTCAACATGATATATTGTATAACGAAAAACACGTTTGATGGAATGTCTTACACTATAGACGCCTTTGTCTGCATTTTCAACCAATTTTATATTTAATTATATATTCATTCATTTATTCTTCAACGGCTCATCGACGCACTGTACTAATGACTATACGATCTACTGGGGTCGGTGAATGATGAGATGAAAAAGTATTTTATCAGGTGTTTTTCGATGGTGGAAAGGAGTCGGTCGTGGACTGTTGTTAAAGAACCATCCCAATATTGAACTGAATGACGGGGAAAACCACGAGAAAAAAACTGTCAGGATGGTCGACCATGGCGGGAATCTTAACTGCTGGCCACCCGAGCATTCGTCTCAGTTTTAATTTTTTAATTTGAATTATATTTTCAACTCTACGAGAGTCGCATTAATTGAGAATTGATGGTCAAGCTCCATTCAAAGTACAAAGAGGATGGACTTATACGAAACATTCCAATCACAAATCATTGACGATCCCGATCGACCGTCTCTTTCATCTCCTAACTATAACAATCAGATGTCTCACTCTTATCCTCACAACTCTGAGAGTAATATATTGATTACGTTACGCTCCAATATATATATATATATATATATATATATATATATATATATATATATATATATATATATATATATATATATATATATATATATGAATATATATATATATATAAATATATATATATATATATATATATATATATATATATATATATATATATATCAATATATATATATATATATATATATATATATATATATATAAATATATATAAATATATATATATATATATATATATATATATATATATATATATATATATATATATACATATATGTACGTACATATATATATATAAATATATATATATATATATATATATATATATATTTGTTTATATATATATATATATATATATATATATATATATATATATTAATATAGATATATATATATATATATATATATATATATATATATATATATATATAAATATATATATATATATATATATATATATATATATATATATATATATATATATATATATATATATACATACATATATATATATATATAAAGGCTTTCACCCTGAGTGAAACTTGTTTGACTTGATACAAGGAACAAATTGATGTACTCAGACTATAGAGAAAGTTTTCCAGTCGAGGCTTTTCTTATTCAAAGTTGCATGGCCCTGTTTAGGTTAATCACGTAAATTAGATTTCTACGTTCGCTATTCATATTCTGCTCGTTGTTGGAACAGAGCGGTTTCTTCTCGATAGACTTGCACAGGGGCGGTAATAACTCTAATAAGCTACATAATAGAAGAGTCTTTGAGATACTGCAAGGGATGGTAAATTGGAACGTTCATTGTATATTGTCAAACAAGTTTTTCGAAATCTATAATGTTTCAGAACGTATAATGAGTTGGACGTGAAGTTTTGAGGAAGACAATTGAATTCAATTTTGTTGCAAATTGACTTTTAGTTGAAATTAATTTAGTTGCATGAGGAAAAATGACGTTATATCATGTATTGGATTGATGGGAAGGTTTTTGTAAGAACAAATTTTCTAACTCAATTTGGTCTACACGGTTTTTTACGGCGGTCGAAATGAATGAGGCGTCAAATTGCCTTTTCTCATGCATTTCTCCCGTGGACAATTTTATGATTGATTGAGATTATGCGACGATATTAACAATACAATCAATATTTTAACTATTACGATTTTGACCATAGGCACTAAAATGAAGAGAAAGACATTGATAATTGTGAACTGTTTAGAATGATGCACTATATTTCAATCGTGAAACTAGGAAAACGCTTTATATATATATATATATATATATATATATATATATATATATATATATATATATATATATATATATATATATATATATATATATATATATATTTCGTTATCTATGTCAAACCTATTTTACTTTAGATTGAACCTCTCTCGAAGAATATTTTTGACATACTACGAGCCTCGCTTTTGAGAAAGAACAAACAAGTGAAAAAAAAAATTGAAACTAGATGTATGAATGTATATAATGTATGTGTGTATGTGTATAATATATGATTTAATTATAATATTTAATATTGCATTCTATAATATTCAATTGACCATATCTATTAGGACCATTGAACATAGAAAAATTGTCCAATGATATTTATTATCTTGATTTATTTGTCTGATGATATTAATAGTAATGTTCTTGTATTACGGACATATTCTTTGCATTGCTTTCAGTGTATCAGTTTGTGCTGAAATTCACTCATTTATTCTGATCACACATCAAAGTCCACAAATGAATGAGGTATTCCACGGGACTATAGCACTAAAGTTCACTCGGTCCACTAAACAAATTTGTATACTGTATTGAAGAAATTAATTGAATATGTATATTCTATATCAATTTTACATTCGGAGAATAATCGATCATTATTATTCCATTATTTCACAAGTGTTTGATTACGAACAACATTTCCAAATACTAAATACTTGTCAAAACCTCACGTGAATGCACGAACAACAATAACAATATAACGAATAAATCGTAATAACCCCACACACCGAGTGACAGCTGACAGCCATTCCTTCATATCACACAAAATAAACAATTGATTTGTGAAAAAAACAGGGGTGAATTAATTCATCATAATAACCAATGAAAACGATCAAAAGCATTTTTTCTTTTTAAATAATTGATAATGGAGTTTTGAAAGCTTATGTAAATATACTGTAGTGTTTTGAATATATATATATATATATATATATATATATATATATATATATATATATATATATATATATATATATATATATATATATATATATATATATATATATAAACATATGAGAATATGTTTGAAACAATGCATTATAGGGCTACAAGCCGCTGGGAATTTCATACACACGGTGGTTTTGCAACAAAAGCTGTCCCGTCAAAGCCGCAATCCCCCAAACAATGTACAAACATATAAAACAAAACAAACCCTCGACTAGATTACGGTGAAAAACATTGTTAAAAACAAAGTAAACGAGTCTGAAAGAGCCTCCCTCTTTGATCTCGAATATGTTGGGGTGTTTTATAGCTACGTTTAATAACCTGTCAATTTGCGAAACATCTGTCCACGAGTTTATTGATGTTTTATTATGGTTGAATTATCATATATCGGCTCGTGTTAACAGCTTTGAAGTGGTTGAAATGGACTAATTTTAATAAAACCGATTAGGATGACGATTATTGTTAGCTTAACGACCCCACCAACAGCTTGGTTATACAGGGGTACGAATGGGCAGATGATTATGAAACTATGAAGTGATGATAATTGAACGGACGTTTGTAAATACCCATATCTTATGCGGGACTCGAACTCACGGCCAACGGTGACTCCATTTTCTGAAGCGGTGCCTCAGCTGACCGAGCTACCGACGGTGGCGTTTGTTAAAACTATTATTAGTTGTCATGTTCAAATGTTTTTTGAGATTATATAATAATACATCAATATCCAATACACATTCAAATACTATGATATACAGATAAATACATTCAAACACTTTTTTGAGGGAACGAAGGGGGGGGGGAATATGTGAGTATAGCAAGGAAATGATAGTAAATAACAGCTATAGACAAATTTCTCTATTTTATGGGAAAAATATACTTCCGCCGTGTGCAAATTTCTCGCAATGTATATTTTCTGCTAAAATGTGTTCAAGGTAGAGTATGATATAATATATTTATAACATATTTATATATTATTTTATATTTATATTTATATTTATATTATATTATATATTTATATTTATATTTATATTTAGTCCTGGTGTTAAAGTTCATTGGTTTTAAATAATTAAAATGGGGTGGTAAGATCGCCCTTGTGGTGCCCCGTCCAAACGATCCTACTTTTCATCCTTAGCCTTAATTGGGGAACAATGATTTTGTATCAAGTTTCGATGTTATTAAAAAAAAAAAAAAAAAAAAAATATTTATATGAATATGAACATTTATATTTATAGAAACGTGAAAAGTGTTACAATTTATATTGAAAAGACAACTATACGTGGCGAAAACAAAATTAGTTGATGGGATTATAGTATAAACGGAAATTATAACAACATAAAAATGTAATGTATGATGTTGGGATGAGATGATAGATATTTGTCAATACAGCTCAAATGCGATAAGAATGAATAATAATAGAGGACACAGAACGAAAATTCACTCATAATTGAAATTCACGTTCCAAGTTTGGGAGCACGTCATTTTATATACATTTATCAACCTGAAAAAAAGATTGTCATTTAGAATTTCGCTAAACTTGATGCATGCAAAAAAAGTCAGTTGGTGAGTCTACTGTGAATATTTTAGAATTTCTTCAGTGTAATAAACTCCAACGAATAGCAGCCCGTCAAGTTTCGTTAATGATATTATAAACTCAGCAGAGCACGTGGCTTCAATGCCGAAGAACAGGACAAAAAATGTTCTTATACAAGCAACCGTCACACAGAGTAACGCCTACGTCATTTTCATGTAGGCAACCGCGTCATACACCGCGGGTACACAAATTGCATACACGGAGCTGTAGTCAACATTAGAAAGTACACAACAAGAAAATTGAAATTAATGCCTCGTTAAATAATTAATTAACACTGAAATTAGGACAAGAAATGAATAGTGTTATTAATATAATTGTATAAAATTATTTTCACGACGAAATTAAATTAATGGCGTGTACTCAGGATAATTAAAAGCAAAAATATATGTGCATAAGAATGTTCACATGCACAATACATAATAAGAACAGATGCGTTATCCAGGAGACTTATGTAATTAGTAATTAATAACACTACTTGAACATGTCTTGAACTGAAATTGTATACACATATCTTATAATTCCATATTAGAAATTATATTGACAACTTTAAAAAGTGAACTCTATGTTTGTTAAGTATGAGTATACTATAGTAACGGTATCATATACATTATATAGAGGTTGGTATGATTTATATTTATATATATATATA
>OZ023331.1:22149697-22212197 GCA_964007535.1 Brachyptera risi | reverse complement strand
TAAAGAAAAAACATAAAATGTGCTAAATTGGTACCACTCAAAGCAGTTTTTACCCATTTATAACTTAAATGTCACCCAATTGGCGAATTTAGGCAGAAGTTTGGCAAAGAATTCGACGTACTATTACATTCCGCTCGTCTAACAACGCGTATATAGCGTTTTCCTAGTTTCAATGATAAAACGATCATATACATATTAAACGGTGAAAATTCGCTGGTCACGAAACGATGACTAAAATACATGACTAAATATAGAAGAATATCTACAATTCAGTCGAACGTTATACAATCATTCCACACCACGCTTGCTTATTTTAATTAATTGAATTCTTTCTAGACGGCCCGAAGTCAATTCTACGAAGCAATTCCTGAACTCCTACGACCACATCCTGTATAATACTGCTATAGAGCGCCAGTAGACTATAACACTTGTGTAGGCCCTATATATATGTACCGTGTAATTTGCATAGACATACTGGTCCACTCAAAGAGAGTGTTGAAATATTTACAACATAGAAGATAACCAAATAATCACGAATAGTTGGGAGTTGGAAGTATCGAAACATTGAATTGAATTGGAAATACGATTATTTTGAGAAAAAGATAATTTTAAAATGAAATGAGTAGTGAAAGTGTATTGGGAGTACGCTAGTCGTTCAGGAAAGTACTTATTTCGACAAATCGAAATCCACTTGGACGTCTTTATCAGATGAAATAATATGGAACACTTCATATTTTATTAATAACTGTACAAATACGCCTGAATGGACGTCGAAATAATTGAATGAAAAGTGTATGAATGAATCTCCAATGACTGATTCTATTGAACTTGATCACAGCCGAGTGATCTACGAAATATTTGTATATATGGCAATCATAAGATTAAAAAATGTTTTCAATTGTGGTGGAAGTGTATAATCAAGAGGATATCCATAGAATAGACGAATTCAAAATATACTACTGAATGATTTTAGTAAATGCACAACTGACAATTAAGTATTGATCAGTTAATTATCAGTTGAGGTACGAAAATAACATACGTAACCAAAGGTGGTGAACAATTATTGCTTCATTGCTAAAACAATCTCTCAAATATGAACATATTTGATTTAGATTTAAAAATAGAAGCGCACCATCATACTCCAAGATATTTCATAATAATTGATATGTTATTATAGAAACGCAGTGAACAAACTTCAGAACTGAACTAAATTTCAAATTGAACCTCTATAAAAATGTATAGAGAAAATACAAAAAAAAACTCACACACCCTAATTCTACGAAAGAATTATCATAAAATAAACACTGCCTTTCATTAATGATTTACTTGAAAAATAATTAATGCACATAACACATAAGAAAGAAACTTTATTTATGGGGCCCATTCATATAGGTCCAATTACTTATATAATTTGGAATATTTGTTTTTGAGATAACACCTTCGAAACGACCTTGCGCATTTCTAACACACTATCTTGATGAAATGTTTGAACCTATTTTTTACGGCATTCTTTCTCTATCTGACCTTCTATATTGCACGTCATTTCTCTCCCTCATCTTCAACTTGGGTGGCCGCATATGACTGTGTGTACTGTGTTAACTCCTACAGGCTGTACCTTACAGGTATATACAGAGGGTATTGTAATTTCTGTCAGTTTAGCTGGGAAATAGTTTTGTTCCACTCCCCTTAACATTAATCTATCAACTCACGATGTGCTCACTGAATCTTTAGTGTTCAGTTTTTTCCATCCATGAAAAAAAACGATCAAGAGATCGAGAGAGAGGTATAGTTCAAATTTCGTTCGATTTCACGTTTTATTTCAATTTTCTTCAGAGTACTTCGTGTAAACAGTGTGGTCATGGCTTTGCACGGGTCTTGGCTCTCGTCGAGATACTGCTCGACTGGATTAAATCCAGAATCTCATTACATCATATATTAAGGAGCATGAAGTTTTTAAAAATTGAGTTCATACAAATTCATTATTATCCATTAATTAAAATGGTGGACAAGAAAAATGAAAATATGTGAAGATTGCAAAATATAATTGCATGGCTTAAAGAATACTCAGTGATAGATACATCCCATAGATAACTCGTAGATAAATACCAAGGAATCATTCTGATAATTCATCTAGGAATCATCATCTCATCATAATCATCTCAAAATTGAATATTCGTAACTACTTGATTAGAAAATTATAATACCTTTCATATACATTTGAGAGCATTGATTGTTTTTCATGCAAACAGTATAATTTCATTACAAATTTCATTTATACTCATTATTATATCTCCTAATGTCCTGCACATGTATGTATGTAACCTGATATGTTTGTTGGAGAAAAAGTTCATTTATTCTTAATAATAATTATAATAACTAGTCAAACGCGAAATATGCGTTGTAAGATGAGCGAGATATCTCAATAAGGTATAAAAGTCCTTAAAGTAGTTCTACCCTTGCTACTTTATCGACTCTGGTATTCTACACACCTTGATATCTGAATAAGCTATTAAAGTCGTTAAAGTAGTTCTACTCTTGCCACTTCATTGACTCTGGTGTTCTACACACCTTGACGCATATAAAAAATACTTCATTGTTGGTCAACTCTTGAATCTAGAAAGCAGTGAATCTCGACAACTTAATTCTGTCACAATTTTTATGATATATTTTATGAATATTATCAGTCATTTTATTTTTTTTATTCAAAACGACTGATCAGAATTGCTTAAAAAATCGTAATAATGTGTAAAATACATGTATACACATTTAGAGAGAATTTCATTCCATTTGGAGAGATTTTATTTTTCAACATTTTCTACCCAGCCAAATCTTATGGGTTTTTTAGAAACTTTGAGATGATGATTCTCAAAATCGGTCCGACCGATTCATCTCAAAAACTATACAGTTCTAAGTTGGATGAGTTTGCGTGTACAAAAAAGTTTTATGTTGATCAGTCAACCCTTGCGACCTGTGGAGTGCTTACAAAAAAAAAAAAAAAAAAAAAAAAAAAAAAAAAAAAAAAAAAAAAACACACAGACAAAGCCCTATAAGAGTGGGATGGAGACTTCGCTACGCTCATCAATTATTTATTATAATTAATTTTAAATCCACAGTCGGATGAGCAATTGTTGGCTGTGCACAGTATTATGCTGGGCTTCCATATCTGCGTTATTCGGATTGCGAATTCGCTGAGCGGTTTTTTAAGCCACCTTGATGATAAAACGACCAATCAGTGAAGAAAGTTACGCAATTTCTGATTGTTGAGCTCGCCTCAATTCCACCGCCTTGCGAATGCGGCAAATCGCGTTCATGGAAGGCCAGCATTAGTCAAGATGCTATAGCTATAGCGGTTTTGATACATTACAATATAAATCATTCTGACAGTATGTAAGATAACTTTGTATGTACTAGACAACTTACAAGTAATTGATACCATAACTGAATGGCCTCTAGCATTAGTGCACCGAATTACGCAATGATCTCATCTTGATGTTCGCATCTGTGCGTATACTTGCATCCAGGAAAGTAGAAATTTCGGTAGTTTCTCCTAATCTCGTTTTAAATTCAAGGATTTGATGGTTTGAAAAATCCAGTTGTTTTTCTTATCGTAGAACTTTTTTTTTTAATAATATCGAAACTTGATACAATATCATTGTACCCCAATTAACGCAATTGATGAAAAATGCTATTCCATTTTTTCTCGTGAACTAATTACATATATCAAAAACCATCATACCCTGATAATATCAGTTATTTGAATGACATTATTTTGAAAGATGTAGTTACGTTATTAGATCTTAAAGCGTTCGTCCTGAAAAATCATGATACTATAGGAATAAATATAAGTAAAGCCATTCTCATTTTTGAATAACATTCATATCAAGTGGAAAAAAGTTGTTTTTCATGAAAATGAAGTCAAAATGGCAACTTAATATTCATTTCAAGTGCAGCTGTAACTTGATTCGGCGATAAAATTACGACAGTGTCTCTGATGTATAATTTATATTCAAGAATATTCACTTGTTCATATATAATAAAGCTCAACTTGAATTTTCACAATATAGAATTATTTTTTAAATTACTTCACGACTCTGCTGACCAAACGATGAAAATACTTCAAGTTTGACCTGCATGAACCCATTCAAACTAACCTAACCTAACATGACCATGATCAACTAATTGGATCCAACCCACAGCAGCGCCTTTGCCATACACAGCACATGTACTTTTGGACCGACAAAAAGCGGCCACTGCACACTGGACGTCTTGTTATTCCCAAAGATCTGACCTTCTTCGTCCCTGCGGGATCTAGACCATTCCCCGCAACACGAGTGTTGACGGTTCGAAACTCCTGACCGGCAATCATGAATGATGAAGAAGACCCGTGTTCGAACCTTGCACGAGCTTTAGATTGGCTTATCTAGCGTAGACATGAAGCGAGCGGATTCACGGTCAAAGACACAATTTGCAATGTTTTTTTTTTGCAGCTAATAATGTGGTTTGAGATAAATGGTAATTCGTCATTGCTTGTAACTTGAATGTGCCATGACGAAAACTTCACCATGTATATATAGACTATAGACTACACTGAACCGCATTAAGAGGGTTTAAATTTGTGAGATGATTAAATTGTTAAAAACAAGAGTGCGGGTTCGATTCCCGTACAAAATGATGACGATTGATCATGATTAATGATGACGAATATGGTTTGCTAAACAACTACACAAACAGCTAGGCATATTTGTGGGTACGAATGTAGGGCCCCGTACGTGATGTTTTTTATACTCAAAAAACATGCCTTAGGCATGCGAGACTCGAACCCACGCTTGACTTGACGTCAGTTTCTAAAAGCAGTGCTTGAGCTGAATTAGCCACGGGGGCTATACATGCCTGAGGGTATCATGAATAGAATGATATTTTTGTATATAGATTGGTGCAAGCCACTGTAATCGATATGCTTCGACAATGTTGGGAATTCATATATTCGTTGAACCATGTATTATTATTACGTAAAATTATTTCGATTTTAATTTATGAAGAGATATTTTTAACGGTGAACATTGTTTGCTCAACGATCCCACCAACAGCTAGGTTATTTGGGGATACGAATGAGCAAGCCTATATAGGTGATGAGTGAATGATGTGTATATAGAAATCCATGCCTTTTGCTGAATTCGAACTCAGATCCGACTCGACTTCAGTTTCTAAAGCAGAAGCGTTAGCTGACTCCACTACAGGACTCACTTTTCTCATCATCTATCTACTTCTTCCATTCCATTTTAAATCATCTTCTCTTGCTTTTCTCTTTTTTCCCCGCTCCCTCCATGTATGCTTCAAGCATTCACAACCAACCCGTTGACAACCATGTTGTACATTGAACTTGAACATATAGGCACAAAATGACCTCGCTGTAGTCGCGCCTTCAAACCCTAATACCAACTCCAGAAATATTTTCAACGTTAATCTATCTAGAAATCTTCAAAATTTTAAAGAAATAATATCGAAAACATTCTGATTTTTGAAGAGCCTCCTTATATATTCTTCGAACGAAATGTAATTGCATTATACACCTGAACTAATGATCCCTCTTCGGTCCACTTGAGAGAGAAATGAGGCTTCGAGAACATGCATCATTATATCTACACAATTCCCACCCTCTCACACCCAAACGATAAGCTGCAAGCAAATATTTGGAGAAGTTAACTTTCATAACAAGTCGTTTTCGAGATGGAAACTGAGAATCTGAAAAAGACGTATATTCTATAGAAAAACACGAGATCAGTTTGAGCAATACAAAACATCGAAATTCGAAGTTGATTAATGAACTTTGTAACTTGAGTTTGGTTTCAAGTGCTAAAATCCGAAACAAACAATAATTACAATGTCATTATTAAAATTATAACATGGTTATAGAAGATTGTTCAGGATGAAAAATAAATATTTGAAAAAAGCTCAACAACGTCTCATATTGAAATATATAATGATATATGCCTACTCGATTGTCGATACTCGATACTCGAACAAATTGGACCGTACATTGAAATTGTTATATGAATATATTTTTACATGTTGCTATATTTTTATGGTTATTTTTTGATGTTATATTTTCATTGCTATATAAATGAAATGTTGTACCTATAATAATGTTGTAACTTGAAATTCATGTGCTCAGAAGTCTATACTGTTGAATATATATAGATATATAGATATATATTTGTACCCATGAAAGCCGAAGGTTCCGAGCAACCGTCCACTTTATCACACACCACTAGCGCACGGGTGGTTCGCACCATCTTCTCTTGTGGATACTCAGATGGTCAATCTGAAGCGAAAACTAGCATCACAGGACTACCCCAAGAGAGTCAAACCAGAGTCGATAAAGCAGTTCTACCTCTGTACTTTCTCTAGACTTGCTACTTTATCGACTCTAACGATTAATGACAGCTGGTACTCCAATCGGCCGTGTGTATATACATCCTATATCCATAATTACCAACTATCAGTAGTTACATCCCCTTGCGAATCCCAGTTCCACATAAAGTAATAATACCTCTTAAATCAAAATATATGTACAAACATTTTCTACGACATTATTATCTTGGAAAAGATTTCCACTGGGAAATTTCCACAACATTAAAAAAAGAAAAAAATCGTCTCGCAGCATAGATCTCATTTCCAAGCTATATACATTCACTTTATACTATATCAGATTCCCCCGTGTGTTTTGACTCCCCTGGGTTGCAGGGTTGGGGGACGGAGAGGAGGGTTTAACACCCCTTGACCCTGATGGGGTAATCCACCCACACCCCTGTACGTACCACGTGTAAGTAACAGATGTGTCGAGACGTTCCCACCTGTGTTTCAAATTAGGGGCGCCTGCCCTTATGAGTTGGTAAATTACTAGATCCACCAGGTTTTTCTGGGGGAAAAACAAGCTGAAAGGTTGGTATTAATGTTTGGTTGTTGTAGTTATCGGTGTGTGTTCCGAGTTTTTTTCTACACATCGAATGGATGTTGTAATGAATTTGTAGACCAATTTGAATTGCAGATTAGAGTTGGGTTTTTAAGAAGATTAAAATACAAGGTGCTCAACAAGGATTGTACCACATACCAGCTTTCATTTGTAACCTTTTATTAATAAAAGAGAACGAAAAAAATCGTGTCAGATTCGGTAATATTTAGAATTGTATAAATTCAGAACATCTCGCACTCAAGATTACACTAATACTGCAATATCCATACAACCTCGGAATTGTTTCACATCACAATTAATCACGGTAATCTATAGTCCACTGGAGTCGAGATTTAGCGAAATATCCGTTTTTTGGTGATAACTACTTTTGAATGGTATGAGATATCAAAATTCTAATGCGCAAGAAACACAGATAATTATGATAGCTTCAAGATGATATAAATTATAACTATTCAAGTCATGTCGCATAACTGTCAAGCGTATATACAGCTGAAAAAAACATTGTTTTTGCTGTATACGCTCGACAGTTATGCGAATATCATTTTCAAGCTATTATAATTATCTGTGTTTCTCGCGTATTAGAACAATTGATATCTCATACCATTCAAAAGTTATCACCAAAATACTGACATTTCGCAAAATCTCGTCTCCCATGGACTCACCTACAGCAATATAGCTATATGAGCTAATATAATATAAGCTAAATAAGCTAAATGTAAGCTATATGAGTTTATACCTGAATTGAACCGAACCGCTAGCAGGATCACCGCATTAAATAAACACGTGTATAAGAAAACACAACAGTTTCGTATGGTTTTGTCAATTACTATACATGGTAAAAGTTTTCTATCCAAATTATCAAAACTGATTTTGTAAAATCTACCAAACCGTCCACCAATTCGTACAGGTTCAATATTGCCGATTGATTTTGATATTATCGATAGATTCGATACTTGAGAACATCGATATATAATCGAATCGGAATATTCTATATTCAATTGATACGATATCGATATGATTATCGATATTGATTTTAAAAATTGTGAAAAAAACTGCAATACGAAATAACCAAGTTACAACAACCATATAATAAATACAAATATACTTTTGAATGAATACGTTGTCAAATTACTAACGCTGAATCAGTTGACTTCGAGTACACGGTAGAGAAAAATACTTCAAAGCCGCATTTTTTTACGATTTGAAATCGATTGAGAATAAAAAAATGTCTATATATTCCGATCAATATTAGATATTCCATCACCGAATCCAAGAGCACCATGACTGTACGAGAGAAAGATCCGAAGAGATCCGAGATGAATCCGAAGTTTCAATATTGTTTGCAATGTTTAGCCTATATCTATAACGACAAACCCAACTTCTAACCAGGCTAATCGAAACACGTTTTCCTCCCCGCAATCGGTACACGAAATGTAAATATATGGTAAACGTGAACTTAAAAAAACATTTTAATCTCCACAAACCGAACTAGTTTCCCTAAGGTACCGGCCGTTCATATCGAAAAGTACCGTAGTTTTTTTTTATATTGGGTTTTAACGGCGCACTGTAATGATGACTGAGATCTATTGGCGTCGGATGAATGATCAATGAAATGATGAGAGGATGAGATGATGGTTTTTGTGGGTAATGGGAAGGATAGTGGGAAGGAAGCAGTCGTGGCCTATATTGTGAGAACCATCCCGGCATTAGCCCAGACTACAGAGGGATACCACGAAAAACCCCTGTAAAGATAGACGGTGGCGGGGATTGAACCGGGTCCGATATGTCCCTTCACCTCCCGGTTCACATGAAGCAAGTGCGCTAACCACTCAGCTACTGTGCCGGTAGTAGTACCGTAGTTATATGAATTGAATGGTTCCCCTTTCTGTTTCTGGCAAAATGACAACTGAAGTAAATCCTATTGCAGTAAATGTGTTTCACAACGAAAATCTTCTGTTGCGCCCACCACCAACTTTTTACAACTAAATGCGTCTGCGAATTGAGATAATTGTTGGTGACAAACAAACATATTACGTAATTGCGTTTAGTTTCTCTCTACTAAATATAAATGTGTTGCTTGCCCATCACGCTGACAATTAAGAACCATCACACCAAATAAAACTGTTTTTGTATTATATATATATATATATATACTCGGTGAAAGTGGCCCAATAAAAACGACGCTAAAAACACAGTGTCAGTAATAATCGTGCAAGTCACTATGATTTTTGGCGGTACCGCTCGACCGTCTCCCCTATCTGATAGCAGTAGCAGTAAGGAGTGTCGAGCCGCCAGCAATGGGAATTGAGACGAGTGTAAAAAGTGTCGTTTGCAGTTCAGACGCTGGATGATCATCATATAGAATAACGGGGAATATTAACGTCTTTATTTCGTTTGGTCAGCAAGTCAAAAAGCTTCTTTGACAATGATTCTACAATATGGTATAGGCAAATATAAGTTGATATACTTGATTGAACATGAATAATCTCGAGTTGGGAATTGAATAAAAAATATCCGTATTTTTTCACTTGAGTTATAGCACCTCGAAGAAATATTCAGTAGCTATTTGACTATAACATTTTTCTAAAAAATCAAGCATTTTTTCACTAAAAATGAAAGTAATTCCAAAACCAATCAATTGATAATTCGATTAACCCAGATGTTCATGTTTTTTATTCCTGAATTTAATGAACTCATATCTTGTTTCCCGTTTTATTGTTATCCCATTATTATTTCAAATATAATATCATCATTTTTTTTTTCAATCATTTGATTTCTAGTCTGTGCCTATAGTCACCTCGAATGTAGTACAGAATCGGACTATATACACTATCACAAATAATAGCCGAGTGACACTATCTAAAAGCACTATATATTCTTCATAAAGTCATATTTACACTGATGTAATCCCGACTTCATTACAAATATAAAACCCTTGGCGGGAAATGTTTTACATGTATCACTCTTGTCTTTCGAGTGCGTTAGTTCTCGACACCCATGTTGGGTGTGAAGGGTAGCTCCTCAAAACACACACACACACACACACATACACACACACAACTCTGGTCACGTGACTAAGAGTGCGTGTGCATGTCGTCTCATCGCCACGATAATACAACTGTGCAAACACAAAAAACGCCCCCCCCCTCCCCCCTTCCCTTCCCGTACTTCTCTGTTTGTTTGAGATCACTTTAACTGATCCCCAGTTTTATTTAAACAATGACAACACTACAAGCCATACATAACCTCAACCCGTGCCTCAAGATGGAAAACACCTGATATGAAATACATTAAAAATATTCTTTCTCACCCTTCAAGAGAGGCGCTGAAGAGCGTATATTGGAATGAAGTATACTTGGCGGTGTGACATGGGCTTGGGGGTACTTATGAACGGATGGTTGTATTTTATTCATTTACATTGGGTTCTACGACGCACTACGATCTATTGGCGTCGGTGAATGATATGTGAGATAATGGATGGTGAGATGAAGGGTTATTTCATCAGGTAGGCCTATTTTTGAATAGCGGGAAGGAGTCGGTCGTGGCCTCTTGTTACGGAACAATCTCAGTGTCAACCTGAACAAAAGAGGGGAACCATGTAAGTTTTTTTTATCAAATTGGTCGACCATGCCAGAGGGAAATCGGATCCCGGTCTCCCGAATAACGGTTCAGTGTGGTACCACTCGGCCACGCGTCTCGGTGATGGATTTTGGCAAATGTGACGAATGTTTCAGGTAAGGTTTGACCTCAAGTGTATGTCACACAACCGAGTACTCTAATCCGTTATTGCCATACCTGTAATAATCTGAGAGGAAAACTACGAAAAATGTCTGTCAGGATGGTCGACTATGGCGGGTATCAAACCCTGGTCTCCTGAATGACGGTTCAGTGTGCTATAGTCACTCAGCCAACCATCTCAGTATGAAGTAAATAATTACTGGTATATTCAATTACATGGACGGTGAATCAAATATTATCCCAATATAATCGTGTTAGGCCTAGTTTACTTCCATTATTTTAATTCTAAATACATTCGATCTCTGAATGTGCATATACTCTCAGATGAGAGCCGAATTTGATGTATTAATTGGATGCATGGTTACAGCCAGAATTTTAAAATCTCACGTTATTCGAAATTATTACGAAAAAATTAAATTTCACTTCGGGGATTATATTTTATGGAACTGAAAAGAGGGAGTCATTTTCATGAGAGCTTTAAAAGAGACAGAGAGAAATGACGAGGGTTACCGTAGAAAGATCAAAAAAATAATATATATATACATATATATTCTAGCTTGAAATTGCATGAATATTTTAATTTTGAGGTTTTAGCTTCAATTCCATAGAATCTTTAATCATAACTCAATTAGAAGTTGGTACTTTGAACATTTCATAACCATCCCTCCCCTTCCCTCTGATATTTTCAACCCCCCCTCTCCCGTTTTCTAACTGCGTTAACACTTTGAGCACAGGGGCTTCTCGGTTGAAAATTCAGTATAAATCTATATACCAGCATATATACGTTTTCTGACGGTTTGAGCATAGACTAAAGATATAGTTATCTTATCTTAAGATATAACTTATATCTTTAGTCTATGGTTTGAGCGTATATCGTTATAACATCATGGTAAACCTGGTTTCATCATGGTTTTATATAACAGATACACAGGGAACAAGATCTTTGAACGTGACGTATATAGACTTAAATAAAGCAGGTGAACAGAGAAACGAGAAAAAAAACGAATGCATTAAAAATAGTATTACAATACATATATTATGTAGCGTGGGCCGTAGAGCCTTTCAAATTAGTCACATTCTAGGATGATTGTCTTGGTTGCTCAAATCATAACAATCATAAATGTTGAATAATGAACGGAGTAGTTTCATTAAAAAAAATCAGAGCCAGTTTCACAAATCTTAGGTGAGTGTTAATCCTCTAACTATTAGTTAAGGTACGACGATAACTTGCGAAACCAAGGGTGATAACATTTAGTTGGTACGCTGACAATCAGTTGGTAAATCGGGATCTCAAATAACAAAGAAGGCCTACATGTAAACATGTAATGTATATAATAACATGAAATGTTTCTTCCAAAATTTAAACCAAATTCAAACTAAAATCTATGCTCATTTGAATGACAAATCTTTCACATACCGTACATGGATGCGTATACATACATTGTCTGCTAGTTTTAGTGCGTACATAATGCCAGTACATTTTCTTCAGAGTGCATTTAATTTACACTCTACACACACATCTACACTTGCAGTCACATAAAGTGGTCGATCTATAGCCACATTGAATGCATCCTGAAGATAATTTACTGACTCTGCATGAACGCACTAAAATCAGCATACAATTCACGCCATGTATACACAGCCAATTAGAGATTTGGCAATCAAATATGCATATATGAGTAGATTGATTTCATTATCCCAATCAGATCAATGCATATTATGTGAGAACAAGTGTGAATCAAAAAATAAATTGATACTTGTCGAAAGTGAAATACAATTCTTGCTTATCCTCTATAAAGATCTAATCTATACCAATACTGTTCATCCTCCAGTCTATATATATGCATATACCAGATATTGTTACCCTCGACTTTAGTAGTTAACGAACCCAGTTAACCATCGTTAAGCTCATATCCATGTGAGTCATAGATTAAATTAAACGAAACAGAACGAGAGAGTTAACCGCACTCTTTCTGTACTGGTGGTCATAATTATCTATGAGAATATGGCTCACTGTTTACACATTAAAACAGTAGGCCCAATTACAATTTCAAGTCAAATAGTAGGCCTGTATTCAGAATTTTTTTTTAACTTTGCTTTTATATTTTTTTTCTGCTCTCATATGTGCATTAACTCATCAGGCCAGTAGGTTTGTGGAGTCACTTTCTCCTGCTAATCAATATATTTTTTCAAAATACCAATAATTGTTCATACTGATCAAGATATGAATTTGGGAGTTGAAAATAATGTTTCTCCATCCAAGTACTCGTTTGTTTATTATACATGTTTTATATTATTATCTGATGAGTGTATTTATTTATTTCGTGTGAATATAAAGAATGAAATATTTTCAAATAGTAGTTATACGGAATAATATACAACCAATTTCTGACAAATAACAATTTTACGAGTAACTCGTATCTACTGGCATCCGAACCCGTGACTCTATCGCACGGTTAGTTATTAATTCTCAAACTTGAAGTATATCCGTTGAATTATTGAATGGAACTTTCAAGTGTATGAAATAAAAGATATACAGTATATGCAGATAGGCCTATACATGATGATTCCCAAGTTAATTTGAACTAATTCAAATAATTTAAAATAAACACTCATACATATGTGAATCATTCTCTAAATATTTGTGAAGAATTATTGATGAATCTCTCAAGATGTATACGCTAAATATACCGTATCACTATATAACACATTACATGTATGTATATGTATATATTACATACATATATATAATATATATATATATATATATATATATATATATATATATATATATATATATATATGTATATTGCTATATTAACTATAGCTCATAAACTACTGTAATGAGAATTGACGACTCGCAATAGGCGTGGCTTCACCAGTAGGCCAGTTGGATCTATATCATTTGTGGTCATTTGAAGATACCCCGATTGGATATTTGAATTTCACTACAGTTGATACTACTGTTCATCACTACTGTTGATTGGACGGTATGATTTGTGACGTCAAGGGGGGTAGAGACTGCGAGTCGTCAATTGTAATATAGTTCACGTGATAAACCGCCTCCTAAATATCAAACCATCCTAATTTCAATTGACCATTGTAGATCGTCCGCCCTCGTGATGTCACAGAATATAAAAACCAATCAAGTGGACAGTGAAGCATGGGAAAATAGGGAAATAACCAATCGAGGTATCTAAAATTTCCCCTGCTTCGTGTAAGTCTCGCCCATCTACAATGGTCGATGTACAATGGTCGATGTACAATGGTGGAGTACAATGGTGGAACTGGAATGTAATTTACAAACAACCGGTGTCTGCCAGTATTGTATAACTAGGCAGAAAAATGTTTAATGACATATATGTGAAATGACAAATTAATGAAATCATGTAATATATTCTTGATAATCAGTTCATCTTTCCATCTTTTTTCCATCAGATCAGACCGTATATTATGTTCTTTTATTCCGTTCGAACCAGCCAACTGCATGCCATGTATAACTCACACCATATTGTAACAATCTCCAGGCTACTTGATACGACTCGAGAGTGAATTATCTAATGAAATGATTTCTTTGTTGCAACTAATCGGTTTGATTACGCACAAGATGGTTGGCGTGCAGCCCAAACAATACGTCATCCACTGACGTCACGGCATCGACTCGACTGATCCATCGCCACAGGACAGGATTTTCATTTCTGCTTAACGACCCCACCAAAAGTTGGGTAATACGGGGGTACGAATGAGCGGGTGATAATGAAACGATGATGTGATGATAGGTGAAATAACGTTTACAAAAACACATGCCTAATGCGGGACTCGAACCCACGCCCTTCAACACTGCAAAGGTCAACACTGAAATGCGCTATTGGTAAACACTGGAGTGAGACAAACATCTAAAAGATTCAAACAGCTCGCAAATTTGACTTTTATATGGGCGTAGAATTTACAAATCCTATAACGAAGAATTATTATTCATAATACTCATTAGACTATAATTATATACTTCAAACACTACAAATTGAGAGTCTGTTGAGATAATGTTCCAATACTTGGAATATCTTCATCCAATGAAGTCATGTCGGGCGTGGGTTCAAGTCCCGGGCGGGTTTTCCTCACTATATATTGAGGTTTGCCCCACATGACGAAGATATTGGTGGAGGCTTTTAACCGACAAGAACTCATCTCTAAACATCACTTGTAGTCATAGAGGCTGACTGCAATGATAGAATGAAATTCAACAATTTTGTACGGTACAGAAGAACTTCAGAACTTCGTTGGGGTTAATCGAAGAATTCCCTATAGTAAAGCTGAATAATATGACAAGGAAAAATTGCGAATAAAGTAAGATAGTAAATGATAATTTTTTCTTCGCTATACAGTGTTTTTTTTCATAATTTTTTTTCAATTGTATTAAATTTTTTTTAAATTAAAAATTATGGAAAGATGTATTATAGAATAGGGCCTATAGACTATATATACTTGTATCGAAAAAAAAATCGCTACCAACCATACATTATTGCAAAATCTTTGCTAATTATAGAATGTCACTACAACTTCCATTTTGAAAGACGCAGTTGCATTTCTCATCAAAAGTCTCGTCCTGAAAAAAAGCATGGGCATTATTCTAAAAATACCACACTAGAAATATAACGATGATATTTGTGATTGTTATGTTGACTTTTTCTACTTTCGTGTATATTCATATTCATTATAGTTACCATAACCAACAAATAATTACGTTACCAACATAGCATAATTAATTATGGTACAAATAACACATTCAAAAAACGATATAATATGCAAAAGTAGAATTCATATCGTGTGGAAGGTAGACAATAATTATATTTCATTTCCACAACTACGAATTATAGCATCCTATACAGTCACCGCAATTAAATAAAAAAACGACACATGCATATCGTTTTACTCCTTTTCTCTACGTGTAGCGTGCAGCATATTCACTCAGTATTGTGATTTGGTATATGCAAATGAATGACTAGTTTTGCGTAATTTAGATTATAATTCAGTTAACACAAAAACATATGTGCTGCATGTATGTGTGCGTTCCGTACTCAACATTAAACAGTACATCCGTGTAGAAATGTTTTATAAATAATTAAGAATTATTTGCATAATTCAGTTGGCAAACACTGCGGTCGCTTCGGCTAAGTGGACATATAGTCGGTTTGCATAACGGGCTGGACGTAATTCTATAGAAAGTCAACATATTTTCATATTCAGAAGGCAGTGCAATTCTGACAGAAGAGTTTTATTAGTGGCACAAAAGACAATTACGTCTGTCAACAATGAACTATGCCCTAGGTCTACCAGCAATTCACGAAATTGAAGATACTTTAATACCATGAATAAGTATATAGGCCCAAGTTATTCAATCTTTGGTCATGTTTCTGGTATTCTAATTCAGTATTCTGATTTCTGTCATTCTGGCTATATGAATTTATACCTATAATATAATATATCATATAATATATAAATATTTATTATAGAATTTAAATATATTCATTTTCAATTATAAATTGTAATACGAAATTATTACATAATGGAATATGTACAAGGTATCTGACAGCTAGTATATTATGATGATTATCATCATAATCTCTGTCATTCTAGCTTTACGAAATTTATAGGATATATTATATAGTATATTATATATTTATTATGGAATTTATGAATATATTCATTTTCAATTATGAATTGTAATACGAAATTATTGATATAATGAAATATGTATAAGGTATCCGACAGAGTATAATATGATTGTTATCATCTTCCCCAAGATAAAGAAGATGAGTAAGAGACTCGCGCAAACACAATAACATATATACAGTTCGTTGCAAAAAAAAATCCGTGGAGGTGCCGGGTTTTATTCGGGTACTTTCGCAAAAGATGAATAAATGCTCGACTTTTTCTCATCTTCTCGTTTATTGAAATGAAAAAAAAAGGGGGCAGATGTACACATGTCTGTATAATTTTGCTATTTTAATAATCATTTTTCGAATACGTATAAGATGTGGCATATTTTAATCAAATTATGAAACAATTGAAGATGAAAAGAAATATGAAGATAGTGAGTTTTTTGCATATCGAATTGTTCATTAAAAAAATGTCATAAAATGACATAAAAATGATTTGTTGTCATAAAAAAATTTCCAAAGAATTGAACAAAATTGGGAGATTTCAAAGTTCTATATGAATGCAATATACAGTTCATACAAACACCCCGGATGGAAACTGACAACAACATTGTTGTCGGTAAAATAATAACATTGTCAGCTTGTAATGTTGGTAGAAAAACGTCAACGCTCATACCATGCAGGGACATAATTACAATAGGTAATTAAGACCTATTTATAGCTATTTCGTCGATTAACTTGAGTATGTCATTATTTGCTGTCGCATTCCTCTATGCGTTGTGACTGCCGTAAGTGATCACGACTGTCAATTATCTTCAATCTCTTAATTGAGAATATTAGTGACGTAATATTCATGTGATTTCATTTCATGTTGAATAAAATTACTCTACAACATAAATTTCACTCTCCCATATTAAATATCTTAAATGAAAGATCGAAGATACGGAAGAGAAAAAAAGTAGCGTGGGAGGGATTTGACCACATTCCTGGTTTTGCTCTATTTTCCAAATTATAGATTGTGAATAATCTCAATTTTGCATGGAAGGATTTTGAAGAAATGGTGAATAGTTTGTTTGAAAAACAGTTTCAATCCCCCCCCCCCCCCCCCCCTTATCCATATTAGTTCTAAAGATGTTTTCCTCTTAAGTTGATGAGAACGGAGCTTTGAAATGTGGTCCCTCTAGGTGCAGGTCTGTCCTTGTAATCTAAGAAAATTCTTCACCTAAAACGTAATAACAGTTGAGATTAGAAACTCACCCCATAAGCCATGTCGTGCTGTACGTTGACAACACACAAATATTGACATGAAACGTGCGCCCTCTGTACGGTTATCGCCGAGAACTAACACTGGGTATCGGCGCGAGAAGAGGAAATCACTTGTTTAATCAGTCAACGTCAACAAGAAACACATTGCTGATAGATGCCGACTGTAAGACGGGGCGATAACACGTTACAAGTCTTGCACTTCAATCACACAATCACTCCCAATTGTTGTTTGAATAGTTCAATCACAAACAGTCACTGTCAGGTCGACTGTAATATAGAAGCACATTTCACTATTAACATCACAGTTGGATTCGACGTATAATCACAATTGGATATCGTGTAATGCGTGAAGATTGTAGTTGTGACAAAGTTGACCTGCATAAAATATGATTTTTGGTATCTTCTATAACTTACCCGAACATTTTGATTTTGTTATTATATATTTGTATACTTATACTTTCAAATTTGTATAGTTATAGGCCCTACTTATAATTCAGTCTTTACAATGAGTGCAAACACAAGATTTCTTTCTTGCACTGAGTGAGATATTTTCCTTATTTATATTATGTGCCAATATTATTATTAATGTAATCTTTTATCAACAATTGTCATCTATTTTATGTAATCTTATGTGTTTTGAAGATGTAGATTAGAAGAATGGAAAATAAATAATAAAATAAATGAAAATAAATGAATGGGCCTACATAATTTATGAGGATCGGAAAACGAAAACAACATGATTTGATTCATAATTACCTGTTGCAGTATTTGTTACAACAGAGAACACACACTCACACAATTATCAAGGGAGGATTTGTGAATTATTCAATTATGTAATTAATTAATCAATTTATTGATTCATTAATCAATAATGAAAATTTAGATACGAATGCAAATTTTGAAACACTTGATGGAAAAAATGATTATCCATTATTCGTATACGTTGGCAGTGTAATTTTGCGAGAAATTGAATTTTTTATTTCAAGGTTTCCAACAAGAATCGGCGAAAACAACTGCATCCGTAAAAAACGGTGAGGCCTAACGGTTTCAATATGCAGAGTTTCTGTAATTACTAATATATTCACGCTATAGTTTCGTCGGCACACCGCAGTAATCTCTCGTGAATATGAGCTAGTATATCAAACTATCATGCAACCTCAAAAGAAGTTTTCAAGCGACCGTCCCCCCTATCCCACACCACTAACGCGCGAATGGTTCGCGCCTTCTCTTTCATTGATACAAGTTTATAAAAGATGAAATAATATCATCCAAGTTCATTTGTTTTGTACGCAATAAATTGTTGAAGACACAAAAAACAAAGCACTTTACAGCTGACTGTAGACTGAACGCAAAAACTGTTCATATTATCTATCCGACATTTTTATGCGCGTGTAATAATCTTCGCTAACACATGTTTTCCACAACAAACAACAACACTATCATGCCGTTTAGTTAATTACCAATTAAACGAGTTTAAAGTAGTTCAACATTTCGCCTAGAAGATCTGCCAAGAACAACAATATACATCACGCTTTTAATGCCAATTGTACTTGACTATAAGACATGGAAAGGATTTAAATATATTATAATAAAAAAAACTAGGAAAATTAGAAAAAAATGTTCAGATATAGACAATAATAAATTAGATTGTTTTAATTTACGATTCCAGGAATAAATCCAATCTCCTACTGAAAGTGATTGTGTATATATTTTTGTAACAGACTTTAATGGCAGCCCTGAATAGATCAGCTTTAAAGAAAAGGAAATAGTACGTATATTATATAAATCGAATCGTTCGCTGATACTTTCCCGCCACGCACATCAAACCCCATTCATTTTTATCGTTATTTTACTATCGGGAGAATTCTACACAATTTCACATCAATTCTTTATTAGATGGGTTTCACTCTGTTGTTTTATGCATACCATTATCGGGGTACGGAAAGACGCCAGAAATCGGAGATACCGAATTCGTATAAATAAATCGAGAAACGACCCAATTTGTTGAACCAAAACCACGAACGTATTCTCCTTTATGACTGTAATCAACAATTTAGCACGATTTCTCGGTTTTCTCTCACGAATACATACATACATGAACACAATATTTACTTTTGTGTTTTATAACGCTGTTGAAATATAAAAACGGTACGAAAAAACAATACCCTCTGTTCATATCTCACCCCTTTAAATGAGTAAAAGCATAAATGACAGATGTTTTTGATAGGTATATAAATGATTATTCTCAATATTAAAATGCGTTTCACGTCTGTATTTCAAGATATACTCTACTAGCTCCATTGTGCGTGAATAATATTTGTTTGGGGGGTTAACTATACAAATGGAAGTTCGATAAAAAAAAAGAAATGTGTCACACGTCCACGTGGTTTAGAGAAGCCAAACAAAAGAGCGATTTCGTTGTCAAACTACACAACTTTAATTACTATATTTTGTACCTATAATAAACCGACGAAAACAAAAATGAAAATCGAACGCCTACAATCTACATCAATTCAAGAAAAAATACTTTCTGTAATCAGGCCTACTGGCAACTAACCAAAATCAATTATGTCGATCAAAACCAAAATCACTGATATGAGTGGCCGATCGAATGGTTAATACACTGAACCGTCACTCAGGAGACCGGGGTTCGATTCCCGCCATGGTCGACCATCCTGACAGGGTTTTTTCGTGGTTTATTCCCTCGGTCGTTCAGGTCATTAGTGGGATGGTTCCTTAACAACAGGCCTTGACCGACTTCTTACTATATCCAAAAACACCTTATAAAATAACCTTTCCATCAGCTCATCATCCCATCATCTCTTATATCATTCACCGACGCCAATAGATCGTAATCATCAGTATAATGCGTCGTAAACCCAATATAAACAAAAAATCAAAACACGAAAATCAAAACACACTTCCATACGACGAACTTACAACAAATAATATCGCTCAATTCGAATTTCCACATACACTTCGACGACTTTTTACCACGTTTTTAACCACAAAACTCACAACAATGTACCATAACGCACGCGTGTGTGTGTGTCTACGAAACCCACGAGTACACGTCGTACTGAAACAAGTGTGTTTAATGTCCACCGCCCCGGCCTCAGCTCGATAATCATGCGGTTGATTCGTCATCATGCTAGAGAGAGACAGAGCGACGAGCGACTGGGCGAGTGCGAGTGAGAGGTGACGATAATAGGGTGCAACAAAGAGAGAAGGATAGACGGGTGTTGTGCGTGGTGGAGAGATGGGAGACGGACGAACGTATAAGAAATGTGTGGCGAGACAGAATATGCTTCAATGGGGCAGGGGGGAGACAATGAGGGAGTGAGGGAGCAGTGGCGGAATGGGAGATTGATTGGGGGAGGGTTGGGGGCGTGATTAGCTATTAGAGGATGTTTATTGATTATATCAAAATAATTATAATCTGATATGTATTTCGTCAAACCTTATCTTCGTCAAACCTTATCATTCATATTTAAGCAACAATACATATCATACCTACACTGTATGTGCGTATTGTCAACTGATCACTGTTTTGAATCATTGAATAATAATAATAATAATAATTTAATAATAATAACTAATAATAATTTTAACCATTTGAAACATCTGACTAGCCAAAAATGATTTTCAAATATACCATAGCACGTTCTACACTGAGCCTCATTACAAATTTCATGTGCACAATTATTTAAAAATGTAGAATATCGAGCCCGGTGCCAAAACTATACGGTTAGGCGAGCGATGTTGTACCGAAGGTAATAATTCTCCATGACGCCACTGCCCAGGGGGTGGGAAAGGGGGGGGGGAGGAGAATAGAAATACGGGGGGGTGACAGAATGGGGGATCGCGTGCCAGTTGGTCAGGGGACCGTGTGAGCCCCGTACACAAAGGGGGGTGCAAGCTGTATTAGCGGGGGTGGATTGTGGGGGATGAGGGACACAGCATTATCAGAGCACATAGTTAACATACGACACTGTAGACGATTATAATGTATCAAGGCTTATATGGACAAACACGAAGTTTTTATACCAAATAAATCACGCATTGTTGGCTAGTATATTGCTGTGGCACGGTAAATCTGATCTAGGATTAGGATACAATGGGTGCAGTCTTAAAAAATATTACCGTTCACGAGTTAGAACTAATAAAGTTAGGTTGAATCAATTATCTCGGTAATAACTTTCATCTAGGGGTTAACATGTAAACGAGTCACACAGTTAAATGTTTACGACTAGGGGCATAATGGAAGTAAATTAGGAAATGCGGTTGTGTGTATATAGGAAGACCTAATCATATATTTCAGATACAGAATGCCTCATATCCAGAAATGATGCACTCGAGGCAAGAATATATTATATTTGTTGACGCGCCGTTAAACCCCAATATTCATTCTTCTATATATTTATTTTTATGTGCTGCTTGGCAACGCACCAACCACTAGGTTACATGAATGAGAACGAAGGGGTAAGTGAGTGAATGAGTGGGTGGTGAAACGATGAAAGGTGAAAGAACATTTAGAAAAACCCATGCCTTATGCGGGACTCGGAACCTTCACGCCCAGCGTGATTTCAGTTTTTGAAACAGTGACTGGGATGAGCCACGGTGGCGGCTATACATTTCTGAGATCAACATTTTCAAACGAAAAACTATCAAATTAAAATGATAACGAAATACAACTATTATCCAACAGGTTATGAGAACGTGATCTCACAACAGCAGCACTGAAAAATAAGAGAGAGATATGATGTGTTCCTGCTTCAACTTCAAGCTTCCTTCATCTGTGCTTCACTTTCGAGTTACACGAACATCAAGGGAAGTTTATAATAACAAGTTTCTGAATTTGGAATCATATGTAACCAAGCATAAACGTATTTCAGTTTCAATATCACCGAAATATAATATGCCATGGAAAATGTAACGTCATGCTCATACTGTCGGGTACTAAGAGATGGTGTAGGAATTGATTTGTATACTTTTTTATTTATATTGGGTTCAACGACGCACTCTACTGATGACCACGATCTAAAGGCGTCGGTGAATTTTATATGAGATGGTGAGATGAATGGTCATTTTATTATTATTGTAGGTGTTTTTGAATAGTGAGATGGAGTCGGTCGTGGCCTGTTGTTGAGGAACCATTCCAGTATTGACCTGAACGGCAGAGGTGAACCACGAAAAACCCCTGTCAGGATGGTCGACTATGGCGGGAATTGAATGACGGACGTCTCAGAGTTCTATCGTTTTAGACATATTCTTAGCCAACTTTGGTTCATTGAATGTATTACTTTGTTCTATGATGATGCTATACGATCCATGTTGTAGATGAAGGGGACTTGCTTCTTCCGCTCTCAAATACAGAGTGTCCGCTCTTTCCATCCCCATCTTACAAAGAAGACACCACATTGTATCCTTCCGCCCATTGTCACTTATTTCATCGTGTGCTGAACTATAAGTACGGCTTGAAGCAAGAGTAAAAGTCTGTTTCTGTCGTTTGATACCTGTTAAATATTATGCAATATAACATGGTCGACTGGTTTGACCAGTTACCAAAGAGACTTTTACTTATGCTACCAGCTGTACACGATGCTATAGTGACATAACATTCGGTACAAAATGCAAATGCATGCATGAAATGAATGTGCAAAAATGCTTCATTTATTTTCAACAATCATTTTATTATTTATTATTCGAAACTTATTCATAATAAACTAATCCCACAAATTGCAAGTCATACAATCTCAACAATGATGAGAAAAATCTTGATTTGTCCGCTTCTTTATGGTATTATGTTAATGGGAAATCTTCTCGTCAATGTAAGCCTATACGATTAATGAGTATAAAGTCTGAAGAAGATTCTGATCTGAAGATCTTGTAAGGGAAATAGCTTTTTAATCTAACATCATATAATTCTTGTTCCCCGTTTGTTTATTTCATCTCCGAAGAACAATAAGATCTAGACTTTTATTACCCCACAATATTTAAATCGAGTCGGTTTACAATCGTTTGTATGTATAATAGAAGTCTTGTCGTCAGTCTTGAATTCTGTCTGATTTATATCAGCCAACGTTTTTACAAGATTACTAAGGACGACGACAGAGGAGGTCTAATCAGCGGATTGACTCCCGCAGGCATTATTGGATTTTACCATTTTTTTACAGAAGTTTTATGTGATTTTATCTCGGATGAGATCTCTTTGGCTTTAGAAAATCAAAAGCCATTAAAATTCAGTCGTTATCTTGACTCTGTCTACATTTCTTGTTGAAAAAGCATGAGAATTTATTCTTTTAAATCAAGAAAATATAAGAAAACTTGGCAATACACTTTGGGTTTTAGTAATCAACAAACAAATGACTTCAATAGGATTATTTTCAATGGAATATATTAATGATATTTATTATAAATGTTCTATATTCTCTGATTTTGAAGCGCGCATGAAAAGCAAACATATTTTTTTTAATTATTAATGATTTTCCCTGGTGTCAATGCAGTTGCAAGAACGACGTGCGCGTGCATATTATTTATATTCCGACACTTCAATGAGATTATAATCACATCTGAAACAACCTGAACTGAGTCGTAGTAAAAACGGTATGTCAACGACATACCATTTACATAGCACAAACATACATACCATTTACATACCGCGTATACATGCCAGACAACTATCACTTTGAGGTTGATCAGAAATCAAGAAATAAATAATAAAAGGAAAATGCTCAAATTTTCACTGCTGCTTCTATCAGGATCAATAATTTTACTTCCATCTAATATGGCAACATCATTGAAATTTTTATTTTACATCACGGAATTGTTTACCCCCCCCCCCCCCCCTTCTCTCTCTCTCTTTCCCCAAATTATCTGTGACATCACGTGCGGTCAAACAAAGTGGTTCATCAAGTCTCATTAAAAAGCATCCTGAATATAATTACTGACATTTTAAACACTATATATAAAACTAGCAGACAGTGTGCGATCCAAGTTGGGCTAAGAAAAAAATTAGATGTTGAATATGAGTAGGCTACATTAGGAATTAAATTGTATTCAAATTGGAAAAATTCCCACTTCATGCTACTGCAAATGTACATTCAAGATATAACCGAATGCAGCTATAACGCCGGAAAAATATATTATATATCCACGAGATAAGAAAATCGTCTACCAACGTGATGATAGTAAAAACTTCGGTAACTATCGACCTAATCTAGCTTCAATATTAGGAATCTAACACTTTTGAAAGATGCAGTTGCTTTTCTTATCGTAAACATTGTCCTGGAAAATCATGGCACCCTGAAAATATCACAGCGCTATCCACACATACAACAGCTATTATTACACATACTGTTCATTGTGTTCGCAGATATCCCCTTCTTTCGTGAACACAATTATTGTGATGATAATAAATTTAAAATATTATTAAAGTATCGAAGTGATAAAACCATTTCATACATAGAACAAAAACCAAACTCAGACCTAGGACCATCTTTGTGAGGTCTACAGATAAGGAAATGAGGAATATTGATTTATCCGCGACTACAAAATTCGTTGATTATTCATAAACGATGGCTTACTGCCATACTTAAAATCATGTGATGCTATAATGAATATATAAATATATATATAAATATAAAAATAAATATATATATATATATATATATATATATATATATATATATATATATATATATATATATATATATATATATATATATATATATATATATATATATATATATATATATATATATATATATATATATATATATATATATATATATATATATATCTATATCTATATCTATATCTATATCTATATCTATATCTATATCTATATCTATATCTATATCTATATCTATATCTATATCTATATCTATATCTATATCTATATCTATATCTATATCTATATCTATATCTATATCTATATCTATATCTATATCTATATCTATATCTATATCTATATCTATATCTATATCTATATCTATATCTATATCTATATCTATATCTATATCTATATCTATATCTATATCTATATCTATATCTATATCTATATCTATATCTATATCTATATCTATATCTATATCTATATCTATATCTATATCTATATCTATATCTATATCTATATCTATATCTATATCTATATCTATATCTATATCTATATCTATATCTATATCTATATCTATATCTATATCTATATCTATATCTATATCTATATCTATATCTATATCTATATCTATATCTATATCTATATCTATATCTATATCTATATCTATATCTATATCTATATCTATATCTATATCTATATCTATATCTATATCTATATCTATATCTATATCTATATCTATATCTATATCTATATCTATATCTATATCTATATCTATATCTATATCTATATCTATATCTATATCTATATCTATATCTATATCTATATCTATATCTATATCTATATCTATATCTATATCTATATCTATATCTATATCTATATCTATATCTATATCTATATCTATATCTATATCTATATCTATATCTATATATATATATATATATATATATATATATATATATATATATATATATATATATATATATATATATATATATATATATATATATATATATATATATATATATATATATATATATATATATATATATATATATATATATATATATATATATATATATATATATATATATATATATATATATATATATATATATATATATATATATATATATATATATATATATATATATATATATATATATATATATATATATATATATATATATATATATATATATATATATATATATATATATATATATATATATATATATATATATATATATATATATATATATATATATATATATATATATATATATATATATATATATATATATATATATATATATATATATATATATATATATATATATATATATATATATATATATATATATATATATATATATATATATATATATATATATATATATATATATATATATATATATATATATATATATATATATATATATATATATATATATATATATATATATATATATATATATATATATATATATATATATATATATATATATATATATATATATATATATATATATATATATATATATATATATATATATATATATATATATATATATATATATATATATATATATATATATATATATATATATATATATATATATATATAGGCCTATACGTTATATTGTAAAATAGGTAATTTGTGTACCGATTTTCTCGAAAGAGGGTTAAAGGAATCAACAGTGTACCGATTTTCTCGAAAGAGGGTTAAAGGAATCAACAAGCTGCTACTACGACTACAAGCAAAGCACAGCATCTCTACGAGGAGCAACGTCTATCTCACTCAGATCTTCTCGAAGACATTTCATTAGAATCAGTGAAGAGCAGCAAAGGCAATATAGAATCCACCTCTAATAATTGTATCGTAGGCCTAATACCGCCGAGAGTCGGCTTGGTACAGACTTATAAATATACATCAATTAGCTGTCGTGATGGGATTGCTGAATGGTAATGAAGAAATAATTACAAGGGAAGGATTGTCTCATATTCCTGAACCCAGACGGAGATCCAATACTATTGTTTCAGCCCCATTATTAAAAGGGAAGAGCCGGAAAACTTGAACCATTCAATTAATTACAATCTCTTGGAAATACGTCAGCATATTTTGAAGGAATACAATAACAAGAAGGAATATATAACAATGTCGAGAGACATCCAAAGAAAACATATTTTGTAGACGATACTGATAATAAAAACGAGACATAATTTTGACATTTTTCAAGATTGGGACGAGCACTTCAAAAAAAGTTTGGATGTTGATTACTATTCGTTTTTTTTTCTTTAAAGTCTAATAGCCGTTTGGTCAGCAGAGTCAAAAAGTAATTTTGAAATTAATTCTACATTGGGGAAATTTAAGTAAAGCTTTATTGAACATGTGTATTCTTGAATTAAAATCACATCAGAAACACTGTCATATTTTTTTGGCAAAAGTTACAGCGCTTTAATGAAATATTAAGTTGCTATTTTGACTTCATTTTAGTGAAAAATCAACTATTTTTCCTCTTAAAATGAGTGTGATTCATAAATGAGAACGGGTACCTATATTTATTTTTGCATAATTCTATTCGTAACATCTTCATCTACAATAAAACAAGTTTTTTGATTGAATGTCATTCCTTTTAGTATATTTTAATGATCTGTTGGATAATAAAAACGCATACAATTTGAAGGTTGTGTGTTAAATGATAGGGAAACATTCAGTATTTGAATCAATATATCTCAAAATTTATCCCGGTTAGCCTATCATCTGTTTGGATATTATTATCGAGCACATCAAAACTAATCGACTGACAAAAAATCATATTTTTTTCATGACCTTGAGGTAATGGAGGTTAGACCTTAACATCGAAACTTGATACAAAATCATTGTTCCCCAATTAAGGCTAAGGATGAAAGATAGGATCGTTTGGACGGGGCACCACAAGGGCGATCTTACCACCCCATTTTGATTATTTAAAACTAATGATCTTCAACAGCAGGACTGCGCTGTCTGTGACCATAATTTTTCGCCGTAGATAAAAGTATTTCAGTATAAACACACGAATGTTGATATCTTCCACTTTGAACTAAGTCTCTTGGGCAATGATCACTTCTTTCCCTTGACAGCAGATGTAAAGTGTATCATTATACAAAATGCACAAATTAAATTAGTGATAGGCCTAAAATGTTATAATTAGGCCTATCGCTCTACTAATTAATGGTCGTGGCCAATTAGTACTTCATGCAAGCATTTGCTTCGAGGACTGTGGGAAACCACGAAAAACCAAGTCAGGATGGAAAAATTCTAATTGATGACTATTCTAACGTAATCTCGCAGAAGGAGCAAAATTATAGGAATCGAATGAATGAATGCAGGAATGAATGAATAAATGAATGAATGAATGAATGAATGAATGAATGAATGAATGAATGAACATTTGTTCATCGATTCGTTTTGGTGTGCTTATAGACAATAATAAGCTAAAGCGGGGCTGAATTTTGACATGCATCAATTAAAATTTTGGAATTTTCCCATCATTTGGGATTAGATGCAACATTTATCATTCATTACTATTATTCAACATTTGCGCCTACTGAAAATTATATCAAGGAATCAAAAACACTGGTTTTAATTGAAGATGAATATATTTTGAACCGAATTATGTCAAGATGAAAGTGAATATCAATTTCCATATTCTAGTTGAAAAACACAATTCAAGTTGAATAATAGTTGAGTTTTCACTATTTTCACAGCGCAAACAAAATTATAGTGTTTCTAATGCAACCCCTACTCGAGATACCTATATATTATATATTCTTATTATCTATTCTATTATTATTATTACTAACTTATTTGTTCTTATTCTCATCATTTATTTTTCTTATTATTCTATTATATTTCTTATTTCTTATTATTATTGCTTATATATTCGATGGAGTTCATCGTAAATCATCCTAACGTGGGATTATTTTCTGATTGAGTTTTTTACTTTGATGACCAAACGATGGAAATACTTTTTTCGCTCTATTCTCACTATTCTACATATAGTGTTTTCCTCATCTGTATAAAAAAATAAAATTAAAAAAAAAAAAAATCCACAAACAGATATATGTTATTCTCCTTCGAGGTTACAAAATGTGGTCGATGGTTAACTGATGTTGACGAAAACTATAATGCAGTATGCGGGACTCGAACCCAAGACCGAGTCGGATCCACTTTGCAAGGCAATGCCGTGGCTGATTGAGCCAGACGTGCGAAAAAAGTTCCAACTTAATGATGAAGTATGATTGCCAACAGATTACAACGAGACACCTTTGCTGAGTTATAAGCAGTGAGTCCACCCAGACTAATGAGTAATTGGCCATAATTGCCATAATTATTCAGACTAACAATTAAAATCTCATATTAAAATAGATGATCTAGAATAATTAGTGCACAAGACAAAACAAAATTGAATTAATTACCGTATAAATTTAATGAGTTTGTGAATAGTTTAGATGATACAAAAATGATACATCACATGGATAATTATAAATAAGTATATATATATATATATATATATATATATATATATATATATATATATATTCATATATATATGTCGATATATGGATATAAATATATAAATATATATTCATCATTTGTATATATATATATATATATATATATATATATATATATATATATATATATATATATATATATATATATATATATATTTGATTGCTACAGCACATCATGGAAATTGAAACTGAACTGATACCCTTCATAAAATATGTGGACCCATGCGCCCTAGAACCGAGTCGTATTTGTATTTCGTAACTACCGATAGTATACACTTTGATTTCGAAATTTCGTACCTATATTACTGAAGAGATATTTGCAGTGGACATTTTTCCGTGAAAAGAGTTAGTCTTTACTCTTTACACCCAGACTTAATTATTGGGGTTTTTAATCTTTAATGCAATTTATTTTGAGTCCATGTATTTTTCCATGGTAAGACCATGAAACTAAGCCATTTAGTTTGAACTGAACTAAGCCATTGTTCCTCAAAATACGGCTGAGGATGACAATATAGGATCGTTGGGATGAGGTACCCCGAATGCGATCTCATCAACCCCATCAGTTTCACAAAAAAAGTATATTTAGAGCTAAACGAAGTTACTCATAACTTGACAATTCAAAGTTAAGACGAAGGTACAAACATAATTACATTCTTCAATTTTTTTAGAACTGACATCATCGCTTTGACAACTTGATTTTCAGCAAACATTCGGTATGAAAGAACATAAACATCAAAACATTATCCACCCGGGAAGGTTAACTCTTACTTTACGGAATTTAAATTGAAATTATCATCAAAGCAACGAGTAAAAGTTATATTTACTCCTTCCTTTTGAAGCCATATAGCACATACAACTATCGATTATAATAGCTAGCTTGAATGGCTTGTCGGGAACCCTACGCTATGCTATAGTAATAAAATTCTTTGCTCTTGAAATAAAAAAAATCCCCCTATCCGTTTTGTGGGGGAGGCGTGTTAGGCGGGAGGGAGGGAGGGGGGGAGGGCAAGGGGAAGGGATGAGTCACACATACTTCTGGAATTTACATATCGAAAACCGACAATCCCTCGGTTACCCTTCCGTATAAAGCTATCCCACATATATATGAATACCTATAGGATGGGTGTCGACGGTACCGAGCGTCAGTCTCCCCTATGCAATAACCGAAACGGTCAGGGGTGTTTACACGCCAGGACTCGGTACATATACACGTGATGCACAGAATGTATGGTTTTAATTTACAGTGCGATATATGTATGATTCATGATTAAACAAGAATTCTTCTCGTACAGGGGGTTCAAACAATTCTATAACTTCTTCTCTGATATATGCTGTAGAAAAATTGTGTAAATAGTAAATACATATTTTTTTGACAGTCATATCCAGACTAATATGCATAGTTGTTCTTGTCATATACACTCCAATTGACAAGAGTGGTTGTACAGTCTCACTTGTCTAGCAACATAACAGCGAATAAACAATATGCGAGTATGTGTAAGTGCTTCTCTGTAATTTATGTACCATTTTTTTTTGTCGTTCAACTTGAAAAGAGTTACTGTATAATGGAATTGAAATTGGAACGAGAATAGAATAGCGCGGAGTAATGACTAATGAGTAATCAATTATAGGCGTATAGAAATGTGAAAAGTGGAAATGTGAAGAAGTGTTTTAAAAAATGGATACCAAAAAAAAAATACGAGGAGTTGTGAACCAATTCATTCATTGATTTTTGGTTCAATAAGAAACTATGAGAGAGGACCTCGCTGTCGATGCGCCTTAAAACCCTAATATTCATTCATTCATTTAACTATGAGAGGTCATGAGAGAACTAAACCACAGAATCACAGAATAAGAGAGGCATGATTAGAAAAAAAATGTGATAAATTAAATACCCGGATGAATACATAGAAGTGATAGTCGGGTTGTCCTGGTTTAGGAACCAGAAGAATGTGTGTAGATGAATAATGTATTCTACGTTCGTGTGCAGAATATAATTTTATATTCAAAAACCTTTTGGAACGTTGAACAGCAACAAATACGAGAAATTACAGATTTTCAATGTCAAAAGATAAAAACTATTTCATATTCATATTCATATAAAATCTTCGGATCGGGACTGTTATTTTCATTTTTTTCGATAAATTCATTATTATATAACCGGAAGCCGGAGTATTACCTATAAAGTTGACTTTTCTGTGATTATATGCAAGTGCCATTCTATAAGACTAATTAATATCATGGATGGCGCATCTACTTTTGGATTGTATGTATTGACATAGTATTACAACAGAAGAATCCCGATTGATTGATTGATTATAATTATTGCTTGCTTAAAACGACCCCATCAACAGCTGAATTAGACGGGGGTACGAATGAGCAGGTGATAATGACACTATGAAGTGGTGATACGTCAGAGGACGATTACAAAGTCCCATGCCTTATGCGGGACTCAAACTCATGCCCAACGGTGACTTCAGTTTCTAAAGCGGCGCCTTAGTTGACTGAACAACTGAGGGAGACAATGAGATCCCTATAATAGCTTTGTACCCACGAAAGAGAAAGAGCGAACCACCCGTGCGCTAGTATTATAAAATACGAAGGACGGTCGCCCGCAACCTTCTTATTTCGTGGGTAAGACCCTTCGTATAGATCTTCCTTCTCAAGTCCTGTCAATCGAGTTGAGCTACTCCCGAAAACCGGTGAATTCTTCGCATACCCCTGAACGTCTACTTCAAGCTACACACCGGACTTCCATCTAGTTTCATCCAGCACGACAGAGAGGTATACAGGAAGTTATTGCTTGTGTCGGACAAAGACAGAGATAGTCAGGCTTTCACAGCAAACTGAGAGGTACAACTTAGACTCCTAACACACTCTCGATTTTGACGGACACTCAACGGTCGAATGGTCGGACGTGAACGAGAAATTTCATTAACGCCCAGGGGTGAACGAAATGCGAAGAAGTTGGGTCACGGACACGGTGAGAAAATGAACCGATGACTTGAATCACTTTTTTTGTTTACTGTTGCACTGAGACGAATGGCCGAATGGTTCTGAACCATCAATTGACTGAACCGTCAATCAAAAGACCTAAGTTCGATTCCCGCCATGGTCAACTATGCTGACAGAGGTTTTTCGTGGTTTCTCTGTCGTTCAGGTCAATACTGGGATGGTTCCTTAACAACAGGCCACGACCGACTCTATCCCACTGTCCGAAAACACCTGATAAAATAACCTTTCATCTCATCATCTCATCATTTCATATATCATTTACCGACGCAAATAGATCGTAGTCATCAGTACAGTGCGTCGTTAAACCTAATATAAATGAAATAAAATAAATTAATTGTTTCGGTGCACAAAGACCCCATCAACAGCTGGGTTATACGGGGGTACGAATGAGCGGGTGATAGTGAACCGATCATTTGATGAACGGTGATAGACGTTTATAAAAACCCTTGTCCTATATCCGGTACTCGATCGAACCCACTTCACACCACGCCACGCCCTACTCGACTTCATTATTTAACTTTTTAAAGTTTTAAAGACTTTTTTAAAGCAGTGTCTCAGCTGAGCAAGCCATGGGGTCAACTTCAATTATACCACAATCCCCACATTTCTCAAATTCCAATATTGTTGGGAGAATTGGAAAAATTACGATAAAATATAATTGCGATACAATTACGTACAAATATATACATTTCCATTCATTTACTGTACACCACTATTAATTATATCCGAGTGGGGGAAGGTGGGGGTGGTCCCACTGATTATCACGCGAGACTCCGACATCCCAACGGGCCAGTCCACCCCTGATAGCGACGCGTTTACCACTAGTGACGTCACGGTGGTATTTAGTCGGTGAAGCGGAAGGTAAAAAGGGTGGCCTATACTCGAGCAGGGCAAAGTAAAGGGTAGAGCGATAGGGGGTAGTAGTTGCGCTAATAACAGTCGGGGATATTTAGTTGAATATATTTTCTATGTGTAGCATGTGAGGGAGCATATACGGGCATTAATAAAGAGAAATTATACAATTAGTCAATTAGCAGTAATGCCATATGATTTGCATAACAAAAAATACGGTGTATCACCATGTGAAATATTATCGAATTGAGATATTAATTATCCTCGAATATTCCTCGAAGCAAATGTTTGGATGAAGTAGGCCTACTAACTGGCCACGACCTTTAATTAGTGGAGTGATAGGCCTAGAATTACACTAATTTAGGCCCATCACTATTTTTCTCCTTATTGTTTGATGATAAACTTTATATCTGCTGTTGAATGGAAATAAGTGAACATTGTCTAAAAGACTCAGTTCAAAGTGGAAGATATCAACATTCGTGTGTTCTGTTCACTATTGCTGGTGATGTCCGGATATATCACAAAAACAGTTTTCCATAAAGTTTATAACAGTTTATAATGTGTTCAGGACTTTGGAAAACGATACTTTTATCTACGGCGGAAAAGTATGATTACAGACCGTGCAGTCCTGGTATTAAAAGTCCATTGGTTTAAAATAATCAAGATGGGGTGGTAAAGTAAGATTGCTTTTGTCACTTACCTCGTCCGAACGATAAAACTTTCATCCATAGCCCTAATTGGGGAACAATGATTTTGTATCAAATTTCGATGTTATTAGAAAAAAAAGATATTTGAAAATGTTCGGCATATTCTATTGGTCAATATTCCTTTCGATTTCTTAAAATATTAGAATGCATTCAGTTCTCACCCAGGCACCACTTTCAAATCTGAAGTCATCATTGGGCGTGGGTTCGAGTCCCACATATAGCCTGGATATTTGTGAACATCCTTTCATTCATCCCAACATTATAGTTTAAATACCTGGAGATTCGTACACCCAAATAATCTAGCTGTTGATCGGGTCATCAAACAAACAATCCAATCGTCAATTCGATTCAGATGGTATTTTCTTATTTTTTGATTTTTCGAACTCTTGAAAAGAAAATGGAATCCACGATAATTGGATGAGCGAAGCGAAGACTCAATTACACTATACCGAAAAAAAAGTGCGTGTTTTTTTTGTTTTTTTGTTCGCGCTCCACAGGTCAGACGAGAATTCAAAATCAGTTGAAACTTGGCACACACATGAACCCCTATCTGACTTGATGCTGTATAGTTTTGAGGCGCGATCGGTTCAACCACTTCTGAGAAAACTCATTCCAAAGTTTTCAAAAATCCCATTAGAATAACCCAGAGGAAAACATTCGTGAAAAATATTTCATCTGAGAGAATTCAAATTCTCAGGGAATTTCAATCTGATAATGATACACATTATTCCGAACTTGCACTCAAATCGGATCAGCCGTTCCGATGTAAAAAAATATATAATGTTATTTGTGTTAATTATTCAAAGCTATTAAGATACCTATTAAATCAAAGCAACAAGTGTCACCACTTGATTGTAAACGATTAAAACAAAGCCTTCTTTATTATCATATAAACTAGGCAAACGCGTTATGTGTTGCCGCGTTGATGGATGAGCTGGAACATATCAACTTATCTTTGGATTGGTTATTATATATATATATACACCTTGAAATCCAAACCATTACATCACTGCCATCTTATTTTCCATTAATAATTTATATAATAATAAAGAAGGCTTTGTTTTAATCGTTTACAGTCAAGTGGTGACACTTGTTGCTTTGATTTAATAGGTATCTTAATAGCTTTGAATAATTGACACAAATAACATTATATATTTTTTTACATCGAAACGGCTGATCCGATTTGAGTAAAAGTTCGGAATAATGTGTATCATTATCAGATTGAAGTTCTCTGAGAATTTGAATTCTCTCAGATGAAATATTTTTCACGAATGTTTTCCTCTGGCTTATTCTAATGGGATTTTTGAAAACTTTGGAATGAGTTTTCTCAGAAGTTGTTCAACCGATCGTGCCTCAAAACTATACAGCATCAAGTCAGATAGGGGTTCATGTGTGTGCCAAGTTTCAACTGATTTTGAATTTTTGTCTGACCTGTGGAGCGCGAACAAAAAAACAAAAAAAAAAAAAAAAAAACGGGCACTTTTTTTTCGGTATAGTGTAATTGAGTCTTCGCTTCGCTCATCCAATTAATAATGGAAAATAAGATGGCAGTGATGTAATGGTTTGGATCTCAAGGTGTATATATATATATATATATGTAATAACCAATCCAAAGATAAGTTGATATGTTCCAGCTCATCCATCAACGCGAAAACACATAACGCGTTTGCCTAGTATTAATAACGCGCGCAATACGTCATTCCAGACAGAACGTATAACCAGCGTCATTGACGCTCGCGAAATCCCTACGGTATTCTGTTCAGATACTTCATATACTTGAGCGCAGGCTTTTCATCTCACGCTAAAAGCAAAGCTTATGCTTAACACAGCTTAAATAGAGCCAACTTTTCAACAAGTGCCAAGTCGAAAACTCATTCCAGAAATATTTGTTCGTCGTAATAGCTTGAATTTTGTGTTAGTTGGAGCGATATGGATGAGGGGCATAGGGGTTATATGGGGTGGAAGGAGGAGGAACTGTCAGGGTTATTTCATTCATCACCATTGAACGCCGTTGATCAAACAGTTATTATGAATAATTATAGAAACTAGTTCAAACTATTTTATAAGTTCTATGTAAGACGTATATACGTATCAAATTTGAATTTAATTATATACCCATTATTATCACCGCCCATGTAATATAATACAGTATATAGCGACTTTCCTCTTGAATATAATAATATTGTACGGTATATAAGTTAGTGATATTGTTTCATAAGCCATGTAGGTAAATATTGTATGTTGGTAAATATGGTATGTTCTGAAATACTGTCGACGATCCATGGTAGCAACAAACGACCCGAGGGGTTTCAACAAGAATTTGTAAACTGGTAATGCTAAAGTATGATTTGTGAAGGAAGAAAATTGCAGTGTCCCCCGTGGCTCATCCAGCTGAGAAATGTGTTTTTGTACAGATTGAACCAAAAGTAAAAGTCTTTTTTCTACCTCGCCAAACTCGTAATATTTGTGATATTGCATATGATTTAACAGGTATATCAGACGAAAACAACGGGCTTTTATTCATGATTCAATTGCCCTATACACGTTCTTTCACATGATATCATGATGGGTTAATTCGCTCATTGTAGCCCCATGTAACCTGGCTGTTGATAGGGTCGATAAGTAGCATTAGAAAAATGATGATAAATAATAATTGATAGGCCTAATGTGTATCAATACACTTTTGAAACGAGGTAAGATAGGCCTACCTAATATATTTGAATATCACATGCTTGTGCAGTATATATAGCGTAATGTAATTTCAGCTTCAGATATTAGAAGACAACTAATTGGGTACTAGAGTTGAAAAAACATGGAAGTCGAATTTGTTTCTGTTGATAACTTTTGAACAGTTTGAAATATCAAACTGTTCAGAAGAAGATTTCGAGAATTTCAAAATTTCAAGAAGATTTCAAGAAGAAGAAGAAGATCAAGATGATAAGAAGGTCCAAGATTTTCTTGACCCCATCACCGTGAATGTTTGGATTGTTTTCTAACCCTGGGATTATTACGTTGAGATTTATTGTTTGTTGAATGGGTCATTTTATTTTTCATTATTCTTTGGAGTAGTAAGATCGCCCTTGTGGTGCCCCGTTCGAACGATCCTATATATTTTATCCATCATTGTCTTAATTGGGGAACAATCATTTTGTCTCAAAGTTATAAAAAAAAAAAAATTCGAGATATATCATAATTTTAATACAGGAGGAGAGCAGACCTTTTCAATACCTTCAAAAATGGCGGAACAATCAGATTTGAATTCCAGCGTTTTCACAGATTGAGCTAAAAAAAATGAAAATTATACGACATAAGGTAAAATAACACTTACGCCTACGCATAACATCTTGAAAGTGGACAAAATAAATGCGTATATCCTGTCTCATAATTTTGATATCTTGTATTGTTGAAATATAACCATCAAAAAACTGATATTTCGCTAAATCGACTCCCATGTGCATTTAACTAGAACACACTTTACGTCACAACGTAATTTGTGGGAGGCGCCATACTGACAGTGATTTATATATATATATATATATATATATATATATATATATATATATATATATATATATATATATATATATATATATATATATATCCGTGTGTACACGAGATATGAAGGTTCCGATCGACCGTCTCCCGTATCTCACACCACTAGCACGCGAGTGACTCGCGCCTTCCCTCGTGAATACAGCTCTTATTCCATCAGAATGACGATCCCGAACGAAGGTCCCCTCCATGAACGACCACTAACGGCCAGGTGTTCCGACACACCCGACCATGAGAGATACATACCGTTGCTTATAGGAGCATGTTTCTCTAGAAATTATCTTCCCGTTTCTCATGACGTTTCACATTTGATTCGGAGAAGTCTGGAGCTGTTAACAATATTCCTTTACGAGACGGGAATAATATGAATACTCGAAACACCCGTGCGTTTAATGTGTATCATACAATGGAACGGGCACTCGATCCTTCATGTGGAGATGAATATGATTTCATTCGAGCGTTATTGCATTCTCATCAAGGTGGTTGGATATTTGTAAGACTGGTGTGGATTACACTTATTGTTGTGATATATAATATCGTATTATCTTTCTCTCTCACATCATCTTGTGATCTAGGTCAATTTGTAAATTTCGTATCTTGCATTATTAATGTTTTATGATCATTTATACATCGATGAAATCTTCCTGAAGGGAATTTTTACCCTAGTATACTCTGAAATAAAAAATTGTATACACAATTCAATGGATGCTATTTTATTTATTTGTATTGAGTTTTAATGACGCACTGTACTGATTACTAAGATCTATTGGCGTCGGTGAATGATGAGATGGTTGGGATGATGGGATGGAAAGTTATTTTATCAGGTGTTTTTTGATAGTGGGAAGGCGTCGGTTGTTGTTAGTTAAGGAATCATCCCAGTATTGACCTGAAGGCCGGCCAGAGGAAAACCACGAAAAACCCCTGCAGTTTGGTCTACCATGGAGGAAATCGAATTCCGGTCTCCTGAATGACGGTTCAGTGTGCTAGCCACGACCACTCATTTTCTGTCAATAGATGTCTGTTCCAACTACAATATATCAACTTTTTCAACTTTTTTTCTTTTTTCAACTTTGCCGAAATTTCATCGACTCTTAAACAATGATAGCGACACTGAAAAAACAAGTCTAAGAAAAAACAAATACTACACCAAAAAAACAACTACACAAGTGATTTCGGGGGCGGTGAAGGGCGTATACCGGAATAAAGTCGATTCGGTCGTGTAACAAGGGCTTGGGGATACTTATTAGGAATGGATGGTCGGAATTGTGTGAGGTTGGACACCCAAACCCATGTCACACAACCTAGTCGACTTTATTCCAGTATACGCTCTTCAGGCGGACCGTGAATTCACCGTCGAAAAAAATTAGATATGTAGCTTACGCATCATATCAAGGCCAGACCACTCCAGGTTTCCCCACATAAGCACATGAATCGTCGCTTGCCACCTTGCTTTCCCCTCACGCATTTCAACAATGATGAATGGTAGATGTAATTTATTTACGTATTCAGTAAACGTATCAAAAGATATTCATTCAGTTAGAAGTTGAGAAATCATGCAATTTGATGAGCGTGTCACAAAGCAAAGGTGACAGCTTCCGTTTAATTTCCCGCCACGCCAAAAGACGGCGAGCGCAGGGGATAGACGCTACAAGATTAATAATAATAAGGAAAACTCAAGCATTTGTAGGGTGGTTATAATGGTGAATATAGAGAGGAGCGAAAATTGGAAGTGAACAGATGGATTAAAAAAAACATTGATATTAGAATATAAACGATTTATTTTTCATATCTATACATTTTCTTATAATTTAGTTTTATCCGCAATTTTCTCCAAACTTTTTTTCAAAAATTGTTCGAACCTCTTGATTTTTTGTAAGTTTTATATTTTGTAATAAAAACGTTTTCGACATTATATCACACTTTATAGAGTTTTATTAGGGCTATTCCTTCAAATGCATAATTGAAAATCGGCATACAGACAAACACAAGTCAACGCTACAGGTAAAATATATACTATTTATTGATATTGTTAATCATTGTATGGGGTATTTGTAGCTAAAAGAGATCTAACGAATGCCACAACACACGTTATCACAGAAGAAGATGAAAGATTATTATTTCAGTTTTACCTCCACTTCACATTGGTGGAGGTGCCAGTTTTTTTGTTTAAAAACAGTTCACAAACCACGTAAATTTCTCATCAATTTCTCATCATCACGTTACGAACACGAGGCTTGAGGGACCCCACCAACAGCTAAATTATTTTGGGGTACGAAAGCGATAGATGGAAATTCGGCCTATGCTATTAAATGATGTATAATCAATCTAAACATGCCTACGGGCTCGTATAGCCTACCAGTTATGTTGTTGATAAACAGTGGGAATTGATTACAGAGTGAAATTGCGAGGTACAAAATTGAGTGTGAAAACTGATGTGAAAACTACTCACGATATTATTTTTATGTCACCAAAAAATCTTCTAGTTATTATGACAGTACGTCGTTGGACCCAATACGAATGAATAAATTGTTAGGAGTTTATGACGTTGTTTTTCTTATCATTTTTTCATGTTTCAATTGTTTATTTGCTGTCAATATTGTTATTGTTATTTTGTATTTTTTTTTTACGGCGAAAAATTATGGTCACAGACAGCGCAGCCCTGGTGTTGAAGTTATAATTAGTTTAGAATAATCAAAATGGGGTGATGAGATCGCCCTTGTGGTGCCCCGTCCAAACGATCCTATCTTCCATACTTAGCCTTAATTGGGGAACAATGATTTTGTATCAAGTTTCGATGTTATTAAAATATATATATATATATATATATATATATATATATATATATATATATATATATATATATATATATATATATATATATATTGTTATATAGGCCTACTATCACTATATCCGAGTGACAATTGTTCTGGTGGCACTGATTCAATTTTAATCCAATCGGGGTATCTCCAAATCACCACAAATGATGTAGATCCAACTGGCCGACTGGTGAAGCCACGCCTATTCCGCGTCGTCAATGGAATGCATCTCCTCGATTTATAATTAGAATCGGATCGAAATTCCCGAGCGTATAAAGCAATAAGGTGTCGAGATCGACTATCGGTACTGCTCTTCATCTGCTCTCATGCTCTTTATGCAATCTCTTTGTTGTCGCAAATCTCACATCTCACGCGAGCTTAGGTTGACAAACGACGTCACGGCGTCACGCAGTCACGTGACCACGAGAACTGACGCCTTGTGAAGTGGTGCAAGCGTGGAGTTAGGTGGCGGTGGTTGGGAAGGTGATTGAAATTCGCGCGGATTGAACGGCTATGTGGATATGACAAAAAGTTGGTTGGAAAGGTATTTGGTGGTTTCGAGTGAAATATTGCCAGAGATTGCGTTAGATGTGCTGAAGCTCATATTAGATTAGCTGTGAACACGGTAGACAAAGGGTACATGGGAGGGAAGGCGGAGAGAGGGATCGTGAGGGATGTTAGACTTGTTTCAAGTGACGTCACATTATTGTAATAAGTGAACAAAAATTTCACCTAAAATGGTTCTTCAATCGCAATTTCAGTATTGGTGGGTTTGTCCTTAAATCACAGCCTTACATTTCAACTAATAATTACATTTCCCGAATTTTAGAAGAAAAAAAAATTCAATAACGCCAAAACTCGATACAGAATCATTATTTCCCAAGAACGAGGAGAAAAATTACGATGGGTTTTACAAAAAATAATAATTCAAGAAAAATAAAAAAATATAGTCTTTCTCCCCAATCTGTAGCAAGTGTTCATACCTCTTCGATCAGTTCGACTGATGTAGTTAAAAATGTCAATCATAACTCAACAGTAACAAATGAACTCTTCTTCTCTTCTGCATCTTGAGGACAAGTTTGTGACTAGGTAAGGGTTGAGATGCGACGTTGATAAATCACTTCAGAAATCTATTAAATCAAACTCAAAGTAATTTTGTATATTTACATTTTCATCGAAACGACAATATAAATAATATCAAAAGTTGTTCCCATCAGTCTGAATATTTACGTTTGAAGATTATTTCAACTTTCAACTTTCGTAGATTATTTTAGATTTTAGTCGACTTGGTATATCATATATTTTGAAGAAAATGCAACAGTATGTATGTTCTATGAAGTTCGAAGAGATCATTGACGTATTTATACACCTGTTATAGACCTTCTCGCTGGACAATTAATGGAAGAGAAAACTACAAAGATGTAATAGACACTTGCTACGGATTGATGAGACAGACTGTACCGTTCTTACTAACACACATGCATTTACATACTTCCTAGATTCATTGGTAGAAATAAAATGAAAAATATATTCATATTCTTACAATCTCTTTGACATGTAGTTCATTCATTGATAAGAAACCAAACAAAAAGTAAAATGAAAATTCTCAAAATCTTCATAATAATTCATCACTGAACGGAATACATTTCTCACGAAGCTCACCGTCGAGTTTTCACAGCTGACAAAATGTATTTCGTTCGAAATAATAAATGTTTCTTTCGTTAGCAGACGGAACATCTTTCATCTTTATATAGAACGTGAAGTGTAATTCAAAAATTAAACCATTTATAAATGTCAAGGTATTGTATTAATCTAATAAATGGCAACCTATTTCTCAGTAGCGTATTCTCATCTTGGGACGACATGCAATCGCACTCTTTTCTTTTGTCACACCAAAGCGGAGTAGAATATTCTTAAGAGGGCTTGGGAGTCTATTTAGCGAAATATCAGTTTTTTGGAGATCACTTTACGCGTAACTTTCGAGCGGTATGAGATATCAAAATTTCAATACAGGAGAAACACTTATTAAATCAGATATCCATATAATGATGCCACAATTGAAGATACCATAATGATGATACAAAAAAAAAACACAATTGGAGTGATGGATCGCCTGTGTCCAAACGATCCCATCTTTCATCCATATAGCCTTAATTGGGGCACAATGATTTTGTATCAAGTTTCGATGTTATTAAAAAAAAAAAAAAAAAATAAGATATAATCAGATGTATAAGTAACTATTTTACTCATTGCATATAGGCCCTAGGCCTAATTGGCAAACACATTTTTTAGCTGTAATCCTTGCGAAATGTCAGTTTTTTATTTGTGATAACTTTCGATATCGGAAGGTATGAAAGGTATGATAACTTCCGAAAGGTGTGAGATATCAAAATTCCAATACGGGGGAAAAACACGGATATTTATAATACTTTCAAGATGGTATAAGTTGAAAGTAGGCCTAACCATTTCACTCATATCACATAGTTGCCAAACGTATACAAAGCTGAGAACACATTTTTCAGCTTGATAGGCCTACCTTCGACAATGCGATATTTAAGTTGAATTGTTGTTCTACCATCTTGAAGTTATCAGGAAATCTGTGTTTCTATCGAATAAGAATGTTGGTATCACATATACCGTTTGAAAGTTATCACCGAAAAGCTCACATCTTTTGGTCATCGACTCCAATGAGCCACAATAATTTCATTAATTTTCAATTTGTGATCAATTGTATCTCTTCTACACACAATTAACACATCACCCTCATTGAATGAGGGTAGAATATCGAATCAATTTTCAATAAATCGAACTAATGTCTTATTGTCACCTATTATCCCTTCTCATATACTCCGAAATCCACAACGTCTAATTGTAGAAACTTCCAAATTCAAAAATGCATAAACATAATTTCAGAAATATCATTTGATAGACTACTATTGAATTGACCAATGTAGATGGGCGTGACTTATACGAAGCAGGGGAAATTTGAGATACCTTGATTGGTTATTTCCCTATTTTCCCCTGCTTCACTGTCCACTTGATTAGTTTTTATATTTTGTGACATCACGAGGGCGGACGATCTACATCGGTCAATTAATAGTGCGAATATTCAATGTTCTAAAAATATTTGTTGATGGAATAAATAACAGGATTTGTTGATATCTTCATGTACATCGACACCGTTAACACTCGAGTAAGATAGTTCAGTTTTCATTTCTTAGAAAACTTATATTTAATGATCACCCATCTATAACACAATTATTCTAGAATTACATCTCTATATCAAAAACCAATTTTCCAAATACGTAATTCTCCGTATCACACGCAGTACGAGCATAGGTGTAAACGCCAATAAATTTGCCAATTCCTTTTTCACTACTATCTTTAAAACACGTATACATCCATGAATTACATATTCAAATTGCCAATTCAAAATCAAATTACAACCGAAACTCATTTATCTCATTGAATCCCCAAAAACGCAATCGATTTGTTTTCTGGAGACACACAATTACAATTGCCGCATGATTAGCATATAAGGGCCATTAACTCGTATATTGCCTGACATGGAATAAATTGGATTGTAAAATCATACAATATTTACTAATAAAACATGGCTACAAACGCGTGATCTGTGTGCAATAATATCGGCGATCCTGTTTAATTATCTCGTATCTAGATATCTCACGTACGAGGCTTAAGCCCTATATAGGGCCTACAGAGTATGGATGGCTGTGTGAATCCAAGATTCAGCTACGTGGCACGTACGTTTAGTATTGTTACAGCTGTTACTATTCGTATGTGTTCACATAATATAGACATTATTATATATTATTTACATTTTTTTTCCTTCTTGTTTGTTCAGTATTTTGTCAATATATTTCACTTATTTTACAACACTTATTTGTTTTTGCCTTTTTGGTGGGATTTTGATTCATCTATGTGTAAATTTTTTAATACCGTACAATACAGCTTTCAATAGCTGTTCATTTTGAGCCCCCTAATATAGACAAAACAGAATATACTGATTACGCGTGAAGCTAGTTTTATGCTGTCAATTTTTGAGAAGTAGCAAGAGGACCGATTACAAGAAGGAATTGCAATAAAAAGCATGAAGTAGTATATATAAGTGCTTTATTTCCCTTTTTTTTTTACAACACAACACAATCAAACAAGAAGTTCATGTACAGCGTTGAAAATAATACCTATAGAGATAAAAACCTTTTTTAAGGTTTGGGGAAAAAGTTGTACATTTTATGCTAAACGTCAACAAAATTGTCAATTAAAACAATGAAAATTATTTAGTTTAATTTTGATAATTTTGATATAATTTTGATATAATTTAGTATAATTTTGATTGATAACATGTTTGCAGCAGGGCATGGTAGGCCTAAAATAATTACAGTTTTCCATATGGAGGCAATGAAGAACAAGTTACAGTTTATTTGTATATTCGTTCATATATTTATGATGGGTTCACTTTCTTTTATTTTTCTCACAATTTGGTTAATTCTGACTGTTCATTGATTTATGTTAACTTTCGTTTGGTTTCATTTATATTTTGTTTGGTTGCAAAATTTATCACAGAACATGAAACTAAACATAATCGAGGACAGTAAATTGCTTACCGTACTCTTTGCGATCAATCGAGGACAAAAAGTAGGTTTACCAACGCAAGGGGATACAACTACAAGTATAAAGTCTAGTAATGCACACGCGTACTTGAACCTCTAATTTAGTTTATTAGTGGTCACTCTCTCAGCAGTAAAGTCTCCTCTCTCTCTCTCTCTCTCTCTCTCTCTCTCTCTCTCTCTCTCTCTCTCTCTCTCTCTCGCGCGCGCGCTGACTTGGATGCCCACTTCTCGCTAATCATCGTTTTAATTAATGTCCCGACTTGACCGGCTCATTGGCAGTTGCATTTACACTACGGTCTGGCAAAGAACAAAGAGATGATTCAATACAAATTTTAAAGGTATCATTCACCAGAGCACTATATAAAGTCAACTACCAGTATAGAGAGTAAATATATGGAACAAAAACAAGCGCTAAATGACCTCGCTGTCGATGCGCCTTGAAAACCCTAATATTCATTCATTCATAGAATAAATATATATATATATATATATTCATATATATATATATATATATATATATATATATATATATATATATATATGTATATATATATATATATATATATATATATATATATATATATATATATATATATATATATATATATATATATATATATATTCCTATTTTTCTAAACGGATATATTTTCATTAATCTGGTTATATATTTATTCGGAGATGTATTAGGTTCAAATTGCAATGTTCAAAACGGAACAAATGATTTCACCGATTGATATACCGGTGCGACAATAAATTGGATGAAATACACAGCCAAGAGGACCAACTTTAGATCCAGTTCCAATTTAAATTTCCAAATAATATCACAACTCAAAAGACCTACCGAATTTCACTTGTGGGTATTCTCAATATTTTCATCTCATTCTTATAAATTTGAATAATTCAAATAGAGTTAAATTGAATCGTTATTCCTTGAGGTATGGTGCAGACTTATAGTTTCTCGGTGTCATGCCTGAAAATTCATAAATATAAAGTCTTCGCTACGCTTCCTAATGAACTGCGTTGTAAAGACCTACTTGATCAACGGAAATTTGTTAGTAACGCCTGCATAAGACGAAGGTCATATGTTTAGTTGGTATGTTTACCTCGTCCCGTTGTCAAACTTCCGAAATGAGTATGATTTTAATTAGATTCGTGTTCAGGCACAGATAAAGGTAGAGTTCAGGCGGTATAGACGGCGGAAGGCAAATTCTGACAAAAGATGTATCCGAAATAATCACGTTTTTCTGTAGAACAAGATCCGATGAGAAACGGAAATCCTGCTCAATGGAATAATCATCGCTGATACAGCGAAGAGAGAGAGAGAGGAGAGAGAGAGAGAGAGAGAGAGAGAGAGAGAAGAAATAGCAACAACTTACAATAATCGCCGCATCTCCTTCAGTCAGGACGGAACTTTGATTCTTCTTTTGCAATAGATCAATTCGACATTCACGTCGTTTCAAGTACAATTAATTGTGCTGAGAGAAATATTTTACATCAAAATTTATCATCAACCACGCATATTTAAGCGCTAGTTCCATCATAAACTGTACATGGTAGGTTCACAGGCGGGTGCTATACTCTTATTATAGTTTTCTCCGGGGTGTATGCCTATTTTATTGTGGCTGGATCGATCATTTTCTGTGACAGCAAGTGTGTAAACAAGAATAATTCAGCAGAGATTAATTCAGACATTTGATTGAGTTTCATAGACGGTTGCATGAATCCTATAAAATTTATCGGAATTTTCTCGTAATTCAATCATCGGAGTTGAAAAAACGGTATATTATTCTGCTTCACTTTTTTGTTCATAATATTTACCAAAAGAAACATAATAGCATGAGCAATGTGCATTTTGAATAAATTGTTTGAATATTTTTGATAAAAATTCGAATTTCGCTTTTCATGTTAAATTGTATATAACCTATAGTTGAAGTTGTATCATATTAGCGAGGAATATGGAAAATATGGATGAATTTTGAAATGTAAGGAACACAGATCTAATTTCGATTGGTCGGAAATCTCCAATTCTCAAAATTAAAAAAAATATTCATTCTCCAAATTTCCAACAGAAGATATATACAGTTCCTCAATGATGACCGACTTTTTCTATAGGCCTCGCTTTACACACAAGAGCCAAGGAATACTTCGGATTATGTATATTCTGTTTACGAAGCATTCCGTTAGATATAGGCAACTTGAAAATGGCATCACTATCACTATCCAAATTCAACTTTTTCCAACATAAACATATCGAGGATCGGTGGGAATCGGTATTAGGCTACAAAGTCCAGTTAGCACTATTCTGACAATTAGTAAAAACCAATAGCATGCGTAACCATGGTGACAACCACTGTCAGTTGAAGCTGATAATTCCAGCCCTCCTAAATCAAGTCCTCTTAGTGAAGAAAACATTATGAACTTATCCTGTCTTCCTGTATACGTCATCAGCCACCACTGACCGGAAGTGTGCGGCGATGTTGGTGAAGGGTAGATCGAGAGGTAGGTGGGACGAGGGGTGATGACCGGAAGGGAAACTACGTCACGATATTATCAACGTGGTTTGACGGTCCATCTCGCAGCAATCACGCTCTTAACCAAGTGCTAATCACAGCTGGTCTAACCTGAGGGGCATGGGGATGAGGAGGGGTGTAATTACCACCTCACAATCGAAACACCCGAGCGACGATCGTTAACCGCGTGACGATGAGGGGTCGCGGTAAAATATAACTATATATATATATATATATATATATATATATATATATATATATATATATATATATATATATATATATTTATACCCACTGGCGTTTTCATTACACGGACATAAACTAGTTAATATGGGGATTGGAAATTGTGGTGTGCTTTAGTTTACCTTCATTTTATATTTCTTCTGAAATTTGATGTCGGACCTGATTCGATTACAGAGGCGCGAGTCCGTATAGCTAGCTATACTCGGGGACTTTTTGACTCGTAATTAATCCCGGCGATAATTAGAGCAATACTCTTTGAAATGAAAAATCACACTAGTTGATTTATGATTAGCTATAGGCTCTGGAATAGTCTATGGAATATAATTTCATGGCCTAGCTTGAAGATGATATGATGTGAGTCATAGATGTAATTCATTAACATGGTGGAGGTGCCACGTTCATTTGGAATGTCGATTAAAAATCGAAGCGTTTTTATTCTACATTTTTCGAATTTTCCATGAATATTTCTCAAATTTCTTCACAAAACAACTATACATAGCATCACCTATGAACCTTTTCTTTTTGAAATAACTTATACAGACCACAGCATCGCTGCAGTTCTCAATGTAGCTGTTTGGTTGGAAGGCGTTATAACGGTTATATCAACAAATTTCTGAATAATATTCGACTCTTGAAAAAGTTGAAAAAAGTAATATTGATGCATTTTACGCTTCAAAGTTAACATTACGCCTCGCACTATATCTGAAACCAAGAGCACTGCGACAAAACTCGTCCAGCACCATGACCGATTTCACAAGCGAACAAACTAAATTGGTGGTGGCACCGGGTTAATTATCTACCCGGTTTTACCAATCTAAGTTAGGGTACTAATCCACTAACCATTAATTAAAGGTACGAAAATAACACATGTAACCAATGATATTAACAAGTTAATCCGCTAACTATTGCTTAATCCAGTTTCGTAAAACCGGGCCTGATAAAACAACTAAGACAATATTTCAAGAGCACAAAGAAAGTTCAATGGGAACAAAAGGAAACTAATAGTCATTCATGAATTTGTGTGAGTTAATTGTTTTGTTCGTCGAATTGTTAGCGAAATCTAAATCTTATTGATCTATAACGCACGAATGGATAAACCGTTGGATAACCGTATCTCTTCAGCTCATTGATATCTTGCTCTTACTTGACCAAGCCCTTGGCATTATTGTAATACAAATCATAAATTGTATTGGCTTGAATTCAAGGAATCGTACAGATCCACTGTTCCATACAATGAAGTATTTATTGTTCAATGATGTAAAGTTTCCCGCAAGTCACTCTACTCTTGAATCTTTTTCAAGAAGTCAAAATCTTAACAACGCGATTGTCACTGTTGAAGGATAGACACAACTGTATGAAAACAAACAGCTGGAGTTTGGAATCCTTATTTCGCCTCTGCAACTAGTCACTTACCACCATGTAGGAAGATTCTCGACCGGTACGTCGGTTGCCGGTACTCGATCTAGCGGCCATCTTGTTTCACGTGTCAGTCATTCATTGAACGATAAGCTAGCTGTCCGCCATTCCTGGAACAATCAAACGTTCATTAGTAGGTGGTAACGTGAATTTGATGCCCGACAGGAGAAAAGAAATCAACAATAAATAATCGGATTCTGTTTAAGGTAACAGTTGGTACCGAAATGAAATGTTGAAGGAGTTGTATTGATTATTGTTCTTGTTGTTATTTGTTAGCTGTAATTAAATACAAGAGGAAGAATCCTTACGATTCCTACTGCATGGTGTGTATTTATAAAAGCTTACTTGTCACAACAGAAAAAAGTCGTCACTGAAAGTAACAAACACAAATGTCGCCGTCACATGTTTTGTATAGCTGTGAAATCTTCAGATAAGACGCCTATATGATTTTTGAATAAGTTGACCACGGTGAAAAGATGGAAATGAGATGTGAAAAAATCTCGTTCGAACGATCCTAACTTTCACTCCTTGCCTTTATTGAGAAACAATGGCTCTGTGTCAAGTTTTCTATGTTGAAAACAGAATTTAAAAAAAAAGATGAAAGATACATATGCATCTTTCGAAAGTATATAATTCATGGAGCTGCAGCGAGATTTTGAAATCTTTATCAAAGTTTTTACATTTATTTAGTTGGTAGACAATTTTTTTCTTCCCTGGACATAACTATACCATATGATGACTTTAAAATGACGTCAATCTGTTCGGAATTGGATCGAAGTTCAGTGTATTATTTTAGTAGTAAAGGTTGTTTATTCATCATTCATTTACATAAAACATTAGGTTCACTTTTTCCACAAAGCCTAGCACAAGGCTTATCTGTGGATTAGACGGAGAATAATAATAACGAAGAAAGAAAACACTTGGAGGATGCAGCACTTCAATGTCGACTTATCGAGTATGGATGCGGAAATGAATGTGTCATAGCATGATATACTATATATAGGAAACCATTCCGGTACTTGTATACAGTTGGACTGAGGGAAAGACGCATGACTTGGATCATTGTTGGACGACCGGCAAGAATCGAACCCCAGTCTCCGGAATGACAGTTCAAAAATAACGAAATAGCCTACTATTTAGAGAACAAAGCTTGTAATTAATATTTAGTTTGAATGCTTGTCAAACTCAAGTTTCATAGATTTTATGGAAGATATTTGAAAATTGAAACAAGGTTCGCAATAAAAATACAAGAATACGTTCAAATTAATGCGAGATTTAACGAATCGTTTAATAATTTAATCAAGGATTATATGAAGATATTGATCAGCTTAGATACCATGTGTTATCATAATTGAAATATTGTTATTTTGTATCAGACCGCTAATCGACTGATTGAACATAATTGAAAAATTTGAAACTTGAAGTGCTCAAAAACTAAAAATAGAAAACAATAGAACACTTGGAGAACGGACGAATAAAAACGAACATCAAATTTGTCTAGTATAGATATCTAAAGTTCCTTTGTTTGTTTATGTAATCTCATAAAACACAATTTTCCCACTTATATGACAAACGTCGCAATTTTCACGAATATGTTTATAGGCCTACATCCAAAACAAAGGCGTATATCCAACAATACCACAGTCACATAACATTTTCAAACACAATTTCCTTGACTTTTTATACGGCTAGTTCAGTTTATTACGAGGGGATGTGTTGCACAATTTTTTTTTTTCATACCGTTACCGTTTTAGTGAATTGGCTATTTTCAAATGTCATCAGCATTTGTGTTTTACAAATGTACTATGATAGTATGAGGGCATTGCACATAACAAACGCTCGTATAGTTCTTCGCACACATATAAAGTCTCTGTCACCGAATATGCAGGCTATATATACTGGTGAGGTGAGGAGAAAAGAAGGAAGTGAGAAGGAATACAGAGTAGAGAAGGGTTTAGAAAAATATACATGGAAAATAACTTCATAATAGATAAAAATCATACTGAAAATTGAACGAAGAAAATATTGAAGACTATACCCAAATATAAAGTTATCAAAATTTTATTTGTAAGTTGGCATTCGTCTTATAATATAATGGATGGGTACAAAGCACATCTTATTGCATGGAAATCTTGGTATGAGAGTTACTATACAATGAATTGCATCACGATAACAATAATAAATTTAATCATTATAATAACGTACAATTGAATAATATTAGGCCTACGATGATATATCGTTGTTAATACAGATGTATTATAAAATTTCGTGAACAGATAATCTAGAGGTTCAAATTAACGCGGCACCTCCACCAATTTTGAAATGAACAGACGTAAACTCAAACTGAAACGGAGTTCAGATAATCAGTTAGGTAGGAAATTCAAAACATCTTTATATGTGATCACATATATTTGATCAAATATATGTTATTGTCGGACTGCATAAAAAGTTGTAGCTGGCCAACACATTTCATGCACATCAAGATAAATATCTCGTAGTCCATATAACTGACTTGTTCATGTATTTTCATGTATTTGCCTGCATATACAACTACTATAGGCCTACTATCTATCAATTATACGAAATATTAGTGATAATTTCAACAAAAATTGATCCCAACATAAATTGCTGGACACAAACTACAAACACAAACACAAATTAAACACAAATTGAAATGATGTGTATAGCACTGCTATAGCACTGAATTGTGAACTTATCGGCCTTTTATCATAGACAGTTGATACAATTTTTCTCCAGTTCATTATTAAACTTATGTATACACAAATGGAAATAAATTGCAGACATTACATCAATTTGGGACGGTTAGTTGAGCCTATACCAATGATTAATACATTACTGTTAGACTAATAACCCCACCAACGACTAGATTGGGCGTTCAAATAGGCTAGTGAGAGATCAATGATGTGCATATGTACGAGTACAAGTATATATGAACACGCATGCCGTATGCGAGACTCGAACCCACTCCCAACTTCATATTCCAAAACAACGCGTACGCCGACTTGCCTAAAAGGCAGTTTTTATTTTCCTTCAACTCATATTCCCCTTTTATAGACTACTTGACAAGATATTGTACTGCATGATCAAGGATTGCTACAACCTGCGATCGTAATAGTTAACTTACAAGAGATCCTGATTGGAAGATAATATAATTTATTGTTGACTTAGGTCCGGTTTTAACACAAGAGTATTTCTATAGAGTTCAACTGGGAGACAATCAAATACGAATGAAGACTTTAACTGGAAGATAAATGTAATCTTTTAGTTCAACTCGATAGTTGAGATACATTTCTGGTAAAATCGAGCCTCACTATGTCCAAGTTCCCTAAAGTCTTGAACATTTCATTGATAAAACGTACAAGAATAAAGAGAGACGTTCTAATTCAAGATCTCTTCATGTAAGTTTATTCGCCTTCAACTTATATAGAACCCAGATCCAAAACTTCACACACAGACACACCCTCATACGAAATAAACTCTCCCGATCTTTTCCACAAATTTCTTTTCATATACCAGAAATAATCTCGCCAATAATACGTTCTGAAAGTTGAAAGAAAAAACTTCTATCGGAACGGCGAAGATATCTCTGATATCTTGACTTCTGTAGAAAACTTCGTTATGTTTTCTTTCCTTCTAAGACAGTGTTTCGCGAACAAAAGTCAAACTGTATCACACTTAATCAGTGTCTAATTCGTAGAAAAACTTGTTGAAGTTCGAGTATTGATTAGAAGCGCGTCGTCTTTTATAATCGTTTATCATCGTTATCTTGTCACTGTCGGGCGCACTCGAGAAGGGCGTATTGTTGCCAAGTATTTATAAAGGTCAGTAAAGAAAATATTCAAGTAAAAAATCCCCCGACAATATATACCCGAAAAAATATCGCCTGGAAAAATATCCCACATGAGAATTCGATGTTGGTAAAGGAATTTGATCAAAGTTGTATTGTAGGTTACATAAAATTAATTTTGAAGTCAGATATTGAATGTAGAGTTGAATATTAGTAACTATATCAAAGAATAATGAATTACAGGTCATCATCATATTTCATCATCCAGGCCCAACTTGAAAAGTGTTATATTTTCTCTTCAGTTAGTTAGTTTTGGTTAATTTAGGACCGTTTGAGTGGCATTTTCTCACTTTTTTGACAATTTGATTACATACTGGGTTCAATGACGCACCATACTAATGACAGTGATCTATTGGCGTAGGTGAATGATATATTAGATCGTAGAATAATGCGATACAAACTTATTTGATTAGTTGCTTTTGGATAGTGCGGATCATCACTTCATTGTTCTATCATCATGTGCCCATTCGCACCCCAGTAAAACCTAGTTGTTGGTGGGGTCGTTAAGGAAACAATAAATATCAATCGTCAATCGTGTCGTTAAAGCTGGATTTCCATGCACGCGATTCTCATATCGCGCGTTACCATGTCGCGCGTCATGGCGGCACGCTCGAATGTTGAACAAACCTCAACTTTCGTGAAGTGATTCGCGACTTGTCCCTGATTGGTCAGTGGTCTGCCGCCTCGCGACTGTGAGTCGCCATGATGCGCGACATGGTATCGCGCGATATGAGAATCGCGTGCATGGAAATCCAGCATTAGCCACAAAAGAAGAAGCACACGAGCGCTAGTGTTGGTGGATATGGGGAACTGTCGCTCGTAACCTATTTCCAAAGATCACAACATCATAGAACAACAGAAGATGAAAACAAGATAATGCTGGTAGCTAGGTCAAATACGCCAGTGTATATATAACTCGCTCTGTGGATATGTTACTCATATAATAGGGGTGTATTATACACAGCTAATATCAAATTAGCCCAAGATTAATATTGATTATTGTAATTTGTCAACTGAACGACCCCACCAACAGCTATTTTTAATGGTACGCATGATCGGTGATAGATGAATGATGTTTACGAAACCCAATGCCTTATGTGGGACTCGAACCCACATCCAAATTGATTTCAAATTTTGAAGCGGAGCCAAAGCGATTACAAAGGAGGGGGCAGGGAGGAATGCCCCCCCCCCTTTTTCCCCCACTGATGCATCTGACCCCCCCCCCTCATGCCCTGACGCCCTTTGCATTCACTTATTTTCGTCAGAATACACGCCAACTTTTATTCAGATGGTCAATGAACAATAAAAAGGCTTATATTGTCCAGGCTGCAGGGGCTCTACCCATACCCCGTATGTGCAAGAAACTCTAGATAGGGTCTAGATTACATTCAGATTTACAATTATCCCCCCCCCCCCTCCCACTAAAATCAAGTTCGTATACGCACCTGAGAGGGGCTGACTGAAAGAGAAGGGCAGTTATATGGAAGATTGCTGATTTTTGTTTGCTTAACGATCCCACCAACAGCTAGATCATTTGGGGGGTAGGCCTACGAATGAACAGGTGATAACGAAACTATGAAGTGATGATGTGTGAAAGTACGTTCACAAAAACTCATGCCTTATACTGGACTCAAAACCACGCCCAACAATGACTTCGATTTCTTAAGCAGTTTCATAGTTGGCTGAGCTACGAAGGGCAGCTGTAAATTACTAATAATCTTCCAATAAAAATTAACCATGTATATAATATACGCTTTTAACTACTCTTAAACAAACCATATGAAATCTTGATGACATGTACACGACAAAATCAGTTGTTATCCAAAATCGGAAAATGGGAATGCATTTTCTTCCAATTCCCGAAATCCTCAATTCTGAAATCCTCAAAAATATATAACTTTCACCCTTGGAAAACTACATAGCCCTACTTATATCTACTATTTTTCATTGATTACTCCTTAAAAATGTTTTGTTCCAAAAGGGAATGTAAATAGTTTTCTAGATATAGGTAGTGTTATTTTTTTTAAATTATCTTTCAATAATTTTAAATAAAGGTGAATTTCACGATAAATATCCTTTCTCCGTCATGAATATGAATCAACTCATCGATTCTGTTGAAAAAAATACCCAAAACTATAATTTTGCAATTATCTTTTCTTGTTTAGTTTCAAGTTTACCATATTCCCTAATCTTCGGCGCATCTGAACGAAGGTTAAAGACCTCTTACCCTTGTTATCATCAATTACGACGATGATATATAAAACAGACTTATTTTGTTTAGAGTCTAGACCACACGAGAACTATATTTTGACCCCAATTACACGGCTTGTCAAGAGAAGTCACTCACCCAAGTGATATCACAATGAATCATTTTCAGTTTTTAGTTTTTCTCAATTCATTCATTTCTTTCTTCTCATTTCTGTTCTATACATTATCAGTGGCGTAACAGGGCACACCGAGACAAGAGTATGAAATATATAAATGGGCCCTTCCCCTTTCTTCTATATTTGCCGCAAGTCCCGAAAAGCACTCGTGTGCCTCCAATTTATTTCAATATAAATGTGATTTAAATTTTCTTCGAATTTTTATATTATTTATTGCACATGAATGTATTGAATCACTTCGTTCACTCATTGTTTGCGATTCAAGTTCCTTCGCCTTGCTTTTTGATCTGCTAAAATGTCTACACTGAAATGAATCCGTCTTGCTCTCTCTGGTTCAATTGATAAAATTGATAAAAATTGATAAAATTGAGCCCGTACTGAGTCTTGTTTATGAAACCAAAAAATATGTCAACATATAAATATTAATTAAAAATTATAATTCTACAAAATTATGCCAGTCCCCCCCCCCCCCCCACCTCAAAGTAAATTCAGCCGTGAACCTCTGAGCCAATGCACCGCTTACACCATCGATATTTACGCCACTGATTCCTACATTATGAAAGTGTATATCCTAGAAAAAAAATAGGCGGATATACGCCATTAGATATACGAATTGTTTGCTCACTCAATCTGAATCTAATAGAGCCACGATACTCTTGTCCTATTATTATCATTGCCTTTGTCCCCTTTTACGAGACAGATAAGAAAACAACACGTATCCGACATTAGGATAATGTCAACGATGTCGAGGCGAAGAAACTATGAGAAGATCCCTAGTTATTTTACCAAGGTTTGATGAACTCTCTTCCTTGCAGACATAAAAAGAAAACATCTAGAAAATTGTGACAGAATTTGTGTTAGGAAAGTGTAGGGGGGAGGGGGGATACGTCATGAATGTTTCCCAAAGAAAAGAAAGATACAGTCATCATGCTGATTGAGGAAAGAAGAATGGGGGGAGGGGGGGAGGGGTAAACTTTCTGTATCCCCCAAGAGGCTAACAAATAAACTCAAGACAAATTTCAACAATATAATATACGGCCTGGGCTATTCATTTTGTATAACCCCTTTTTATAAGGATAACAAAACAAAATCATTATTTTACTGAAAAAAATATATATATTTTATGTATAAAGAACTCTGCTGTTTTGAAAACATTTGTCGTAATGTCGAACTTCAACACGAACGCAACACAATAACATAACACAACACATAATTATGTTGTTGTGAAATTTAGAGAGAGGTCATCATTCTTTTACGGACGCAAAGTACATGGCAAAAGTGAACCATAGTTAATTCTTTAAAATACCAGTACATGAAAAGTATTGGAATGGATTCATCACATTCACGATCAACGATTTTATCCAAGTTTGAATGAAAATAATAGTTGCAAGGAAAGAATCTGATAATTGTTACCATAGACGAGGGATTTTGTGAAATTTGGACATTTGATAGAAGAATTGCTGAACCCAAATCCCCAAAGTACTCCAAAGTACACAATTTTCTAATCTGGAATCCCATCTAATAAATCGTATCCAATCTATTGAGGTGATAAAATCCAACACCCAATATGTGGTGCCCCGTTCAAACGATCCCATACTCCTTAGCTTTTAATTGGGAATAATAATTTTGAGTCAAGTTTCGATGTTCATAAAAAAAATATAGTTCATTTGTTCAACTTAAAGTGCGTGAACAAGAAAAAAACTCCTCTACGAGTCACATTCAGTCACTATTTCGCTCATCCCTGAGTGACAAACCAACCACTCTCAACTTCCGAAAAAAGGATGCTTTCTCTAGATATATCAACCATACATCGAGAACAAAGTTGCACCCTCATTGTTTGTACACGTCTACATCAACTCACCCTCAATCATATCATTTTTAATAACGTCTACGGCATACGATTCCGAAGACAGAACCTACCCTAGATTGTCGATAATTCTCGAGTAAAATGGTTTCCGCTCTCAACACTAATGTCTACGGGGGTTGTTGGGGGGCGGGGGGGGGGGGGAGGGGGGGTTTGCTGATGCATACGCACGCCACGATGATTCATCATCGTTGCTATGGTTACCAATCACATAGACAATGGAACAAAAGATGATCGAAAAGACAGATTGAAATCCAAGATGGCATTGAATTGTATGCGTTATTACGGTTATTGTTCGTGTGAAATCTTAGAAGTGTATGTGTTGGAGTGGAAGGTGAGAGGGTGTGGGTAAAGGGAGGGGAGGGACTGCTTTCCGAAGTGAAATGTATTTGATTATGATTGATTATAGTGTGCTGAACAACCCCACCAACAGCTAGTTATTTGGAGGTACGAATGAGCGGGTGGTAATGAAACGATGAAGCGATGATAGGTGAAAGGACGTTTACAGAAACCCATGACTTATGTGGGACTCGAACCCACGTCCCACGTGACTTCAGTTCCTGAAGCGGTGACGTAGTTGACAGAGCTACGGAGAGCGGCAGAAATGTATTTTCCGAACACAGTATAACATCAATGTATAGTTGCCATACAATTTGTATCAAGTATAAACCCATATACGTTGATTGCTCATTTTTTAAAACATCTGTGGACAATATATGTCCTCTTTTTCACACGTTTTGTCAATTTTTGATTGAATTTCATTCAGAAGAGACTTTACAAATGTACGGGAAAATGGAAAGTACTAATAACAGTTGAAATATTCATAATTGGATTTTTATTCATTGCATAGTAATGCTGCATCCGTAACATACAGTAAATTTTACATCTGATGATTTTTAGAACCGTTCTCAAATGTATGGTTGAATTTTATTCGATAGCATCACAAAGAAAAAAAGACAGAAAAAAATTCACCATCACAGTGAAAAAATCTATACTTGGTATTTTATTCATTGCAAAGTAATGCAACATCCGTACTATATTATACATTCAGTACAACATTTGCATTCAATTCATTATTTCCATACTTGAATCACACGCGAGCCATCAACACCGAGTGTTTCTCAAATCCAAACAGTCAACTAATCGACAAATCCATCTCAAATCATTCCCACACACCTCCTTACAGCCATCAATAAGACGCAATGTACAGTGTTTTCCCATCTAATATATTCATTCATTGGACCTATGCCCTATGGGAAGGTTCATTCTCTTCAATTCCTTATTGTATTATAATAAGCTTGTCCATGAGTTGACGTCGTATGCACCGCAAGGGGCACAACCCCACACGTATATTCTAACCCAACACGAATACCAAAAGAAACACACATATTTTAATTATACATGAACATTACCAGACAATAAAACCATCTGTTTGAACACCCCTATATAATCACATGTAAGAGGTGAACTCCCCATTTATTGTGTGGTCTCTCTGTAAGTTGATCACACCCAGAAGGTATATTTTGTGTAACCTTTTAATCAAGTACCTGAGAAACACATGCGATACGAAGCTTACGGCTATAAATGTCACTTTTTATATCAAAAATAGTATTTTAGAAATAAATTAAGATTACTATCATCATTATAAAAACTACTATAAATACATATACACTGGTATTCAATTAGGTATCAAGATGAATTATAAGAATATATATATATATATATATATATATATATATATATATATATATATATATATATATATATATTTATATATATATATAATGATATATATATATAAATATATATATATATATATATTCATATATATATATATATATATATATATATATATATATATATATATATATATATATATATATATATATTCATATATATATATATATAGGCCTATATTATATAAGATATATGAGATATACATATATATATATATATATATATATATATATATATATATATATATATATATATATATATATAAATATATATATATATATATATATATATATATATATATATATATATATATATACATACATACATACATACATATATATATATATGTATATATATATATATATATATATATATATATATATATATATATATATATATATATATATATATACCGTATATATTATGTATATCTTACAAAATTCCGTGCAATGATAGAGATTCTAATGCGTATTTTTACTTGATAGTGAGGAAGGAAAAATTGTGATTTTTCAGGACAAGTTATACAATAAGAACGCAACTACATCTTCTAAAAACGATGAATCCTTGAAATTATAATGACATTTTGTAACTATACCAAAGTTTGATCAATTATTTGGTTGGTAGACGACTTTCTTCTTTCGAGGATACAAGTAGAGCCTTTAGATACAAGTGGGATTATATTAAATTCAATGATGTATTGATGGTAAATAAATTTCAAACGCATATTTATACTGTTTGTAAGTCTTGAGGATTATACGATCATCACGTGGTTTTAGTAGGCCTAAACATAATCCTGAAAAGTTTATTTTGATGCATTTCACAGATTTATTGAATTCAAATGAATAACAATCATGCCCTGCCTCATTTTACAGGGTGAAATGGAATACCGATGGCCTATGTCAAATTTCCTATAGGCCTATATCCTCCATGCTATATTGAAAATAAAACTTTCTAGTTTTTTTAATACCTATTTAAAATTTCTGAAGGAACATCATTTTCTTCACATTAGTACGGTTTGTTCATTCACATATACATTCCTCCAGTCTCAAACTTTCAGCTTTCGTGAGCTAACAGGACAGTCCGATATTGTTTTTCGATTATCTCACTTTTTCCATAAGTTTACACTTATTGATAGTGAATGTAACTTTCCAATGTTCATAATTATAAATGATTACCTAATTATTAAAAATAAAATAATTTTTAATTATTAATAATGATTATAATAAGTACACTAGTACCTTAATTGGATAACAATGATTTTGTACCAAGTTTCGATGTTATTTAAAAATATATATATAAATGGTTTTAAGCCATTGAATTTGATATTTTCTCAAGTTCGTTACATGCTAATTGCCAAATGCTCAAGTAAAAAAAACCATAGCTGTATGTACGCTCACGATCAAATCGATTTTTTTCAAATTCGAATAAAATGAACGTATATTTTACCGCCACTTTTTTCGTACTTACGTGAAGATCGTACGTGTACTGTTACGGTCACATACAGTGGTCGATCAAGCTACGGCATTACACGTACTAGAACTAGAAGACATGTGCATATAAGCACTTCACGCACACTTTGAGAAAAAATAGTGTTCAAATATTCGTACATTTTATCTCAATTGAGAACTGAATTTTAGATAGAAAAGAAATCAATGTGTGGCTTGTACATAGGCAAATATAGGCCTGAATTGTCTGCTAGTTTCAGTGCGTAAATATGTCAATAATTGTTCTTCCGGAATTACTTCTTAATGTGACTCGATCGACCATCTTTATGTGACCGCGAAGGTATACGGTCAATAAATCCATTTACATTCAATTATTCAACGATTATTTAAACTACGGCACGGTTCAACTAATTCATCACAGAGTACAGCATTGTAAAATTGACGCCACAGTTCCGTCAGGTATAAGGTATGAAATTATATGCTACCAGCATTTAATTATCTTCTTCGTAACTCAGTCAATTATCAATTTCAATAATTGATGGTTTGATAGATAGTCATTACTAAATACCATATGGACGGCCAATTAGATAATCACATTTAAAACTAACCGTACATTAACAATTATCTTCATATATGGTCTGGTGGTTACGAATTAACATGATTCAATTAGTATATATCTATTTAGTCTGCAGGCACGGATATTTCTGGTATGAATGAAGACGAGTTGGAAAAGAGATAAATCCAAATACAGCTCTTTGACGAGCAAGAAGTCTCTCGAATCGCAAATGCATTATTTAATTGAATAGAAAAGTTTCACGGTGGAATTTAAGAGTTCGCTTTAGAATGTATTTAAACTCTCTTTTTATAAAATAAAATCTCTTGCTGCCTTTCACATTGGCATTCGACAAGCGAGGGCCCCAGCTGATGAAATTAGAGGAACTTACTCTTGATAATACAATGTTTGGATTTCACAAGAAAGTTGTCCGTCGACTTTTTTTGTCAATGAAGTTTTTTTTTCACGTGAAATAAGAGTTATAAGTATATATATATATATAAAAAGAAGTTAGGAGGGTATTAGTCCAATCTACGAAGAACTCCGAGAATGCATATTATATTACTTTATTTGGAGAAATATAACAGATGTATTCAAATTCCATTCAAAACCAATTTCTTGCTTTCTGCGAAAAAATTAAAACACAAATAACAGGGTTATTTATGTATGGATTGTATGGATTTGAAATTCAACACATATGATATTCGAGCCTATATATTTTGTAATAAACACGATTACATTCTGAGAAACGTTGGTGGCATATATATCTCAGATCATCATTTTTCCAGAGAAAACGAAAAAAAATCCGACCACTAAAGTTGGCGGAGTCACCGCACGTTCCCATTCATTGGTACTGACTGTACTGACAGATTGAGCTGGTAACGCTCCTATGAAAAATAGTGAAAAAGTTTATAGTGAATTTAAGTAGTCTTTCATATCGCATTTATTTACATTGGGCTTTACGACGTACTGTATACTGATAACAGCTATTTTTAATAGATAGAAGGAAGGAAACGGTTGTGATCTGTTGTCAGGATATCATCCTGTTTTTCACCTAAGCGATAGAGGGAACCACAAAAAAATACCACGGCAGGAATC